>JAOQGH010000023.1:10067219-10081901 GCA_025769975.1 Gallinago jamesoni | reverse complement strand
GTGTGTGGGGTTGTGGGTGTGGGGTTTAGTTGGTGGGTGGCTTTTTTGTTTGTTTGTTTGTTTTTGTGTGGTTTTTTGTTGTTGTTGTTTGTTTGGTTTTGTGGTTTGTTTTGTGGGTTTTTTTTGTTTGGTTTGGTTTTTTGTTTGTTTGTGGTTTTTTTAATGTGGTTGGACTCAATGATCTCAAAGGTCCCTTCCAACCACTAAGATTCTGTGATTCTGTGAGAAGGATAGAATTTATCTGGGATTTTTCCAAGGAAAAGATCCATCCATGCAAAGTACGTGAGATGAGCAAGCACTACCCTTTATTTACGACTTGCACGTATCAGTCCCGAATGCTGCTGCAGAGAGAGTTTTCCTAGTCTATCCCTTCCCAATGAGACTACCTGTCTCATTTTGTACTTCTCCACAGCTCTCCCTTTTCTGTCAGGCAGTAAATACACTTCTCATCTGTCCTAACTTTCAGTGACATATCTTACCCTTATGTATTGTCTTTCATTAAGATGTTACTCCTGCTTCCTTCCTGCCCAAGGCAGCAACTGCCAATACCTTTGCCTTATCGTCATTGCAAACAGTTCCCCATCTTCTCCTATGCTTCCTTTCATGCTTAAATAAACCCCCTGTAAAAGTTCACAAACCCCGTCTTTATCTCCTTCAAATCCCTTTTAAAAACTCTCCTAGGCTGTGATACCCACAAGAAACCTCTTGCCAACAGACCACTGGGTGTAGAGACCGTTTCTCCATGCAATGACTGGGAGCACCTCGGCGTATTCTCCCATCAGGTGACACAGTTTCATATTGCTTTCATTTCATTTCTTGCCTGAGCAGTGGGATTTTGATATTGCCGAGGCTGGGAAGATCTCCCGCAGACCTTGAGAAGACACTCCAGAAGTATCAGCCTCACAGAGAGGCCAGAGGAAGCTCTTTTGGGCAGCCCGAGTGCCTAAAATAGAGTAGCAGCCCAGAAGGATGGCATGTGTATGCCTTGTTTGAGCCAGGACAAAAGGGTCTGAATTTTTTTTTTTCTGTTGCCAAGTTAAAATTCAATTTCAGTGGTTTCCAGCTTTCCATTTCTACACAGCTGTTACAATTAGGATCTGGGCCCTCTCAACTACTGAGAGAGCTTTCATTTCAAGCATTTGTGATACCGCTGGAGCAACGTTATGCCATGCAACAAGTGTCCGGCAAGCCGTGTGGGCAACACAGACCAGGCTTTCTGAGGATGCAGGCATCTATTTGAGCAAGCTCTCGGGCACATCAAAAATGTCACATACGATTTCCATGACGAGCTGGCATGAAATTCAAATTATGGGCAACTATTGCTTTCCACTCTGCTGACAATTTATCGGGAATCGCGCTTAGTCTGTGCTGCAGGGCCACTGCTTTGGCTTAACATGACCTGACAGGCAGTACCCAGCCTTGTGCGTCACAACACAAAACATCACACAGTGCATCTGAAGGGAGAAAGGGCTGATTCTGGGAATAGAAATACTCTTTAAAGCTTTTATAGTGAAAGAGGAGTCTGTCTCTATTCTCCAAAGCTCCAGATGGAGGTATTTGGCTCTGATTCCCTTCCACATCCTCGGGAAACTGGTGATATGCGTCTAACGTAAGAGCTACCACCACTACCATCCTCCACCACGGACAACATTTGGGACAGGGGGACATTCAGTGACCAAATTCCTTCCTTGTGGCAGCACATCGATACCCTCTGCCCGGGTGGCAACCCCTGGTGCGTTACACACCAGGCACATTGTGAGAGCAGCGATTCTCAACCTGGGCTCATGCAGCTCTCGAATTGAAACTTGCCTCCAGCCCTTTCTTCTGCAATACAAATGTAAATTGCGCTTAAACTCTTCCTCCTAATTTAATTTGGAAATAATATAAATCTCAACCGTCTCCTCAGGTGATCAGAACTGCATGTGCTGTGTTAGGAAAAGACCATGCCCAGAAAGTTAGTTTGGTTCAACTGCCTCTGTTGTGTATGAAATATCTAACCACATTTCAGACCTCATTATAATTTATCTTGCTCTTCCCTCCTCTACTGCTTTTCCCCCATATATTAGGTTCTGCACAGACTACAAACTCACAAGGCTTAATGTGTGAATGAAACTTTTTACTATGCGCTTTTACAGCAGGTTTCAAATTAGATCAAACAATAAGAAGCTTCCCTGACACTGCCCAGTGCCTCTGTGAGCTTGGGTCCTCCCAGAAGGTCCATTCCTGCAAATACCATATTTCTGTAAGCCCAGTGGCAAAGCGTTAAGGCACATAGGCATGCAAATGTGAGTTGGCGTTCCTGAACCTGGCAGGGGCAAGCACACCAGCTGCTCCCACAGCATCATAGAATGATAGGGGTTGGAAGGGACCTCTGGACATCATCTAGTCCAACCGCCCTGCCAGAACAGGTTCACCCAGAGCAGGCTGGACAGGAATGCATCCAGATGGGTTTTGAATGTCTCCAGAGATGGAAACTCCACCACCTCTCTGGACAGCCTCTTCTAGGGCTCTGGCACCCTCGAAGTTAAGAAGTTCCTCCTCTTGTTTAGATGGAACTTTCCATGTTCAAGTTTGTGCCCGTTCATCAGAGGCAGTTGCATTGCACAATGACTAGATACTGTGGAGTTTGAAATGACCCAGGAAAGCCGCAGCCCTTTGCCTGACCCCGTGTGAATGCAGATGTTGGTGCATCGCTGGAGAAAACCGATGTGCCTTTTCTGATTTTTGCCGCTGCACCCCAGGGGTGGTGTCAACAGAAGGCCACAGCGCTTTTCGTGCTGAGGGACGGCCAGCAGTTTGATGGGAGGTGATCAAGGGCTGCCGATGTAATTAATGAGGAGGAAAGCTGCAGCAGCAAGTGGCGTTGCGAGCAAAGGGCTGCAGGGCTGTAAGCGGGGTGGAGATGCCGTTCAGCAGCCATGCTGCTCGGTCTGTGCAGAAAGTTAAGCACTAGCCTACAGGACTGGAGTTGTTGGCTCCTGATCAGTTCAGTTCAAAAGCAGAGTCACAGTAAAGTTATAAGGGAATGCAGAGACATCATTCAGACAGAGTGGAATTAAGGTTTTATATGGATTTACATTCATTTACCAATTTCTGATTTTCAAGATGCGGCTTTTCCTGAATTGGAAAGTTCCATCAGCCAACCTTAGCTCTTCGCTTTGCAATTCAATCCCTCTGGCAGGAATGAAAGCATTTTGTGTGAGAGTTAGGATTATACAGAGAGCTGTAATTGCCATCCATATTTTCAGTTCACATTATGGCATGGTTGAGAGATCCATGTCATTTCCGAGTGCTTTCCACCCTCTTCTGTTTATACTCTGCTGGTGGTTGAAGGGGTGCCATGATCCCCTTCAGAGCAGTGTTGGAAAGTCCTGCCTATTTAACTGTAAGGACCTAATGTTAACTCTTGAATCCTTGATGCAGCTCCCCCACTGCTTACCTCTTACCCCCCTCCCACACCCATCTGCCTCAGTCCTGAGAGCCGGCTCGTCCCTGCATCAAGGAGTTCATAGAATCACAGATTCATAGATTGGTTCAGGTTGGAAGGGACCTTAAAGATCATCTTGTTCTAGCCTCCCTGCCATGGGGGGGCTCAAAGCCCCACCCAGCCTGGCCTTGAAGGGTCCAGGGATGGGGCAGTCACAGTGTCTTTGTGTAGGAAGAAAATAAGAAATATTCTTTTAATGGAGGAGTGTTGGTAGGGACTGTTTGCTGGGAACGTCTGCTTTCAGCAGCTCCTGTGCTGGATAAGCTCTGTCCTTTGTGGTGTGTTGTATTAGACCATTAAACTGAATGGGTTTTTCAAAGGTGCTTGGTGTTCCTCATTTGACTCAATGTGATCTAGTGAGCTGAGTGAGAAGAGCCCATGTTGCCTGATGCAACTGCTGCAAGCAGCAGGACCCCTCCATTCATCTCAGAAGGTCTCCTCAACCCTCTCCTCCACCTCTAACCACTGTCAGAGGCCGTGACAGTGGTGACATTTGGGTGTCTCTAACATTTCCATCGTTTCAGGCTGCTGGGGTGGGTGGAGGCTTCAGTTGTGTGACTCCCAGCTCCTGCATACATGAAAAAGGCTTTTACACATCAAAATCTGTGGGACTGCAAGGATGGGCCTCAGGGACCTTCCAAGGGTTGGGACATGCCACATCCAGCACACTTACAGGACATAGGAAAAGGTGATATCACATGGCTGTGTTTTTCTAGTCCAGCTCACAAAAGGGAACAGAAATCTCCTGGGACTCAGGGACACTGAGGTCCCACATATAAAAGAAAACCCCATCCTTTATCTCACCTGGTAGAGGAAAATAGAGCATAAAACTTGCTATGCTGTTATTCTTCCTACCTTGCTTAGCTACCTACCTTCCCATTATTTGTAACCCCTTATCATCCTTGTCTGCATCTCCATCCTTTACGTGAGTCCCCTGATCTTTTCTACCTTTCGCATGTCCCATTTCCTCTTTGTCCCCATCCCTCTTTCCCTTCCCTAATCCCTCCCTGTAAGCATTGGCATGCATCTGTCACTTGCTCTTTGAAAACACTTCCACGCAACTTCGGGTCTTCTTAGATCACATCTCCCCAAGATAAAAATACTATAATGAAAACCCTTTTGACAGAGCCAGGCAGCAGCCCCATCTGTTTTTCTTTTCCAGGCTCCTGCCAGCTCTCTGATCTGAGCCGACACTGACTGGGTGTGGGTCAGATTTGGTGGCTACTGCATGTCCCCTCGAGCTACCAAGTGGATGTGAAATCTGGCAGGCCTGACAGCCTTTCAGCTACGTGGCCTGCACAGGCACTTTGCAATTTGTTTGGTCTGTGAATGCTAAGCTTTATCTCTCCGCAGAGCTTAACTCTTCACTGGATCACTGGATGTTGTTGGAGATGGTGCTGTCTCTAGGTGCACCCTAAATGCCATTAACTGAAGTAATCGTTGTTTGACCCCATTGTGTGGGAAGTGCGAGAGTTCAAGGAAGTCTCTCCAGGATGGCTGGGCTGTCATGGCAACGGGTGGAAAGGATGGTGTCCAACCCCCTAATCATGCAGCGCGCAGGGTAAGTAACGAGTGGTGCTGTACCACAGAGCACAGCGCCGTCCCGTGCTGCTGTGATAAGGAGCATCTGCAGCAGGTGATACTAAACAAGAAGGAAAATGCTTGTAAATGGGAGGGATAGATACTTAAAACCCACAGGAAAGATTATCCTGAAGAACACTAATAGTCACCTGGTAGGGTGAAAGTCTTAAACTCAGCAATTATGTCTTGAGAATAATCTGGGCGTCTTCACATTGAAATATTTGGGTAAATAGTGGCCCAAGGGGAGGTGAATACTGTTCCCTGGCCCTTCCTTAAATTTCTTGATTACTGATATAAAGGTATCTTAATCTTAGTTAGATACGATTTTACCGTTTTAAATAATTCTCAATAAGGCAAAATTTTTTTCTGTTGGCTACTGTCCAAAAGGCAGTCAATCTTTTTCTCATTTGCTGATCTGAAACTCCTAGCTCATTTGTACTTGGATTTTTTAGTGCTTCCTGGGCGTCCAAACTCCCATCAGCCTGTCTAATGCCATACTGATACAGTCTGACGTTAAACTGATATTTCTTCTATCTATGACAGCTGTACGATATATCAACCATCTACATCTATACCTGGATCTATCTATTCTTGCATGCTAAATATTGTTATTAGGCCTGCAATTAAAGGATGGCTGTATAGCACTGGGCAACCAGACCACTTTGGACGTTATAACAACCTGTTTTGAGACTCGGGTGGTATTATCACGACAGCGTGGTGGTCTGTCAACCTGTCACTCCCTTCAGCTATGCTCTGACATCTCCAGACGGAGCTCATCCCCTTCCTCGTATAGCCCCCAGGTTATATGAGGCACCTGAGCACTCGAATACTTTTAAACAGAATGGATTATCCCTCTTAAATTGGTTAATGCATCTTACCTCTTTCTTTTAATGGGTGTTTTTCTGTAGTGGTACCAGTTTGGCTTAGTCAGTGAGCTGTGTTAGGACATGTGAGCTTCTGGAGATCCTTTTGTTGTAGAGGCTGTGGTTCACATAAAGGTGCTGACTTTGGGGTGGATTTGCCATTCCCATGGAAAGAGAGCAACTCATAATAAAGTTAAAATCATTGGAGCAGAGTGAAATGGGCAGGTAACAGTGACCCACCAAGGGGTATGTGGAGCCAACTGCAATGGCAATAGAGATTGTTCTTTACATGGTGTCGTTGGGTAGGGACCTTTGATGGCCAAGGTGGAGCCTTAGGATAAACCACTAGCTTTACTGGACTGGAAAGTATATTTAGAGATTACACCCAGCCCTTTTAAGTTAGTTCAAATTAAGCCAGTTAATTCAAGTGATAAAATCTGAGGTAGATGCACTCAGACAATATTCCTGACTGTTGATGAAAATGGAATGAAATAAAAAAACTTAATTATTTTAATTCTTAGACATTAAACAAAATAAATCTTACTTTATAACTTTTTCAAACTAGATAAATAGCAGATAGTAAGAGTTTGGGACAGCGGACTTGATAAAGTATGTCGCCAAAATAGTAGGCCAAAACCTCCTCTTCTGCAGGTCAAAAGTAGCAAGATTCTTTATCAAGACTATTAGTGTGCAAGGGCTGTGCATAACTGAGGTGCAAGACAGAGACAAAGAACCATATTCCCGAGCAAACTTAAAATACTCTAAAATTAATTCACTACTTCTATGTATCAGTTTATGACCTCAGTTTCATGATCTTGATCTGAGTGAAAAGAGGGGATGAATGAACGTAACTTTGAGACCAAAATCTGTGAGCATGATATTGCTGACAGCGAGGTCCTCTTTCTTCTGCAGCTGGCCGGAGCATTCGGCTCTGGATTAAGCAATGTCACCATGTTGTCATGTTATCTAGTTTTATCCAGAGAGAGAGAGAAGCACTTTAGGACCCTTCCAAACTCAGTGGGAGGAAACCAGTACCTGTGGGTTGCGTTTCAGGGCAGAACACAACATTTCAGGCTGGATGTGTGTGAGCACAGGAAAAAGCTGGATGTCTGCTGCTTCTCGTTATTTTGTGTGTTTGCTATACGTACGAAAAAACACAGAAATTAAAGCCAACACCCAGTGAGTGTGCACTGAGTGGAATCGCTTGAAAGTATTGCTTTAGCAGATGGTTTAAGGATAGCAGTTTTGTTAGTTGTTGAAGCTGTTTCCAGTTCTGCCTCTTTCATTGCCTTTACTCTCCACCTGTGGCTAAAGTTTTTATTATTTTATCTTGCTCTTCTGCATCCATATACTTTTTCTTTTCTTTATCCTTCTTCTCCTCTCATTTCTTGTTCTTCATTATTTTCTTTCACTCTTTTTTTATTTTGAGTTACAGGTTTTCTTTGGTTGTCCCCTGTAGCTTATTACCAGATCACCTACTCCTTTCTACTGCACATCTGTTCCCTTATGACAGTGCACCTTCACCTCCACAGGACAGTGATGGATATCAGCCACTACCTCCCTCTCCTCCTCTGCATGAGGGTCTCAAGGAAACATATTAGAAGAAACAAAGGTGTACAAAGGAGCACATGGGATCCTCCTTTGCTTGCTGGACAGTTGACCAGCTACTCTGGTGGGATGGAGATGGGCAGGCAGAGTGACTGGGAGGAAGCCAGCTCAGAAAGCTCTCCTTGGGGCGTCCCTGGAGACTGGGAAGCAGTGCTGTCTGCTTCTCTCTGTTTCTGCATTCTCCTGTAAGCACCTGCTCTCGGCCACTGTCAGAGGTAATGAGCTGGAGGTCCCTTTGGTCGGTCCTGGCAAGGCCAGCCTGGGGGCTGCCTGCGAGCTGCTGAGAGCTCAGGCAAGGGCACCATCTCCATTGGGGGGGTCTTGTGCTCTCAGTGAATCACGTCTTTTTCCTTAGTGGCAGAAAGGGTCAAGTTCTGACTTGCTGGGAGTTTGCACAAGCATTTTCAGCTACAAACCGTACAGGCAAAGTTTCGCGTGGGTGGTTGAATCTTTTAGCCCGTTTCAGACTAGAGGGACAAGTCTGCCTGCCCTGAAAGAAATAACAGAAAATGAAGATGCAACATGGATGGCACAATCATCTAGTCAGATTCAAAACACCTAAACTCAATCTCCCTCTGCTTGTGTCTGCTAATCACTTTCGAAGACAGACTTTCCCCACCAGCACCCCTAGCACCCCTGGGGCTGTGGTTGGATAGAGAGGATGCATGCAGTGCTGTGCTTTTGGGTTAATTAACTCTTTGTCAGAGAACTGTCACTTAGCTTCTTCATTCATGTTTCCTTTGCCTAGCCCTGGGAGTCATGGATGTGCTCCTGGTTGCAGTGTAGCATGTGTAACCGTGTCTTCTTGTGGCCAAATCCCACCAGAGAGTAAACCTGCGGGTCATGGGTGCAAACGTGAGGCTGGATGGCATCAGCTGATGATGTAACACCATCAGTTTGTGTAACAAGAAAGCGGCAGCTGAAAAATTAGGAAATAAAATAAGCTGGTGATAATTTTAAAGGAAACCTGTGGTATATTAGAAGGAAAATAGTAGATCTACCAAATCTTGGTTCTAACCTACTAAGGTCCACCCTGTCTCCGTTTTAAATGCTGACCAAAGCAGCCTGCTGTCTCTGGCCACTGCTGCAGGCTCCACCTGCCCCACTCCAGTCTTTCCGGTTTGCCGTGAGAAATAGACAAAATCAACTTCTGACACCACATCTGGCCTATTGATAGTCTCATTCTGGTCAGTTGGAGTGTCTCTTCCTTTCAGGGTACAGCACCGTGTGCCCCCTGCTTTGCTCCTGCAGCTGCCCGGATTGCATTTTGAGGTGCCTCTGCAGGGGGCTTGCTTGCCTATACTCTAATGGTGTAGAGCTATGGTCATCTTCACATGCCGTCCTTTACCTTGCTGGTCAGCAGCACTTGAGTTCAGGTTTGGGAACTATGTATGGAATATAGAGGTAGGAACTGGACTTTTGTTAAAAAGATGACTTTTTTTTTCTTCATAATGATTTGGTTTAATCAGGAGGTTCTGGCCAAATGTTTAGCCGAGAGACTAAAGCTACTTTCCTTCCAGAGGTAAGACAAACACTGGGTACTTAAAAATAAGCTTATAGGCACTGCAGTGATAATCTGATTTTAGAACTCGGCCGTCATCATTTTCTCTACAGTGAGAATGATAGACAGGTAAGAAAATAGCTTGGCTGTAGCTCTCTATTCCAGCTTGCAAAAAGGATTCACTTACCCTCAACAAGAATTTCCAATAAATCTATATTTAGTAGCCTTCATAGTCTATCACTTGATGAAATTACTTTCCTTCATGAATGTGCAATAGAGTCTGACAGTGATATATGTAAGAACATTAAATTTTCAATGGCTGTTATGAACAAAGGTGATCTAACAAAAAATAATATACTTTAAAAAGCAGACAGCAGGGCCCGGTCTCTGATCTCATTGACAAGGCTTAGCAGTGGTAGACCTCTCTTATATGGATATATGGGAGAGAAGCTCTTCTTCCACAGGTCGTCATCTCTTCTCCCACACATCTGTTCAAATGCATGATTTTACTAATATAAGTTGTATTATTTTTTGTTAGATCACCATTGTTCCTGAGGTTTAGTTCAGTGTAAAGCCAGAGATAGAAATTCATTAATGAAAAAAGAGAACCAATTATGTGTGTGACATAGGCTGAAAAAACTGTTATTATATCTCCCCCCCCGCCCCGAAAAAAATATTCCCCTCAGCAGACTGGGATTTCCCATACACCATTTCCCACTTGTGTTTGGAAAGCTAAAATTGTGCTGTTTCTCATACAGGGGAAAATCTTCATGCTGGTAGTCAAGTCTCTGTGGGTTCCTGATGGTTATTATCTACTCGTCTGACATGGTTAAAGATCCAGTTCTATTTTTAGAGGTAAGGAAAAGACTAGTATTTGCTTGAGGATTATGGTTTAAAGTGATCTATGTGCTCATACGTGTTTTCTTATGACTGGGTACTTTATGTATTCTCTTATTGTCTCCACTTTACCTGGGAAAACTGACTGTCCTCGCACAGCCCTTTGCTTTTCTCTCTCTTTTAATTGTGTGTGTTTATTGGATTTCATTTCTGGGGGACCCCTTACAGAAAGGTTTTTTGTATCCTAGTTAAAAGGTGCTGCCCTTTTCTCACTTGGCTAAGGCTGAAATCCAATTTGAGCCCTCCTGTGTGCCACTCTTTATTTATGGTATCATTACAGTTTGTTTCAGAAGAACAAACCCTCTGCAAAGCTTTCAGGATACTTATCTAGCAAAAACTGTCACTTAGCTACGGCTGGAGTCCAATCTGATGCCTTAAATTCTAGCCTCACATGAAGATAATGCTTTTAATCAGAAAAGTGAGACAAGTTGTAAGAGCTTGTTCACAGCATCTGTCAGCAGGGAGCTGGAGTGAAATCAGGACAGAGTCTAGGTCTTTGTTTCTGAAGATGTTTGTTTCTTGAGCTACGGAGGCTTATTAACAGCAGGACGAGATGAATGCAAGGAGAAGGAAGGTGAGCCTGCACTGCAGTATTTTCTACTTGGTAACCACTGCCCCTGCACTCCCACCCCATAGAAAATGCGAGGCGGTGGGTCCTCAGCTCTAGAGAGGCAAGTGGCAAAAGCATGGACCGAGGTGGGTGCTGCAGAAGTGCTGGGGTGGTGTGGATTCTGTTTCTTGCGCTCTAGCAGTGGCTCAGACAACTGTGTCCCAGGTTTGCTGGGTGGAAGCTGATGGGCCAACAAAGCTACCACAGAGTGTTGGAGCATCTCAGCTTATCAGCTGTTGTGGGGAGCGTGTGTCAAACTGTTTACCCTCTTCTTGGAGGCCACCGCTAAATTTTTACAGAAAAGGTGTCAGCTGAGGGCATTTGGAAATAGTTGATGAATCTGTCCTGCTGGTTGCCTACCAATTGCATCTGACATTTCTAATGTGGTATTCCTGGTTCACTTTCAGTATTTCCTTTTCTATAAGGGATCGTACAGGAACAGATCGAATTGCTCATTGCATTAATGCAGGAGCTGATTCACAGATACAAGTGTAAATTCCTGACTGGTACAGATCAGCCACTTTTGAGCTGTGGTAATTTCTACAAACTCAGGATGGTATACTAGTGATGTACGAAAAAAAAATTTTTTTCCTTAAAAATAAACAGCCCAATACCCAACCCAAATCTCTGATGCAAATATAAAAGTATAGTAATTTTTATAAGCTTGATGAAATTCTACTGGAGTTAAACATTTCCTTACCATCTCTCTATAAATGAGTGTATAGGGAAGCTTTTAAACTTACAGTTTTAAAAACGCAACATTCTGGGGCAAGATAAGGATAATTTTAGCAGTTATAGTTTTAAATATAATAGATTTCATTGATCTTAAAGCCTAGTTTTAGCTTTCTATAAAAATATAAATATTAATTGGCTTTGAATAAAAGAGAAATCAAAAGACATGCTATTCTTAAAATTCAGCTAGGTATTAGGTATGTATTCTGCAGCATTGGTCTAAAATAACAATTCTTACATAAACTACCCGTAATGATTAAAATACATTTCTGAACCTCGCTGCCTTAATCTTCACAGTAGTTTTTAGTGATGTGGAGAAATAGCAGAAGTGCTTATGACCCACACCTCATTAAGGATACTCAATTTTTAAGACCTTATGCATTCAAAATTTATACACTTCGTAGATGCAAGCTGGAGCTGGAGTTTTTATGTCAGCTGGAGCCCTGCTATAGACTGACACCAAGGAAAAAAATCTCTGCAGAAGATGTTATCAAATCCAAATGAAACCGGTAAGCGCCTCACACCTAATCACAAAAACAGTCTTTAGCAGAAAATGCCCCTCTCACAGCATGACTAGTAGATGATGGAATCAGCAAAGCAGGGCAAGATTTGGACAAAACCTCTTTTCTGGTCAAAGCACTGAGCCACCATGTGGCCAGAGCTCTCCTTGGGAGTTTGCACAAGGCTGAGCCTGAGATGCAGTTATATGGCTCATCTGCGTGAGAGGTAGAAATTGAACTGAAGTAGTGAAGACACTGAGGAAAATTCATAGCATGCCTGGATGCTCTCACTCAGGAGTGTTAAGTGGCTTTAGATCTCCGTAGTTTATGCCTCGGAGACTTAAATTATAGTGAATTAAAGACCCTGCTGCACAAACTCAGGTGATTCATGTTGGGAAGATTTAACCGATTAGCAGTCTGTTCCCTCCTCTAGCTGGAGACTTCTTCCATCACGGTCATAACTTGGGCTGCCTTCAGCCTCTCCGCAGTGCTGCAGTTATCACTCTGTCTTATTAATTGCTTGCACAATCAATTGCAGTTTGGATTAACTCTCGAGTCGATGAACTGTGGCACTAGAAAATAGACCTTCCCCATCTCCTGCGCTCTTGCTTTGGTGATAGGAATAAGCAAGGAGGACAGGCAGGTGGAAAAGGCAATGTCCTCTGTCATGCCAACTAAATCTTATGTGTTAGGACCCTGAAGCCATCTTAGCATCTTCTTGAAAACTGAATGTGCTTCGAATTACGTGCATGGCCGCCTGCCTGCAGCAAGTTTGCCTTGACCTTCCTGAGTATGTCTGTGGGTAAACAGGCCCCTAAAAAGCAGCTTCTGCCCTACCAAGGTGAACAGGAGAGAGACGATGGCTGAGTGTTCCTGCCACCTAGGGAATATTTACCCCAGGAATAGTCATGTGGGAAGTAAAAGGCACTTTTGCTGTTTGCCACGTTACGTTGCCTGGTTTTCTTACTGAAGTCATAAGCTTAGGACTGTTGCTATAGGAAGGGATGCTGAGTGACAAAAGGTCAGTATGACCCGCTTCAAGAAAAAAATATGCCAGCATGAGGCAGCTATAGAAGGAGCTGAACCCCATAGGGCCATAAGTTCAGAAGTGGCTGAACACTGTACAGAAGGAAATGAAATAAAGGGGAACAAGGGCATGAACAGGCTTGTATATGATGATCTCGAGTGGCTCCCCTGCCTGCAGTGGCTGTAGAAGGGGCTGCTGTGGCTGTGGTCCCTTTCTGTCCCTGCTGAAGTTTCCTGTGGAGAGCTTTGTGCTGGTCATGCCAGGAGGGCCGAGGGGCAGAAGGCAGGACAGCCCTTCACCTCTTTTGCATGTCAGGAACAGGAAAAAACAGACTGAAATCTTAAAAACAACCATCAAGGTCACAAGACAGCCCTGAGTTAATTCTTATTTGAATTATTAGTGAAACCAAACCAAACCCTCGCCTTTTAATGCAGCACTTCCCTGTGATAGAGAATCCAATTTACCCTTGGTAAATTGGCCCGGTGATTAAGTACAGGCATTCTTTAAAAACTACACTGCGTTCTGAGTCTCATTTTTACTACCTTCAGGTTCTAGCCATTTGATCTGTGATGCATTTGACTGCTAGGTAACACACTGAGATCTGCTCACATTTTTTTTCCCTAGGTAGGAGTTTTTAGGTCCTCTCTGAGTAACCCCTCAGACCTGAAGGGATAAATAGGTTGAGCCCCTGGAATTGGTTGCTTTTTAATGTGCTTTCAAATTCCTCAGTCGTTCTCAGGAAATTTCTTGAAATCTTTTATAAGTGTTCAGAATTTTTTTGAGTGATAGACGCAGTGTTTCCATCACAGATGGATGAGTCTCATATGTAGAGAAAATCTAAGCTCCCTCCTTCTATCAATACTCTTTAATTATGCACCTAATGACTACATTTGTCCAGGGCCACAGTGCTGTACTAAGAACTCACACTGAACTGATTATCTGCAAATCTGTCCTGCTGAAGATAATGTTTGTTTACTCTAGAGAGCCAGTGGAGTATTTATCCCGCTGCTGCCTTAAAATGCAAATACTTTTTCTAGAGGGCTGTGCTAAAACATGCAAGATGCCATTCCCTTCAGTCAGAGAACCAGGCTCTTCAGCCAAACTAATATTCTGCAGTGACTTGCTCATGTGTTACCATGTAAAGACAAGGAGGCTGGTTTTTGCAGGTATGACGTGTCCCATACTTGGTCTATGGACACAAGAAAGGATTTAGAATCCTAAGTGCCAAGGGAATAGAGGGAGACACAACACAGCAATTGGCACCACTCTCACCTGATTTCCCACAATGGCTTTGTTATCAGGACTAGATGCATGTGTCAAATTTCCTCTTCCTTGCAGATAAAAAAAGTTGACAACAGTACATCCCTGGGGGCTGCATGCCCAGAGCTAATCTCTACAGCTCATCCCAAGGCTGTGCAGAACCGCCCAAGGAACACCAGTTTGTGAGAGCAAAATAGCCAGCATGCAGTTTATTGATAACAGCAGTGGGACCCGAAGGAACGGTGCTTGGGGAAGGGTGGTGGAGCTCTCCATGTGGTGTTGTGTATTAGAGAATAAATATTTAGTCTTTCAGGTCTCTGTGGCTGCTGCAAATTTGCACGGTGATAAGGTGGCTTGCCTGTAACTTGCAGATATTAGAGGAGGAGCAGGTCATATCTTGGAGGCTGTGATGTCTAACATCCTGGGGAAATAATGTGATTAATGGGGCTGGAGGCAACTCATAAGTGCTGCAGCAGTGAATTGCACAAATAGTAGAATCATAGAGTGGTTTGGGTTGGAAGGCACCTTAAAGATCATCAAGTTCCAACCCTCCTGCCCTGGGCAGGGACACCTCCCACCAGACCAGGTTGCTCCAAGCCCCATCCAGCCTGGCCTT
>JAOQGH010000023.1:10050956-10067119 GCA_025769975.1 Gallinago jamesoni | reverse complement strand
GCAGCCACAGCTTCTCTGGGCAACCTCTTCCAGTGTCTCACCACCCTCACAGCAAAGAATTTCTTCCTAAGATCTAATCTAAATCTATACTTGTAGTCAGCAAAAAATGCATGGTTAATAATTTCAGTGTAATAGCTACATGCCACCATATGAACATACAGAGGAGTTTAAGAGCTTTCTGTGGTGAATGTACTTTGGAGGAGGAGAGCACGTTTGGGCTTAAACATCATAGGATGTAGACTGGAGACATGAAGATACAGAAGGAAGTACATTTAAGAAGAGTTTTTGTCATGATTCTTCACACCATTAGGTGTCTCTTAAGTGAGAGAGGGAATGTTTTATTCGTGTGTGTGTTGGCACTGCAGAGCTGTGGGTGACTGCGCACTGGAGAGGGTGACAGGGGAGTGCATGGAGTAGGAGGGCTGGAAGGTGTGGGAGTTGCCTTGGGTCTTGGCCCATCTTTCGGGGGGTTACCTGCCTAAAGTGACACAAAGATTTTTAACCAGTGTACAAATGAAAGTGAATTAAGGGGCACCAACACAGTACATTTGCCTAGGTCATATTACTTAAACTCAAGGTTACAGCAATGTAAGGAATCAAAGCACAAAGACAATTAAAGAAGAGCGATTCTTTAACAGCCGTTCTATCAACACAAGAAGCTTGGGCAATAAACAAGAGGAATTAGAGAGTCTAATTTGTAAAAGAAATTGGATACCATCAGGAGTAGTGAGAACTAGTTGGAAGACCAAGATAGCTGGAGTGCTCAAATCACTGGACATAGCTTCTGCAGCAGTTGAAATTGGGCAGCAGGGTGTGTGTGTATTTTGGGAACTTGTGGCAGGCTGGGAGGAGCTCTCTGCATCAAAGATGCTATTTGTACCCCAGAGTGATTTATTTCCAAAAGGCTAAGATGCTGATGGTCACAGGGCTACATAGAGAAGGGCTGGGATGTGGTGGTCAAGTGAAGGAGAAAGACTCCCTTATAATCTAAGTGAGGTAAGCAGCTGGAATAAGCAAAGAAGGTTAAATTTTGGAGAACGTGTACGTTCTTCCACTCACACCATAACCATAGAGTTTCTAAAAACGGTAGGTAGTTTTCCAAGAACAAAAGACATACCTGTTTTTACGTATCATTAAGAAAACCCGGTATTAGATATTATTCTGCTGGGTAAGGCAACTTGGTTACTGCAGAAGAAGGTAAAAGACATTGATCACTCACTTTGAAATGTGAGTGATCAAACCCAATTGCATTTGCTGATTCTAACTGGAAGACAGATATATCCAGCAATCTCTCTCCCTCGCTTCCTCTCTGCTCTGAAAAGGGATAATTCTCAAAAGACAAAATCATAATGAGAAAAATTGAAACACCGCAGTACAAGTGATAATAGAAAACTCTTCAAGAAAGGTTTATTAAATTTCAGTCCCCTGCAATTCAGCAATCGGGGAGAACCAGACTACAACCTGCTGCAGATTAGAAGTGGGAACTGAGATCATATGTGAAACCAATTACAAGTATACATGTTCATGCACATTCCCATATAGCAAATTGGAATAGAAGGCTCTTAAATTTAAGAGAATTGTTGAAAGAAAATTGTTAAAAGAGGCTAAAAACTGTGCTGAGCAGCCTAAACCTCTTTGTTTTAAAAGGATTCCTTAAATGTATGAGGAACAGATGAAACCTTACCACTGGTACATGGGAAGTCATAGACAAGGATGATAAAATTATCAGTCTTGATACTAAAAAACTGGAATTTTTCTCATAGTGATGCTGTTGGAGTCATGATAGTTTAAAGGTTCAGGTAAAACAAATTTCATAGGGAGTGATAAAATCTTTTATTAGACTTGCTATCAGTATGATCAAAATGTTATCCTAAAAAAGGTATTACCTCTGCCCAAAAGCTTTGCCTCAGGATTGCTCAGTAATTGTTTGTTCTGTGGGCAGAAAGAAGCAGAATGATGGGTTTGTGTCTCAGCATGGCAACAAACACTTTCTCCTCTATTCTTAATTAGGGAGGATGTTAAACAGCAACTATTGAAGTTAAACATTGTAAAATCTCAGGGCTATAGTGCTTGTATCCAGAAGCACTGAAAGGATCGCCTGAGGAGATTTATCAACGTCTTACACTGATTTCTAGCAAGTCTTGGAGCAGGAGGGCTGAGGGATGCCAGAGCTAATATTATGCCACAATTTAAAAGGGTAAATTGAATGACCCAGCAAATTATAGACCAATTAATCTAGCAACTCTCTGGAGGAGACATCATGTGAAAATAGAAGGGTATCTGTAAGTAATGAATTAAAAATAATAGTAGAAGTATTGCTGTAGGTTTATGAAACATCAGTTTGCTCAGCTTAATGATGTCAATGCAGTATATTTTGATTTCTGCAAAACAATTGAAATCTGCCATCTTGATGAAAATGTTGGCAGTCTGCAAATATCGTGGTGGGCCCTTACTAGGTGGATCATATGCCAATTAACCCACTAAATTGCAAAATGCGACTGTGAATGGAAAACTATTACCCAAAGGGAAGGTATGTGTGTCAGCTCTCCACAGGAACTCATTCCAGTACTGGTTTAACACTTCAGCAACTACCAATCTATTAATAACTACCAACCTAGTACTATTTAGCAATTATTATTTATTGTTCAGCAATTTTATGAATGATACGGAATAATCAGCTGTAGAGCTTGCAGTGGTGGGTAAACTGGTGAGGTGGTAAATAATGTGGGAAGGAAGACCTTAATGTCTAGGAAGGAAACATGACGGGCACCTCATTAGGAGTGTTGTATCTCCCAAAGCGTTAACACACTCAGGGCTTGTGGTGGAAGGTGGATTGGCCATGGGTGCCAGCCAGGCTGTTGGGGCAGAGGGGGTGGGTGCAGTGCTTGGGTGTACAGGTGAGAGGCTGTTGAGATGAGACGGGGATGTGGCAGTAGTTCTCTGTGGAGCAGAAGCTATGGGGTTAAGGCTGATGTCCTGGCTGCCAAGCACTGAGAAGCTGGAGAGCGTTCAGAAAAGAGGGACTAGATTATATGCAAGTCTGAAAACATGCCCTGAGGGCAGTAAAACCTGCAGTGCAAGTGAGCTTCTAATCAGAGGGGCCCAATCATTCACTGCACAGACAGCTTCAACTGCCATTAATTTTTTTTTTTAAAGAGAGGAGATTTTTTAAAAGAGAGACTAAAGGTGCTTTTTTTTTTTTTTAACTAGGGTGTGCCTAGTTTATCCAAGACAAAGAGGTGAGCTCTTCATTGTGTATGTCTACCTAGAGGACAAGAAGACAGTGGTAAAAGGCAGCTTTGTAATGCAGCAGGAAAGAGTAAGAACAGAGATGGGCAAAATATACAGGAAGGATGTAAGTATTTAAGTGCATGCTTTTCTTTTTCTTTTTTTCTTATTTTCTAAACAGAGACATAATCACTCATGTAGGCATCTTATGTTGGGGTCATAACATGGTAGGCATCTTATGTTGGGGTTGGGCACCTAGATTTCTAACCATGCTCAGTTACCTTTCCAGTGGACTTGGCACAAGTTCACTAGAGCTATAGGTTTGCTGCAGATGGTACAGTGGGTTTGGCTTGTGCCTTACAGACACTGCTGTCAGAATTGCCTTCTTGGGCTTAAAATATTAGACGTGAGGGAATGTTTCACTGGTTTAAATGGGCAGGGTCTTCAGCCTGGGCTGCTGAGGAAGCTTGGTTGGCAAAATAGTGGTTTTAAGAGCAGTTGAGGGTGTCCATATAGGCAAGGATTGGGCTCTTTTGACAAAGCAGTTGATTTGTACCGCTGTTTACACTGAGAGAATCACATTAATTGTTTTTTTTCTCTTCCAGAATTTTAATGGTCCTGTACAGATTTAACTTTGCCATTATGGGTAAGTGGTTCTTTCTTATGAACACAAGTGCTCACCATGGAAATCTCAAACCACCTTTACAATCTCCATCCCCGCAATAAAAGTCTCTGGATGGCAAGAACTGCAGAACACCCGTCTAGCTTTTATGAAATGAAACCCTTAGGCAAAACTCATAAAAAAAAACTGTTGGAAAAGAATGATTTTATTTTGAAGTACTTTGTGTTTTGCTACGTTTTAAAACGTATTTTGCTCTAATCTATTTGCAAGCAGAATCTAATAGGAGATAATAACATGTAAAAAGCACAGTGACCCGATACATTTACTATTACCATATAGTTGTAGAAGCCAAATGAAACAAAAGTGTTTTCAATTCCATGTAAATAAATATGTATTTTAATAACAGTTAATGCCAGTTCATAAAGGGAAGCACACTAGGAGAATTCTTTAAGAGAAGATTATACTCTCAGTGCAAAATCCTTTCCCAGAAAGTGATTGAAAAGAAATATGAACTTACAAAATATCATCTTCAACACAGGGAAGTCTCAGCTCCATTTTGTTCTTCCTCCCTTAGGAAAGTGGAAAGGCATTATTAAGGCATATGAATCAATTTTGGTAGCACCTTTATTGCCTAATATTATCACTGTGTACATACTGATAATTTCTCCACATATTGTTTACATAGTACATCTTACCAGTCCCTTCTTCCTCCACATAAAAGTTATTGCAAAAAAGTGCATGTCTTGAATAATGCATGTGCACCAAGCGCCCAGTGATACTTTGGCATTATGCACCACTGGCAGAATCTGTGAGAGATGTAAAGAGAAGGTCCCCTCTTGTTTGGGTAGAGTAACCCTGAGGCATTAGTCATAATATTCCTTGTTGGCTTTGCCTTCAGGAGAAGGCATCTTTCAGGAGAAACATGTCATGCAGTGGTGCGTGAAGACTAAATTATAGGAGTAATGGAAATTAAAAACCTGTACTTGTCCACAAATCTACTGTCAGACTTTAGTTTTGGCCAGGGCTCAGTACTGTTTGGATCTTGTGTTTTATCTCAACTTGCTACACAGAGTCAAGATCAAAACTACAAGTGGTTGCCCCAAGACCGTCCTTCAGCTCTTCCATCTCCTTTGGCCCTCACATCTATTGCGTACTTAGCCTGAAATAATGTCTAGTGGGTCAATGCTGCTATGCAGGAAGGTGGGACTGCAAGGAAACAGCTGTCTTCAGGACTGGCCCCTCCCCATCACAGAGGCACTTTATAATAAAGAACCACTGAGCACCTCTTGCGTTCCTCACCAGCTACAAAGGGAACTGAAGAAATGTGTTAAAAGACCAAAACCTACAAATACAGTGTGCAACAGGACAGCTGAGGACATTTCCAGTGTCCCAAGTCTGGCAAAAGCGAGGTTTTAGTTGAAGAAAGCTCCCAGGTTGTCATGAAGTAGGCCATACCAAGCAACAGAAAAGGATGGAAAGCAAAGAAACTAAAAGCAGTCAGCCAGGAGACAGTGATCATCACAAACTGATCTGGAGAAAAACGGTTTCAACTCCACACCGGATGATGAACAAATGAGGGAAACAGCCAGCTGGGCCTGGCGGGGCTTTAATATCACTGAGCACACACTATCCTGTCTCCTGTGGACAGGCTCTTGTGCTTCAGGAGGAGGTAGAAAAAGCCCAGCCTTTCAAAGGCCATGCTGTATTTGTGTAAGGAGAAAGAAAAAAGCAAAAGAACAGCCTCCCCCCCACCCCTTGTCCTAGTGCTCTCAGAGATTTGAGGCATGCGTATGTGCAGAATAAAGAAAGTGTGAACAAGCACTGTTAAGAAGCAAGCTCCAGCCAACTCCCTGCCCTGCAGGTACTGAGAAATTGGAGGTCTCAGGATTGACACAGCAGTCCTATACTTTAATCCCTTCTTTACACAATCCCTTCCATAAATGTATCATCCTTATTTTAAAACATTGGGAGGTCCGAGCTCCCACTATCTTGTATGTGCACTGCTTCAAAGTTTCAGTTTTTGGTTAATCAGAAGCAGTTTTCTAATTTCTGGGCTAAATTTGTTATTGATTCACTCATATCTATTTGATTTTGTATCAGGATTATTCGTAACTTATTTACTCTTTCCTTGGCATGCAGTTTCAAATCCAGTTATAAATACTCATGATAATGGTGATGTCAACAAAAAACCTGTATATTTGGAAACCAGAATTGGGACAGCCCACATCTTTTGGCAATGAGTAGTAACTGATGACTGACTGCCACTATTTCTTGAACTTACATTTTTTTGGCTGGTACTATTGAAACACTCAAACCATCTCACAATAGGCCTCTTGCAAGTTAGAAGCGAGGAGATGATATAAACGGGGCCAGAATTAGCATTTCAGAGACCTCGGCCCTCATCATACATGCAATGTAGTATCTGCATTAGCATTTTGGACCACAACCAGAGTGTGTTTTGAAATTAATCTCCTAACAGTCCCTCCTCTACATTTGGTTGCCATTGAGGAGTAGTCTTGGACCACATGGCCTTTTTGGAGCAAACCAGGGATATGTACCTAATGTGCTCTGTCTGTGAACGTGGGTCTAGCTCTGTGGGAGCAGATTAGAAAGAAATAAATAGCAAAGACTAGCCTTGTGGGTATTGTGAACCACACACAAATACTGTGGACCTCTGCTCTTCAGATTTTCCTCCACTCCTCCTGGCCTGTGTTACATGAGAAGCCTTAAATGTCCTGTCCTCCTTTTTGTGGCACCAGAAATTTCCCTTTACTGTTAATTAGTAGCCAACTGAGCAAAGGAATTAAAAAAACAAACCACAACAGCTGACAATAAGTTTACTGAAAAATATGGTTTTAAAGAACTAAAAATCAATTGAATGTTTGGTTTGAATTTATTAATTATTTTTTAAATGAAAGGTTTTGATATTATACATTACTTCTTAAAATTTTCATTTAAAATTAATACAGGTTTTGTTTTGAAATATAGTACCTGACCATGTAACAGAAAACTATAGCCAAAACATTTGACTTTTAGGTCAAATATGAGATATTTTTTTTTTACTTCAACCAGAATTTATGTTTTCTATATTTTCTTTTTCATTTTTCAGGTAAAACTGTAAATATACTGATGTGACCTGAAACAAATTTCTTATAAGCTCTCAGATCAATCACGAAATTGAGGAAAAAAATTAATCCATTCTTTCCCAAGCTACCTGCCAGAACACTAAAACCAAGCAAAATAAACTGAGAGTGAGATTGTCTTTAAAATAAAAATCCTCGCGTAACCTCAATACTCAGCGCAAGTCTCCTGTGGTTACACGACATCGCCGGAGCGTGGCTTTGAATCCTGGAACAGCAGTCTTTGGTGAGCTAATGCATCATTAATGTGTCTGCCTGTGCTCTGAGCTGGCAGAGCATCCCTGCAGAACATCTCTGCTTGAGAGCTCCAGATGTGCACGCTCCGGGTAGAAGGGTTTGCACCTTAATGCACCCCTGGCTCGGGCAGTATCTGTCCTTACAGAAACTCACAGGGCAGGCACCTTAAACAGCCGGGTCTCCTATGCAGATGTACTGAATATATTCACACATTCAAAGGATTCCTCTTTGCACTGACTTAGGCTCAGTTAACAACATTAACGAGCCCTTTTAGCACAGTTTGACAATAGTTCCAAATTAAGCCATTGTCTTTCTTTTTTTCCCTTCCTCTCTCTCTGTGTTGTGAAGCAAAGACAAACATATCTGAAATGTTTTCTTCCTATGATTGCAGCTTGAAATAATTCAGTAACTCTCTTTTACCCAGCAGAGAGAAAGACTTTCCATCAAACTCAAAGTCATGCGTAACTCAACTGGTTTCCTGGTTCCCGACTAGCTCCAGCAGGACTTTCTTTGAGATCTATTAGAGGCTGCAAATCTTCAGCAGAAATTGCAAATGGAATAATTTAGCTGCCTCCAGAGCAGCACAAATGTCTGATGTCAGAATCTCATTGATTTCTTTCAAGATCAGTAATAAAAGTCACATGGTAAGTATTCTGGGCTTGCATTTGTCTGAGCTCACAGGCAGGAGTTGGTAGAAATAGTCTTGGTGCCAGTCCCTGTTAGATATTTTTTATGTAACAAACTCTTTGTTTTCTTGTGGTTTTAGCACCCCCAGTGAACTCAATGTAAAAGGCTGCCCAGGTCTGTAAATGGCAATTCACCAACCTGCCTACAGGGATGGTCACACTATTTAATTGTAGGGAGACAATTAATTAATACAAGATTAGATGTGATAGAGCATCTGTTCCAATGAAGACAGACCAGTCACTTCATATTCTAGAAGAAAAGCAATAATGTGTAGTGATATTTTAAATATAAATCAGTTTTTTCCTGTGACCCTTCAATCAAACCGATGTTAAATAAGAAAGAGTTTTTTTCAAAATTGATTGGGCTCAGTTTGGAGCTGGATGGTTCTCACTGCAATATTGCTTTGTGCCTCTGTTGGTTATTTTTGTCCTCATCCTTGAGGCAACAAAACAAGTGAGGAGCCTTGAGCAAGCCCAGAGAAGAATATAGTCTTCTAGCAATCTGGAAAGCACTATGTGCACACCTAATGGAGACCAGGTTTGTTTTGTCCTGATTTACATCATGATTTAGGCAACGAGTTGCATAGTTTTCCTTTGTGGAGTTAAGATTAACCTATTACTAGTGTGATACTCTGTATGTTCCTGTGATAAATCATATATATCGTGAAAGCTTCAGTGACGGAGGATGTGAGGTAGGATGTCCTTTATTTGCAAGACTTTGTTGCTCTTACAAAATCGATGACAGGAAGGAAATATTTAGGAATAAAGCCACATATGCTAAGAGCACGCTTCACGTTGCAGATATTCCTTTTCTCATTATTTAGCAAAGGTCAGGGACCCCCATTGGAATGAATCACCAGCCTACCGTAGGAAGGGCAGCAAACTTCAGTAATTCTATTTTGCACCTGGATTTTACTACTACTACTACAAAAAAAAATATTCCTCAATAAACGTGTATGCTTAGTAACACTGCTTTTAAGACGAAACAAATATATTGCAGGACAGAGGCTCTGCTCGCAGTCCTGGAGCAACCAGCCCACAGAGGGTCTCTTCTTCCTCAGAGGCTGACTTCTCCCTTCTGTGGTCATATTTTTCTGCTGCTGGCCACCCAGCTGCATGTTTTTCTTGGAGACTTATGGTTCATTGTTATGGATCTGGTGTTTATGGTGGAAAAAAACCCCAAACATTGCCCTGGCACCTTTCTCTTCTGGGTGTCAAAACACACTGAAGGGTTGTATAATTTGCTTTGCAGTGTCTCTCCCTTTTGGAACACAATATTACATTTAATCTTGCAGTGTGGTGGGTGTTTGGGGTTCATACTGAGCAGAATGCTTGCATACATTCCCTCCCAGAGATTTCACACAAATATGACAACCTTTCCAAGAATAAATCTGGGAACATAGTGGTGTTTAAAGTTTCGTTTTGTGGGGGTTTTGCTGCTGCTGGTTTAATTTTCAGATTTTTCTCAAATTTTTTCAAAGAAAGCATATCTTTATATCAACATCGTTCATAACTAAAGTGGGAACATACTAGGCCAATATATGACACTTAAATTCTTGGTATTTTACTAGGTAACAGGCTTACAGGTAGCAACTCAGAAATCTTATTCCTTTGATTATTACTTTTTCAAAATATAAACTTGTTTTCTTATTAGAGAAGATTTACTACCAGTTTTTCAGTGTAATCGCCGTACAGTACCTGGTGTCACTCTTCAGTGAGCATCACCACTGTATCCCTTTTAAGCAGTCTGTATGCAACACTTGAAACCTGGGCACCCGCTTTTGTCCAAGGTCATATGGAAAATATTTATTTCCTTGGTCCCCCCAGGGCAACTCTGAAGATATTCCTCTCGAGAAGGAAGTCAAGCTGACCACCATTTTGTAGGTGACACTGAGCTGGTCCTCAGAGAGCTGGCCCCTGTACAGGGCTTGGTGCCCCAGCATAGCAGACTTTACACCCAGAGCACATAATTGTGTTTTTATTGATATAATTAATCTTTTTTCCCATAAAAGGAAATTTCTGGAAATGCATAAAAGCCCCCTTTGAAAGCGTGCTCTAAATATTTACCAATGCACAGAGAGAGAAGTGAATGTGTGTCTGTTATGTGGCTGGAAATAAACTAATCTATTTTTCTGGGTTTCCTTCTAGGTGAAACACTTATTTGAGAGGGAGGAGAAAGAGCAACAAAATGACATATTTGCAGCGGTAGGTGACAGGAGATATATCAAGATGAATGTCTGCCTTTTTGCTGTGAGCGAATCTCTTCTGTCAGACTCCTGTAAGGGCTCACTCGTGTGTGCAGCACTGTCTCCAACTTCTCACCTGGTATTAAATGCACCCGAACTCCTGTCAGCTTCAACGGCATGGACAGTAGAAATGAAATCTGGGGATCTTTTGCGTAGCACAGGAGGAACTACGACCCCAGTCACGGTGGGTGAACTGACTCAACCCGGTTATAGCTTTTTTTTTTTCCCTGTGAACCTTTAAGATGCTGTTGACGTGCAGAGAGCAGCAAATGCTGAGCACTGTGCTTGCAGGTGGGATAAGTTCAGTATCACCTGCCTGTGCCAGGGTCCCTCTGAGGGACTAGCAGAGCTGGCCGTGGGTCAGGGCCAGCCATGTGAGCATCCGCTGAGGTCTCTTTTTGCCCTCCCATGCCAAATTTGAATGTGTGCTGTGGGGGGCTTCATGGTGTTTTGCTTTCTTCAGACCCCCACGAGATGCTGGGCACCTCGGTGTTTTTTGTGCAGGTGAGTCACAACATCTCCATCACTCTGAACTCCTTCCAGCAATTCTGCAAATGTCTGTGGTATGAGGCATGATTGCTGCACTGGCAGCAGAGGAGGTGGAGGTACCACAGAGCTCCCCTCGCACACCCCATCCTCTCCCTCTGACGAGGTTTGTCCCACAGGCAGGGTGCAGAGGAACAACAGGGACAAGGTCAGAGGCACTGGGGTGGAAGGAGCCGGCCTCTCCCATCCCTACCTGCCAGCACCCTTGCATTTCTATCACGCTTTCTGAGATAAGCTTTCTGCTGTTGTCCTTAAGGAAGGAGTATGTCTCAGTATAGGCATGATGTAATGCTCTTTTTTTTTTTTTTTTTTTGTCACTTGGGAAAGAAAGCAGGCATTGAAGCCTGTACTTCAATAATATCTGTGCAGTTAAATAACTCGCTGCACAGCTGTGTGTGGGAGCAGGCTGCAGTGTCAGTCTCAGAGTAACTCATTTCTCAGGCGCAGCAGCGCCGAGGAGGAGACTCCCTGGCACGGGGCTGACCTTGGATGGGGGAAGTGTCCATGAGACAGCACCGTGCCACAGGCTGCTTTGCTGTCCAGGAGCAGTGGCCGGTGCAGGCAAAAACCTCCACCCCAAAGCGTACTGTGAACTGAGGCAGAGCCCAGCAGCGTGGCCCTGTCTCATGTGGCTCATTCCTCTCACCTTTGGTTCCACAGTTCTCTTCTGAGCCAGAAGCTGTAGCAGGAGGGAGCTCCTGTCTCCTGTAGTTTGTGCCTATTGCGGGGCGTTTCAGATATTTCCCAAGGACAAAGGGGGTTGCAGCACGGGTGGAGGGTGCCCCTTTCCACCACCTCGGAAGCCTGAGGTGCACAAGACATGGGCTGGAAACATCAGCATCTCTCCAGACCACGGGCATCACTGAGAAGGCAAAACTTCCCTCGACATTCAGCAGTTTGAAACACTCTCAGTGGCACGTTTTCCATGGACCAGGACGTGGGTGAGCTGTCCATGCACTTTAATGTTGGACATGCCCTTCCACCTGCTGCTCACCCACCTCTTTGGGACGGTGCACCTCTGCCATTTATGCATAGACTGCCCCCAAGAGTTTGATGTTGCCATGGGGTGTTCCTGTCATTTGTACACCAGATTTCCTGGCCACAAGCTCTGCTGTATTCCCACAGGCAAAATGTCTGATTTTGAGACTGTTCAAAAGTTTTGAGTCACTCAGAAACTTCTGTCAGCTCCTGCTGCTCAGCCCTGGTTTTCATGTTCTTCTCCGAGCCTGAGCCTCTGGCATAAAAGCTTATTGTATTGCCACAAAGCAAGAGCAGAATTTATCAGTATTTTTATTATTTGGCTAGCACAAAGTGGCTGCTGTAAAAGCCCATCACAATAAATTCCTCTGGGGTGTGATGGCCTGAACCTGATCAAAGACGGCAGGGAAGAAGCAGAGCAGTGAGCGAGCACATGTGCCAGGAGCACTGGCATCCCTGAGGAATCATGTGGAGGAGAACAGGAGGTGCCCAGCTGTATCCTGACAGCAGCCAGCATCTGGGTGTTACTATGGAAAAGGGATTGTTTGGGTTTTTTTTTTGTTTGGGTTTTGTGGTTGTTGTTTTTTTTTTTAAAGACATACCTAAAAGCTTTTTCCAATTGAACTGGCTGGTAAACAGAAACTTCCCGGTACGTCAACGGCACCTTGAGGATCTCTGGCCTGAGCAACTGCATAACCCAGTAAGTTTTCCTTCACAGCAGCCTCTAACCTGTCAGGACCGTAAGCCTCTGCAGAAAAATTTATACCATTTGTCCAAAATGGCTCAGAGGTGGTCAAGAGAAGCTTGACTGAACTTATAGAGTGTATGTTGTGATGTGAAGGCTGCTGTTGCTCTCTAAACTGAGAGCAATGAGTCAGCCCTGTTTCTCAGTACCATGTGCACATTCTCATTATGCTGCACTAAAAGCTCACATCGGAAAGCACAAATCAGAAAAAGCTATGGGTGGAATAATTTTGGTCTAATTCCCTTAAGGGAAGAGGTTTGGAGGACGAGGCTTGCAGTTTCTTCACTCTCAATCATGTCAAGAGAAAGGGTTAACTGAGTTGTCCAGAAAAAAAATCTTGTGAGGCTGCAGGTGTGAGAAAGGAGAAAGCACTACTCACTGCTCTGAGAATAAAGCCTGAAGTGCTGTGGGGAAGGCACCCCTCGACATACACGGGTACCTCTGTGGGGCTGCGCAGCACCGGTGGCATCCCGGGAGGGACGAGGAGGCTCGGGGTTGACGCGCAGGCAGCGCCATGACTGTTGATGTTTTTGGCATGATCGTCCAGGGAGAAGCGAGGGCCGGGGTCCTGGTGTGCCAGCCAGCACCCAGGCACCGGGTGGGGAGAGAGTTTGCTGCTGGTGGGGACACCCGCGCCCTGCACAGGCACGGGGCGAGAGCGACACACCGGGTGCTCACTGCAGGCTGGCTTTCTGGCGGCAGGAAGGACTTGGTTAGAAAGGGATGGGTTTCGTGAAAACAGGAGGAAAAGATGGATATAAAGCCTGGAGGTGATGAGGCAGTGAGAGACTTGGCATTTGGCAAAGTGGTGAAAGTGGTGCTTGGCGACGAAACACGCTTTTTTTGTGTACGTGTGTAAATTCTGCTGTAATCCAGCAGAGGAGCTCATTTGGTTTGTTTCTAGGTAAGGATACGTATAAATCCCTGCCAGAAATAATGGCCAGCCCAGCTGCTTGGCTGTTGGGAGAAAATGTTGTGGGGCTCTCCTGCCCTCTCACCACTTTCTGGCCCTTCAACCACCCTCTGCAGAGGGGAGGTGCTTGCTTGGAGAGGCTGGGAGCCAGGACACTCAGCTCCAACACACCTTACCTCTTGCCAGGCTTTCTCCTATTTTTTTTTTTTTTTTTTTTTTTTTTTCCATGCAGCTAGAGCAGAGAGGAGCTCAGGTGCTCCTGTAGCTTTTTTGCCTCCTTTCCAGGACTTTCACCTCAAAAAAGACTGTCCTGATCCCAGGACACAGGAGTTGCCTATGGAGAGGTGGTAAATTCCCCATCCATGGAAACATTCAAGATCAAGTTGGATGGGGCTCTGGGCACCCTGATCTAGTTGAAGATGTCCCTGCTCATTGCAGGGGCGGGTTGGACTAGATGACTTTCAAAGGTCTCTTCCAACCCAAACCACTCTATGATTTTCCATGCCTTTTCTTCTTTTTTTTTTTTTTAAAGAGTAGGTTGCTCTGGTGCTATTTCATGATGCAGAGCCTCGGAGCCAAAAGGGCACAGAAACAAGTGTGTGTTGGGGGTGGCGGGGGCTGACAGGGCAGGCGTGGGCAATTTTTCACGGGGGAAAGGCAAGTGTTCCCTCTTCAGCATGCAATTCGCTGCAGCGCAGAGGGCCAGCAGAACTTACACATCATGTCAGGCCCACTTTAAAGGTCATTTATTGTGGAAATAGTCCTTGTGCTGGTTCTCTGAGCAGGGATGAATATTAGTCTCAGAGCAGAGCATTGCTCGCAGGAGGCCCAGCTTAGAAAAATTAAACATTCTTTTTTTATGAGCCTCCTCAGCGCAATTCTTTTCACTCCCCTCATAAGAATTATTTATACAGACTTATTTTAAGCAAGAGAAATTTTGTTCTCCCTGTCTTCCCTCTCCCTCCTTCCTCAATGCTGTTTCTTCAGAGTTTGCCAACACGGAAAAAGGGAGAAAGCCTTTGAAAGCCTCACTAGGAATCTCTCTTCAGACAGGCAGCTTCTCTTTGTTGCTCCCTGAAGAGCAAAGGACGTGCAAGATTTTGTCTCAATACTGTCTGGTTTCTGGGTGCAGCCTTGGGAATATAGTTCCACTTCTTACATGTGGCAAAAGTTCCTGTTAAGTGCTTTATTGCATCTTGTTTTCCAGGGTACTACCCCTCTCTTCCTCCTTTTCCCATTTGTGATTCTCCTCACTCTGCTAGAGAAAGTGCTTTTCCAGACTTACCCCTTAAAAGCCTTTTTATTCTTGTGGTCTTTTTGGAGGGGGAGAAAACCATGTTGGTAGGAAGGGTACCGCTGGGGACTAGCCTGCATAAGTACGTATTAATTAAGATAGGGTAGATGATCATCTTGTCTCATGCAAAACCATTACCCCTTCCCCCAAACTGTTTTCCAAGACTAAAGGGATGGTAAAAACTCAAGTCTTCAAAGGAGGTCTCCCGTGTTAATGTCCTTTAATGCTGCCTATCTAATTCCTTAGGTCCTTCTGAAGATCTCTGCCTTCACTATTGTCTCCATGCAACCTGAGCTTCGGAAAAGAGAGGAGAAAGTGTGGAGATTGCGGTAACTCCATGGGTGGAGGAAGCCTGCGTTATGCAAACATCCCCAGCTCACTCCCAGCCTTGGGCATCGCCATCTGCCTCTGCTGGCCAGGAGGATGCCAGACAGAGCTCTGGCCTTGGCTCCCACCTGTTGGAAAAGCAACACTGGATCTTCAGTTATGGAAGAAGCATCAAGAGGCCACTCGGGCTATGACCTTTAACTTGTGGTGGCAAACGCATGCGTCAGATGAGGGGTCCCACGGTGCTTTACAGAGTGCAGCTCCATCACGGTGAGTTCTGGGACACAGATAGCAACGGGGTGATGGTGGTAACACGCGGAGATTTACCTGAAGCAACAAGGAGAGAGGCCAAATTGTAACAACACATCTTGTGATTTGGCTGCTCTTCAAGTGCTGGTTGCAGGTTTTTGAGAAATGAGGGGGCTGTTCTGAACATAACTTTGCAGATGGCCCTACTCATGGACAAAAGCAGATCTCTTCTGCTGGCACTGACGGGCGCCAAGACAGGACTAGCACCGACAGTCGGGGCAGTCAAGATGGGAGGTTGCTTTTGAGGAGCTGAGAATGACAACGCTTGCCGAGTTAATACAGGTGCACAAGGGACAGAGACACTACTGAGGTGGTGCCTCCGCCAACGGCATGCTGCAGGGGGGGTGCTGAAGCTGAGTGCTGGTTACGGTGCTGTTAAATGCATGGAAAGAAAATAATCTGTAGGCAGTGTTAACATGAGGTAAACAACACCTTTACGTGAAAAAATAGAATACTGACGCCTTGAAAGCCTTTTCCATTTTTCCAATGCAGGCTCAGAACCTGCAATACGGCCAGAGGTGCCTCTCACATCCAACGTGTGTGCAAGAACAAGTGTTACTTTTTGGGACCTTCTCTGGGAACTACTTGCAATGACAACCAGACTTTGGGGCTGCAGGCTTTCCTGTCCACTCTAGCGTGAAAACAACCTATTCCCATTTTCCCGGGGGGAGGTTCCTCTTACATCCAACGTGTGTGCAAGAACAAGTGTTGCTTTTTGGGAGCTTCTCTGTGAACTACTTGCAATGCCACCCAAACCTTGGGGCTGCAGGCTTTCCTGTGATGAGGTATTCTCTAAGTGGCTGGCTGCAGTCTCGCAAACGCCAGCCCTTGTTCTAGTTGGGGACTTCAAGTTACCAGACATCTGCTGGAAATATAACACAGCAGAGAGCAG
>JAOQGH010000023.1:9993400-10050856 GCA_025769975.1 Gallinago jamesoni | reverse complement strand
TGCAAACATCCCCAGCTCACTCCCAGCCTTGGGCATCGCCATCTGCCTCTGCTGGCCAGGAGGATGCCAGACAGAGCGCTGGCCTCAACGCTCGCCGAGTTAATACAGGTGCACAAGGGACAGAGACACTACTGAGGTGGTGCCTCCGCCAACGGCATGCTGCAGGGGGGGTGCTGAAGCTGAGTGCTGGTTACGGTGCTGTTAAATGCATGGAAAGAAAATAATCTGTAGGCAGTGTTAACATGAGGTAAACAACACCTTTACGTGAAAAAATAGAATAGTGATGCCTTGAAAGCTTTTTCGGTGACTAATGAGTGTTTCAGTAATGACTCCGGTGGAATCACGCGAAAAGACACCACCGTCCACAGGAGGAAGGAAAACTGATACTAAGAACAGTGATGTGGGCAGTAGCGGTCGTTGAAGGAAGAAAGAACAAATAATCCAAGAGAAAGGTAATGTTGGGTAGCAGAAGCTGAAGTCACTGGAAAAAATCCTCAAATATTGTCTCTGTCAACATGGTGAAAATGCAGTGACATGAATATGCCCCCTTCTAGAAAAAAAAGTCTACTTCAACTCCATTTTTGCCTAGTCCAGGCAAGTTAGCTCTGCTGAGAAACAGAGTACATCAGCACAGGTAGAGCTTTGAGCAAAAGCACTGTTTCTGGTGCCCCTGCCAGTTTTGGCACGGCCTCATGCCGTACAGACATCCACAGGGATGCCTCAGCAGAGAGAATCCTGTCTTAGTGCAGGAATTAAAAAAGAAAAATGGCTTTGGGCTTTTCCTTGATGTGGGTTCAGGCTGCCCTTGGAGCACGTGGGGATTGTTTAAAAACTGCCAAAATTTGACTGTACTTTTCCAGCTTCCGATGGCCCCTCTTTCTCCAGACTGATTCCTCTCTCCTCTTTCCTCAGCCTTTCCCAAAGAGGGTGCCTCATGCCACCGAGACGTCTGTGGGATAAGCCAAAGCTGCAGCTAGCAACGAAGGAAAGAACTCTGGATCACCTGTGTAAAAGTAAGACATTTTTGGTTGTTTGTTTTTTTTTTTTCCCAACAAAGTCCAGGGACTGTGCAGAAGGCAGGGAGAGGGATCTGTGCTTTTCACCCTGATTTATTGAAGTCAGCTGGCTCGAACAGTGACTGTTTCAAAGCAGAATGTTTCAAGCGTGGGAAAGGGCCAGGTTTCCTCACAACAGTCACTCAAACAAATACCCGAAATGGGAGATGATAGAAATGGGAAGGCAGGGTAAGAAAACACATCCACACCAGCACACAGACTTCAGATCCTCCCACTGCTGATTCATGAAGAAGTATTTCTAAGGGACAGGGAACGTGTCCAGAGGTGGCTGCGGATACAAGCAGCGCGTTTCTAAGCACAGGCGCCACGAACCATCATCACGGAAAGGGCCAAGATGGAGTAAAGCTGAGGCAATGGAGAGGCAAGAAGGCAAATGTCAAAGGGGCATGCGCGTGTCCATATGGCATAGGCACACAAACAAAAAACAAGAAACTGGGAGCATTTAAAGCTAATTAGGCATTTGTAGCTCAAAAGCAATGTAAAGAATTGCAGTGGTGATGACGGTGCAGTGTGGGGTTCAGCTGGGCCCTAAAGGAGCTGCTATTCCTTTTTCCAGAAACAGCATATACACACTATTTATATCACTTTTTTTTTTCTTTATCTCAGGTCTTTACAATAAAATAAAATAAAAAAAACTTGAATGTCCTTTTAAGTTTAACTCTTGATAGGATTTTCCCATGCAAATTTCTATTGCTTGTTCCTTGGGAGCTATACTTCAGCCAAAACACCCGCTTTATGAAGAATTTTAGCAGTGGATATTTGGATGACTCAACAGAAAAGCCCATATTGCACCATCTGGCCCTGCAATTTCCCGCCCACTCATAAATACAGCACGTGTCCACCTGTGCACTGCTCTTATTGTGATCTTGCTAATTTTTCCTGTTGGTTTTTTTTTTTTTTGCTGCGGGTACAATTTTCTGCAGGTGTCCAGGTTGGGGTAACAAAGATCCAGGTAACACATGGCAAAGTCTGCATGAGGCAGGAAAAAGAAAAACCAGTATTTTAGTTACCACAAGGTTAAGTGACACATTCATCTGTTGTGTTGGACCTGGAAACGTATTTGTCCCTCACGCCACACGGTTTCTCCTGGAAAAGCAAGGCTTTACAAAAGGTTTTCAATGGACTTTGGGGAGGGGGTGGGAAGGAAAAGGTCCTCTGCGGTTTCTTAATGCTTGAAATCCATCCCTGAGTACTTTCATCCCTAATTAAAGGTCACCTACTGGTTCGAGAACAACTGTTAATGAAGAGTTTAATTATCCAGATGACAGCTATAAATTCTTTCTCCTGCGCTTGAATATTTTAAAGCAGTAAGGCCCAGATTTTCAAATAGCTGCTTGCAACAGAGTGCTCAGACCAAAAGCTCGCTCTGAGGGAGTGTGCGTGTGTGCGTGTGTACGGCACATTTGCATACACAGTGGGAGATTACACATGCCCATATTAAAGATGCAAATCTGTGAGGAGGTTCGTACGTGCTTATTTGACCGTTTGAACCAGCCCCACCTTTCTTTCCTGTTCTTTCATTCAGGGAGGGGGAGGCACAGTTAAATTATTCCTCGAGGATAAATCATTTCACATTATTAACTCTTCTTAACAACAAAGCTGCATAAATTAAATGTAAGATTATCTGCTGAGTCCTCAGTGGAATGATTAGGAGGGAATCTACAGGAAAGAAATGTGGTAAGATGATTCGAAGACTTGCTAAATGGGATGCAAAGCCTCATCTTGCATTCCTAACGAGCTCAGACGTAGACCTGCCTTCTAATGAGCAAACCCTGCTTGGCGTCTGTGCGTGCAACCCCCAGAGCAATGTTGCAAAGAAAATGGCTCACGGTTCACTTTCTCTACTGAGTCAGGTTTTTGCTTTTATCAGTGCTTTTAACCAATTTCTCCTGTTACCTTTAGCTGTGGTGGCAATTTTCGTGATGCGACCTTTGACCCACCAAGCCGAAGCGGCCCCATTTCTCGCTCCCGCCACACCACCTGATCTGCGGTTCTCGGGGACATCAGGTATGGGTTCCCTCCTCCTATGTGCCTGGAGCAGTGATGCTTCTGTCATCAGGGAGATGACAAAGTTGGTCACGAAAGGCATCACATTCACTGCCAACACAATGTCCTTATGGCACTCTGATGGTGACACCCTAAGGGCAAAGACAGCCAGAACTCTTTACCTGGGCTTTTTCTGGGGCTTGGTGGAGACTGAAGCGCAAGGACCACATAAGGGTAGGGAGGAAAACCAACAAAACAGAGCTTCCAAGCCCTGGATACACAAAAGAGGGAAGGAGAATTAGTGTGGAGTATGAGAAGAGCCATTTAAAAGGAGAAAAATTCCTATTAAGGTTCTGTCGGTGGTTTATGTCTTATTTCATAATAATAAATGTGAATTAATAGAAGAGATTGGTTAAAACGAAGGCAGGTCCGTGATGCTAAGTTATCGGTTTAAGAGGTTTCAAGTGTACCTTTCTGTGCTTGGACAACTCTCCAGGAGGGTCTCCTTTGCAGAGTCTCTCCTCAGCCACGTTTCACTGACAGGTCACAGTGACCCGACTGTGGAGGCTGCGCGGCATAAACGGAGCTCTCCAGGTAAGCAGTAACATTTATTGCATACTTTGTCAGCATATCTCTGACTGTACACTTGTTCTCAAGGCACTTTTTTTTTTTTCTCATAAAAAATAAGTTTACATGCTATGCTAAAGTCATTATTCAAATTCACAGTTGAAAGTGATTATCACACTGACTCAGACACAAATTCTTGCAAGCATTTTAGTTCAAGTGGTTCAGAGGAACCGATGAATAAATAGTCCCGTCACTGTTTTTTGAGGCGGGAGGGCAATGGCCATTTCTTGTGTGGAAATTATGAGCAGATGAGGAGGTCTCTGTTCTGTAAATTTGGGCTTGCATTTCGCAGCAGCCAAACTTGCTCAGCAGAATGAAGAAATCCCTGCGGAAAGTCTTTGTGAAAATGGCATAGAGGAAAGGGTTCGCACAGGAATTGATGGGGTAAAACAAAACCAGAAGGATCTTGGATTTGGACACTGTGATGAGAGGAACCCTGAGTGAGGCTGATATTGCAAAAAAGGATATTGGTGCCATGCAGAGGAAGTCTGTGAAGATCAGGATGGCCATGCGCTTAGCAATCTTGGTGTCACTGTTTGAAGAGATGACATTAGGGTTTCTCACAGTAAAGTAGATGCAGATGTAGCAGGCACATATAATCACAAATGCAAGTACATTCAACACTAAAAGAAATATAACATAGGCTTGAGAAAATGGTGTTTCTATATCCATGGGCAAACAGATGCTGACCTTCATGTAGCTGCTGACTCCAAATATGGGAAGAAGTGCCACTGTGAAAGCAAACATCCAGCCAAAAATCATTATAATGACAGCATGACGAAACCGAACCTTGCGGTGCAGCTGCATGGCGTAGGTGATGGTGTGCCACCTCTCCACCGTGATCACCGTCAGCGTGTACACCGAGAGCTCGCTGGCAAACACGGTGAAAAACCCTGCAGCGTTGCACCCTGCCCCGGTTTGCCAGTCGATGGCGTGGTTGTAGTACTGGCTTTTGGTCTGGATATCTACAGATGCAATGAACAGCAGGTAGATGCCTATGCAGAGGTCTGCAAATGCGAGGTTGCACATCAGAAAGCGAGGAACGGTGAGTTTGTATTGACTGCTTATTAAAATTACGAGGACAACGATGTTCCCGGTGATAGCCAAAATGTTGATAAACCATATCAAGACCCTCAGAATGTTGTACCCCATGATATCTTCGCACGGATTGAACGCATCAGGTTTAGGTGAGCAAGCTACATTAACTACTTCATTGCATAAACCATAGTCAAATTCATTCTCTGCTGGGTAAAATCCTATGTCGTAGTTGGAAATATAATCTTCAGCTGCAGATCGTTTACGTATCTTATCGCCAGGCTGCTCATCAAGGTCGTGCTTGGCCAGACATATGGGATGCAATTCAGTGCTGAAATTGTAAAAAGAGTAAGGTTGGAAACTAAGAGACACAGCATGAGGTATACAACAAACACGAAATCATCCAGTTTCCATTAACAGCTCAGTTTTTCCGGTTAGTTGATTATATAGATAACTCTGGAGCTGGAAATTAATAGTCTGGCTGGTCCCTATTTATAAAATGTTACATGAAAATGTAAATGATTTGGAAGCATCATAAAAAGTAAGGGAAAGGAAAGCTTGATGGCTGCCTTACTGACACGCATGAAGCTGTTATCCACCTGGATAACACAGTCTGTAAGAATCCTCCTTTATTTCAACCAAATTTCTCCCATAACCTGTCATTGATAAGCTGATTCTTGCATGGGGACAAACATGATGATGAATTCTGATGCAGACTGAACTTTGAAGAATGACTCAGGTCAGCTGTGCCCATAATATACGAGTCTGTATAATCACAATAACGCTGCTATCCCTTACTATTACTCTTGAATTCCCTTTTTCCTCATGTTTTTGACAGTTAGTGTGTGCCATATTCAATCTTGTAACTCCTTCAGGCACAGAATAACAACTCCAGTTTGTGCCATTCATTTTAAGTACCTCATATCACATTGGTAACTGGCTGGTAACACAAATAAATAGCGTAAGTTCACGGAGGCTCCCAGATAATCTCTAGATGCCAGATGCCAACACAGATACAAACACAAGACATGGCAGAACATTTTTTAAAATTGTTTTTCAAAGACAATGGATTAGAAACCAAGCAAAATGAAGCCAAGCCAAGTCATGCTGAACCAAACCACACCACACCAACCAAACCAAACCGAACCAACAGTTGAGGACCAGTAGTTGCTAAATAGTCTTTTCAAAATATTTTGAGAATTTTCAATAGCAAAGGTTAAAAAATGGAGAAAGCATTTTGAGAAAAAAAAATGCCTTAGAAGCTAAAACTAGAAGTTTTTAATAGTTTTGTGTTTGGCTTTATTTCCTAGAGTGTATGCCCTCTATTGCCCTTCTCCATGCCTAGACCAATGGAAGAAACGAATGTTTTGGCTGAGATGATAGAAAAATCAGCTCCATCAAGCTAAGAAGTACCAAGGTGTATCCACAGGAAATAAAGGTACAGACTTACTTAAACAACTGCTTCTCCAAGGCTGCCTTTGAAGTTTGCTGTCCCAGAAACTTGCGTCCATAGCTGGATGCAAATAGATTCAGACTTAATCTGAATTTGGGAATAAACCAGCTGGTGATGTGTAGCAAAACCAACGTAGTTGAGCTCTCTTTACTTTCAGCTACAGCTTAGGCAGCAATTTAGATGTAAAATTTGTAGGCCGGAACCCCAGCTTCACTTCCACCCTGACTTGCAGGATGGTTGAGAGCAGAGCTTTTTAGGCAAGCTACATTGAAATTTTTAAACAATTGGTAGCAGCTTAAAAGGGAGAATTCTTTTTTTGTAACCTAATTTTACCCTTTGACTTTGTGTACTCACTGCATCTTCCAAAAACTGAGTTTAAAAGGTCTGCAAGAAAGGAAAAATAATGAAGGCCCAGCACCAGAAGGTGAGGGACATTTCCTATGAGGTTCTGAGCATCTTCTACTATTATCAATATTTTTTATCTTGCCTGTCAACTGAGGCAGAAAACTGATTTTCTGTGAGGTCAAACATGCACCATGAAGGTCATAATAGCAATAACAAGGCATTACATTTTGATCCCCTGTGTTCTGCTCGCACAAGGCTGAGTGAGGGGTCCAGTGTATTGATCAATATATCAAGAGTTCTCTAGCTGAAAGGGAACATATGCTTCCAAGGAGCAATAACGGGAGAGAAAGTCCCTCGGTTTTGAGTACAACAGGCACTCGAGGGCACTGAGAGCTACTGCAGTTGGTGGTTCTTCATAAATGAACTGAGGGAAATGATTTTAGCCAATCATTTCTCAGCTATGAGTTAAAAATAAACCTCCTTTCCCAAATTATAGAGGCACTGTCTGGAGCTAACTCTATCCCCTGATAAGACAGCTACGTAAGGCCTATTAAATATTTCAGATTATTAACTCCTGAATTATTTTGCAGCCAGCAGTCCCAAATAAAACCAGGGTCTGGCAGGGTCAGCTGCTCTGTTTGCTTCGAGGAGGGGTGGTTCCTGTACCAGCCCGAGGTAAGATGGGCAGGGAGGTAAGGGGTTGCACGCTCCGGAGGGACAGAAGAGGCATCCTCCGGTACCCAGTGGCCACCGCTTCTTTGCCCTGGGATTTGTGCCCTTTGGGCTGGGCTGTGCATTCACAGCAACACGTTCAAACATTTTTTGGGGGGGCCAAGGGATGGGCCCTTGCTTCCTTTTTGAGAATTGGTTTGTAGGTATCGTAACACAGTTCATATATTCAGTCTCTTTGTAACCTAACAAGTAAACTCTCTGAAAAAATAAACTAGAGAAAGAACGACTTTAAGAATAACATGAAAATTGGCAGAGTGGTCTGACAAAAATGAACAAAAATGACTACCTTTGTACCAGTGGTTATTTTATGTGCTTTGTCTGGATCCAGTGTCAGCAGGATCCTGTATGCTGAGGAACACGCTCAGCAGAATAAATAGCCCCGACCGAGGCTCTGTATTAAGCCCTATCTCAAACCAACCACCCTCACTGAAAAGTGACATCAAGTGAGTTGTGAGCAACTGATATTATGTTCTCATGAGACGAGACCCAAACACGACTCCCGATGCTGCCACATTTTTTAAAAAAGTAGGATTTCAAGTGACAGCTCCTCCAAAGAATAATGATCAACTGTAAGGACAGAGTCATATCAATGTCATTCTTTTAGGCAGAAGGTGATCTTTATGTCAAAGAAAGGCAAAAGCTTGTTGAAGTTCACAATGGTCTATATCAAGTCGAGGGTTTTAACATCCAGGCTTTGCCCTATCCACACTTCAAGGATATTATTTTCCAGTCAGAAGGAAAACGTGAGGGGAGTTTCAACATACTCCTCTGGGCTTGTCCCAAGAAAGCAGTTTACCTTCTGTTTGGCCAGCAACACAGTATTCCAGTGTGATAAACCTACAGATCGATATTTATCAGATAATCCTTATTGGAAGGGGGAGGGGGGGGAAGCATCAAAATTGCTTATGTTTTAATTTGTGTCTTATCCTCCCTGGACTACCTAGAGATATTCTGAGACCCAAACAGAACGACCATCTCCTGTGAAGGTGTACGGCATGTCAGGTCACATCACAGTTCCCACCACAACCATGGTGCCCGCAGCTCTCACCAAAGAAAGAATACACACTGTGTGATCAAGCCCGGCAAACTATTAATAACTCTTAAACAAAATGAGCAATCTTCAATGCCAGCTGTCAAGAAAACTGCTTAGACATGAGAGCGGGTGCAGCTACTGTACGTGTGACTGATCACTGCTGAAGCGTATGGGGGTACCTTCGGATTCAGACAGAAATAGAAGGCATCCATTTTCTCTCTTTAAGATGGAGACCTGATGTCAGTCTCCCACCTATTTCAGTACAAGACACATGACTGAATGAAAGAAATTACCATTTTAAATTATGTCTTAATGCAGTTAACAGGAAGAGCTGATCTAAACAATTGGTTTTAATAATTTTGCATTTATGCTTAATATTTTGGTAACTACTAAAGACACATATAAATACATTCTACGTTGTTCTGTTGACCAGGGTGATACAGGTCACCCGCGCATTTATTCAAGTAATCATATAAATCACATAACATAAAGAGCACCTCCAACGTGCATACTATTTCTTACCATTGCATCACACCTGATACTATAGGGGACAGTACAATTGTGACCAAACTTGCTCCAGAAGCAGTGTCCCCACTGCGTGGTGCTCCAGCCCAACTTGCTGGCCATCTGTGCTTGGGTTATGCGAGCTCTGCACAGCTCCTTGGGTTCTTACCTGCCACGGCAGAGTGGGGCTACACTTAAGGGGAAGTGGGTGCTGTGGGATTCAATTCCTTGGGGCAAGCGTGACACGGAAGTTATTTAAAGCCTAAGTGAGTGGTTGAGAGCCTACCAAAAGGTCACGGCCATTTCCTCCTGTAGCTTTCCTAGAATAGTGTTACTCTGTTTTTGAAAAGGCCAGTTGCCTAATTAAAGGGGTGGATTCAGGGATCTGGGTCTTGGTTTGGCCCAAGCAGCCCAGAAGCCACGTACCTTCAAAAACCAAGTCATCACAGTGATACCAAAGTCCCTTTGCAGATTCAGGACTGAACATGCTTCCCTTGGACACCTCGGCAAACACCACTTTGCCACCAGTGCTGGAAAGACGAGACCCATTTCTACTTAGCAAGCTACCAAGCACTATGCCTGCATTTGAAAATATTTCCAACTGATAAACTGTCCTAGTGAAAATTTTAGCATTTTGGATCAAAAATGGCCAATGGGGGATGCATCCAGTCAGATACTCCTCTTATACCTGCAGTCTCCACCACCACCAGTCTCACACTCTTTACACAGACAGTTTTGCACACACAAGGGTGGTTGATATTTCTTAGTCATCAGAATGAGCAAGATCAGTTATATTTCATTGTCTGGTGACAACAGAATGCTAAAAGTAAAATGAATGGCTATTATAAGTATTAAAATAGAAGCTACTAATAACTCATGCTTTCTCTGCATGGCTTTACTTTTCTTTGAAGTCTGAGACAACTTCTGAAGACAATGTCTTGAATAATAACAATGATCCACGATTTTTTTTTCTCTCGTGGCAAATTCCAAGTCTTTGAGGACCCCTAGTGAAGGAAGAACTGTGAACAATAATAGGGATTTCCACCAGTTCCTCAGGCTTTCCAGTGGCACGAATTCAGTAGGTTCATTAACTAGTTAATGCGTACATTTAAAGTCTATCTGAGCAGCTAAAAATAGTAAGAATCATTGCTACCTGAAGTCTCACTGCAACTTGCTAATGGAAAATTAAAACAAGCACAGAAAATTACTTTGTTGACTTGGGTTAAAAGGAGTCTGCTCTAGGTTAACCAGTTCAGAAACCACAGCCAAAAACATTGTGTATGTAGACTTGACAGACAATGTACCTGTGGCACTCGGTTGGACAGTGTTCCAACATCAACGTGGCTATCTGAGAGACGAGTTTAGGGTCACTCAGCAGTCCTGTTACCCACCTGAATTGAGGCCAAATGTTGACCAGCTTCTCTGCAAACCCACCTTTCCCTCCAGCTACCTCCTGAAAAGCTGTCAGACTTTTCCTGTTGAAAAGCGTGGCTCCAAGGCTGACCCAGGATGGCAGGTCCCAATGAAAGATGGACCTGTGAGAGGTGGTGGCTACAGCAGCTATCAAAATTTATTACTCCCCTTTAACGGAGAGGCAGCGCACTGTGAAGCACGCATAAGCCTGTATGTATTGCATATTTATTTATTTCTCTCCATTTACTTACTTGCACCGAAGAGACCATTTCTATCCAGATTTTGAGGAAGTTTATTTAATTCACTGTCAACTGCTGAGAAGCACCAAAAAGAGAAAAAAAAAAAATTAAATCACTTACTTTTGTCTTTTCCAGTTTGTAAATGCACAGCAATGGCTAGGATAGGTGAAGTTTGCTTCAATCAAAGATCTAAATTTGCTTAAATCGGGAAGCTTTTTTAAATTGTATGTAGATTTTGCTCTTAGCTTCTTAATGAGTTCTAATCCATGACTTGGGAGGAAACTGATCCTTGTCCTTGAAATATCCCTTTAAAAAAACATATGAAAATCTTGTTAAAAAACAAATTTTCTCCTGGTTGATGGTTGGTACGTGTTTTAGACTGTCCTCCTCATTTTCAGAGTAGTGACTGGAAAGAGATCAGCTGGAAATCTACACTGAGAAGAGGAACCAGGGATAAATTAGGTATTCCTCCAGGAAACCTGAACTAATAATATCCATTGCAAATAACAATCAAGTGATGTTAGTGTAATCTGAGAAAAAAGAAAAAAAAAATCCCATAACTCTCTGGGTAAGAATTAACAGGGACATAAACCATTAGTACCATATGATTCCAGCAAATGCAACAATCATTCCAGAACACTGTTAAAGAATACAAAAGGCTGATGAAATCACAACAGAAGTTTGCTACACGAACATCACGTCATGGGAGGGCTGTTGTGGAAAAGGCAATAAATACAAAGAGAGAGAAGCTCACGGTACAGATGTGAGACGAGGTTGGGGATATCAGGTTTTGTACTCATTAGAAAGAAAAAAGAGATTAAAGAGAGGCAGAGGTGACATGGTTCAAACTGTGAGGAATAAAAATAACAAAACATTTCCAGAGGTTTAAAAAAAAAAGAGAGCACAGACTGGAGTGAAGAAAGGGGCAAGATTGCAGGAGGTTAGGAGAGATGTATTTATTTGGAAGGCAATTACTGTGTGGGACTGGCTATCAAAGGCTGCGATGGAAGCAGCAACCACGAAATGTATTAAAAAGAGCATTAGTGAGGCTTTTAAAAGGAAACATTGTGCAAACACTAAGTCTTGACGTGTGCCACACAGGTGGGGAAGGGGAAGTAGGACCTAGGGTACTCCATCTCCAGGCTAAGAGATACCTGGGAGCCCATCCCCATGGCTCCAGGGGGTAACAGCTGGGGCCAAGCGTCCCCACATTTCCCTAAGGCACAAACTGTGTCCCCTCAGCTTGTGACAGCAGAAGAGCAAACTGCTTGGTTTTAAGAGCAACAGTAAAAATGAACTACACAAAATCACTCTGCCTTCCCTCAGCCTCTGTGCTCTTATTGCCAGAGACTGATCCAGGACACAGTGGTGGCTGAGGCTGCTCTGCTCTTTATTCTCCAACAAAGAAAGGAATTTTCCCTAATCAAGGAACTGGGTTGACAATATTTGTAATTTTCTCCATGCCCCCTACAAGTTACAGTTTCCAATTCATCTGTAACAGTACCATGTCAGGACAATATGTCAGGACAATATGTCAGGACAATAATAAACACAAACTGTTTTTATTATCCTATTAATGCAGTAGAGTGGTGCCACGCGAGGCAGAGACTAGGTTCCAGCAGCGTATTATAAAGTTTAGGCAGTTGCTATGTACCATATGCACATGTGCACCTCTGCTCTGTGAAACAAAATTAATACCGGGAAATGGCTCTGTTTGAACTCACGGTCTTTAGCTTAGAGCGTCTGAGCCTACCAAATTTAGAGGCAGTTAATTAAGCAGCGAATAAAACTGGTTAAGATGATCTTGTGTTTTGTACCCAGGCTCTGAAGGAATGTACCACCTTCAACAACTGGACAGTGAACTGTGGCAGTAGGGGAACAAACAGAGACCCCACTCTGCTACCCTGTCCTGGGGCCATGACTCCTACTGGAAGGGCAAGACAGACTGGTGGAGTCAGAAATACTGCTTTGAACTTCTGGAGGTGGGACTGAGAGAAGCCACGCTGTGGTCCTGAAGTTGTTCTGGGCCTGACCTGTTTCTTGGAGGAGCCAAAAGCAGCAGCCAACGAGAAATTTTAGGCTATTGATTTCTGACTTAGGCACTTGAAGAGATAATTAGGTTGCAATGAATAACCTTGATTGTTTCGTGGACTTACTAGTGCCCTTAGTAGGATACTGAATTAAAACTGTGACCTAGAGTATATGCTCATGACTCAATAACTAAACAGCAGTTTTCTGCTTAAATCCACAGACAGCATCACTCATGGCATCATTAAGAGCCTATAAAGCTTTCCAAGGGCTTCTAACTCTGAACAGGAGCATGGAAAATGTTTTCTTTGGGTTGTTAGCTAAAAATCTTTACCGACTCCAAACTGTTATTACGCTGGGTGGAAATAACAAGAAAATATGAATAGGAATATCACCTAGACTTAAAAATAGCTAAAATGTTACTGGATTTCTGGACATCTCTAAATAATTTCATAAATATTTAATATTTTTCCATGAAAATACTTTCTTCTTCTTTTAATGTTTTTTTTTTCTTTTTATGCTCATTATTGCACAGGAACAAGAGCCAATTAGGGAAAGTGCTTTGCAAACTCCTGCAGGGTTTGTGGGTGTGTCTGTTAGGGATAGGTATCAGTACATCACCAATAAGCCCCTGAACAGCAAATACAGTCTTTGTGCAGGTGCCTTAGTAACTTATCCCACTGAGTGACCATGTGCAGACCTTAGTGCACAGGTTCTTTGGGGCGCTGCTCTCTAGTTAGAGGCTTGATAAATTAAATAAGCATGATGAACAAGATGGTAAAGTGGCAGTAGAAAATCAACCCAGAAAGCATCAGTGACTGGAATACATATTCTTATAGTATTATTGCTTGCTGCTAGTCATCAGCCTTGACAGCAGCTGGTGCAGGAACAGCAAAATGAACCTGACTTCTCTTCCAATCACTTCCCCTTCCCGCTGGGAGTCTCTGTTGGATTAGCAAAAATACTGACCAGCTGAGGAGGTCTGAAAGGCACATGTAGAAATAGGAAGAAATGGTTGGTGGAGCAGAAATCAGAGAGGGGCAGACTGGTTGGTGAGAACAATTTTCTCTGTACGTGTGTCCGAACTGATTTCTGGCTCTGCTTCAGGGACTCAGCTGTCCCTGACAGCTGACTCAGGGAGTCAGGGATCTACTGGAGCTCTCCTGTGGCCCCGTACGCGGGTTTCCTGTTGAAGACAAATTGCAAGGACCACAGCTGTATCTTGCCCTGCATCCAAGACAGGATGCAGCCAGAGAACTCCTAAGAACTTCAGGGAAAACTGATGTAAGCCACTACATCTCTGCGAGCACCAGAAGATGATTAAATGAAACAATCTGTCTGAAAACTGAAGCTATGAAACTTCACGTAGGAAATACAGTGTTTCTGTACAGAAGGAATGGGTATAGGTGTGGGAGTAATTAGCCATTTGATTTACTTGCCTACTGTCAGCACTGAAATCCTTTAACTCAAAACTTGATGTCTTTCCAAAATAGATATTCTAATTCAGCCAAGAGCTGTAAGCCTGAGAGAGGAATTGATTCTTGAAACTGTGTAGCCTGTACAAGGGCTAAGATTTGTGCTTTCTGTCATTACTATTTGTGTTTGGGTTTCTTTCACATTATTTTAATGTGCTGAAATATAAAACAGAAGTTGGTATTGGTTGACTGTACAACACTGGTTCAGGAAGATCAAGAGTTAAAACATCCTGATGTTCATTCTAATAGAACATTGCAGTCTGCAACCCAGCTTTGATTGCAGCAACACTGCTCATACCAGCGAAGATATGATTATGGGTCAAACCACTTCCACAAGTGAAAGTGCACTCCTGGTGAACACTACAGTGACAGATGAGTGAGAAAGCTCTTCTTTAATGATGTGAGTCAGGATAAAAAGGTAATTTACCATCCATAGAACAGTGGATGTATTGGCAAGGGAACAGAAAACTTCTTACACAAATAGCTCAGTGTTAGAAATTGAACTATCAAATGAATCTGAACTACAGCCAAATCAATTTGATAAACCTCCAGAATATGATTGTATCAGCTACACATTGCAAAGAAAACAGATTTACTTTTCGCTACAGGAAACAATGCTTTTCCAAAGAAACATCAATGATATTACAGCTGAAAAGATGCTCTGCTGGCAGTCTTTTCCCCAGAAGGAAGACGGGAGTGAGGAGGGAGTGATGGAAGCAGAGCAGAATGCAGTAACCCATAGCATAGATCTTTATATCATAGGTGCACTGACCACCACAACATGGAAAAAAGGCCTTCAGAAAAGCTCTGATCTGAACTCAAGGTTAACCAGTCATTTTTTTTCTCTCTCTTTTTTAGATTTCTAACCACTCTAACCACTGTGTAAAATCTTCCAATAGCTCCAATGACCCCTTTACACCCTTGCTGGGTGACTCCTAGCCCTCTCTGGACATCCAGGGTGGATGGAAAGAGATAAAAGCTCTGATGAATTGATAAGACAAAGAAAGATGCCCATGCTTCTGTTGCCACTGTTACATGCTGTAGCTTGTGCTCAGAAACACAAGCAGTTGTGCACACTCACAGGATTTTCAGACCCCACGGCAAACCGTAGCTCAAGGTAATGGTGACTGAGATCCACCACCTACTGCTGCTGAGAGAAACTGCTGAGACCTCACTTTCCAGCTTATCACCCACCAAAGACAGCCTTCTGTAACTGCATGAGATGTATCTCACACCTATTTCTATAGGGGATGGCAGGTCCCATTCCCTATCCCTAGAGGGATTTTAGAATTAAGCTTCAGGGATGCAGGGGCAGACCTTCAGTGGGAAACAACTCAGATTTAAGCACTGCTCACCTATTCTTGATTTTGCTCAAACAAAAAACTAACAGCATTTTTCTCTGGAAAAAAACCAAAGCAGTACTACTCCCTTACAGACCTTAATCAGCTGTTGAGAGGAATCTGGATCTAAATCCCCAGATCGAAATACTTCCAAAAACTTGAGGACAAAGGGGAAACATGGATCTAGACTAAAATTTCAGTTATGGCTTACCTTTTTTAGTTTTTTATATTTAGAACTACACCTCCAGTTTTGAACTCCGAGACTTGTGAGATGCTGAAATCCAGATTGCCATTCATATGTTGTTCTCTGTTCTTTTCTAGGGAGTTATTAAAAAACAAAATAATATTTGAATATTACTTACAAAACAACGGGTCCATTGGCTCCTTGGAAGACCTCATTCGGTAATTTTTCCAGGTTGTGATTATCACTTAGATTTCTGAAAAACACAAAGATAGTGATGCTAAAACAATCTGAGATTAAAAAAACAGCTTGCAGCAGTTACTGCCTTCTAATAATTGCTTTTCAGAATAGTAAACAACAGAAATAGTTACAGCTCGTCCAAGTAGGTTCCATTAAATGCATAATTCTCAATTTCCCGAATCCCATTTTTATTCAGCCATCTGTAATAAAGAAAAAAAAAAACCAAATAGTTGTGCTCACATTCCTGCTTTGTTACTAAAATGTATGTAATTCAAATCAGTGAAAGGGATCTCAAGCAAATAAAATTATTAAATGGATATTCAAATTGGTGACACTTCCACAAATACTAGCTGGTGAGATCCCAATAATCTGAGGAAGGCTTTGGAGAGTATGGACAGGAACGGGAGAGATGAGCCCTACCATCAGAGATGATAGCTGGAGGAGGCTTCTGAGAGCAAGGGCAGAGCTGATGGAGACACTGGTGCTGCTGGGGCTCCCCTGGGAAGGCTGCAGCAGTCAGCGAGGCTGCTGCGGGTTCATCCCAGGAGGGGTCTTTCCTGCTGGTGCTATCAGTGCCACTTAGTTTTACCTTCTTCAGGGTGATTTTGAAACACTGGGCCACAGCATAACCTTCGCCCAGTTATTAGGGAAAAGAGACGGCCGTCACTGGTGGTCACCTGTCCTTGGCAGGGCAGGTGGAAGGGGGGGAGCTGGCTGTCCCTGAGCCAGGCAGGAGGACAGCAGGGGGGTGCCAATCTGCCTGGGAAGTGGCTGATTCCTCCTGCCTCTGCTGCCTCCAGAAATTACACTCCCTGCCTGGCTCTGCTGCCCCTGTCCCACCTCCCTGGGCTCCATCCCCCGAGGGGAGGCACAGGTAGTGAACCTGGGAGTCCAAGCTCCTGGGGCTTTCTGCCAAGTTTTTACTGTAGTGCATTAACAAATTAACATCTAACGTCCTTCCCTCTCTTCCCTTCACGGTCTTAAAATTTACATTTGGGTCAGTTATATTTATCATCTTTATGGTGCAATCTTTCATCTTGCTTTAAACGTCACTTTGCAACTCACGCCCTCTCCAACCCGCAGTGACAGGTCTGATTGATGCCAAAAGTGGCCTGATTTAATTAAACTGTCAGCAAACCTGGACATTTTTGTTTCTAAATTCACACTGAAAGCTGAGCATGCAAGCGACCCACTTATCTAAGGTCCGAGGTGGTGAGCTAAGGTCAGCAGGAAAATCAGTTGTGTGTCTGGCTGAAAGGATTACCCTTCTGCCCATGACAGGCAGATGTGCACAGCTCCGTGCATGTAATGTCTGTCAGGTCATATCAGGAGAACTGTCACCGTCCCCTTCCCTTGCAAGCACTATTAGACATGAGTGAACAGGCACAGAGGAGAGACATGTCCCTGCTCACAGCATTTAAAGCATTTATTATATTACATTGATCTTATCCATTCATAGCTGCCAGGCTGATAGATATGCTTTTAATCACAGTATTAGCACTTACTGCATCCTCTCACCGAACACAATGCTAATGCAATGAGATACTGAGGTCATATAATCAGAGCCACTGTTGCCATGCAGTGTGGACTATACATTCCTGTCACCTGTCTAATTGCATTCAAGTGCATAAAGAGCATAAAAAAAAGTTACCTAAATCCCAGGACCTCATTATATTATACTACATATAGACAAGTTTCCCTTCTCCCCTCACTCCAACCAGCATCCTTACCGATTCCACCAACTCTTACGTCAGCAGCAAGTGACAATGGAGGCAGAGATTCAGAGCTTGGACATAGTGGCTTTTACTCTCCCTAGTGAGTCACCACGTCACTGTAGTGGTATTTCTAAAACACACTTCAGAATTCACCCGGTGCGGGAGGCCACTGGCCCTGAGGTACTACTTATAGCCTATTTTATGGCAGGAAAGCTCTATCTTAGGCTCTAAGTGGCATTCAGACCTGGAAACAAGGTGAAGTTCTTCCATAAATTTCTAGCTTTTTTTTACTAAATATATCTACAGTTCCAGTCTGTGCTGATCCCAGGTGTAGTGCAGTATCAGACGCAATCCAAATTACTGACTTAAATATGCTTGGAGCCTGCCACAGCTAACCCTGCTAAAATTGTGCCTCTCCAGAATGTGAGAGCTCAGAGGGTCCTAAGTGTTTCTAATGCCATCTTGACATGCCTGGTTTCACAAAATGGTGTTGCTGTACCCTAACTTTCTATTTCATTGCACAGTGGCTTCAGTTTTGTATAGAAAACCAGCAAATTTGGGTCTAAAATGAGGCAAGTGCACCACAGCACAACAAAAACCTAATCAGGGACTCTCAAAGAGCACCTGGGGCCTCTGTCCCAAGGGAGAACTACAGCAGAGTCATGACTTCGTCTGACCAGGTGTGTGGTGGCCAGGTCCTTCTGCAGTGCTCGTGATGCTTCTGCAGACACTGGTGGTTGAGGGGAGTCCATGGCAATAGGGCTGTTGCAGCAGGCAGGGCAAAGTAGCTGGAAGAGAACATATCTCCCCCATCCAGGCCAATTTTTCTAGCAAACCAGCAGCCTTAAGTCCTCAGAGAGGACTATCCTTCAACACTCATGCAATGGGATGTCCTGGGGAGAGAGGGGAAGCCAATTTCATGCTGCTCAAGTGGCACAGAGAGGTCAAATCACAGTAAAAATCTGGGATTTTTATCTCATGCCTTAGCAGTATTATGGAAACAAACACAGTACTTGCTTCTCAGTGCTCTGAAAATACAAAGTATTAAATATTATTATCACAGGAGAAAGATAAACCAGTGCATTTGGGATATCATGACTTGAATACATATTTGAGTAAAATGGGTGCGTGTTTAAAACTTCAGGGAACTTGATGTAGACAGAGGTTGTGCATAACTGGCAGAGAAAAAGGAGAGATAGCAGCTAAGTGACTTATTATTGGCCTCTCTTCAAATATTGATGGTCTGACCTTGCTCCCACCAAAATCAACGTGAGCCCAGTCAGTCAATCAGATGCTGCTTGTCTGCTTTGGTGTGCGAGGTAAACTGCACACACCGAGTGGGAATTTTTTCCAATCTGGCCACTGGCGAGGTGAAACGAAGGCAGCTTGTTAGCAAGCGAACAGCACATTTTGATATACCGACACAAAGGATCAAAGAAGCCAGATAGCTCATTAAAATACATGACTCTTACGTCAAATGCAGAGTCGTCTAACCACGCAGCCTGAAACTGCACTGCGAAGCGGCCTGTATCAATGCACTAACGTTGTGTACAAATACATTGTATTCCCACAACATCTACATGTATTTTGCCAGAGTAATAAATGTCTTTGAATGATGTGTCTGACTAAATATTTATGAGTCATGCCATCTTTCTGAACACAATTTGTACCACATGGAACTGTTGCTGTAGGTAGAATATGTTTAACCTTGGCACCAGTAATTACTAAATTTTGCTCTATGCTGTGCTACTAAAATAAAGAGCAGGATTAGAATACAGCAGAAAACCACAAAAGCATTCATTTTTCATGGCAAGGAAACAGAATACAGAGAATTCACGGGCAGGGGAGAAGTCTAAAACCTTAAATTGAATTTGGAAGTGTAAGAAATAATGCCCATCCCCTGGTTTTCTTGACCCTATTCTGGAGAATAAATGAATTTACAAGGAGAGTAATGGATTTGCTGTGTCTTACTCACAGAATCACACTTTCAGAACTCAGTCCTGTGAATGAATTTTTTTCAATGGTACGTATATTGATGTTGTCTTGAATATCTCTGAAAAATAAAATACAACAGAAATGACACCTTTTGGTACCTCTGAACCTTCTAATAGCATATGCTATTTCAAACACAGTATTTTTCCTTATATTCAATCTGAGAAACTATTACAGGCAGAGACATAAGTTTTTAAGACATTTTGTCTGCAGAGCACAAACCTTCCTGGTAAAAAAGGCTGGAGCGAAACGTTTCCAACACCCCCATGCTTTCCTCCCCAATAGGCTGAAGTGATTAAAATGCATGAAAGCCCAGCCAGGTCTTATAATCCCACGGCAGATGAAACAGTTGGTCCAGCAAACATACTGCCCAGAACTTGCAAGCTGAGGGGTGGCAAGGCCACCCCTTCTCACAGCCTCCCAACCAGAAGGAAAAGCCATTAGCCTTTTTGGCCCGATTCAGCAGGGTACCCACCAGCCCACAAATAATTCCCCTCCCGCTGTCAATGGGGTTGCTCAGAAGCTTAGTATGTGCTTAAGAACTTAAGGCGCGGGACCCCTGTCAATGCAGTTTGTTGAACTGACAAGTAGGCAGTTCACTTCTTTCAGCATTTCTGACTGAGAGGAAAAAGGGAACGGCAGATATATGTTCTGTTGCTTGCTCAAAATAGACCTCAAAGAAGTTAAACAGTATTACTCATCATTTAGACTGGGGATATGGTTGTTTTCGTGCTGTTTCTGTTGGAAAGCACAGAACAAAATGAATTATCTGCAAAGCTTGGAATTAAGCACGATTCCAAAATTATCTCATGCTGACAGTTGAATATGATGACAACTCTGCATTAAGTGACACTTACACGGAGGCCTCATTCTGCCAACTGAGGTCAGCAGAGGTAGCAATAAGAAGGGACTGAGGCATCCATTGCCCTGGTTTCATCTGTCATAGAGTGAATTTTCTTTCTAGTAGCTGCTTGGTTTGGATTGAGTATGAAAATAATGCTGATAACACATATTGTTTTAGCTGTTGCTAAGCAATGTTTATATTTGCCAAGGACTTTTCCAGCTGCCTGCAGAAGCTGAGTGGGAGCACAGACAAGACAAACTGGCCAAAGGAATATTCCATACCACAGATGTCATGCTCAGTATATAAATGGGGGTTGACTGGCGGGGGCAGAAACCCACCTTCACTGATTGGGATGGGATGAGCAATCAATCACTGGGTGGTGAGAGCAACCTGTGTTGTATCACTTAATTTTGTATATTCTTTTACCATTCTTCTTCTTATTATTATTTTCCTCTTTCATTACTGTTCAAATTGAACTGTCTTTATCTCAACCCACAAGGTTGAAGCCAATGAGAATTTTTTTATTGACCTTAGTGGGTCCTTAGCATTTGAACAAAGGTCTAGTTTGAGACTCAAGATGTATCAGGGCCTACTTATTCTGACAGGAAAGCAAGGAGTTTCACATGAAAAAAAACACCAAACTCTTGCTCACTAGGACACAATAATTCAAGTCTATGTAAGACTGATGATAAACATAAAGGTATAGAGGAGGAAGGCTCTATAGCTCCCTACCTGTTGCATTTGCATGATGGTTTCTGGGAGCCCTTAACTGCAGTTCATAGAATTACAGAAATGTATTGATCTTATATGTATGTGTATACTATATTCAGTCACCCCTCTCTATGTTTTCTATTAATATTATATATAGGCATATATAATATAAATTATACATATTATATCTGTTTCTATATTTTCACTTATATTAACGTCCATTACAAAGACAATTGCAGGATTCATGTCTCTGCAGCTTGAAATCTTCTATGGCTTTAAACTGAAAGAGGGGAGATTTAAACTAGATATCAGGAAGAAATTCTTTCCTGTGCAGGTGGTGAGACACCGGAACTGGAACTTCTCTGGTTGCCCCATCCCTGGAGGGGTTCAAGGCCAGGCTGGATGGGGCTTGGAGCAACCTGGTCTGGTGGGAGGTGTCCCTGCCCAGGGCAGGGGGATTGGAACTAGATGGTCTTTATGATTCTATGATTCTAATCAAAGATTTGAACATGCAGGACTTAGCTGGTGCATTAACAATATATCTTGCCCAAAGGAAGAGAAGAAATAGTTCTCATGCAGGCCAGAGAACTCTCACCGGGTGGCAACAAACTTCCACTGCCACCAACCTGATTTGGATTTCAACTGGTGAAAGAGGAGTAAAAGGCTGTTATCTGTCCCCTGGGCCATCCAGGCACATGCTCATGGTATAGTTAAAGGAAGAGTGGTCTGTAAAGTGTGAATTTAGGTTCCCTTTGTAGAGGGGAGACCTAGAGAGAACTTTCACCTTTTGGCCCATGTTATCATCAATGCTTACAAAATTACAACCCAAAATGGTACCGTGAAGGTAATAAGTGAACACAAGGGGAATCACATCTTGAAAGGTTTTGTTGGAGCACGAGAACATTCAAAAGGAGTTTTTAAGAAGTAAAAAGCAGGCATTAAAACTTACAGCAAAACTTTCTGGAGAGAGTGCACCTTGTGGAGAGCAGGTAAAAACCGAAGGCCAGTGTTTGATATTAACCTGAGAGGAGAGAACACAATAAATAAAAAACAAGAAAGAACATGAGACTTAAACTGTCAGCTACAAAAGGCAGAGTTTGATCACAAAGAGGGGGTTTGCCCATAGGAAACTTGGTATTGTAATGTAAAATGATTTTTCTCTAAAGCACAAGCTGAATTCTGCCCCACTGATGTCAAGGGAGAAAACCCACTTTAAATAATTACATGTCCCTCCTGATAATGTCAGGAAACTGTTGGTGTTAATTTCCCAAACATATTCTAAGAAATCAGTTGTGCTGACACAGGATAATTATTTTCATAGCAGCTCTTTTAAGACAAAAGTATCAACTCACTTAACACAATTTCCACCTTCTACTCCACTAGAGGATACATTAATTCCACTGGAATTAACATTATTTCATGAAACTAAGAGAGATTGAGGATGCTTTATCCCCCAGCACCTCCAGTAGTGAGGAACTGAATACACGGGAACGTGTTTGTTTGTGTGACTGGAAATGGTTCTGAGGCTCCACATTTAATTACTTCCACCCTCCCACCACATTGAGTATCCACTGGCCTCTGTGCTGCAGTTCCTTTCCAGGAAACATCATCCCAGAAGTGCTGACTCTGAAGGACACCCTGTGCCCACAGCCAGTGAGGAAACAGGGTCACAGGTATCCACAGAGCTGTACCACGCCTAATTTAAGCAAATTTTGTTATCCAGAGCAGTAGCAAGAACAGGATAAACATGATTTTGCCATACAGCAGGAGATGGCTGGTAGCTGCTGATGGCTGGAAGGAGGGCTGATGGCAGGAGCGAGGAGGAGCTGGACCCAGCTGGGAGTTTTTCCCAGCCACCAAAATGTTTCATTTTGACTCTACCAAACAAAGAGAAAATTTGAGTTCTTGAAAGTTTAGTTTTATCTTTGTATTTTTAATATGTGAGATCGTAGAAAAGGTAACCTTTCACTGAGAATATCGGTTCCTTAAGGAACATTTTAGTAGTACATGGAAGGTAATTTTTATCCTGGCACTTAAACAGAACAGTATTATTTCATTACTGGATGTGATTTTTATTTTTTTTAAGATTCATTCCTGAATGGTTAAATGGTGATGAAAAAGACTGGTTGGGACTGGGAAAAAGTAACAACATTCATTTGATGTTTGTTATGAATGTAGATTATTTCCAGAGCGCTGCAGCCTTTCAGTTTTCATAATCTGAACTGGAACCAAACACCTCCATGTGACAACCAAATCCTGCATTTGGGCACTCAGGGTGACACACGGGTCCATACAACAGTCATTCCCTTGCATAAGCACTGCTCTGAGCTCCCCAGGGTGGTAACTGGACACCCTCAGACATTGAAAAGCCAACTTGTTATCTGTCTTGTCTTATAACAAAAAGCAATGCATTATGTGCAGGAAAAAAAATTAAAGAAGTATAGTGAATATTCAAGAAGCCAATTTGGGAAAGCTGCTGGAATGTCATGACTGTTTTGTCTCAGGAGTCAGAGTGGTCTGACATTGCATTAGCTTAAAAATAACAGCTGTCACATGTGACCAAGAAAGCTCTGCAAAAGTGCCTTTGAAGAACTATTACATACAGTTAAATAGAAAGCAAGATTAATGAAGCAGGTGGATTTCACGAGACCCTTATTATTTAAAGTACTTCTGCACTTATACTTCCTAAAAGGAGTTAGCTGAAAAAATTAGAAGCAATAGAAGAAGAACCTGTAACTCCTCCCTTACAGTATTTTAAAGTACACTCTCTAAATTACTTGAGGTGTACAGGGTTTCAGTTGAAAGCTGCCTTTAATTTTAAATGAGTCATATGCTAAAAATTGATGCAATTCTTTTTACGAGCCCCTTGTTAAATACAAATTATGGCATGCATTTCCTTTAGCAGGTAAATGAAGAAGCTGCTTCTAAGTAGCTTCTAAGTAGTAAATGAAGACCGCTGCTAAGTAGTGATTGGCTCGTGCAGGACTGAGAAGACATGAGCAGCTTTGCTTCCTACAGTACTTTCCTGAGAAAGCCTCAATCCTCGTGTTGCAGTAAGGGAAGGTGATGGTGCTCTGACATATGCTATTCAAACCCTGCTCCCAGTGACGATGTACTCCCAACATATTCAAACTGGTTATCAGGGCTGTCACCATACGTGTGTGAACAAACACGGCCGAGGCCTTGGGTGATGCCATCATTCTGATCTTTCCAGTAATCCCAGAGTGTTCGGGGCTCAATTTGTGCTGGTGTCAACTGAGCAGTGTGAGGTGAAGAGGACAGCATCTCTGACAAATCATTACATATTGAACTGAATCTACAGGTGGCACAAAGCACTGATTGCACAGAGGCACCGAACAGTGATTAGGAGCAGGAAAAGATGGGCTTTTTTTTAATTAATTGCAGAAAGAGAACTAAAAAAAGAAAATTTAGCTAGACTGCAGCCTAGACCTTCCCTCTCTTTTTATTCAACCAGCAAATCTCCAGAGGCCTTTAAGTGGATAATCTTGTTAGAATGTAGATAATCCAATTTACCGAATATCTTTCCTGGAGGACAGTTTTGTCGATATATTTACCATATAGCGTATACACCCTTAGTAGCCTCACTTTAAACAAGCGTCCTCTTTAATCTGTGTTACAACTGAGTCTCCCCTTTCCATGCATAAACAGCTTGGTAAGAACCTGTTTTTCAGCTGGCTGGTGGCTGCTTTCCAAAGCATTAATTGTCTTCCTGAAAAGGCTTACTGGAGTCAGCACTTAAGAAAACATAGCACTATGATCAGCAGAGAACAAAAAAAATCTTTCAGAAACTAATTCCTGGAAGATTCTGGCTGCTTATCTCCAGATATAGCAACACGCCTGCTCTCTTTTTACGCCAAATTGGTAGGAGCTGGTCTGACAAAACTGGGAACACAGTTCAGCACATCAACTTAGTGTGGGTATTTGTTAAATTGCAAACCCTAGGTAGGCTGAGATAAATACAACATCACTAAGGAAGCACTATTTTGGTGCCCCTTAATCATGCTGGTTACTTCATACTGCACGTGAGCCAGAGATCCCTCTGACTCGTGAGTGCCAGCCTTGAAGGCTGAGCTGAGCCTATAATCCACAACACCCACTTCTGGGGGGGCAAAGTCTTCTACCGTGAGGCTGCCGGGCAAAAGGATGGAAGGGAGTATCACTTCTTTTTACTGAAGAGCCAACCCCACACAAAGGGTGGGCGATTCCGTGGACTTCCCTGAATCTGCAGCAAATCCAGGTTTGGGTTTAGGAACCATGCCTTCAGATCCTCCACAAAATAAGACTGGGCAGGTACAAGCAGCTGCAACACTTCGGAGCTGGGCTCTGCTCTCCACAACGGAAACTATTTTGCAGCTAAAATTTGTGCTTTTACAACCTAAATTCCACACCCTCCTCCTCCAATCCAGCTGTATGCCCTCAAAATTGGTCTGAAAGGAATGCTACATTCAAGTCTTTCTATTTTAAGCTGCGATTGCTTAATACAAGATGTCGACACATTTACTGTAAAAAAGAACCAAAGGACACAGATTACACATGAGAACTAATTTTGGAAAGAAAATAGCTTTGAAAAGCCATCACTACATTATTAAACAGACAATGCCACAGCTCTGCCTAATGAGAGCCAGATAAATAATCTTGTACCCATGAAAAGGTCAGTAAGTTACCAATTTGCAGCAGCCTGTCTCTTTGGCATCTCTCCAAGTAGACCAATTAGCAATTCTCTTCACTGGTTCTGAAAGACTGGTGAGAAAGTTAAGGTTGTGTTTTTCTAAAAGGTTTAGAGTATTTCAGCATTGCATTTTTTAAGCATTTTTTTTCTTCTCAGTGTTTTTTGCCGTACTAGTAATGATGATGCAGGAGACAAATGGAGTGGGGCAAGTGGGAAATGTATTTGTGCCCAAGCTGACAGAGAAAAAAGCGTATTAATGTTCAACAGCCAGTGGCTGTAACGAGGCCATGAAGCTGATGAGAGGACTGACAAGACCAGCCAGAGCTTCTTGCCTGACCGTAAGTAAGACCTAGTGCATGTACAACTATTTTTGAAGGAGCACAGACAAAACCTTGCAACCAGCATGTTGCAAAGGTCATTAAACTGATGGGCTATGGGTGCCCAGGCTGAGTCTCAGACATTAACACTGATTAATTTTTCTCTGATTTTTTTTTTTAAATGAAAATTGCCAGTAAATACATATTATTATTATTTTTGTGCAAGATTTTCTGAACTGTGTTTTAACAGTTCTGTCACAGCTACTGCACTGTCATGAGGAATCAGACCATGCATCTCGTACCCTGCCAGACTGCCACTGCAACCAGAAACTCCAGAAGAACCACAACGAGCCCAGCAACAGGCAGGTACTGGAGTCCCCTGCTTTGGCATGCTGGCAGCTGGGTCTCACTATACCTCTGAGATACAGGGGTGCCTGTGCCATGTCTTCTGACCGGTGGGTCAGACCAGGAAGCGCTACAGAGGTCTAAAGCAGGGTCTGCAGCAGAAGGTTGGGCCAAGCACCTCTCTTGAGTACAGGTCTCCATCTCCAGCTCTGCTGCCTCAATGTGGACTATTTGGGAAGCTGGCACGGAACCCAGCTGGGGAGAAAATACACCACGTGAGCAACAAGAGTGCATCCCAGTGGGACCAGTACTGGGTTTGCTTTTCCACTCACACACGACCCTGTGTATGGTTGGACAGAATCTTCTAATCTGTTTAGTGTCAAGATATTTATGAAACCACTTGCTATTCCTTCCTAAATTCCAGCAGTTAATGGAAGAATTAGGCTGTGATGCACAAAAGTTCGTTAGTTTCCCTTCATGACCTTAAAATTTTATCATTTCTCAAATAGCTATCAATAGTGTTTCTATCCACATTGATGCTTAACCCTTTTCTTAATTATTTTAAACTCTAGTTCCACATGTTTACAACCTTTTATTTCTGTATTGTATAAAAAATACCAAAATACACAAGAACCCAAAAATGAACATAGAAACCATCAATCCATTAAGACCCCTCACCATCTTGCCTTACTTTTTCACTAATTGACCCTTCCTTGTATGTCACAGGAAGGTGAATACCAGGACTGGGTTACCTTTACCAACTGCCATTTTGCAGCCTAACATCAAGGTTTCTGCTTTCTCATTAAGTTATTCTACAGTAAAACTCTGCCTTTTCAAGGGGAAGTAGAGTGAGTGGTTCTAAAAGGGCAAGCACCAGTGAGTGAAACAAAGTGATGGAGAAAATGGCAGTCTTTCCTACAGAAATGCACCACTAAAATACACCTTATCTCTTGAAGTGCATACCTTAAATCTCAAATCTTAAAATTAAAATTCAAACCAATGCCTCCTGGCATTTTTGAGCCCAGAAGCCATCGGATGCTAGTGACTTTCAGAGACCTTAAACACTCATCAGCTTAGAAAACTGACCTGATTTCATCCAATCTTTAAGAAATATCTAACTAGACAATTAAGCACTTACTCTTATGTACTCAAATGTAGAAATCCTCATCAGGCTCTTTTGAATGAGTAAAGTTTCTTGTTTAAGGAAAACATGGTTACAGGTGGATGGACATTTAAAAGTTAAGCTGACATCCTGCTGGGTCTATATGCCATTGATCAGTAAAGAGCACAGAGGGAGCTTATTTAACCTACAGCCACTATAAACAATTACTGTTAAACAAAGTTCATTGGGCTTCTAGTGCAGAGGAGAGATTATTAGTCATGTCAAGATCATGCACTAAAACCTGGGAAAATATTTTTGGGTAACAGTTTATTTTATAGATGGATTCAATTATCACTGAATTGTGATGGCAACCCCATGGAAACAGATGTGACAACCACAGTTGTGAAAGTGTCACTCTTGATTTCATTATAGCTAATGAAATAAAGCTATACCATACATCTACATTCTTAGGTTTTAATCATCTCACATCAAGCGTTAATGAAAACCATTGCTATAGCACTACCATTGCTAAGGAAAAGAGACTGCGAATGCTTAGAGCCACGTGTACAAAGTATAACGGAGGCAGAGCCTTAGCAAAGGCAGATGAGAGAGATCTTGCCCCAAAGACTTTAAATCTAAACCTGTTTGTATAGACATAAAAAAGGCCCAGCTCTTTTTCTTGTCACTCAGTTTCAACCTGCTGCTTAGAAAGGCTTAAGGATTTTATGTGTGGGACTGCTCCATGGAGGACATTATCTTCAGCTTTTCTGGGGACGAAACTGTGGATCGACAATGTATAATTAGTGGGGGAAGAGGGGACATTGCCCTGTCATTACCGAAAATGTTCAGCACGAGTTAGACAGAAAACATCTGTATCATTCAAAATGACAGTATTTGCAAAGAACAAGAGATCTTACAAATATCTGAGGCTTGGAAGGTGTTGGAAGGCATCTTGATCAATGTACACGAGGTTGTTGGCCTTCTCAATTCTTCTGCAAAGAGAAAATGAAACGTCAGAGGAAATGTATCGGTATATTGATCTTAAAATATCTCTGATTGCCACAGGATGTAGTGCTACTATACACTGAGATTTTTTAATTTTTTTTTGACAGCAGAAGATCTGCACAATTTCAAAGAGCAGCTTACAACAGACAGGCAGACCCCACCACCTTTTGGTATTGGCAGTGGTTTGAGGATAAGTTTCAGGCTGACCAGGGAATGAAAGACACTCAGCTAAGAAGGTGGAAAAGACAAAGGGCGATTTCAAATGTTCCTGTATCACTATGAATTCTTCAGAGCTTACCTGAGCCAAACTGCAAAACCTTTGATATGCACTGATAATGAATCTTTATAATTGTCTCCTTTGAATTTAGATTGCTCATTACTTACACTTCATGTAGTTTGGGAAGGTTGGAAAACACATTTGCTTCTATGACCTCCAAGGCATCATTCTGTGAGATCTCTCTGAAAAATAATTTAGAAGTCAAGATATTTCAAGCCATGCTATCAATAAAAAGGTGAAGCAGAGAATCGACAAGTGAAAAATTCACTTGGAACTTCTTCCAAGATTGCTGATCAATTCTAAAAACAAAGTGGATATCAGATAAGAAAACAGACCCCAGAGGCACTGCTGAGCTCCCACCAAGGCAAACACCAACAGTCAGGAAAAGGCATCTTGTGAGGCTGAAGTTTGTATCTGCAATGGCAGTCCTGCACCTCCTGCTGTCACCATTCCCTCTGTATTAGAAGGCAGAGCCCAACCATCATCAGCAACTGGATCTCTGACATCGTTAATTACTGCTAAGAGATTTAATGAAGGCTTTTAAATCAGCGAAGAAAAGAGGGACTGAAAGAGCACCAAAACAGAGGAGACAGCTAAAAAGTTCCCAAGAAATAGGACACAACTTCAGCAGCAGGACATTCTGCTGTCTTGACCTGATGTAAACTACAGAGGTTAAAATTAAGCCACGAGCAGATACATCCTTATTAACAGAAGCTGGAGACCACAGATACAAAGAAGTCTTCCATACCTTGGAGAAAACCCTATTTGATCTCTACTCTACACAATTAATGCCCAATTACATTGCATTACATTACTGGCACTTATGCTGCCAGTGACCAGGAAAGTCAAAGTAAAGATAGCACACATCTTTGGAATGAAACCTTCATAATTAGTCAGATTGTAAACTGGCCAGTCAGCACTTGTTCCTGGATATCTTGTTCTTTTGAAATAATTATGGTTGCAAATAGAGTCAAACAGGCTTGAGGTAAAACAACAGATTGTAACAATAGGTGCACAGTCAAAAAAAAAAAATTGCAAAAATTATTACAAGTAACATAAAAAAAAATCTTCCACTTCCTTCTGAGTAACAACTGAACCATATCTGACAAATTACCCATCAATTTAAGACAAACAAAAGCCTTGCAAAAGAAGGTAAGTTGTTCATCTGACCTTTTCTTCTTGAAAAAAATGCCCCAGTGGTTTGATATTTTTTAGTTTAAAAAGAAGCTCTCTGTCCTGTTTCTTCAAAATTTTTTACAGAAGAAATCCAACCCTCCTCTGCTTTGGGAGCTCTAAACTGACTGGAGAACAAGAAAATAAAAGTACGTGAGGACTGACAACAGGTGCTTGGTAGGGTGCAATGTCAGCTGAGTTTGATTTATCGGTGCTGAACCACCAGCTCACATGTGAGCATATTCCTCTTTGTTATTTAGGTTTCGGCAGCAACAAAATGCTTTGGCTGAGACTGGGATTCCTTCGTGCCGTGCAAGGTACACAGCCATTGCAAGGGATGTTTCAAAGACTTTTTATTATCTTCCCGCTTTCAAAAAAATAATGCATTATGAGATATATATGGTAGAAGCAATCACCCCGTGCCGTATTTACATGACAGTACAACTCACTTGCTTAATTACAGACTAGAGGATTTAACAATGTGGGAGCTGCCTCAGACTTGTAAGATTCGGTTTGGTTTCGCTTGTGCTCTTTTTGAACAGTCAGCAGTATATTTGCCATTTCCCACAATCTAAAAATCAGTTGTCTAGAAAAAAAAAATCACAGAAAAAGCAGAACATTTAATACCAACAAATCCATTTAGCCAGAAGAGATTTCATACCACTAAACACCTCAGGGAAAAACGTTGCAGATTTGTTGGCCTTATACAGGCAAAATAAAAGTGTATTAAAAAACTACAATACCATAGTGACCTCACCTGACAGACAGGGCTGTCAAGGGTAATAATTTTTTATGATCCAATCTGCTATCTAACTTTGGAACAACTTGGATGATATACCTCTTTTAATGGAATGCTGAAAACCGAATGTTTCTGCAGCAAGAGAGTGTTTTGCCTTTGTAAGAGTGAGATGGGTTCTGGACTTTGTTTCAGTTTGCGAAATGGAAGATACAGATCTGATGGAAGTAGGGTATGAGTGGGCACCAACACTTTGGAAAGCTTGAAGAATGCAGGGTTAAGGAAGGAATGAAAGAAAAGTAGGAAGATAGGAATCTCTAAACTGTTTTTACAAGATTGTTTTTAAAGATTAAGTTTTCAGAAAATCAAGTTTTTCAAAGAATTAAATAGCACTCATGAGGGGGGTGTTTCAGAGATTTGGGGAATGTCTTGGTTTTAATTCTACTATTATCATTCACAGTTACAGAGGTGACAGCCATTTCTTTTTTTAACAAGTAATGAAAATATGTCCATTTAAAATTACTTTTGCTGTCTCCCATCTTAAGCAAACAACTATTGCAGCTTCCCTTTTGCTCCCAAGACAAAAAGGGAACAAAAATGAAAATTTGTCAGCAGCAGAAGGCAGTTGGGCTTCATCCTTCCTCTCTGTTCAGAGGATTGTGGGGGGTGAGGGAAAAGGACTAAGCCTCTGTCCCCAACAATGAATTGTGCATCCTCTGCTGCACTCTCTTCAGGAAACCCTGGTGATGCTGACCTTACTCATCATCGTTCTTCGCAGATGAATCACAGTTTACAGCACCAAAGTGCTATTTTCTGACAGGTGGCCATTGCTATTCTTGGCCCCTGGGGTGTCCATATACCTGTTGTAGGTTGTCATTCGGGTAAGAAGGACAAATTAAAAAAGCATTCAGTTTAGGAGATCAGTCACACACTACAAAGAACAGGCAGCACTAGTCTGGGTTTTGGTTGCATAATTTGCATGAATTTATTCATACCTGCCAAAAAATGCACACCCTGCTCAGGGATAACCAAAATAACACTATCTTGGGTACAGGTTCTCTCTAGCATTGAAAGTACAAACCACTGCTGCTCAATTAAATGACCCACTCAGTAGACTCAGATCCTCCGTAGAGGAGAGCAAATAATACCTGCAGCAGCATCTACAAACAGAAAAAGGAGATTACTGGCTGGTGTTTGTGCAATGACTTGTCTTACAGAATAAATACAGACAAATAGATGATTGCTCATAATGCATATCTTATTATATGTCATCACGAGAGAAGATGGGACTGTTATTACATTGTTTGTTTGTAATGAATGATACTATTAGCTCTACTGCTAGCTATCACAGCAAATCCAGATGGCAATCTGAGCATCGTTTCTGATGCCTGCAAGCCTTTGAATAGATAGCATGCAAAACAATCAGGGACAATTTCTTAAAAAAACAAAACCCCAAACCATCGAGTGGTTGCAAAGCGCCTGGGCGTCTGCTAAGCTTAGTTTCCACTGCATGCACAGCTCTATTGAAATTAACAGTGATCTTCAAAAAGCATAAATTGTTGACTCAAACACAGCCTAAAAGAGGAAAAACTATTCTGTAAAAAATGTTTTACGAAGGCACAAAGGATGGTTGTTTTCATTTTTTCTTCAATGAGACCGTAAGATTTTAAGGTGTGACAATATGACATGACTAAGAAATTTCCTCTAGTTTGCCACTACCATAACGAACTGTAATCATTATTACCCCTTCACAAGCAACTGGCTGCAGTGCAGCATTTCCATGTGCGACAGCCAGAGCCAGTGACAGCTGGGAGAGAGACAGAAAATGAAGAGTAGGAGGAAGGTGCTGCTTGTGCTGCTGTTAAACCAAACTAGGCTTGGTTTAACCCGCCTGCAAAGCTGCCCCGAGGCAGGGCTGGGGGTACGTCTTCATGACATCTGTGACAGAGCCCAGCACGACGCGTTGGAAGTGTTCCTTTTCAAACCAGCTGCGCTCAAAGCGTGGCCCATAAAAATCAAGATACATTGAAACGGCCTTTTAAACAATTCTATTGCAAGGAATTTATAGTTCACAGCAGTTTCTTTGTAGTCCTCTAAACAAAAAGTCTCTTAGACTAATCAAAAGTCTCACAGCAAAAGGAAGACTGTATTAAACTCACAAACTAATGGCCTTGCAGCCAAGTGGTCTCACATTTCAAAATAATGAAAGAATAAAAGACTAGACATTTATGTCTTTTATGATAAGAATTCCTTTCAGGATCAGAGCAGGGCACACAGACAAGGACAGGGCCATTTTTCCCCTGCTAGGAAATGCACCTATTTAAAACAAATACACGTGCGTGTATATACAGATATAGAAGTTTAGCACAGATGAGTAAGTGGACACTTGTATCAAAAGATGAGCAAAGAACACGCATGGTAGGAGACCAGCTCAGAAGCAGATGACAGCAACAGCCCCTTGCCCTGTGCCCAGGGATGTATGCTGTCGAGCAGGACGACCTCGTAACACCAGCAGCAGGAAGAGCACGGAGTAACTGGTGCCCACTTGGTGGGCTTGGCTGTGTGATGGCCACAGTAAATGCGGGATTCGTGGATTTCTGCATCCCATCTCTCCATGGCAGACTAGCGGAGGGGGCTGCCCTGTGCATTGAGGTTTCTCAGGCACTTGTTTGGTGCCTGCAGACATGGACCATGGTGTGAAGGGGAGGATTTCCTCCCTCTCTAGCCACACTGCCCTCCTCTGTAGTGCTAGGCGTGACCCACTCCCTGCAAGCTTTCCTTAAGTTCCCCTACAGAGCAGGTATGGACACGGGCTGTGTGTTTAATCTGTTCACCTCATTTCCTGTGATACGTGACAACGGGGCCTTTTGGCCTTTTATCCTCAGCCTTTGAGGATTCCTGTGAGCAATTTCTTCCACTCCGTAGGTACCTGCAATTAGCAGCAATACTGGAGGTGTCAGGTGCTGATTCCCAGAGCAAGTGGCCTCACTGGGATCTCTGCACTGCAACAAATCAATAGCTTTGCGTTGATTTAAGGGAAGGAAAAAGAGGGCCAAAAATTGTGATCTTTCTTCCCTTTTCTTTAAATATAAATACTCTTTGGAGCAATTTGCCAGGTTTGACTGATGCCACAATTTACATCAAGCTGAAGAAGGAATTAGCCTTAAATATGGTGTCACACAGGCAATCTTGCCCAGCATTCACCGGGTGAGCGCCCCCGGGAACAGCTTGCCATGTGTCTGAACTGAAGAATTAAACACCTGGCTACCTCTCTTTCCATGTCGTAGATGGAGGAGTTCTTACTCCTTTCAGTCTGATCAGAAAGAAGCCAGTCTGAAATCTCCTTTTGAAAACTTCCATCTAAAGTGACAGCAAAATGCTACTACATTGATTTAAACAGGTTACAAAGGAAAAGCTATTTTTCTTAAAAGTATTAGAGACTTTTAACCTTTTAAAAATAGATAGTTGACACTTTCTCCTGCCACTTTCCTTGTGAACATGAAAAACTTGTCTCCCTACCATGATTTATTGAACACCAGGGAGTTACAGGCTAATATATCTTAGCAGTTACTGGCATTTCAAAAAGGAACTCAAGCACTGACTCTTCTCATCATCTCTGCTCAAGATATACACACGTGTTGTACTGACCTGACTAAATAAGTGGGATACCCATTTAATTAACAGAGTATTAACAGTGATTTCACACTTAAAGAAAAATAGTGTATACGTAAGTCTTTGAAGGTGATTATCAGGAGGCACCAATACTGTGTCTTCCTGCCTTCTCCAAAGGGCATGACACCATATTCTCAAATAAATCAATGCAGGCACGGGAAAAATAAAATGCAAATTCCCACGCAGCAGACGGAAGCTAAGGGGATTTTATTTCTATCGGTGCTTTAGCACCATGCCAGCAATCCAGAGATGAAAGTCTGTTGAGAGTTTGGTTGCATCAAATTAATTGTCCATGTAACGGTTTTAAATTGGTCTCTCTAATCTGAAAAACCACGCGATTAGTCTGCAGAATTGGAACTGATAACGACCGGATCCAGCAGCAGAAGCCACATCATTATAAGAATTGATTTTATAATCAGTACAGTTTGGGAGGGTAGATACCACCTCATACTCGAGCACTGAGGAGATGTATTATACTAGTTTTAGTTTATTGCCAGCAAAGCTGAAAGCGCGTGAAGCTTTGTAAAGTCAAAGAAGCAAGGACTGGGTCTTCGGAGGAAACGACAGCTCTTTGGAGGAAATGACAGCTTTCTGCAGAAATGCTGGCCCCATGCAGGCAGCCCAGAGAAGTGGTGTTTGTAACCCGGTGCCCTCAGCTGCTGAGGCAGACGTACCCGCAGCCCCTTGCATTTGGGCATCACTGAATTTTACCTTTGACTATGAAAGCTTGTAGGGAAGGCAAAAGAAGATATCTAAAATAAAAAACCCCAACCTTGAAATGGCACTTTTTTCTCAGACGCAGAATCACAGAATGATACGGGGTTGGAAGGGACCTCTGGAAATCAAGTAGTCAAGCACCCCTGCCAGAGCAGGGTCACCCAGAGCAGGTTGTGCAGGTGGGTTTTGAGTGTCTCCAGAGAAGGAGACTCCACCACCTCTCTGGGCAGCCTCTTCCAGGGCTCTGCCACCCTCGCAGGAAAGAAGTTCCCTCTCATGTTGAGATAGAACTTCCTATGTTCAAGTTTGTGCCCATTACCTCTTGTCCACTGAGCACCTCTGAAAAAAGACTGGCCCCATCATCCTGACTCCCACCCTTTTACGTATTTATAAGCATTGATCAGATTCCCCCCCTCCCCCCCTGCCAGTTTTCTCTTCTCCAATGGGCTCCAGAGGATCTTGAGGCCATGCTGGCAAAGATGGTTGTTCAGCTGAGGAAGGGATCTCCTTGTTCAGAGATGCTGACACAAGCTTCATGCCCACATCAGAACTCCTTCCACAGAAATGGGCTAGCAGCATTTATTGCCACTTATCTTTTATTACTTCTCTGTTGGCTCTGATAGCCAGCTAATGATGAAGAGTTTTATAAAGATGACCCAGGCAGATGAGGAGATTACATTTGGGATAATGACTCAGGAGAGCAGCTGAATGAGGAAAAGGGGAAAATAATTTCTGGGGAGAATCAACAGGCAAACTGTCTTGGACAGGGAGAACATGTGGCTTCCAGGCCCCAAACTCTAGTGACAGCCTTTCCAAATAGACCAGATGTTCCCAAACACTTCAACAGACAGCTCTGAAATGCTTTAAGGAAGCACACATGCACAAGAGATGCCTCTAGAGGACAGCTCATTAGTAACTCCAATGCATTACAGAAATGGGAAGATCCAGAATAGCAAGCTCCTCACAGATGCACAATTAAACTTCTTAGCTAGGAGGGAAAACTGAAAAAAAAAAATAAAATAAAAAAAAAAAATAAATCTTATTCCTCAGTTCTGGCATTTAAAAGCTTCCCAGGTTTATGAGGGGACTCTGAGTATTCACCAGAGCAAATCATGCAGGATGTTACACCCGCTTCAGTGAAAGTCAGACTCCACGACGTGACCCATCATGAGAAAAATATTAGAATTGCCTAATGTTAAACACAATTACGAACACAGACATTATCTTCCAGGTGCTAGCACCATTCACTGCATCTTTCAAATACCCTCCTGAAGGGATTTAGGTTTCTCTTATTCATTGTTACGGTCTCCCTGTGAAATACCTTTTTCCAGCACATAGAAAAGAGGACAGCAGGAAATCTATTTGCATTCATCTTCCCTTCCATAAAAAACACTTGCTGCTCTTGTGGGTTGTGTCTAACTGAGGCCTTTACCCTACAAACTCTTATCCCTGAGCTTTGGCTCCAGGCTCAGCCAAAACCTTACTGCATAAATATTTGCATGATTGGGGCCCTCAGATATAACCTACTCAGGAAAGGGATCTTCTTTTATGCTTCCAAAGTTAAAACCAAACCTCTGCCTTATAGCAGACTGCCAGAGAAAACAGAAGCACCAGCAGGAAACTACCGAGTCAAAAGTTTTACAAAACAAGTGTGCAATAAGGGTTATTTATCTGATTGTGATACTGTGCTATCATAAGCGGAAAACACCCTACCATTAAGCCCCAATCTTCAAGTTCTATATTGGAGGATGCAGAAATGCCATACTATACAAACATGGGAATTACATACAATCCCTAACCCTTTTGCCAAGTGGCTAACGGTAGCAAAGAGGAGCCCGTTTCAATACATCTAGAGTCTTATTTGACAAATAACTGAACAGATCTCCACTAGGAAACCCTGGGAAATCACATGCTTCCACCTGAGTTTCCCTGACAGAAATAACCCTCTTCACCTGCAAACACTACAGGACTGCACACAGATAAGAAAGTCTTACCTCTCCTATGAGGACAGGCTGAGAGAGTTTGGGTTCTTCAGCCTGCAGAAGAAAAGGCTCTGGGGAGATCTTAGAGCCCCTTCCAGTACCTAAAGGGGGCTACAGGAGAGATGGAGAGGGACTCTTGATCAGGGAGTGGAGCCATAGGACGAGAGGTAACAGTTTTAAACTGAAAGAGGGGAGACTTATATTAGATCTTAAGAAGAAATTCTTTGCTGTGAGGGTGGTGAGGCACTGGAAGAGGTTGCCCAGAGAAGCTGTGGCTGCCCCATCCCTGGAGGGGTTCGAGGCCAGGCTGGATGGGGCTTGGAGCAACCTGATCTGGTGGGAGGTGTCCCTGCCCAGGGCAGGGGGGTTGGAACTCAATGATCTTTAAGTTCCCTTCCAACTCTGACCATTCTATGATTTTTAATAGGGGGAAGGGAATATGTCAAAAAACTTGGTCCAAAATCCAATCTATTAATGTGTTTCTATGTTTATGTTTGTGAACACACAATATTCTAACAGCAGCAATTAAAATAATAGACCCATAGCAACACAATGGTGCTTACTCACTAATGTCAGCGAGCAGCAACCTTTCTGCAGATCTAACCCCATTGATGAGGAAGTTGCTCATTTATGCTACCAAGGGCTCCTGCCAGATCTATAATACTGCACACTCAGGCTTGTGGAAGCTCCAGGCAAACAAAGGCTTCCAGCTGCTGTAATGCTTAAATAAGAAAGTCCTCAGACTGGGCTCAGCCCTTCAATGGGGACCCCTCAGTACTGATCCCCCCAGAGGAGTCTCTGTAGGAAGGAGACAAAACCCTTGAGGATCCAAAGGCAACTCCTGGCCACTTGGGAATGACCTGTTTCTCCGAGGTAAGAGCACTTTGATCTCCTTGGGAGCCCTTTTTCTCCAAACTATCCTGGGTCGTAACCAACTGGGGACATAAGAAGTTTGAGCTAGAGATGATGCAAGAAACGTTATTGGAAGTAGTTCTTCCTTCTTCATCAAGGGAAAAGTAAGCGGAATCTTCCTCCCCAGCCACAGCATTTAAACAAGGAGGCTGAACAAGAAATGTGGTTTGAATAAAAAAAAGGATGCTTTCCTTAGAAGTTGCAGTGTCTATTCCTTTGCTGTACTGCATTGCATATACTTAACAATATTTTTCTGTCTGTGTTCCTATACTAATGTAAACAAACTGGAACTTACAATGTTTCCACAGTACACAAGCCTAACAAAAATCTTTTTTGTTTCCAGTAAAACATTTTGAAAAAATACTGATGGAAGAAAAAAAAAAAATCCTGGAGAGATCCCAAACCACAAAAAGTTACTATTTGGAAAAATCATGCTAATGGAACACACTTAAAAGTTTTAACAAAAAAGAAAATGGAATCCATAATTTCTGATTACTATCATTGCTTTAGTTGAGACTGAAGGAGATTCCAGGCTCTGCAGCAGAAGGCATGGAAATCAATTGGTTTTAATATTTTGGATCTGTATTTGCATTCAAATTCTAAATTTTAGAGGAGTGCATATTTTCCTGTAATTTTAAAGAAGTATTGTCTCTAGATAGCACACAGCTCAATACACAAAAGGACAAAAAAATACACACACTCAAAGGCAATCCTGTGAGAGCAATTTAGTTTTCAGATTTAAAGAAATGTTTTGAGTATGTTAAATACTGAATTAAAAACTAAAAGGCAACTGCTACATTGTTTCTTCCAGACTGAAAACAAAACGTGTTTATGGATTATTTTCAGAGGAAAATGAATAAACAAATATAACAGGTATTACTGAACGTGATCAGAGCTCCCTCTGAAAGATGTTTTATCTTGAAGATACCCTAAAGATTTGGACTGGACCCTTGGAGAGGAGTGCATTTTCCTTACACGCAGAAAGGTACAGCAAACAGACAGCAACCAGCAGTCCCAGCACACACCTCCTTCTACACAAAGGTAAGAGGGTTTCGTTATATTCTTTTTATTAGTTTGAAGATAGGTTTGCAGGATGACTCTGCTTATGAAACCCCCCAGGTGAATTTTTGTGCCCTATGTCCAGCCAGAATCTTTTGGTGAGGACAGTTCAGGCAGCAGCTAAGGACAAGTGCTTTTTATTTGCATTTTCCATGATGACTAAATTACTGGTAATGTGAAGTGGGTCATTCAAAATGGCAAGCTCAGGACACCTATTTAACTTGAGGACCACACAAAGCGTCAAACCAGATGTTTCAGTTTCATTGTTTGAGTAATTTTAGTCTGATTTAGTTGATCCTAATAAATTTAAACATGCTTCTCTCTTTTGGGGGTGTTTTGGGGTTTTTTGTTTGTTTGTTTGTTTTTCCTTTCTTTTAAGTGGCATACACTTCTTAGTAATTAATTGTATACCTTATTTTCAGTTAAATGAACGCAACCCTGGGAGCATACAAGTCCCAGGAAGCCACAGAGAGAATACTCCATTTATTTATGACAGCTGTTAAAAGAGATTCATACTACACAGGAGCTCCCTTTCTGCCCCCCCCACCCCCCCCCCGCCTTTTTTTTTAATGTGTTGCTAAAGTCAATTTAAGGACATTCATCCACTGAAGACTGAGAGGGGCAGAGAAACTCATGGTCACTTGGAGATGACCTTAACTCAGTAGACTCCAATCTCTCCTCCAGTCCCGTGACTCTCCCACATACGTTTTGCCTCATCATTCAATCTGTCCAGAAGGGTATCAACAGGATGCCTGCTCCTATATCATCCTCCTCCTTAAAGACGTGCAGATGGAGACTCGTTAGGAGAGCTAAGATCTGTGCATGACATGACTAATTAGCAAGGTGCCAAAGGAGAAGGAAGACCCCCATTAAACAGGGAACAATGCCCTTGATTTTCCATCGGGTCACATTAGTTAAAAATAAGGTAAAGTGACTCAACTAGATGTGACTGGCAAAATCTTCCATTTATCCACAGCTGAGGCACAGCGCAGCCAAAGCAATCCAACCTTCCCGCAGTGCCCCACACCGGAGCGTGGTCACCCACAGGGACACCGACTCAAAGCCCGGCCAGAAGAGGCTGCTGATAGCCAGCTGCAGCAGCCCTAGCTTGCCATGAATCACCATCTCCTGAGGGCACGGGCTGAGATCACCATCTCCTGGTACGCAAGCCATCAACCTACCCATGCAAAAATAAACCATTCCTCACACACGTGCGGACTGGATATGAACAAATGACCTAGAAATCTGGGGAGTTCCAAGCCCTATTACCCTTCCCCTGAGTCATTCTCCTGTCACACGAAGCTTGTTGTCACATATTTTGTGTGGGCTGGGGTGGGGGAAGAACAACCCAAAGTCTACTTTGTCATTTAGTCCTACAATTGTGCATAACTCACTCAACAACAAATAAAAGAACAAAATGACTACAAAAGAGGAAAATGAGGTAGCAAGGGAAAAAGTTCCTTGTTGTATATTATATCTTCATTTGAATTCCAGCATAAATCTGAATGAATTATATTTTTTAATTTGTTTAACTATGCTAATAGTCACCACGCACTAGTGGTTTTAGTAGCATTTTTATATGTATGACTCAACAATTACCATAGCAACTTGCTACCTAATTAGCCTTCAGTTACTAACAATCAATACGATTAGACAAGGCCAGTGCTAGAGTAAGCTCTATAGATTTTTAAAAAGGCTACTGAGAGTCAGTAACAGTAAGAAGAGGAGGAGCAGTCCCCTGGACTATCTTCCCCAAAGGATGGCCACTGTTCTGCTATTACTCACCCTCCTGTGAACAAAAGGAGTCATGGCAAATGAGAGTTTTGCCACTTACCCAGACTGCACGAAGCTTTTAACCTGCCAACAAATTAACAAAATATGGAGAATAGGAGCATCCTTAGATCTGCAGATAAAAAGACTTTACTCTCACATGGCTGGGACTGATGTTGACTGCACAGCATCAAATCAAAAATAAATGTCATAGCTCTTTATCACTGTAGCTACATCTGAAATCAATCTCCCTGTGTGGGAAGGATCCCTGAAATCCAGAATAAGGTGATACTGGCCAGTTCACAGGAAGATGCTCCCTGGGATTTAAAAGCTGCGTGATGCTTAGCTGAGATCCCATTAGGAAGTCCTCCTTCTAGTGACCTGGGCGATTGCCCATCACTGATACAATTTCCATCTCATTTTTACAGCCTGCTTCAGTTGTTAACATGTTATCTCTTACCCTAAAAGCACAGTAGGATGAAAACATCACGTGCTATTCAGAGGTACTCTGGGTCCTGGGAATACAAAACAGGCTCCATACTGACAGATGAAGTCTCATGAAAAGCCGCTTTACTTGTTAACATGTTTAAGTCTGCTACCAAGAAACACAGGCAAAAATAAGCTTGTATTTTTAAATAGCATGTGTTGCCAATTACGCATAGGCATGCGGCTGTCGCAGGTGAACTGTGATACTCGCCTCTGTAAAAACCTGGTGCCGCTTGGCTCTCTCCTCTGTTCCCCACCGGAGGTCACCTCTCTGCTGTGGCTGTGCCTTCAGCCTCAGCTCATCCTGGTTCCCAGCTCCCCATCCCCAAACAGAGGGTCGGGCTTGGGGAGTCGGAGGAACACTGTGCCGCATGGTGGAAACAGAATGCCAGGACAGGCTGGCTAGGGCCATACAACGGCACGGCGTGAGCTTTGAGGCAGTATGTCTTGACCTCCCTCTGTACAGAATGCTCCAAAGAACAACAAAATGATTTTAAGCTCAAAAAAGGCATTTTTTTTAATGAGAATAGAAACTAGGATAATTACCTCAAAAGCAGGAAAAGCACAAAGGAAATTGGTTAGAAGAATTTATACCCCCTCTCCCCTGACATTCAGTGCCTTTGGAGAATGTTTGGAGTTCCTCGACGACATATTCAGCAATCTCTACCCAGCCCTCCTGCAAAACCCCGATCATCACCCCCCAGGATGCTCCCTGCTCCCCAACACAGTCTCTGAGTGGCACACATCCATCTCTGGCCTGGAAACCTCCTGCCACTTACTTGTAGTTCCTGGAAGCTGCTCCCCTCCCAACACACCTACCAGGGAGTAAGGGAGTACACAACCCCCTTCCTCCAGGGAGCTCTGCCGCTGCCAGGTTTCCTAGAGAGCATTGTCTAATTGGGAACAGAAGTAATAAATAAGTAAATACTTTTCACCATGTGTGTCCCAGCACAGATGGGAAAAGCCAAAATCTTAAAAATCCAGCACAAGAAGTCTTTATAATATGGAAAATAAAGCTGAAAACCATATCGTCATAAAATCTCATCCAAAATAAAAGACAGGACTGACAAAGGGATTAGACATGTCTAATAAGCACCTTCACTTCATAATTACGCTAGAAAGGATAAACATTTCCAGATAAAGATGTAAATCTTTGTGCTCTTGAGCAGACAGGCAAGACAGAAGTAAATGACAGTTCCAAACAACAAGACTAGTTTAATTCAGTACACAAGTGAAATTCAGCATTATTCCTTGTTTTAGTGGAGAAAATTCCCAGCACAAAGGCAACATGGAGAGACTGTTTCAGGAGTTTGCATTCAACAGCTCGTTATTTGTTAGGTGCATTTTTCCTCCTTAGAAGAGAGCATCCTATGAGATGGACAAAATAAATGTTCCTTATGGATGAGCTATTCAATAATTGTTTCAGAAGTATTCTTTTGAATGTCCTCCTTCAGCAATTGCCATCAGCAGCTCTCAGGGAGGAGGTTCTGAACCAGGAAGGCCACCAACCTGTCACTGTCCCCAGCTCCTAATCCTCTACTGACCGCACTGGAAAATGCATAGACACCATCAACTTTTCAGCATTCTGTATTTCTCTTGCAATCATTTGTAGTTTCCATCTGTGGCGTTGGCTCCCCACGCATTCAAAATATTTTATGGCTTCGTATCTGTCTTCTGTTCTAAATTCTAGCAATTTAAATCTCTGCCAGACTACTCTATGTGTATATACACACATATGCATGTATGCAAGCATATATACACATCTATCTATTTCTACCATGCAGTATGCAGTTTACTCACAAAAGGTACGCTGTTCTTACTTATTTTTAAAGCATCAAGCACATATTTGGAACTTTTCATCAAAAAACATGTTCCTGCTTGAGAAATCAACCCAAATATTCACAGTATTTTGTGAGCAAATTGTTCTTGGCTTGGTCACAAGACAAACAATAGACACAAAGAATCTCTAGCTTCACACCTGGGATGAATAGGGGCCAGCAGTGTCTTTGATAGAAAAATCAAAATGCAGCTCACTAATAATGATAAAATGCTCAGCTGCCTCTCCACTGAGCAAAGCAGCCATCAAACTAATGATTAAATCCACATCAATCATTTGGCATAATAGAAATAAAGGCCATGTTGTCAGAGAATCAACATCTCCTGCTTAGAAAATAAATGTCTTGACTTCATCTCAACATTTGTTTTCCATAAACGCTGAGGTTTGTAGCAGAATTTGTATAGCGACAGGAAACAATCCTTCATTGCAACATGCCATGACCACTAACATTATTTCTCAAATAAACAGAAAAAGCTAGATAAAATTAATAGGGGAAGGTGTTTCTGAAATCCTCCTGAAATTGAATTACCATTTCCAATCTGGTGCCAGCCTTCCTCCTTCTAACAAACAATACTTAGTAGCAGCAACAATAAATATTGAAGAAAATCCCATTTAGAGCAAATCGGGCACAATTTCAAGTAGGTCACACCTTTTGCACTCAACTCACTGGTACAGTTAGGATACGAGCACGAGTTTAATAGAAAAAAATCCTATAAAAACCTGTTTTCACATGAATAAAGAACTTTCCTTTATAATTCATACCTTTTTTATTTTTTAATACAGCGCTTTTTAAAGCAAAGCCAGAAGCTGGATATATCTGGAAAGAGATGGCACTATGATGCCTCTTGAGATACACCGTCACCTGAATTCCTGTGGACTCCCACTAGCATAGCACCACGGTCTACCAGGAGCCAGAGACCCTCACCAGCCTGGCTGTCAGGCAGAGGTGCTACAACCGAGTGAGGTGCAACCACTGTAATTCTCAATACATGTTTCCTCTCAGAATTGCTTTGTTATTTGTTTCCATATAAGAAAGTAGATTTGGGGTGGGGGGTGGCGGTTTAGAAAGAGGCCCTTTTATAATAATCCTCTTAAAACTCTAAAAAAAAAAAAAAATGTTGACTTTAATGCTGCTTACTTTTATTCACTTAGATTTCATCTTGTGCTTGCAATTCTCCTCATTTTCAAGTCATTACTTTTTTTTTCTGAATTCCTTCCAGATATGTCAGTTATATGTAATTAATACACAAAATAAATTATTTTTTTAACAAATTATTTAGGGATAATAGAACTGATTATACTTATTTTAAGAAGAAAAATCTAGTTATTTAAATCAGAGCAATATTCTGAGACATGATATGAGAAGAACCGCCTTTTGCCATGTACGAGTGATGAATTACATTTGAAAATATAAAATGTAATTAGAACCAGCAATTCTGAGTTCTCATTTCATTTTCTAATATGCACATGTAAGTTTAATAAATATGTTGCTCAGCCAGCATAAGAATTTTTTAATGTTTCTTAGCAAATATGTAATTTTATATTTACAAAGTCAGTTAGAAGGTCACCGATTCTACTCCAAAAAGTACAAGAATCTCATAATAAATCACAACTTGAAACTTCCTTTACTCCAGATTAGAGTGAAGCTCTTGGAAGGAGAGATGGAACCTGAAGAAACAACACGGCTGGGGGAAATTTTGACTGTGCTGGCAACCATCTTACATTTTAAAACAGCAGTTCTGGCCCCTCTTGAAACAAAAAACCCAACCAAAAAGCCCCTGAGATCAATCTCAGAAAGTGGGCCAGTAAGTGAACATATCAGCCTGTTCAGTATGCATAAAGCATTTCCCACAGGACAAAAGAAAAATTATTGTATTAATTCTGCACCACAGGATGCCTGTCAGTTCTGAGGCTCCTTGCTAGTTTATCAATTGTAATAATCAGCTTCATGCCTCTAAGGCAAGGACCAAGAGTGAGGGTGCCTTCCAAAACTGAATGGTTCAGAGAAAGTATCTCCACATGAACCACTACAGCATGCCAAACCTGAAGTCCATCCAGCCCAGTGTCTTGCTTAAGCAGCGGTGGGGGAAGCCCAGAAAACAGTGCAAGAGCACACTGTACAAGCCTATTGAGAAAATCCCTCTGAATGCTCAAGTCTTTGTGTTTGGCGAGACGTATTTTCTCCCCCAAATTTACCAGAGACTCTTTGTATCAGCTAAGTCCTGAAGCAGAGTTCCCCAGCCGAACCATGCATTGTATGAAGAAATACAGCCTTCAGGGTTTTGGTTGTTTGTTTGTTTTTTTAATTTTTGATTTGTCACTTACTAGTTTTATTTGAAATCCTGTCCTCCAGTTATAGTATGAAAAAGGTCAAGAATGATCATTCCTGTCCACCTTCTCTATACTAAACCTGCTCTACAGACCACTCCAATATACCCCATCAAAGGTCTTCCTTCCAGACTGGGGAGTCTTATCCTGCTTCATTATTCCGCATGTGGGAAGCATCCATGAACATGTTCATCTTGGTGAATACTTCCTGGTTTGTTCCCTATCCATTCCTCAATAATTCCTAACATACCCATTTGGAGACTTTTTTTGACCACGGGCCAAAGATTTTCTTCTTAGAAATGTTTATTTGACCCTTAAATCTCATTTTGAATGAATAAGGCTAATTTAGAACCTACCTTTAGATATGCAAGAGTGCTTTCTTCATCTAGCCTGCACTTAATCTAATTTCTTTGAGTAGAGGAAGTCAGAAGAACGGTGGATCAAAGCCCCCCCTTAAATAAAAGTGGAAACTCACACAAGCATCTGCCCATGTTCTGTCTTTTATGAACTCAGGTAATCTGAACAGTATGTCACTGGGGAGAGGCAATAAAGTTTCCCTGTCTATGTGTCTAGAGAGCTGTAAAGCAGGGACCAGAAATGATGTCCAAGACATCCAGAAATGATGTTCCATTAAATGCTTAAGCATCTAATGCTGGCTTCATATCAATGCAGTTAACGAATATAGATTTCTGCTAACAGTTCATTACCACAAAACTCATTCTTGCTCAAAAAAAAGAAGTAATGACAAAATGTATTTTCTTTTTTCCCTTTCTAAATCGACTTTATCAAAGAAAGCAAGCATCAAGATACCAAACCACACAGAGAGAATTATGGAATACTTCCTTTCTTGTACTCTAACATGTTTCAATTAAAATATGCAAATATTAACATGATTTTCTGGGACTTTTTAAATAGGAAAGTTAGAAAATATTGATATGGACGCTCTGAACTGATTTTACATTTCCCAGGTCCTTCTTTTAAGGGTTTTTACTTTATTTGTAATTTTGTTCCACCCAAGCGTTAGCAAAAGATTGAGATCAGGTTATGCATTTACTGAAATATCACAAAGCTGTAATTAAAATCTCTGCTCTCTGACATCAGCAGTGAGTTGCTGACATGGATAATAAATGTCTACTTCACATTTTCATAATTGTGCAAGGGACAACATCAATAACTGCAAGGGTAAAATCTCTTCCACAGATAAGCTTTGGCAGGGAAAAGCTAAATGCCAGGTGATGATGCAGCAAAACATTTATAGATTATAATAAAACCAGCCCGTCTTCTTTCATTACTTGCTATGTTTAGAAGACAAGGCATAGCTTCTACTTTCAGGAAATGAATTGAATTAAGAGCACACCAGGCTTCCTATGTATTATATCGAACACTTAAGTTTGCTGTCCAAAGGATGGTATTTGCAAAGGCTGCAGAAAGGTCATCTGAAGTAATGACGCTCCTTCAAGAAGAAAATGTACCCAAACTGCTCATGGCCACACAGAGAGACAGCGGCACCAGAGACCGCTTTGCCCGGCTCCTCCACCAACCATGTTACAGGACCCCTGGGAGAAGCTGGTGTAGCTGTTCGCCTTTCCAATCCCATTTGCAGGAACCTATTTCAAAGGGCAGAATGTAGCAATGGGCAAATGAAGACTGACACCCTGGATGCTGTTGGGCAGAGGAACGCGTACGGCACAGATAGCTGAGGATAAGCTTTCTTATGCAATTTTGCTGCTGAACCAGATACCTGAAGTACAAGCAACCCCTCCAGGAGAGCAAAAGATCCCACCATGTTCAAAACCACTGATCACCATCAGACGTGCACAGTCAGTTGGGATGAGGGCATCTGGACTTGCAAGTCCACCTGAGGAACCAGAAGCCTCCTGGGATTGCTGACTGCCCAACTGGTCTGGTGGGAGGTGTCCCTGGCCCATGGCAGGGAGGCTGGAACTCAGTGATCTTTAAGGTCCCTTCCAACCTGAACCACTCTATGATTCTATGACCACCAGCCTGCCGTGGCTGGCCAGCCTTTAGTGCCTGCTAGCTCGCACAGGATTAGACCAGGCAGGCAGAGAGGAAGGACTTGCATCATAACAGTGGCCCCGTTAAAACATTTATCCATGGCATGTCAGCCTGAACTTTGAATTTCTTTGCTTATCCCGGGTTACTCGCCTTAATGTTTTTGAACTGTAGCCCTCTGTTCCCTGAGAGAAAAATATATATTTAGACCAATTTAAATGCATTAAGTAGCATACTTATTTTCATGCCCTGCCCTTAAGATGCAGAATGTTACAAATAACTTCCTATAATGTAAATTAGAATTTAATATCCATGGAGTTGCACCTTGAGAATATACCCTGGAGTATTTATTACTAAAGTGTGATTGTTACCTGATTCAGTATATATTTTGGTACGCATAATGCACCATGTCCCCCTTTCACCTTAGGGATGTAAATAAATATCTTTGTAAACACACAGTATTTAACTTATCTATCACAGCAGATCCTGCAAATCCATATTTTGCTCCTTGCAAAAAAATAAATAGCAGATTTATTCAAAAGATGCAACAAAAGATAGAAAGGAACTCCTGCTTAGAATCAATTTCCAAATGCCTTGGTTACACTGAATCCTAACCATTTGTTCAAAATAGCTTTAATGATCTTATTTAATCACAGCCTTTTGCATACCAAATGAGGCAGCACACAATAGACTGTAGAAGAAAAATTGGAGAAGCTGCAAAATACTGACCACCTTTCTTGGTAGCAGAAAACACAGACTACTCATCCTCATGTGATTTCTGCCTCCCCCCGCTTCCTTCCCATATTTTTGGCCTTTTATAGAATATTTTGGCCTTTCTGGCCAAGTGCTATAGAATCACATGCCAGGGCTAAATTAAACTGACTTCAGGAACACATGAGATGAGGAACATCGTTTAGCTATTTGCTAGCCCAAGCAGCTTTGATGGCTACTGCCAAAGAAGGTCTGGATAGTGAACCCACCACCTTGCCAGGCTGTTAAAACTTTCTAACTAAAGCGAAGGCTTCCCACTATGCCGAGTTCTCCTAATGAGGCTTTTACAATCAAGCCAAGAACTTTGCTCCTTCCCTGCTCACAGGAAGGGAGATATGCCTTGATTCAGAAATGCACTTTAGCACGTGCCTCAAAATATTCTGCTGAGTGTTTTCCACTCTCCCCGAGTACCTCACCTCAGTTTAGGTAAAACATAAAAGGTAACACAGATTGATTTAATTAAGACAAAGGAAAGTGTGACCTGCCTTCTAGCCTACAGGGGCAAACAGCAGAGATTTCAGCCTCATACTTCAGGTCAGTTGTTGTGTATGAAATAAGCTGGTGCTCACATAGCCAAGTCACAGACCAGCAGTATTTGTTCACATGAACCATCACTGGATCAACAGTCCCAGCCAAAAAGCCCATGAAAGCTTGAATGCACCAAGTGATTAAATAAATACATGATTCAGAGCTATCTTCTCTACAAATCCATGAGGAAGCTGTAAGACAGCAGGTACATGTATTTCTGCTGTATTCCATAGACATATCAGGAGAGTCAACTCTGTCAGATTCCATCAACTCTAAAAGTTTTAACACTTTCCAGTGTTTTCAGACTTTATCAAGGAGCTTCAAGCTCTGTTAACCTTAGCACCGTTCATGTTCTTAAAATGTCCCTTTGCCAAAACCTGCTAAAGAAATCCCCTTTCTGCACTACTCCAAACTACAAAGCAGGGTCAATAAAGATGTCTTTTCTCTGTGACATCTACTTGTTCAAGAAGTGCTTCATCCACACGGCTGAATTTCCTTGGGCCACATACAGGTTAGATTTGAGAGCAAATGATGAAACAAAGCATTATGTTTTAGCTTAAACCCCCCCACAAGAATTAAAACCTGATGATGAGTTTTCAAGGGAATCGTGCCTCAGGATACAAACGTGAAGCTTGCATGGGGTAAGGCAATCAGACCAAACTTCCTATAAATACAATGCCCAAATCAGGCCTTGTTAGACCAACACTCACAAATCTACTTTGCCGCCTCACAGTAACAGAAGAAAACTTAGCAAGAGAAAAGGGGAGACTTAATATTGCTTCAGACCACCTCGCCTCCAAATTAAGCATTTTCAGTGCAGGTTGAAGATGACAGCGCAGCTGCAGAGCATGTTGAATTGATTTTGCCAGGCATGTGCCTGCATGGGGCTGATTTTTAATTTAGTAACTGGAAGGTTAATTAGTTCTGGGAGTGTAAACAGGTTGGTTAAGCAGAAGTTCAGATGAGCTGCCACGTTCCAGTTGGCTAAGACTGAGAAACAGACTAAACATGTAGCGAGAATAACTAATCTGCTTCCCTGAACGACTATTTTCTAAATTAACACAAAGCCAGAGCCATGCAGAAGTTGGAGAGCCTCTAGCAACAAGCTGGTTAGGCTGTTCTTCAGATCTGTGGCTTTCTGAAGTAGCTTTCTATAAGAAAATTCTACCTGCATCTAAGAGAAATCTCAGGTAATTAAAGCCTGTCAGTATATTTCATAACTTTAAACATTTTATCTAGGAAGAGGTTCTTTCTCCTAGGACATACTTATGGAAGTTGTTTCTCTCTCTGACGATCTGCAGAACGGATACTTCATGGTTTTTCAGTAACTGAAGGAATCTGGATGGGTGAAAAGAAAATGACAAGCTTGAGGTGTTTCAAATGGGCTCTCATTCTCTCAAAACAACTTCAAAATACTAGTGACAATTTTGCTAAATAAAGTTCCAGTCTGTATTTTGCCAAATAAAAAAAAATAATAATAAAAAATTGGATGAAACCCAAAAGATTTTGTCTTGTTAACTAAGAATGGAACTTCACAAGGGAAGGTCAGGTGCTCCGTGCTGACATTTCCAGGCCACGCTACTTTTTTCCATTATGAGTCATGGTCACTAGTATCCATACTGGAGAGTCCTTGGGCACTCCAAATGGAAAACAAACAAGATCTTTCCTGCACACTGTGACTGGAGTCTGACTGGAAGTACCTCTAAGCTGTACAGGTAGTTAGGAAGAAACTCAAATGCACAGAGAAAGCAGGAACAATGAAAAATGGTGCTGAATGACATTTTTTCTGAAAACCAGAAATTTTTGGTCACTGTATTCAAGAGCATTCATTCACTTTGACCGTAAATACAACAGAGTTAAGATTCTCATGGAGAACTCATCTCTGATTTAACTAATACTCAAGTAGCTCATCCCCAATGGATGAATCCAAAGACCGCCACCTGCCTGCAGCTTCTGGGCTTTAAAGCCTACCCCGTTCTCAGAAACAGAGTTGAAAATGTAAAGAGATGGTGAAGAGAAAAATCAGTAAAACACTCAGGAAATTTTGTCACTCAGTTTTCAGTCTATTTAGTTCTTGGTGAGCACAGACATAGACTACACTGAAGTATCTCATTGGTATACATCAGGCTATCCACATTTTACCATATGGAGGTATCATGTTATTAATAGCTATCTTCCTTAAATAGACTACAGTTTGCTTTAATCTTCCTTTCAATGCATGAACTTGCAAGAGTAAAAAGGCTTTCATACAAAGGCTGTGTTCTTATATGCAAATCTATCACTTGATTACACACTTTTTTTGTCCCTACATTATCATGAATATTTCTGATGAATGTTTTATGGGTTAGGTTTAGGATTTGTGAGCTATTTCAAATTTTATCTGTTTGCTATATCATCTGCAAATACCACATCTTTGTTGATGTTGATTGGTCTCATTTACATATTTATCAGACTTATTTTCAAGGATGTTTTGCTATAAACTGTCTGTCCCCATTTCTCCTCCATGTACTAGCAGTACATAGATACATTTTCAAATTGAGCTCATTTCCATTTATAATTTTTTTTGGCTAACAATAAATCACCACTTAGAGACATCCTATTCAATGCAATTGCTACCTTCGTACATATGTGACATATGGTTTCTGAGTAATTAAAGACAATGGGAGCAGTTTACAATGCGCTTTGCAATCCACTTCACGGTCCAGAGAGCTCAATTTTCCTCAAGGACTAGGCTAAAAGGAACCCTTCAGGACTGCAGAGATCCACGTGCCAACAAACCTGGCGACGCAGAGCTCATCTTCTTCCTAACCGGTAACTTCTGGCCACGAAAATAAGACACTCTTTTTCTTTTCTCAAGAAAAATGACTACTTACAAAATGCTTGATGAGGGTTATGAGAGTTAGGATCTACGAGTGGGCTGCAGCAACTAGAAACATTTTAGCATGTACCATGTGCTAACAGAAGACTCCTGAACCTGTGGTGGTGCCCTGACATGGATCTCATGCTTCAGAAAAGGCCAGGTGCCATGTGAGCTTTATCACCAGCTGCTGACCAGCAGCTCTTCAATCCTTGCATGTTCCCTGCTTGTTATCCATCCGTCTGCAGGTTCAAAATCCTTTTCCCTTCCTCTGTCCCGTGTTCTTGCTAAATCCCTTACTTAGGCAAGACTAGGAGCGAAAAGGGTAGAAATGACGCAGAGTTATGTTTGCAATCAATTCTTTTTTAGTTTTGCCATTATGCACAGCACTGCCTTTAAGTGCATTTCCCCACTCAGACTCCTCTTCGGTGAACAGCCTGTTTGTGACCCTCTTCTATCAGGGTGCAAACGTTGGACATGTTTCTAAACAAAATGTTGTGACGTATTTCATTATATATGAAATAATTCAAAAAAGTCATACATGCCTCATAACAATTCAGGTTGGACAGTGACAGTTATAATTTCCAGTGCTAGCACCAGTTAACCTATAGATTTTACTGCAAAAGAATAGTAGGAAATATATGAATAACTTGTAGCGGGTGGAGGGCTGCAATACATCCACAATAGTATACTAGTAAGTGTATGACACATCTGTTCAAAGGTGCTCAGAATTGTATCTCTAGGCTTACCATTAAAATTCACAGAAATCACCCTTTATGTGCCAAGATTTTCAGATCTATCACCCATAAGAAACTTCTCTCACACATCCTGCCAGCTGACTCTGAACATGCACAAAACACTCCTATTTATTCTTCAGCGAAAAGAGAACTGACTGACCTGTTACGAACAGGAACGCTTTCCTCCCTAATCTTTCCACTGTTTCATACCAAGTTTCTCAAAATAAACAGTTTCCCACGATCTTCTATGGCACTGTATTTATTAATTGCAGTGACACTCCACGCTGAACTAACCCTGTGACCGAGGACTGACTGCCAGCTTACCGATACAAAAATGTATTTATGACAGCAATGTTTTGGAACACAGTGGTAAAAAAAAAAGTTTCCTTTTTTTTTTTTTAAACAGAAAGATGAAACTAGATGAAGCTCAGAGACAGGGATTTGCTCACAGGGCATAAAAGAAATGGCAATCAGAAACTGCTGTTTGGAGTAAAACAGTGGTTTCCTAGTAAATATTGACATAATACATACATTTTCTCTAGGTCACCAAGTCCTGCGAAAGCTCCTTTTGGAATGACTCTCATCTTGGTGAGGACAAATCTCCTGAAAATAGAAAAAATGGGGTGATTATTCACTATTCACAACACAGGACTGTGTGGTAGCTTTGTCAGCACAGGAGAGGCCTTTATCACAGGTACAAGGATAGTTTTCCAGGCTTAAGGCTTCAGCATCTAAACACAGCTGTAGTGTTCAAAGGCTTTGTGGGAATCCAACTGCCTGCCCAGACCAAAATTACAGCACAGTGTTGGATTACCTCCAGAGCTCCTCAGGGGAAAAAGCACCAGTATTTGCCATTCCCCTGGCAAATTCCAGACCCAGTCACCAGAGACAGTGTCTTTCTTATCTCGACCTCTCTTCTGAGAGATGCTCAAAGCGCAGGATGAAGCAGCCCTGTGGAGCCAGACCACTGTGAGTTGCTTACTCAAGGTCGTTAAGGTGGTACCTGCATGCTCATGCAAGATAAGCCTTAACCTGCTGCACAAATAATTTAAGCAGCCAGCTACTATCTCCTGTCAGTGCAGCTTTAATACCCTTTATTGCTTCTCAGAGTCTCTTTAATTAGTTCCAAATGTGCCACAAAATTGGGACTTTGGAATACACGCCTTGGTCACACATACAACAAGACAATATTTAATAATTTTTCTAAAGGTCACAGAATATGCTTTATGAAAAGAACCAAACATTTAAAATATCACATAAAATATTTTCTTAACTTGGCATCTCCTTCACTTCCTTTTATCACAATAAACAAAAAGAACCACAAAACTTCTGATGGCACTCAGCAAATGAAAGGTAGGGTTCCAATTACTCTTTGGAGAAATTAGGTGTTAGCTGGGTAATTGTTTTCTTTCACACATTTAATCGTTCATATGTAGTGAGCACAAACAATTGCGTATATTAACACAACCTGCTCATCAAAATACATGCTTCACACGATAAGCTTAGGACTAGCTGCCAGGTCAAGAGAGCATAGCTGAGACAGGAGAGAGCCCACAGAGATTTTATAGGGAGACGTATCAGACTTTAGTATTTTCTGTTGAGAATAAATGCCATATTCAAAATCCCAAGTACTAAACACCAAGCAGATAAACAAGACAGACATCACATAAAACTGGTTACAGTGAGCAATAATTATTAAAAATTAGTAATTTTAAAAAAATACCTGTGTTACATACATGAATATCATCTATTTCCCCATAGAAATGGAAATTAATTGCTTTCAGAATTACTATGGAAGTCTTTTTTTGCAGTGTGCACACCTGTCAGGCCATCCCTCATTTTTATCATCTCAGAACTGGTTTTGCATGGCTGGTTGGGATTGCCTTTCACAGAAACAGGAACCCAGCCTGGTATTACCTGCTGTGTACTCCTGCAAATTTTAACAGAATACCTCAAAACTAGAGACTCGCTTTCTTACCATTCACATAAAGTATTCAAAGTATTCATGCAATCCTCATTTTTTTTTTTTTAATTTCAACTGATTAGTTTAGAATTTTCATGGGAGATTATAATGTTTTAATCAAAGTCTTAGGGAAAAAAGGTGTTATTCTGGTAGAACACCACTGTGAAAGGCTGCTATTTTTTAACTCTAAGTCTTTAGTAGGATCTATCCCCTCGTTTAACTTCCCAAATATGAGTTAATATTTACTTAAACAAGACAAAGTCAACACACACCTCACCTAGCTCTAGAGATGTCACTGTGATTACACCAGAAGTGAATTCCCCCCCCCAACCTTTTTTAAACATTGAAATTTATGGCGTTCTCACGCCTGAAAGATAACAAAGTCAATTTGGTATTCCATTATTCTTGTACTGTCATTAATGTAAATCAGAAAGAGCTCCAACACACTGTCACACAAGAATTACAGTATTGAGATCGTTATGCAAACGTTAGAAGGATTAAAGAGCTTCCAGAAAAGTGCTAACCTGGATTAGGCAATTTGTAAAGCCCCGCTGAAAACGCAGCCAGTGTAATGCATGCAAAGCTACGGCTGTGCTTTCCGAGTGCAGATAGGTACAATGGATCCTTGCACAACACCCAGCAGGCTTAGTGCTACAAAGCTGATCCATCTGGAAACTCTTTTACTTTGATCTGCTTTGAAACCTTTCCTAAACTCTCCTTTGTAGAGACGCAAGCCTAATTTTGGAGCCCTAGAAAGCAGGCTCTGTCTGAAAAGCCACGTACTTTTTTTTTTTTTTTAAATGGCAACATTCTAAAATGAATCCTCTCTCTGCAGGAGCAGATCATCAGGAGTTTTGCCATTCTTTAATTAAACACTGGCCTACACCATACTTCACCGCAACAAGAGTTTACAGCCTGATCCTCAAACTAATTAAGAAGAGAACCTCATTCATAAATGAGGTTATCTATATGACTAAAGCCACAAGTGTACACAAGTAAAAAAATCAAACCTTGAGTTTCTTTGTTACATACCCTGCTATCTTGCACTAATTAGGTACCAGAATTCAGGAGCCATGTGTCTAATGTCCTGGAGCAGTTAAAGCAGAATTGAAGTTTAATAGCTGAAGTCTCACATTTTACTTTAAAAAATTAAGGTTAATTGTTTTTAAACATCCCTGACTGGGCTAATAAAGTCAGCCCTAATGGTATAACGAACACTGAAAATTAGAATCAGTTACTTGTTGAATTGTCAACTGTATAATGAATAGAAGTCTATTATAACTAGCCAAATGCTGTATTGTCAATAAATCTCATCAATTAGGCTTCCAGAATCAATCCTTACTTAACTTAAGATACTGGCTGTTGAGTACCAATTCTTTCTGAGGTACATAGAGAAAATAATTGAAAAGCATTTCCTTGGTTTTATTGCAGGCATTATTTTAAGGTCAAAGACATGAATACCACCCACCTTCATTCAAGTATGCTTCATGTCAAGACAAACAAACAAATAGAAACATGCGCTTAATGGAGGGACACAAGCACTTAGGAACCAGCAAGAAAAGCACTGAAAAGCCTAAACACTAAGTGTATGGCATGGAACTGAAAATCCAGAGGGAGATGCAGAACTATCTTATTTTACGGAATTGTCAAAGTTGGAAGGGACCTCTAGCTGGAAGGGATCATCTAGTCCAACTCCCCTGCTAAAGCAGGATTGTCCAGAGCACATCACTCAGGACTGCATCCAGACAGGGCTTGAAGGTGTCCAGAGAAGGGGACTCCACACCCTCCCTGGGAAGCCTGTTACTGCTGTGGCACCCTCACCACAAAGAAGTTATCCCTCACATCTGAATGGAACTTCCCATGTTCCAGCTTGTGCCTGTTGCCCCTTGTCCTGTTACTGGGAACCACTGAAAAGAGTCCAACTTCATCCTCCCTCAACCCACCCTTCAGATACTTATAAACATTCATAAGGTCTCCCCTCAGCCTTCTCTTCTCCAGGCTAGAGCCCCAGCTCTCTCAGCCTTGCCTCGTCAGGGACATGCTCCAACCCCTCCATCCTCTTTGTTGCCCCACGCTGGACTCTCTCCAGCAGTTCCCTGTACTTCTTGAACTGGGGAGCCCAGAACTGGACGCAGGATTCCAGTTGTGGCCTCACCAGTGCAGAGCAGAGGGGGAGAATGACCTCCCTCCACCTACTGGCGACACTCTTCCCTATTCAACCCAGGATCCCATTGGCCCTCTTGGCCATAAGGGCACATTGCTGGCTCATGGATAGTTTAGTAGCCACCAGGACCCCCAGATCCTTTTCCTCAGAAGTACTTCCCAGAAGATCCACACCTAACCTATACTGATGCCTGGCATTCTTCCTCCCCAGGTGCAGGACCCTACACTTGCCCTTGTTGAACTTCATTAGGTTCTTCTCTGCCCAGACGGCAGCACAGCCCTCTGGAGTGTTGGCCAGCCCTCCCAATTTGGTATTGTCAGCGAACTTGCTGGGGATACACTCTGTCCCCTCATCCAGGTCATTGACGAATATGTTGAACAAGACCAGACCAAGTATTGACCCCTGGGGGACACCACTGGTTACAGGCCTCCAACTTGATCCTGCTCCACAAATTACAACCCTCTGAGGTTCTCAAGTAACCTCCCTTCCCCCCTCATCTAGCCCACACTTCCTTAATTTTCTCAGGAGGATGTTATGGGAGACAGTGTCAAAAGCCTTGCAGAAGTCAAGGTAGACGATATCTGTTGCTCTCCCCCATCCAGTTATAACATCATAGAAGGCTATCAGATTGGTCAAGCATGATTTACCCTGGGTAAATCTGTGTTGACCACTTCCAAGAACTTCTTATTCTTTAAGATGTTTGGAGATGACATCCAGAACAAGTCAGTCCATTACCTTCCCAGGGACGGAGGTGAGACTAATTGGCCTTTAGTTCCCTGGGTCCTCCTCGCTGTTTTTATATACTGGAGTGATATTTGCCTTTCTCTAGTGCTCAGGCACCTCTCCTCTTCTCCATGACCTTTCAAAGATGATGGAGAGTGGTCCAGCAATAACACCTGCCAGTTCTCTCAGTACTCGTAGGTGTAGATGCATTTCAGCTGGGCTAATTGTCCTGCCACTGTCTTGGTGAGACAAGCCCTAATTCCCACCTGACCACGCTCAGACCTTTCTGTAGTTGCCATCCTTGGCCCTTTACCCCTAGGCTC
>JAOQGH010000023.1:9969382-9993300 GCA_025769975.1 Gallinago jamesoni | reverse complement strand
CAAGAGGGCAGGGACCCTCTGCCTCTCGTGGAGCGCCATCCGACCGTTCCCTCAGGATCACCTCAGCCCTTCCCGCCGCCGTCGCGCGACCCATTGTCTGCTCTGACCGCGTTTATAACCTCGCGCGGCTCCTGGCCACGCCCCCTCCGCGCCTGATTGGCTGCCGCGGACTTCCTGGTTCCGGCTCAGCCCGTGCCGGGTGTGTGTTACCCGGGGACAGCTGCCAACGGGTATTTCCAACGGCGGGGCCTCGGTCACTGCGAGGCCACCGTCACAGGTGACTCGCGTCACTTGGTATCACCGCGAAGAGCAAACAGCCCAAATGCCTCTCGCTTCTGTACAGCTGTGTCTAGGGCAAGAGACCATAGTGCCAGTTTAACCTCGGAGCCCATAGAGGACACGACGCAGACAACAGAAATTAGCAGCTACTGGTAAAACGTTCCTGAATAACCCTCCAACGATTCCAGTTATGAAGAGATTTACGGAACTTCTCCTAAAAGAGATTCTTCTGCAGCTGAAGAAGTTCAGACAGACAAAACATAGGACATGAAGAAAAATTCATGTTCTTCCATCCAGCCCCACGTGAACCCAGTGACAGAAATCAGAGCGGCCTCATCGTGAAGCGATGGAGGACAGGATGTCATTGTTCCAGCATCTGTGCCCAAGGTACGGGCGACTGAAAAGAATCCGTAAATTACAAGATTAAAAAAAAAAAAAAAAAAGGTCTACCCATATGGGTCATTTCCACCAAATGTCTCTAGAAAAAGAAGCACGTAGGAAACATGTGAGATGTGCACATTAACCAAACCAAAGTAAATACACCCTGTTTGGGAGGTTAGCCATTTATGTGCAAAATGATGCATTTTGCGTATTCATCAAATAAGTTCTCAGACCCTGGCCCCACATGTTTTTTTCCAGAACAATTAGGAAGATGCTCTTTTGCATAAATTCTCCACCAGAACTCGCTCCCACGCTACACTGGTGCCCCCTCCTCACAGCCCTTCTTCCTTGGCAAACGCCCACCACCACCAGCAATAACCTTGCACAACAAAGGACTGCACTGATTATCAGAAATTAGACTAGGTTGCTTTTTAAAAAAAACTAAAAAATTCATTAATTTCTGCTTCATAAAGCATGGCTGTATTTAGGTCTTTCAAAACACTCTTTAAAACTCATTTCTCAGATCTACTTAAGTCACACTCAGTTAATCAGAAAGTGTGTGCATTGTAGAATTATCTTCCCTGCTCATGTAAATTGCAAATTCATGATGTTAAAATGAACTATATCAAGCAGATACTATAAACTTTATAACTTAAGGACCAAAGACAAATAAAATAAAAAGCCAAAAAGATTCAGTGACCATAACGCTAAATCACTAAATTTGGTTCCAAAGAAATAAATGTGATAGGATTTTTAAGAACATTTTACTTTAATCTCTGAGCTAATAGACTGATGTTATCACCTTCTAATTCTCTGCAGCAACGTGTATTTTGTCAAACAAAGATTTACAGTGGAATATAATTTAATCTTTTTACTTTTTTGGGGGTTATTTCTTTGGTTTTGTTTCTTGGTTTGGAGATGTGCTGGAGGTTCCAGCACAAGCAACAGATGAGTCTTTGCTTTACAGCAAGAGAACACAAAATGATGCAATGACCTATTTAGTGTGCTCTTGATTAAATGCAAAAATCAACAAAATCCTGCCCCGTGGTTTGTTTATTTGTGTTTTTTTTTTCTGGTTTTGCTTGATTAGTCAATGCAATAGAGAAGGACTATTTTCCTTTTCATGCTGTAAGAGGAGGCAAATAGATACTGCAGACTGTGTTCCAGAGGGTATAAATCAATTGATCTGTGTCATTTCGGCCCTAAACTTTCGTCCTAATTTTCACTGGAATGAATCATGACATCACTTTGAGCTAAATGCGATTTAATTTAAATTTATGAAGAACATTTTTAAGACCTTAGCTCATTGCAATGGGTTCATATTGGCATACGACTTCGCTATGACTGGGGTCCAGTTCTGGTAAACATCTCACTAGAAAGGGACATTTGCAGATATTCATGAACATGGAAACATTTTTCCTAGTCAGCTGCCTAAGTGGAAGAAATTCTGTAATCTATTAAGCAGTTTGTTGCTGCTTTCAGAAATAGCTCTGGTTTCCCCTTCCTGTCAGCAAGCAGAGAGGAGTCCAAAACTCATAAATCAGATGCTAAAAACATCAGGCTTCAAAAACCATCAAGCTAAACGCAAAAAGATTAGTTTTATTTGCTTTCTGGTTTTAAAGCCTTTAGAGTGCATTCATATCATGCTGGAAAGCTATTTTCAACACTCATGAGGCTTTAATTTAAAAACAGAGAAAGATTTATATTAGTTGCCTCAATTCCGGGAGGTGCTGGGGTTGGGACTTCATAAGGCTGACAGGATCACAAAAACCAGCACTGGCAGTGACAAAACATTGTTCCCACCACCCTACTGGCTTATCTTTTCAGAGAGCTACTCCATCATCTTAAAGGTAAACCAAAGCCAAGCAGAGTATTTTTCCAATAATGACTATCCATGTAACAACAGATTCATGTCAAAAAGGGGACCCTGGTGGCACAGGAATGCTTATATAATGGAGGAAGAGCTTTCCAATTTGTTTTTTCAACCGAGACATATGATCCATGCATTTGAGAGACTGAGAGCCCCTACTTTACCCACCTGTACATGGACTTACAAGACAGAGACCGTCACCCCTTGCTAATATGCACAATCTGGCTTGCAGCATCTAATCCCTGCCTTCACCCCATGTGCTTAGAGCAGCTGCTCATCCCCTTCGAATACTCGCAAAAGGACAAGTTATCTAGACCATACACCTGGGTTATTCCTTTTGTGGGATAATAAAAGCAGGTAAAGGCGAGTATTCCAAGGAAAAATTAAGCAAGATGCATTTTATGGAGAAGCCAGAAACCACAGATCCCGAGTTTCAGGCTGTACAGGGCCTGGCTAGGAGAGAGTTAATTCTCTCCATGGCAGCTCCTACAGCGCTGTGGTTTAGAATTTTGACCAAAAGCATCCTGATAATGCACTGATCTTCTAGCTTTTACTGAACAGTGCTTGCACAGCATCAAGGCCAGCCCTGTCTCTCTCTTTGCCCCTGCAGCGAACAGACCGGGGGGTGGGCAATAGGCTTGGAGGGGGACACACACAACTGGCCAAGGGACCCGAACTAGGCGGGGAGATATTCCGTACCGTATAACATCACGCTCAGCATTACAAGGGGAAACCATTCTTCTATCTGACTGCAAAAATGCAGGATAACTCTGTGAGGGCAACACGTCCTCCTTTTGGGTATGCCGCTAGGGAATCTCTTCAGGTCAGGGAGCGATGTAAAGGGCATCTCTGAGAAAGAAAATATTTTGGTTTGTATGCTGTTAAACAGAGCCAAAGTAAATACAATTAGAACTGCAATGATAAAGTTATTAGCCATGCCTGTCTGCTTCACAGGACTAAATCTAAAAGGCAGAATGTGCAGTAGCTCGTGAAAAATGACTCCTTCATCTTTACCAGTGGCCTCCCTTAAAAATCAATTTCCTTTTCTTTTTCTGAATTAGATTAAAAGGATAATGAATAGTACTGATGGCACTCCTATTCTAAATTTAGTGAGGACTTGCTTGGCGTAATAATGCCAGCCAGCCGGAAAAAGCTGACAGGAAGCCTTTTAAGATCCCACAGCTGATGTCCTGCTGGCATCTCACAGGGATAACAAAATGCCCGTTTCCCCAGGAGAGCCGGGATGCTGCTCACACAGGAGCACAGCAAAGCGGCTGCGGGATTTGTTTTTCCCCCAAGACCTTGCTTAGGTCAGCTAATAATTTGCACGCAGTGCCCCTCAGCAGCCAACAGCTGATAAGGAGAGATAAGGAAGGACAGAAAATTGTTGTGAGGGAAAAAAAAAAAAAGCATCTGAAAGACTGCAAAAGTGGTTAAGCAACATAGTTGTAAAGGTTACTCCACTCCCCGCCCCCCTGACTCCCCTGCCTTAGTTTTCCAAAACCAAGGAATGTTTAGTCTCAGCACTGATACCCTTTTCATTTCTGGACAAAGAATACACTGTCCTCAGTAATACTGTACATCCCCCCACGACAGTGCAGAGAGCTTCTTTCTGAGGTCACACAGGCAGGCAGTTTAAAAATAAGGCTCCACAATGCTTTTAAATACCTCTGCTTGAATAGGAGGGAGTGAATCTGGAGACAGGGGATTAAAAAGAAAACAACACAGAATTTGGAGGTGAGGGAGGGGGAAGACTGCAAAATTCACAGTCAGAAAAACAGATGTTACAGCAGGCCTTTTACTCGATCTGTGATGCTTATTGGTCTACACTTAGGGCAATTATTTCACTGTACTTGGGCTGGGTTGCTTTACCCTGAGATAAAGCTGGAGAGGAACGAAGTCAACCGATTTTGCAAAGGATGTTGTCGAATATTTAGGTGCCAGCAGCAGTAACACACAAAGTTGGTAACAAACACAAATGATACCTGCCCTGAGCAGGGCTAGAGCAGAGCATCCTCTGACACGGGGACGCTGGTCCCTCCAGTGGGTCTGGGCAGCTGCAAGTCAAAGGGCACAGTTGACGTCCTGCACCCGAGCAGCAGAGAAAGCAGAGCCAAAGCAATGCCCCCTGGGCAGGAAGGATCTCCTCCTGTGTTTAAGCTTGCTCAGAGCTCAAGCAAAGCAAAGCTGGAGCTCTGGACCCCTCTACAGTACGTACACAACAGAGAAAAAAAAGTGTTTGCCACGGAGCACAAATTGCGACAACAAACGGGTCCTCTTCAGGCCCAGGAGCAGAATCACAGTGATCATCTTCGCATCCAGGAAGAGTTTCACTGCCTGGAATGAGTTACCCACAAAAAAAAAAGGCCAGCAGTAAGCCTGAAAGCAGTTAAAATTGCTTATATTAATGTCAAAGGCATGCTGTGAAAGTGTTTTGTGTAAGATAAATAACACAAGTGAATGAAGTTACCTCGTCTTGGTTACAGAGAGCCAGAAAATAGTGATTGCTTTATTTTTACAAATAGCTATACTTCATTAGTATTGATTATCCCGTAAGACACCACACTACTTTTCGAAAAGCAAATCCTCGCTCTTCACAGCTGACTCACATGGGCCTTTGAGAAATGTACAGTCTGTGATAAATGTGCAACTTCCTTAAAATCTGACCTTGATATCTGCAACCATCTTTATGGTGAGGTGCCATTAGAAATTCATTCACTCTGAGGACACCCTCGGTATTGCATCGATTTATATTAATATCTCTGCGTACTTTCCTAACAAAAGAAGTATTGTACAAGTATTTTGTTCTTGCACAAAGAGCATTTCACTTTGTGTTCTTTCTCATCGGCCACCTGTCAAGGCAAATAAGGTTATGGAAAATGTCCACAGCCCAATCAGATGGGGGGCTTTGGGGTATTGTCTTCAAAACTTTCTTCCTCTCTTTTGATTCAGAGGAAGAATAGCCATCCAGCTCACACACAGCTGGCCACTTCAACTCTCTTCCTGTCTCAAGAATGTGTCAAAAAACTCTTATTACGCAGCAGGGAGAGAAGAGCAGCTTGTTCCCTGGCTGAGGTCGTAGCAGAAAGGTGACAAGGGTTCTTTGTGTGTAGAGTTTCTACCTCTAAGACCTCAGGACTTTCTGTGTTGGCAGGCCCTCCATATATGATGCTATTTTTATTGACTGAGGGGACTTGTCCAGGGACCAAATTCCTCAAGTTCTGGGTTGGATGCCTTAGTGAATGTAAAAGACAGAGAAAGCTTTTTGGCAAAATATCTTGCTGAACCATCATTGTTTAGCAAAATGCCAAATAACTTACCTCTGACACTGTATGTTTCTTGTCAGATTCATTAGAAAGAGCTAGTGTGCTTTTTACCTCCTTTTACATCCATATCTTCACAGGCACTATACCTACATTGCTTAATGGGACACAGCTAAAATATCAGAGAATATTAATAAAATAAAGACACTCATTGTTACATTCCCTAAATAGCACACACAGCCTAATAAGTAACAGGGTCGCCACCTAATATTTGGATTAATTTGGATACATCCAAAGGCTTGTTCCAAGATGTAATGAGCTATCTGACACTCCTCGATGCCAGAGCGGTCAGAAACAATTTAAGGAATAGCACTTGGAGACTTGATCGCACTCTTTGTTTTCTCCTCTGGATCCTAGTATGAGCTTTGTAAAAGTAAATATTCTCTCAGCTACGCACTACGTGCTGTATTTCCCGAAGACCAGCACAAGTGCCAAAGACAGCTAACTCCACCGGCAGTCCTGGGAAAACAGTATCTCCCACAGGAGGGCTCCTGGATGTGACCGGCACGTACCCTGCTGTTCTCAGGGCACCGGCGAGATTCGTGCTGATGTAACTCTGCTGAAATCCAGCAACACGCTGGGCCTGTGCCACATGCTCCCACCTCTCTCCCACTGTGGAGAATGGAGCATTTCCTTCCTTTGACATACCGAAGCATACATTTGCATTTTAGATGCCTATGTTTTGAAATAAGGCTAAAAGTGACAAAGGTGAAAAATCCCCACCTTTTGTTACGCTAGCACCATGCAAAGAAGCAGAAGCTCCTGTTCATCCTCTCTGGTCCTGCCTTCCTCTAATCTGGATGTCTGGGCTGACTACTGCCAGGGGGGCAGCCGCCGGCTCCTGTGCAAGAGGATGAACCACCCATCCCCCTGAGAATGGGAGTTCCCATGAGTTTAACACAAGCAACAGGCTCCTGCCAGTGCAGGGGAGCTCAGAGTCATCCCACTGTAATGACAACTGCCAAGAGGAGCTTTTCCAGCAGAACCTGCAAAACTTTGCACTTTTTATCCCAGTCCTGTAAACACTTCTGCTTACCGCCGTGGCTCACCGCTCATTCCCGTGTCAGGGGTGCTCTTCCAAGACCCACAGTTTCCGTGCCAAGAACTTTTCTCAGCTCATCTATCAGAGATTGCTGAGGGAAGCATTCACAGGGATATGAATTTAGGAGGATAGACTCTTTCAATTTCATCCCACTCTCTCCTGAGAACATCTCTTCTCCCTCACAGTCTCTCTCTGTTATTGAGATCTCTTCCCCATAGACTTCACTAATTTGATATAAAGGGAATGACAAAGCCAGAAATCCTTATTGCTTCTCTTTGTACTAAAAAAAATATCCCCCAAAACATTATGTTTTCCATTATTTTAGCAAGGATTAGCTTGCCACTGCAAATGATGAGTTTTTCTATCTACCTTCCACTAGCCATATATTTATTTTCAGATGTTAAAATGATGACCCTGAATAAATTTAGCGTAGCAGCTAGTGTACAGGCAGCCTTAAAAATTCTAACTGTACTATTTCTTTTAAGATTGACAGGCCTCTCCCAGTAACACATAGTGCAAAGATTGCACAGGTGTCAAGCATGGATCTCTATTGCATTTCAAAGTGAATGTTATTTTTTCAGAAAGATGCCAGCTTGACCACACTGGCACCTGAAAGACTGGCTTAGTTCAGAATAAAGATGTGCTTAGCGCTTTCACCTTCAGAGAGCTTCTTGAACACGAACCCTCTATGGACCACCTTAAAAATAATGAACAAATATGGTCCTGTTAAAAAGGGTGACAGAAAAGTGAAATAGAGAGAAGAGAAACTTGACCTGCTCATGGCAAAGCTGCAGATTATGAAAGACCTCTAGGAAAGAGCTTGCCTGGGAAAATATATCCCTTTCAACATCTATCCTCAGTGGATGAAGCCTGGACTTCTGCCCCCTTTCTATGCATCAGTCCATTAGCTCTTTCAATGACTGACAGGTAACTTCTTACTTAAAATTGGATAACACCTGACTGGAAGAAACAAGGATAGATGTAACAGTCATCTCAGTGACGGAAGGTCACAAGTGGCATCCCATGGAGACATGCTCAGGGCCTGTACACCACAGTCATAAGTGATCTGGAAGGGGGGAGAGGAGCAAGGTGACAAACACGTATGATGACAACAGTAGTAAAACAAGAGCTGGGTGAGAAGACCTACAAAGCAGGAGGAGCTCAGTCTTCACAAAGCATGTGGTTAAGCTATGCAGCTCCTTGTTACAGGATACTGTGGATGGTAGACAATCAAGAATAAATTAATAAATACATGCAAGCAAGGTATGACTCTACTCAAGATGTCCCTGAGCCAGGCAGAGATGCAGAGATATGCACCCTTCTGCTGAGATACACATTAGAACAGCAAAGAGCCCACACTGCCGCCAGCCTGGGACAGCTCTGCCAAAACGGGGATCGCCCCTTGACATTACCCAGTTCAGCACAAGCAAACACCACCTATCACAGCACTCTCAGACGCAGGCTATCTCTGTCTAGGTCAATGCATTGAAGTATTCTTCAGTATTTGCAGCTAGTCCAAGTTTTTGTACATCACAGAAGAAGAGGTTGCTCCTTAGGTTAAAACAATTAAAGCATTAGATGTCTCCCTTTGCCAGAAGATCAAAGGGTAAAACTGACTCAGTGCTGCGTTCAGATTCCTGCTTTGTTGCACAGAATTGGCTCTACAAGAAATTTCCAAAATAAACACAACAAGAACACATTAGCATTCTTTAACAATAAGAGTAGTAAAATAATGCTTCAGCTCTCCATAAATTCTTTTGCTAGGTCATTTTGATAATTGTTAAAACAGGGGAAATGCACTGCCGCTGTGAAATCTCAAGGTATCCTTTACTGTCCTCCCCCACTTTGGGAGGTGGACTATAAAGCAGATTCAGGCTCATAAGAATCTAAATGCTTAAGGGCTTTGTGTGACCTGTTGGCTGCACTCTTTTCCTAAAACCTTCCTCCCCCTTCTCTAGAGTAAAAAAAAAACAAACAGTGGTTCACATAGCCTTTGAATAGAGGGTGTAGTTCTGATCCCTTTCATCTCAAAAAGGTCATAGTAGTATTGGGAAAGGTAAAGAGAAGGGCAATAAGACTGATCAAAGACATGAACTGGCTTCCATAAGAGGAATAACCAATTTGTCTGGGACTTTTCAGCCTCAGAAGCTTAAAGGGATGCTAAAGGTCTACAAAATGTCTTGGAGACAAGAACTGATGCTCTGTCAGCTCTGCCATTACAAAAGCTTAGAGATGAGGACACAGGGAGCTGGATTCAAAGCAAATAAGAGGACCTGGCTCATTATGCAGTGTACACGGGCTGCCAGAACTCCTTCATGCAGCTTGCACGGATGCAAGAAGCTTGTGTAGGCTCACAGGTAGAATGTACAAATAAATCGAGGAGAGATAATTTAGGGCTACTAAACAAACAACAAGATTTTCAGGCAATCCTCTGGGCTGGAATTAATTGGAGGTTGGAGTAGTATTGTGGCAATACCTCCTAAACATTTGCTCTAGTCTCATTCTACCCTTAGCAGGTTTTAAGAATCCCTGTTGCCCATAGGATACTGGATCTGCCTTACCATAGCCACAGCTCGTATTGCAGGGAGAGAGAGGGCAGAGGAGGGGATCTCTTCCTACAGTGGAAAAACTGATGGGTCATCTGTCTGTGCTGGGCTATAGTCCTGCCTGGGGGCCAGGGGGCAAGGCAGGGGACTGTGGAAAGAGCATCTAGCATGCCCTTGGTTGGTGCTGATGGGCCAAATTTGAGCTGCTGACCACTTGCAGAAGATCCTTGCTGGGCTATGCAACATCTTTGCCAAGTGCTGGGGCAAGACTGCATCATAAACAAGCTGAGGGGCTTGAACAGCTGGGGTTTTTACTTGAATGTTGGTTGCAGCAAGGGTCCAATCAATACCCTACCTGTGACCCTCAAGTCAAAAGAAAGATATCTTCCTACAGCACCATGTAAGGCATTTCTAACATACAAAGAAATATTCAGCAATACTGAGTCCATATTTCTGTGTCCGTATTGATTCTGAAGTAAAGAGGAATGTTTTTAAAAGCAGGCCAAGGCTTCGGAGGCTGTTACCCCATGCCTGTTTTCTTTATGACGGTATCTAGGCTTATATTTTGTCTGATTGATTCCAGCTGATAGTTATGACATATTGCACAAGAAATTGCAGGCTGTAGACTGAGAGGATGACCAAGCATCCCTCAGGATAAGTTAGGAACAGACTGTGAGTGTTTTTACCATGCAGAGAATATGCTACAGCAGCAAGCACTGAGATGCAGCAGGCATGATACGCAGTTCCTGCCCAAGCAAGACGCCCAGAGAGCTTTTAACCACCTGAAGAATTTGAAGGTTGAAGCTTTAAACAAATGCGTTAAACTGAGGGAAAGAAGGGCACTAAAAGATCACCAGGAAAATGCACTGACAGTAAATAAATACCACTAAATCCTGATCCTTGGCCAGAGACTCAAACCCAGCTCGATACTAAAAGATACCTAGCTCCTGAAGGCTTTATTTTTCATCTGTTTTTAATAGTAAAGGCTTCATTTGATTTCTCCAAGTCTGAACAAAGGGATATATTATTAAAGAACCATCCTCCATCCCTTAGACAAACTTGTGCTTCCCAGGAAGAAGCACGGAAAGGATTTCCTCTGCTGAGCCTTAATTCAGGAACACGGTAGGTCCCATTAACTCCAATACGGCAAGAAGAATGCATTTAAACAAATACACAGATTTCTTCTCTAGCACAAAGGTAGAGCTTTGATTTAAGACAACAGAGAACGATACACAGGGGGGCACCATCTGAGCAAAACCTGCATGAATAAGCCAGGTAAACTTTCCTGAGCTCACTTCATATATCAGAAAAAGGAATCTAGACCCCCCAGCTCTAACTGGAGGTGTGAAATTAAATGTCTTTTTTCTCAGAGAGAAACAGAGGGCAAAAAAATGAAACACAGAACAGAACTCTGCTTGAAAACAGAGTGAAAATAAATCAGCAGTGAATGGATTAGCTTCAGATCAGACTGCCCAGAGCAGCCTGATCTGGAACAGCAGAGCACTCAGGGCTTGTGTTTTTTAAATTAGTTTTAATAAATAGAATCAATAGCTCAAATTATGAAGAAGGACAAAAGCACAGATCAAATCGATCAAGGCTGTAGCTTATCGTTATAAGCCAAGGAGTGTCTTCTCTTGTCTGAATGAGATAAGGCGGCACAAGAATCCACTTGCAGCTTTTCAGTATCTCTCCCTGAACAGCTGTACACAGAGATGGATACAGAGCCTGAAAATGCTCCTGGTTATCCAAACACAAACACAGCCTCCCTTTCTTTCTTCCCTTTCACCAGCAGGAAAAAAAACCCAAAGAAAATAAATAAATAAATAAATCAGGAAATGAATCCTTTGTTCTGAAGAATTTACAGGGAGGATAGAACCAAATAGACAAACTAGCACAAAGTATCCTTCATTATATATGGAATTTAATGCTCAGGTTAAGAGATTTTTGTTCAGATCACTGGAAAAGCGTCTGTCCTCGTATTAGGTTAGGAAAGGAATTCAGGAGTTCTCTATCCCCCAGTCAGCCAAGGATTATCCACTGGAGGGGAGTGCGGGGGACACCACTAACTGCAATCAGTTTTTTGGCAGTGGGAGGGGGCATTTGCACACAGGAGCCTTGGTTTCCCCTTTGTGTTTGGTTGGTTTTGTTTTGTTTTTCCCAGAGAGACTTCGCTCCAGGGAAGCTGCAGCGACTCACTCCAGAGCCAGCTCCGCTGACACGGGATGGGCTGCCGAGGAGCCGAGCAGGAGCTTGCTGGGAATGGGGTCCCCGCTCCACATGGAGCATCGTGGCCTGGGCACACAGCTGCACGGGCGCTCCCAGGTCTCCAGACGTGTCCTGGCCAGGTAGGGACACAGCACACAGACCTTCCTGCTACATGACACAGCACCTACAAGGGTAGGGAGAAATGGAGAATCCTGGCTGCCTCCTTACGCAGGGTAATAGAGGGATGACCTTACTTCAGATAAGCTTGTTTTGATTAATATTGGCTTCCTTCCCCAATACTGAAACCCAGGAAAAGCATATCGCAGCTCCAAACAGCTAATCAAGTCTCAGCTGGACCCCAGGTCACGAGCCCTGGTTCTGCATGTGGAGGGCTTCTACTGTTCATCACTGGTGATGAACTCCTCTTTCAGCACAGGAGTTTTGTCCCATACACTACGAGCATCAAATCTGGAGCACAAGTGCTGCACAAGAAACCGAAACACTTAAAAAAAGCCCTTTCCCCCCCTTCCAATATAACTTTCTTATTAAAATTTAGCCAAGTACAAACTGCCATCCCAGAATTTATTTCATCACATACAGTAGAACTGAAGAGGTTTTATGGCACACCACATGACACGGTGCTGATAACCTCTGCTAACTCCTGTTCCTCCTCAGGTTGAAAAGCTGACATCAGTTACATGGGCTTTGTGCCCACATATAGCACATAAGTGTCTTTTTCATTGTTGTGGTTGAATTATAGATAAACAGCAAAGGGGGAATAGTAATCTTATAATAATAGAATATATGACAGATGTACTACTGGAAGTCATTCACACGCTCCACTGATGAGCATGGTTCAAAGCCTATCTGGAATAGCCTTCCATCTTGCTAATAAATATTCAGAGACTTTTTAATCTTCAAGGACGTAATATCGAACATCTGACAGAAAATTCAGTGTAGATCCATAAGCAGTTTTTATTACATTTCAATTGGAAGTCGATTTCATAATGTTTTATAGCAAGCAGTGCCTTTGCCAGAAGACGCAGAACTTTCTTGGCCAAAGTAATCAGCAGTTAGCTGCAAGTCCGTCAAAATAAACAAAACACCGATTATGACTCGAGTATAGCGTAAGTTATTTTCTATTCAGTGAGGAAGGATTGATTTTCCCAGCAGTGTCACTTACACTGTAATGATTATTGCACTTACGACAACTTAAGAAAATGATGGAAAAACAAATTAGATGGGCTGCAGATCCTTGACTTATCTTGACTGCTCACCTTGAGGACAGAGTAAGGGAAACATAACGTACAGTACCGGATGTCAGGGTGCTTGAAACCTCTGCTCTCCTTCCACCTCCCTGATATTTTATATTAAAATTTTGAAACAGAAATAAACATTTCCAGCAGGGATAAAGCATGAAGCAGCACATCTTGCCAGTCTAAGGACGTTTGCTTAATTAAAAACAATGATAACTCGCTGTGACAGAAGATAATTAAGGGGGTATAAATTGTGTAAGAACTTGGCTTTGTCTAATGCTCTCAATACTATATACACAGCTATTCATGAGTCATAGGAGACAAACGTCCACAGCTCGGTGGCTTTTGTTAGCTAACACCTCAGTACTGATGACCATGTGCTAAAGCAATGCAGTGAAAGACTGGGCCCAATATTATGGCACAACCTAACGGGAAGCAATAGGAATTCTCCCACTGATATTTCTGCATGTATTGGATGGAGCTTCATCGCATGCATATGCCTGAATAAGGGGAACAGAGGTTAACCAATCAGCGACGTAATGATAGTCTCTTTATGTGGAGATGGAATCGTCCCCATCAGTGTTTGTAACAAAAAAAATGAGTTGGCCTCACATTCTTTGGTGACATCCACAGTCAGCCAACATACTGTACATTAAGCGCTGAACATCTTATCTAGCCACAATCACCCAATGTACTGTACATTAAGTGCTGAACATCTTATCTAGCCACAATCACCCAATGTACTGTACATTAAGTGCTGAACATCTTATCTAGCTGATAGAATTCACTGCAAGAAGCTTGGTTAACCATGTTTGCTTTTACTTTGGGGCCAGCAAAAATGACAATCAGCATCACCACCGAACCTGAAACGTCATTGCAAAGTTTCACACATACCCCTTCAGAATCGTTACATTTTTCCTCGGGTTAATTTCAAAGGTCTGCATCATTACTTTACTCTATACTACTCTAATTGCAGCTTCCTTGCAAGATCTATTTTTTTTTTCTGTTTTACATGGTAAAAGGTCTCAAGTTTTAAAGATGAGTTGGCCTTGCAATAAACGAGAGAATGTATGAATTTTGTAGTTGATTACTTTGTCGAGAAAACATGCCTCTAATTTATACCCCTTGACCTGTTGAGTTAGATCTAGTGCTTGTTATTTCATCTCACTAGCTAATCACTTTTTTTTTACCTTTTTCTTTTTTTTCAGTGTTACTCCACATCTTTCTTGCAAATGGATTTTTCAAAGAGCAGGCATGATAGTGGTCATTCTCTCTCACTTTCCCAGACTGAGGCATGCTTTTGGCAATGAGAAAATGAAAGTTTGCTCTGAGTTTGACAGTTATAAAGGATGTTTATTTCCTAGGGCTTTGTTTGTAAGACTGCAGTATTGAAAAGATTATTTTATGCTGCTTTTGGCAAAAGTTGCAGTTTGTCTAAGTGCTACTGTTATTATCATTCACCAAAACAATATTTAGGGCCCATATATTGAGTTACAAAAGAGCAAATAACATGCACTGAAGGTACAGAAAGCCACAACAAACATATTGTCTGCCTTTGTGTGTATGCTTTTTGATTTTCCTACCTCCTCCACTCAAGGGTAATCCTCTGAAACACACAGATGTTTCAGCTCATTATCCCTTTATCTGGCAGAATTAACCTCTGACATAATGAGTATTGCTACTTCAACACTAAGATGGAACGTGATCAGTGTGACACTGGGTTTTTTTCTGGAAAGGATTTGCCATTATCACCTCTTCAGTAAGGTCAACAGGAGGGAAGCACATTCAGACGAGGAGGCAAGCCAAGCAGAACTTGGAAGGATGCTGTTAGGCAGACTAGCAGGGGAAGCATGGTCATTGGGTTCTGTTACAGCAGCTGCTGAAATACAGGTACTGATGTTGGAAAAGAACTTTCCAACTGGGGGGACTCAGTGCCATGGAAACTCCTATACTGTTGCTATACTTGATAGTCAAGATGAAATTTACACCTCCGTATAGTCTAGGTGCACCTTTTTCACAGAATCACAGAGTGATATGGGGTTGGATAGCACCTCTGGAGATCATCTAGTCCAAGATTAGAAGTCCAAGAAGATTTTTCCTTCTTTGGAGTGTTTTAAGAAAAGCAATTGACATCGTATTGAAGATTAAGGCTTCTGGAACTGTAGGCTTCTAGGATTAAGAGCCAATCTGAATCAGTTGAGTTCAGACAATCAAAAGCCTGAGTGTTTCTATATAACATAGACCGAAGCCTGAAGCTATTGTTCATATAAGCAGGATAGTAGCATAAAGTGCATTATAGAAATGTATGAACTCCTTTATACGATGAACATTGTAAAGATGTACTCTAGCTGGCAAGCAAGGCATTGCTAATAAAAACAGCAGCCTGACATCCTTCCAAAGCAGAGGTGAACAAGCTTTCTGTGGAATGCAGAAAATCTTCACGGAGACGTAAGCAGGAACTTTTGAAGCACCCCCTGCCTCATTCCCTATTTTTGCTGATAACCACCGCTATGCGCGTCCAGCCTGGAGGACACTAAGCAGATGAATCCATACCTAGAACCAAGGTCGCCTCTTGGCAGCCTGACGTGGAGGGGGAAAAAAATAGTTGTTCAAAGCCTTGAACAAAGAGCCAGTCTCCCTGTTTTCTAGCGCCACTGGAACGTTTCTTCCAGACAGCGTCCACACCTCTGACAGGCAAACAAAATGGCAATGCTCTAGATGCTGCTGGTCCACAGCCGTTCCTACCACACCAGGGCATCAGTGTGTCCCAAGGGCAAGCCCTCCTTGATGGGCACCTCCTGGAGACTCACACCTCTGTGTCCAGCCCCTGCAGTGCTCCTGTAAAGCCCAGGAGTGACGTGCTCCAACTTCTGGGCTAAAAGTGATCAAAAACCAACTTGATTTCATAGTACCTGGTGGGGCTCATAAAATACGCTCAGCCGCACTAATATAAGGCAGCAATAACATGTATGGAAATCAAGGAAACTACAGTAATATTGTTTGCTACATGAATGCTATACATAAAAAAATAATCCTGTAGATGTGTCATTCATGTATTTATGAACGGTTCTATCTAAGGAGACACATACAGATGGCAGCTAAACGCACAAACGGGTGAAAACCTTCCAATTAGTGCTCCACAGGCAGCCCTACTGACCATAAGAGAGTCAACAGTGATCTGTAATTGAAATGCCCCCAAAAATCTCCACCTCAGCTGTCTTGAAATCACTGACTGAAACACTACTGTGAAATGCAGCTGTTTTAACACAGTGACAGAAACTGATATGAGAAAAGTACAGAAATGAACAAAGCGGAAAAGGTGATGGTGCAGAGGTACCACGTCAGTAAAAATATATTTGAATAAAAAAAACCCTGAAACAGTATATGCATCACTTAAACATTAAAAAATAGTACAGCTATGACTTTGCACTGCCTTATTTAGGAGATTCACAGCAGCAGGCTGTGAATGCTGAGCATAAGACCATCCCACGATGAGAAATAGTTATTAGAAAGGAATATGAAGGTACAAGAGGCAATTTTTTCTTACTTTTGTACAAGGAAATATATAGTCATAGGAGTATGGTCTGGTGAATAAGGTCTCGAAGGGGCTATAGTCCCAGCTAACCCACTGATTTGTTACCATGTGCTCTTGGGAAATTATTCGTCCTTTACATCCTATAGCTTTCCTGTTTCTGTAATGGATAAAATTATGTTTACATCCTTACCAGCAATGTTGTGAAATTTCTTAATATTTATAGAGAACTTTGTGAGCCCTAAGAAAATCTTATCATTTCCGTATGGTTCATTAATACAATTAAAATCTCCCCTAATAATTTAAAATAAATTTAAACAGTTGGCTGCCTATTCCATTTGTGCTTTTAACACCCGTTTTATTTTTCCCTTGAGTGGTTTCCTGTCTACTGCAATAGCACAAAGTCCTGAATCCGCAAATACGTACAGATGGGTAGTTTCACACCTGTGCTTCGTCCCACTGGAAGGCAGCCGAGCTGCTTAGGCAAGCAATTAGGATGTGTACGAACGCCGGCGGAATCAAACCCTAGATTTTCTTGCAGGGTATTCCCTCACAGGCACCACTAATGCCAATTTCAAAGCACTGAGGAATGAGGTCTGGGCTTCGTCTGCCATGGCAACAATAAACTGCAGATAGAAAATTGCAGCTCCTGGGATTCGGATACAGCGAGTATTTCCCCAAACCAGTAATTCCACCTAGAGAGAGTTGTTGTTCTGCTGGGGCATTTCTTGTTTGGCTGTCATTTTCTGACACAGCCTGTACTTCCTTTATGACTCTCCACTTGTCAAAAAATGGAAAGGAAAAAATTTCCATAGCAGCTTTGCTGGCCAAAGAAAACTTCAGGGACAAGGCAGGTTCTTTAGCACCAACCCGCTGTCTTCCCATAGCAGGGGCATTTATAGCCCCTCTTCGTACTCCTTGCTTGTTCAGAAGTTTCTGTATGTCTAGAAATATTCCCGCTGGAAGACTGCATTCCAAGGAAAGACTCTCTCAGAATTGATCGCTTCCTAGTAGTTAACAAGAAGAAAAAAAAAAAAAAAAAAGGCTTTGGCTGATCTGTGCTCCTTTTCCAGTAGTGGAGACTGGAGGTGCCACAGGAAGCTGCTGCAGCCAGATCTGCTTTCACACCTCAACGAGTGCCTGTGGTGCTCTCGGCCACCAGCGCTTCCCACTGAAGAGGCTGCCCTTTGACAAAGGCTCTTTCCACAAAAATTCATATTGGGCTAGTAAAGGCAAGAGCCTAATATATTTATATCATGTGGCGGTACAAATGAACAAGAAAAATCCAAGCTTACCCTGAAGTTATCACTGAAATCCAAACCTCTCCAAGCCAAGAGCAGGCATGAGTGTTACACCAGGCATCGTTTCTAAGCATAGGGCACAGCACAGTCTATAAAACCATTACAAGGCTTTCAGAAGGCTTTACGGGTATCCCACTGCATCCCACGTTTTTATGTTCAGAACATAAATACAGGACACCAGAAACTCTCCTGAGAAAACAAGCACCACTTCCTTTTCCAGTCTTCACAGTCAATCCAGTTCTTCTATGTACACTACTGTTTCAAATAAAAATATGTATCTGCTGACCATCATTTGAAATGGTATTCCCTCCTTGCTCCACTCTGATAAAGAAGATGAATCAAACATTGAAAACTTGGAAGTTTTGTTCACTTCATGTTTATGCACGTAGTGTTTTTGGAAAACCACTGAAGATTCACTGATTTCTTATAAATAAATATTTACAAATTAATTCTGATTAACTAACTGTATTTAGACAAGGTTTCGTATTAGGAAGTGCATCTTCATGTGTGCTCTAAGGAAACTTTATGTCAGTAGGACCATTACCAGAGCAATGCTCCATAGGCATTCACAAAACAGGATTTCCAGGAGAATGTGCTAAAATGCCGACTAGCAATGGCATTCTTGAGTAGATAAGAGAGTGGACAGAGGTGAAAGCTTCAGCTCGAGCTCGCCCAGCAGGTAGATGTTTAAAATTGAGCCTGCCCCATCTATTGCAAGTTTCTGAACATGTTACATTCAAGGATATAGCATTATTTAGCTAGTCCAGGCAAAGACAGAGGCTTAGAAAGCTCAAAAGTCATGGAAATATACTTGTGGGAAAAAAAAAGACTTGTTCGTACTCAGTTGGGTTGAAGGCAGTTCACTCAGAAACATATCTCCTTCTGCATATAATAACAGTCAGTAATTTCTCCTTCAGCTAACCAGGAGCAAATACATCTGAGTGGCTTGATAAGGTAATGGGAGATAAGAAGCATCCATACTTTTCAGCCTAAGCTCCTGAAACACCTTAGGATGTTTGGAGGAAAACACTAATCAAAAGCAGACAAACCACAAGCTTTTCTGACCCTAGACACCCAAAATCAAGGAAGCTGCACCTGAGCAAAGGCAAAAAACGGGGTCTTTATTACAAGACAATTAGAAGAAATAATTTTCTACACTCTTATATGAAATCCAGGCCTGACTCTGACCTATAATTTGAAATAAGCTTCATTTTAATGACTTAAATTTCACTGCTAATAAGACCAGTTCAATAAAACTACAGGCAAAGTGTGTGAAATAATTTACAGGTTTTGTCTGAAAAGGTCAAGGTCTTAAACAAAGAAAAGTGACTTTTCCTACCAAAGTGCTCGCCCCTCGCTGTGTAAGACTAATAGACTGAGATGAAAAATAATACCTGTCTTTTGTGCCCAAAGTATGTTGTTTATCAAACGCACGTACATATTAATTACCAATCAGCTGCTGCCAGAACAAACAACACGTGGCTGACAGAGGTCCCTATCGCCAGACAGTGAAAATGAACTTAGTTCTTTCCACTGAAGTTAATGAAGCTATGACAATTTAAATTAGCTGTCAACCTACCCCAATTACCTTCTAGCTTGCTGGCACAAGGACACTCGGGAAAGTTAAGCAGAACTAACTCAAAAGCTGTCAAGTTAGAAGAGCATGAGGCATGTTGAACTTTGAGTGGGTTTCTTTCGTTCCTCAGTAGGGTGTTTAACGGGCTTGTTTATTTTTGGTTGCTATGCCAGATAATTCGATCTGGCGTGGCAGGGCCCCTCCTGCACACAAACTGCTGGCACTCAGTGCAGTGGTCCCCCTTGGGATGTGTACTCACTTGGCATCTCTCTTCTGCTCTCTGTTCTTGTGGCATTCCCTCCTCCGCTCTCGTCTTTCGCCCTCCTGTTAAGCTCTCCACAAACCCAGTATTTTCAGCAACACACCAGCCCCATGGGACCCCCTTGGCCATCTGCAAAGGAAACCCTCGAGCTGCACAGCAGACTCTCCTGCTGCCTTATCAGGCGACACATTTCGTGTGTGATACTCTTCTAGAGGAATTCCATTTGGAGCTTTTAGAGACACCTCCCATTGGGGATCTCTTCTCCGTTACACCTCAGAAATGCTGCTGGCAAGATCAAGTAGTTGAGAAGCCTTTTATTTTTAAAGATATATTTTTTTTTTAATTTAAGAGGCGTGGCCTGGGTTTTGAGGGAGATAATAAGCTTTATTCTTCAGGGCTGCAATGCTGATACGACTTTGCTAAGGGCCAGATTCAGAAAACAATTAACTCAAATTCCCAAGCTGTCATTTATAAGCCCGAGTGAGGAGCTGAAAGCATATTGTGTGGACAAACGCAGACACAGGGATAAGGAATGTGTTGTCCTGGCTCTGAGGCTCCTACAGTACACAGCTCGTACCCTGCTGGGTCAGAGCACGAGGGGCAACCCCCCACCCCTGCATCTGCCTCTGCATAAACACCCCGAGCTCCCTGTGCAAGGGATTGGAGGGCAACTGGGCAAAGCTGAACATCTGCAACAGAAACACCTAAGTAATGTAATGTCTTTCAAACTCATAAAAGCACTCTTCAGAACTTTCCCCTATAGCTTTAACTCTGCTCTCCCAGGCAGCGATAGGCACATTTGAGTGTCGATAGGATTCCCTGAGCCAAAGTGTCTTGGCTTCCCTGGGTGGGATGAGATATTAAGTTAATACATTTTAATATTAGAAAAGAGAAGGCAACAAAGTCTAAAATACAACGTTTTAATTCTGTGCAGTGAAAACTGATGAGTTGTGAGAAGCTGTAGTAAGGAGAGTAAATGAAGCTCAGAAAACATCCATAGTGTTGACGAGTTTAGCGTGGCATACAATTCATAGCAAAGGAAAATTAACTGCTGCATTACACTGGTGAATTCATGATTCCTCAAATCTCTTTTGTGATTCATGCTCTCGTCAGAGATGTAAAAGGCCTCCATCCTACTTTGTAATGTCTCCTAGGCTTACCAACTTCCCCATTTTAACCACATTTTAGTTTAAAAGCTACTTATTTCTGATCTTACCAGGACTTTTCTTTCTTGCTGTGCCTCTACACTAAATCTTGGTATTTGCCAGCTCACATCTCATGAATAACATTACTGTCAAACTATCCTAGGTTATAGTTATATGAAACAAGATTTGAATGGGGACGCACCCAAGATGAAGACACCCTATTTGAGATAAGAAAATATAACACCTACAAATGATTAATCTAATCTTCCAAATACGTTAGAAAAATATTGATGATAATCTCATTCAATAGGCACGTTTTGATTCATTGCACAAAGTGAAGCAGACTATACCTAAAATGTAAAATGGAGAGGCTTTATTTTGGGACATGGACCAGCTCCAGCAACCCATTTTGCCTGGTATTCAGACCTGTGGGGATGTGACATAGGCCCTCTGTTTTTTGTGTGTGTGGACAAGACAGAGGCAGACAGAAAAGCAGAACTTGTGCCTCGGGAGAATCTCTCTGTAGCTGACCCCAGAGAAGGGCATCAGCCGGTGCAGACCTTGGTACCCTCTCAATGCTGCATGCAAACAAAATCAATTCTCAGCTTTCATTGTGTCTCCCTGCGAAAACCTTACTGATTTAACAAGTCATAGACTTGCCATTAAATTTTAAGTGAATGCACTTTCATTTCAAAAATACATCATATATATATATGCACATATCTACACATCTTCAGACTCAGTCATACATCTCTCATAGATGCATCAAGCTGCAGTTATTGTAAGTCGGGTGAAAGTCATGCCTTTGTATTTATGGCCATAGTATCATGAGCAAACCGGTGGAGAGTGCTGCACTGCAGAGCATCTCCTATTGTGTGCAGCACACCTCCTTGTGCTGAAAAGCTCCTGAAGCTTTGAAAACTGGATGTTTCTATAGAGATATGTACTTGGTAATTTATACTAGCTGAGGATCTGCCCTGCAGAGTTTATTATCCTTCTTTAGTGTCACTTTCTTCCTTCTTTTTTTTTCTCTCTTATGCTCTGCCTATTTCTTTTTATCCTCCCAATGAAAATGTCAAATACAGAATCCAGCATAAGTGTTGGACCACTCCACCAATATACAGCCAGTGATTGTACAGCAACCTCTATAACTTTCAGCTTCAAAGTGTGAACTGATCATAAATTTGGGAAGGGAAGAAGAATGTAGCATTAACTGCAGACTTTTTCCTACCCTAACAGAAAGAAAGCTGGTTTAAATGAAAAAAAATATATCTTTAGACAGCACGTAATATGTTCTGAATATGCTCTGCTATGCAAATATTCTTATCCCCTTCTGATAATATGTGGGCTTATTGATTAAGTACATGATTAACCACCATAACATGGGGACTTAAAAGCTTCATGGGTCTTCATTTTGTTAGTTGGCTTTATCCTCTCCACACCCTGTCTTTCTCAGATTAAGGTCAGTCCATCAGTATAAACATCTGAGCAAGAACTGTAATTGTTTGCAGGTTTCAATACAGTTTCAACTTCAAGTGTGAAAGCATAAAACAAATATCCTAATTTCAGCTCTCAGTAAGTGTTGCAGCTACTGTTCACATCATTTGCAGCTTCTGTCGCAGAGAAGCACGTCTGACTTGGTACATAACACAGAACTTGCTACTTCAAGGCAGCCACAGTTTTAGTGGTCAGACATCTACTCAGCCTTGACTTGATAGTCTAAAATAAATATCCTTGAGCAATTGTACAAAAACACCTATGCAGAGAGCAAGTAAAAAATCCCACTGTTTCTAGTTTGCAGACGCCTGAGAGAAAACACTCTATGTCTATATAGATATAGCTACCACTCTGACAATGGCTAAACTGGCTAGTGAAGCCAGAGAATGAGTTTTAAAATACAAAACACCAGCTGATCAAGTTTAGGCCCTATTTATTTTACCTGCAGTTTTCTCTTAGATAGCACTTTGACAGATGGGTGCCAAATGATGGACCGTCTCTGTTGTCAATTATTTCAGTCATCTCAGCTGCTCCTTTCTAAAACTGGCACCACTCTCCTGTTGAAGCCTCTGGCAAGCTAACGTGTTAAACAATTCCCTTTAATTAGCTGAGTCACATTTCCAAGTTTGCAAGCTTTCTCTGGGGAGCTCCCATTCTCAAGAGATGTTTCCCATATAGTCTCAGGGTGCGGAAACAGGCTGGCAGAGGGGACCCACTGGCCACTGTCACACAGCTGTCGGCTGCCCAGCTTGTAGCCCAGAGAAGGAGGGCGAAGCATCAAGGAAGTAAAGCTTAGAAGCAGGAGAAAATTAGGAAAGTAACCGAGTAGTTACTTTCAGTAAATACTGTTTCAGGCAGTTTCTCTTTGTAACAAATACAACACGACCAAAATTGATTTGCTGGTATGTTTTTAGTCACGGGATGCAGGTAAAACGCTGATACTAACTTTTCTCTTGTGTAACTCCTCAGGACTGCAAGCAGAATGGGATGAAACGGCCTTTTCCACCTCCCTTCTTAAACTGCCTCGTACTGTTGCTTTGCTTTGTCAAGTCAGAGCTGTGGTCTGCCGCCCCAATGGTTGGACCTAGCTGCTGGAGCAGAGCTCTCCATTCCCTTGGGGTACCGTAAGAGTGACCTCAAGCACTGCCAAGATGAGAAACCCAAAAGCAAGGAAGGGTGCTGTAAGAGAATGAGTAAGCTTTTCCTGCCATTTCGAGTTGTGTTCCCAGCTGATATTCGTGTGTTTCTGTTTAAAGTAGTTTGCTAAATTTTAAGAAGGATCGCTTCTTTTTTTGAGAATAAGTTTTTTTTTTGTTTGCATCACTTCCTCAAAGCAGGAGCTCTAATGGCTAAATGAAATCTTAGTGAATCCTATAGATGGATTACAAAGCTTGACACTGGATTTTACAGAACAACAGAATCACATAGGTTGGAAGGGACCTTTTAAGATCATCTAGTCCAACCAATGAAAACCAAACCAAACCAGAAAACCACCAAATAATAAAAAAACAACCAAACAAAAGACCAACCCACCCCCCCACCCCCCCAAAAAAAAAAGAACAGAAAACCCACACAACCCCACACCAGACCCAAAACAACACCAACCCAACACTAATCCATATCCCTGAGCACCATGTCGACTCGTCTCTTGAACACCTCCAGGGATGGTGCCTCAACCACCTCCCTGGGCAGCCCATTCCAAC
>JAOQGH010000023.1:9920995-9969282 GCA_025769975.1 Gallinago jamesoni | reverse complement strand
GCTCCCTCAGCCTCTCCTCATAAGGCTTGTTCTCCAGACCCCTCACCAGCTCCATTGCCCTTCTCTGGACCCGCTCCAGCACCTCCATGTCCTTCTTGTGGTAGGGGGACCAAAACTGGACACAGTACTCAAGGTGGGGTCTTAGGTGGAGTCTCTTAGAACTGTTTTAAATCTTCAAGGAGTAAACTGCCTTAGCTACTGAGTTGCTCCCCTTCTATCACTCTGTGAGGCAACAGATAGTTAATACTTGAACGCGGATGAAACCTACATTTCCCATCTGAATTTTCAGCCTCAGGTTTCTTACGGTCAGAGCCATCTACATTTCTCACAGGCATTTTGGTACCTATAAAACGTCCCCCCTGCAGACACTCAAAGCACACCAGCTGCAGAGAGCTTGCAAATCTGCAAGAAGCAATGCACAAACCAAGTTGTAACCATCCTCTTGTGAGATTTTGGCCTATAAGTGAAAAAGGACATGTGGCAGCAAACCCTGCAATGAAAACACATGGTTTCTGATCCCCACTCTGTTTCCACATGGTAAGTACAAACTGAAATCCCTCACTGCAAGAGGCTGCCTGCCCTCCCCTCGGCAACACTCTTTTTGCTAAAGCAGATGCTTACCCAAGCAGGAGCAAGGCCCTGGCTCTCGTGCCACGCCACACAGCTCATGTTCACTGTGGAGCGCACGCTCTCGCTGTTGGCAAACCAGAAACAAAGAAACCCCTGACAACAGCATGCGTCAGTGGCCTCAAAAAATAAAAATTAAAAACTGTAATAAAAAAAAAAAATCAGCTGTGGCAAACACCAGAGATAATGGTTGTTGAGGTGCAGTATTTTTACATTTATTCTGAGTTTTCTTACCAAGTAGCAGAGCTGGCTGCCACATGCCAGCATCCCAACTTAAGAAACAGCTGTAGTGGAACAGAAGTGCCTGAGGCTTATCAGGCTCCTGTTCACTCTCCAAAGCTTTCACAGGCATATTATTCAACATTGAAAAGGCACTAGGAAAGCTTAGGAAAGCTATCAAAACCACATAAGAGAAGGGGAAGTGTACTGAAGAGACCCCCCTCCTTTATGTCAAATGAACATCAGCGGCATCCAGCGCCCCCAGAATGAGCTCTTAAGTGGAAAAAAAAGTACCTTGCAAGAGCTGTACTTAGCAAGAAGTTGTCTGCTCTTGTGTCCTTAGACACTGTGGCCATCTACACTCAAGCTGCTACACCGATTTTAAAACCCTTTTGACTCGTTGAGGCTTTTTGAGGAAACATAAAGCAAAGTTTTTCTGTTACCAAGAATGCATTTGCAACAGCATCTGGAGCAGCAAGTCTATTTTAGTCACCCAAATCACCCCACTGGGCACTCAGCAGAGAGATGTGCAGGAAGGCACCTTTCTAGACCCCTTTGACCTTGAAGGAAAAAATCTAAGGCTTTTTCAGCTAATATATCTCACGGAAAAGTTTTTCAGCTAATATATCTCGCTTTCGCAGCACTAACATTTGGTATGCTCTAAGCAACTCTACATAGTTTTCATGGACAAACTTTTAAGCAATGCTGAAATCAGTCCTAGGGCTATACTGATTGAATGGGACCAGAATTACCTCCTGATAAACCAAATGTTGGTGTGAGAAGAGAGTCAAGCTGAGACATTCCAACTCTAATATTTGCAGAGTGCAAAAAGAAAGGATTTGTTCCCTGTTCTTGGTGTCACCAGCATTGTCATCTGCCTGTTTCACAGAATACACACTCTCATTTTACTAACAGGTGCTTTTTGGTTGTATAAAACTCTACTGTTTTGCAGAAATAATTATAAACTGCTTTTTCTTAATCCCAAGAAGCCAGATCTTAACTGTGTAATCTAAATAAACAACCAAAGCAAAATTAAACAAAAGTAACGGTGTATGTCTGGAACATATTTAGATGACCTAAATCACAGATGGATTATTTTTCCCTCTAGTTGCAAGAATGATTTAAACTTTTACTGACCTTCCGTGGTTAATTCCATCATTTTTATCAAGTTTTACCTCAGTCTCCTTATTCAGTAAGCATAACAACTCCTCTTTCTGAACAAAACAAAACTTCTGCCCTATGAAAACTGTAAGACAGTAACTATGGATATATAGTGGTGTGTAAAATCAGGATAGAGGTATATTTTTACAACAAGTGACATACTATTCTTCCTTGTAACCTCCCTCCAAACTCGCTACTCCACTTATTAATCAAGGGTTTATCCGGGACTAGTCCTTTCATTTTTGCTTCAGGTCATAACAATGTCAGACGGCTGTGGGTGCTTTTAAAAAAGTTAAAATGAAAACAATCGTATGCATAGTTATGTACTTGCCATTGCATAAACTCTTTTGCTCGCCTGTGCTACTGACACAGAAAACAGCTGTTATACAGGATTGCTCACGTTACTTTATGAAAAACAAAGAGAAGCTTTAAGATAGATAAAACCCTTCCTTGAGTAACGTGGTGCAGTATTGTTATGTTATTCACCGTCTCCAACAGCAGTCGTGCTGCTCCTCAGGTAGAGGAGGATCACTCTCTGGATGTTTATCAGAGTCCTTTCTGTAATGCCTTCATGATTTCAAAAAGAAAACATTAAGTCGCTTCTTGGCAAACAAGCACAAACCTTTGGAAAGCTCCCGCAGCACAAACAAACACTCATCATCGAGTTGTTTGGGGCAGACAAGTTGCACGACACATTTCAACAACGCTAAAGCAAGCTGTAAAGAAAGCTTAGGCTTTATGCTTCAATTTACTGTCACAGCACCAAGGAAGCTTGTTTAAAATTTAGTCTGCGCTTTGAACTGTAACGTACCATATCTTTTATTAGCAGATATCTTGAAATGAGCACAATCACAGTAACAGAGAGGAGCTCTGAGATGTAATTAAGCAAGTGTCATGGGAAGGGCTGTGCTCTCCAAACAGCTGGTGTAAGCTTCCCGAGCGACTCCCTGCGAGCCCGACCCTTGGCTTGCCAAGCAGCAGTTTGTTTTGAGAGCCAACAACAAGGCTGCAGGCTTCCAACCATTCCCTCTGCCTACTTACAGTTCAGTGGTGTTGGCGGGGATGTCCCGGGGAACCTGGACCACCTTGCTCTCCTGACAAATGAAGACCTTGCCCGTGGAGCGGCAGGGGTGGTGCTGGTATCCCCAGCAGCCTGCCAGGAAAACCAACAGACAGGCGAGGACTGGAGACATCTCTGTCTTCACATCTGTGCCTGTCTCCTTCATCTCCAAGGGAGGAAACACAGACACCTCCCAGCCCAACTCCCTGAATGAAAGATCCGCCCCAAAAGCTGGGATGAACCACGTGGCTCTTGGGGGATAACTTCTCAGCAAGTTTTGGTTCAGTGTCCCAGATCCTTTATGACCTCAGAGTAGGGATGGAGATTAGCAATCCTTATTCTCCATGACAAAAGTATTTTATACTTAAAGTGGTGTTGAAATCATGGACCCCAGCCAAAGCAACCAGGGTGCTTTTGACACACTGGGTTTCTGCACTGGGAAAAGTTCCTTCCTTCTCAGCTACACTATCTCACATCCTTTGTTTGGTCAGACCAAGGAACAACAAAGCATTTTTACTTTCTACAGCCCCGGCACATCTGTCCCTGAAGGAGGGACGCTATTTATGCTCCCCTTCATGGACCCAAGAGCCCCTGCTTTTGTGTTCCTCCTAGGCAAAAGAAAAGTGTTGGGTTTTTATAGGGTATATATAGTATATCTGATAGGTTAAAAGCTATACAGTCCTAAAGCCAGAACTAAATAACGCACCTTTATTTTCAACTGTAATTATTCTTCATGTACTTGCTGATTCATCTCCTCTTTTCCTTTCCTTCCAAACAGGAGAAAATGTCACAATCCCAATGGTCCGTGGGAACTGGTAAGCTAATTTCATCATCTGGAAAAACACACAGAAAAATATAGAATGGCTATTTGTGACACAACAGGACAAAACCAGGTTCAGTTATATCAACATAAGGCCTGGACTTTGAATCCCATCTTGGAGTCCTTGTTTGTTTTGTTTACTTTTTGACTGAGCTAAAGTATCTTTCTTGTTCCAAACACTAATCCTTGGGGAACGGACCTGGCCAACTCTTTGCTGTTACTCCAGGCTATCATCTGGAACCAGGGTTTATCTACAAGACACCTAAAATGAGAATTTTGACATACAAAGATGTTGGGGGTTGATAATGGTGGGGTTTTTGGGTATTTTATTGTTGGGGTTGCTTGTTTGTTATTCTTTTAAAGGGTCAACAGCTGTTTCAGTTACACAGAGCTTTTAAGTCACATGGATTTTAAGTGAGTGCTGGAGCTGGATTGCCGTAAGTAATTCCGATGAACTTGACTCACATTCAATCCTTCACATTGCTCAGAAGGATTTTAATCTCGTTAAAAGCGGCTGTTATTTTTGGTTGTGGGGTTTTTTTGTTGTTTTGTTGGGGTTTTTTTACATCATTTTTCTATTTATTCTGCCATAATCAAAGAGCATACACGAATGTAATGAGATAGAAGACAGCATCTTTTCTCTGAAGTGTGCTGGCCAAAAGATTCTCACCTTTAAAATAAGCATCAAAATGTAGATGTTTCTGAAAGGAGCTAATTATGATTTTCAAAACTAATTCACCTGATTCTTTAAGGTACCCTAATTTTAACAAATTTCACCAAACATTTGTTATTTTCCCCATTCACTTAAACCCACTCAAGATGAGAGCAGTGATTATTTACACAGAAAAGGTTAAAAAATAATCACGACAATCTCTTCTTTCTAACAATTTTGGTCTTGCAATAAATTCTAAGAGCATTCATTTAGTTGAATGTGTGAAACACAGTCTATTTTGCTAAGCTGTTAAGTAAGTTTCATGAGAATGACATTGACTGTCAGAAAAAAAAGTATTTTCTAAAATATTAGTGACTTTTTCCTCAAATATATAAACATTCTTTGCTTTAAAAAGTATTAGACCAACACGATCTTCTGAAATGAGTGCCACCTTTATTTTCCTTCATACTCAGCTGGATGAAAACTGCAAAACTAAGTCCTATGTTCAAAGAAATTCCCATATAATAAAAAATTGCTATAGTCCACTGCAAGTTGGACTAACTATACATTTCAGGATTAAACAAATGCCAGGAAGATAACTAATTTGAGGTTTTTCTGATTTGTCTTTTCAATAGCAAGCCTCCACTTTCTGCAGCTGTAGGTTAAAAAAAACCACCCCAAAACAAAAGGCGAAGCCTGAGGAATATGCACAGCACAAGAACATTTGGCTACAAATGAATGTAAGCAGCATCTCTCCATCCTGAAATACATCAATATAACCACTCATGTTATACTGGTGAAGTGGATAGTAATATTTATGACAGTTTTAAAAGTGATAACGTTTTCTTAATGTCAAAATAATTTGAGCTGATACAAAGACATAGCAATTTGATTAACTCTGAGTTTCATATATCAAACTACAAAATTTGTTTCAGATGATAATAACAATTCTTCTATATGCAAAAGTCAGGAAATCAAAAAATATCACTAGGACTACAAGAGATCTTTCCAATCATTAGCAACTTTCAAAACTATACCAAGTATGCTGTATTTTAACACAACGAGCAAACCATAGATGTTTTCAAAACATCATGAGCATAATGAAGAAAAACTGGAGGAAGGCTAACTCCCCTTTTTTGTTTGGTGAAGCCATCTCATCAGTATAGTACACATTTCTTTGCTTTTGTTTACATCACGTAAGAGCGAGATACAGAGTACTAAATAATAAAAAGTAATAAGTAATAAAAAAACCCCATACATTTCTTGAAATGCTATGGAGATAAGACTAGAGAAATACCCGGTTAAATCCATTAAATTCAAGAAAATCAGACTAGTATGCCAAATGAAGCTGACATTTCATTCATATTAGAGCAAGCACTAATCCAAGACCACACCAAAACTATCTGAGAATAAATAGAGATTCAAAAGGATTTCCAAGTTGCTTTATATATACAATCTAAGGTCTTGAAGAATAGACTCTAGTGTCTATTAATTTTGTGAACTGGGAGTTTCTCTCCTGATTTCTGTTCACGACTGCCAAATGAGACACAACCACATCACTCCAGTCCCCTGGATGGATGAATCAGCTGATGACCCTCTCCTGATGGGTTTTGTCAGTGTTAGGTTGATGGTTGGACTAGATGATCCAAAAGGCCCCTTCCAACCAAGGCAATTCTATGATTCTATGTTACTAGATTAGGAACACAACTGTCTCATCTTAGGAAGAAAATCTATGTAAAGCAGGGGAAAAAAAATACAAAGATACCTCCTGGTCTCTTTCTGGGAGGTTGCATTCATAAGGGCTTCTTGAGCACCTGGCTGGAGGTACCACCCTGCCTGAAAACCCAGAGGACTTGTTGCAGGAAGTCCATGAGCGCTACTTAAAGCTAGTCATAAATATTTCCCACATATTTGTGCCGTAAATGGGGTTTAATACCTTTTCCTCAGTAGCTTGTTCAAAGCAACGCGGGAGGCAAACCTGTGCCTCCACAGACCTGCCACCTTCAGAGCATCATGTGCTAGGAGCAAAGACCTGTCTTGTGGAGACAGCTGATTTGGATGGCATCGACATACATACAGTTGAAAGTTTAGATGCAGAGATGATGGTACTTTCAGATATTTCTGAGACCCTTATCTTTACACCCCTTTGCAAAAGAACTATGCTCCAGCTGGCAAATTAGTCTTGAGAGCGTAAACTGTTTTCCTGAGTAAGGAAACAGAAATTTCCTCAAGTTGAAGCACTGCAGCAACAGACATGCAATTAAGTGAATTATGACAGAAACTCAATGATGATTTTATGGATTAATTAGATGGCTTCTGGGACAGACAGTTAATTCAGGGTTAAATGGTCACAGAGGGATCTTTTTAAGACAGTAGTAAAGGTCTCTGGTTGGTAGGGCTGGCCTCTACAGTTAGCATTGGTCTAATTCTGCAAGCACTGAGCCAGAAGCACTGAGAAATGTTGCTGCTCCCACCCTCCAAGCAAGCAGCAGCGCCTGTCCCAGGCCACACCATCGCTTGGATTGCTGGGGATGCAGCGGGAAGGAAAATGAACCACCCTAGTTCTCTCCCTCTTGCCCTCGCTAAACTTGCTCCAAATATACTGAAACGACCCCAAGTCCTTCCTCCACGGTGCTGACACGCTTGGCTCAGCATCTCAATCCAGCTGCTGGAGCTGGGGGAACAGCTCTTTTTGGTAAGGCAGGGAGTTTACCAGGTGTTGGAGTGTACCAACCTACAGGCAAGCAAGTTTGCAGCAGTTGCAGGTGTTTCTCTCTTTTGAAGCAAAACATGACAGCTAATTAAGTAAATACACTGTCTGCTAACGTTTCCCAGCCTCAGAATAGTGTCTAATTACCGAACGCCACTGTGACACTGACTTTGCTTAACCATGAGCATTCTATAACAATGCGTAGGCAAATAAATTGGCTGTATGCACAGATAACATCCAGAACACATCCAAAAAAGGTTTATCCTTCAGAGGGGAGATTTCTCACTCTGCTGGTTATTTCCAGCACGTAGGTTCTTCCTATGGCTTTACAGGCAGCAGTAGCATCTATTGTCCTGACTACCACGTTGTGGTCAGAAAAAGGTGGTTTCTGTCCAGAAAAGCTTGCAATGTGAGATATAATAGATAGATGCCTCAGAGGAAATTAATAAGAGGGAGTCTGACACATCATTGATTTACCTTTCATGAATGAACAACTTGGGTTTTAAAAAAGCATAGCATTCAGGCCAACAGAACATTTACCTGATAAAAATATAGTGGTTTAGGCTTCTTTCCAGAAATAGTCTTTCTGAACAGAGATATATATGTATGTATATATAAAATTCATCTTTTTCCATGAATGGAGATTATTTTTACATACCTTTGAATGGCCAGACTTTATCTGTGCCCTCAGTGTTGAGAGCATAAAACACTAAACTTGCCTAATAAAAGCAGTAGCTTATTGCTCTCTCAGTTCTTTTGGCCAGCTGCTCACGTGCAACCTTAACTGTAAAAAAAAAAAGAGTGAAATGGAGACAGTAAATTAGCCACCAGAGGGAGTGCATTCACTCGAGAAAACACACCAGTGTAAGGAAAAGATTAGAAATTATATGGAATTATGCTCATGCAGCTTTCCTGTGTCCGCCTGGCTTCTGACTTCAAAACTTGGCCATGATTAGTTCCCTTATTAAATATCACCTCTGCAGAGCAGCACACCACAGATTTAATACAGCAATAACCAACCCCTCTGTCTCTTGCTCCCCCCTTTATCCAGCCTCCTCTCCTCCACCCTTAAAACCTGTTTAGCCCCTGTCGATCTGTATGACTGGGGAAGGACACTGCCCAGCACGGAAGGGCCTGGGACACTTCTAGTGTCTTGGCTGACACTCCTGTGAGGATAGAAGCAGCTCATGTATTTTCAGACCATGGGAGACACATGCAAGAGACAATACTGAGGTCAGAGAATGGTCTTTGCCACCCGATTTAGTACTGCTCCCCAGGTTCGGGTCTGTTCACTCCCAGTCAATAATAAAAGACACAGCCCATCTGCTAGGTTTCTACCACATGTCTGGAGAAGCACAATTATAGAAGTATTTTTCCTTTGCACTGTCCACGAGTGGGTTTGACTAGACCCAAAATAACCCACAAGAGACACCAAAGCCTGCCTAGAATCGCACTTTGGATCATACATTCTTTCCCGACGCCTCTCCCAGCCACCAAAGTGTATCTGAAGGCCAGAGATGTGAGGCAAGAGAAACCTTGCCTAACTGCAGTGTTAAGTAGACCTACCTATAGACAACAATAACCATACACTGTTCACAAACCTCATGACATCCAACAGGGACAAGAGCAAAGCCCCAAATCTGGGGAGGACGACCCCCCTGTAGTCATACAGGCTGGGCACTGCCTGGCCAGGGAGCAGCTCTGCCAGAAGATTGAGAGAAGCGATTATTCCCCTTTACTCAGCCCTTTTTAGACCACATCAACAGTGCTGCATCCAGTCTGGGACACTTAGTAAAAGAAAGACACCGTTTTCAGAAAGAGTCCAGGGAAGGCCACCAAGATGGTCAGGGCAGGAGCTCTTGCCCTTTTGAGTTGAAGCTGCAAGATCAGGGCTTGTTCAGCTCGGGAAAGGGACAGCCTGTGGGGACCTAACAGCAGTCCCCAATGCCCATAAGGAGGTGACCAAGAGGTGGACCCAGGCTCACTGCAGAGGTGCAAGGTGGAAGAAAAATATACAACAGGCATGGGTTGAAACAAGGAGATAATTTTTCACCTTGAGGACAGTGAAGAAGCGGGCACAGGTTGCTGGAGGGGTTGTGCTGTCTCCTTCCATGCAGGCCTAAAAGACCAGATTGAACAAGCCCCTAAGCAACCCAGTCTGACCTCACAGTTGAGCTCACTTTGCGCAGGAGATGGGACCAGAGACCTCTCAAGGTCCCTTTTCCACCTGAATTCTTTTGTGTTTCTACTTATGGCTCAGAAAATAAGTATCTCCCTGGGATGTTTAAAATAGGGACAGACTACTCACTTTGTTCCTCAAACCTACACAGTCAGTTGCTTTTGAGCAGTGACAATATAGTCCTCAACTATTAGTCTTTAATCCATAAATAAAGTAGAAATGTTCATCAGCATGAAAAAATAAAACCAGCAATGCTTCCTGTCTGCCATTTCCAAATTCATGAGCCTGCCGTCTGGGAAGTTACGCAGCAAACCTAAACTTTTCACTCATTGAAATTCAAGAGGCCTTTAGTACTTTCAAGTACAATTTATTATGAAATAAAATGATTTAAAGAAATTTTACCCTAATGACTCCTCCACACCATGTCACGTAATTAGCATCTCCTATTAAAGAAAGAGAGCAGTCTGGCAGAGCATACATGAGTAATTTCAAGGACTGAAAGACAGAGATAACTGTAAGGAGAAAACTTGCTCTAGGACTTTCAACCAGCCCACAGAGAGTGCAAACAACCTGTTGTTTGGCGAGAGCAACCAACTTTGCTGAAATTCATTCAGATTAGATGAGCATTTCAAGCATTGAAATGCTTTAAAGAAGTCTGAAATGGAAATATCTTTAGAGCATACCATAGGTCACTTAACTTTCTACTTCTTATGTTTTTATTTTCAAGATACTCTGCAATGCGTAAAACTATACCTTCTCTTTTCTTGACCTCAAACAGCTTAAGAGAAACCACCTCTGCATGAGAAAAGGAAGAGCTCAACCCTGATTGATACATGAAAGACACTAAATATCCTTCCGGGAAATTAATTTCAGTCTGACAATAAAAAAAAAAAGAAAAAAAAAAAGCAAGACTGACAAACTAACGTTTGTTAAGGCCTCTAAAGAACATGCAAATGACTGACTAATCCCTGTAGCAGATTGAGGAAAAAAGAGGGGGAAAAAAAAGAAAGCATTGCGCAATTAGTGTAGGTTATTAATATTGATAGAAAAAGGCTAAAAAAGTGGCTCAATTACTTTGCAAGAGTTGCAGCGTGTTGTATACTTTTTACCTTCATGACAGGTAGGCTAAATAAGCTGCCTGAGGTGATAATTAGGAGTCAGAGTCATCAAGACTTTTTTTAACACTATACAGTGAGAATGAATACTTCACCTTTGTTTTAAAGCATCCCTGGAAGAGCATCCAAGTTTTTTCCTTGGTGAAGCTTTTACAGCAAATTAAAAAAAATAGATAAAAAACATATATTTTACTGCATTCAGTGACTGCTGTGGAGCTACTTTAAAACCTAAATATTAATCTGATCTATGGCAGCCATTTTCCTTTTCCACTCTTCCCTGCTCTTCCCACTGGGACTCCTCAGCTGCTGCTGAACAGTACTATTTTCTGCAAATGGATCCAGTGAAGTTAACAAGATTATTTATGGAACAAGGTTCTGCCAAACATGACTAAAAAATTCAGAATCTGCCCCTTAGCATATAAAATAATGAAAAACGACACATGCACTTAAATGTAAGCAAATGAGCACTGAAAGGAAAGCTGGGCATGTCTAAGTCTTTATGCAACTGGAGCCGGGGCAAAATAAAAAAGGAGCAGCTTCCAGTTGCTTCAGCAAGCTTGAATTGGTGCCATAAGACTGCCCAGTGATATATTCCTCTTTGGAATAGTTTTCATTTGATACTTTTTTTTTTTTCTGCCAGGAAGCAGGTTATTGCATGGAAGGTGACAGACAGGAGCCTCCGATTCTTGATCTGCCTGCAAGTGCTGTCAGCACGCAGGGAGCAGGGCAGCCACAGCCCTATGCTAAGGAGGAGAAGAATAAGGTCCTGCCATTACTCCTAAGGCAAAGAAAGAAATGGCAGGTAGACTAATGAGATTCTGCAGATGATGGAAAAGAAACTTCTCCATCTCTTTCAGGTACCTCACAATCCTCATTACCATCTTATCAAAGCCCCTCGCACTTCTAATGCCCATTTTTCCCCCCACTTCTATGGCACAGAAAGACCTCTAGCATCATTTTACAGATGATGCTGGTTAAGTGTCAGGGAAACGAAGCACACATCCACAGCCTTGCAGATCCACCAGGGTGCAAAGCAGAGCAGAGATCTCCAGAGGCAGATCCCAGGGAGGCTCAGGTCTGTGCCCAAGTGTATCCCTACAGTGATGTGCCCAAGCCTGGAACCTGTGCTTTGGGTCCCCACAATGAAAGAACACACGTAGGACTCCTGGCTTCCCCTCTGGCCCACCTGCAGCCACTCTTGGCATCTGCACTGTGCTTCTCCGCACATCCAGCTCTGAACTGGCAGTGGAGACGCTGCTGCACCCTGCTGAACTCACTGCCACCCATCGGGGGAAGCCTGGGGAAGGACAGAGGTCCTCCTCGTATCCCAGTCAACACCTTAACTTCTCCTTGTCTCTAAAACTCCATCACACCTGGCATTGACATAGGACTTGCTATACAAAGGGTTCAAATCAACTTTACAAGCTGAAGTTGAACTCCCAACAGATAAGCAGGTACTCAAATTGAAACCTTACCAGTGTACCCCAAGATCCTCACCTGTGAGGGGGGGAAAAAAAGTGCTAACAGATTTGTGCTGTTAGCACACCCTGCACATTACGTGTCTTCCACTCAGAAAGGCTCTTCCGACTGCTACTACCCTTGTCGTGATACTGGAATATGGTTCACTGACAGGTTAAAGGACACAAGTGTTAGATATCCAAAAAAGATTTAAATTTATTGAATATATAGAAAAGCCATACCCCACCACCATTTTTCATTTTTCTTGCCTCTACTACAATTTTTGTTATCCTTTTGACTCACATGACATGGTGTAGCATGATATAATTCATCAACAAATGACATATCCCATTGCATTACAACTGTCTGAGACAAAAAAAAAAAGTGCCTTTTGGACTAAGCTGACAACAATTTGGGCACAACAACCCAAACTGCCTTTGGAAGGCTGAAAAATTATTTTACCTTTCACAATCACCTTTCTTTGCTGTTTTTAAGATGGACTGCAAAGGCAAAGCCCAATCTGTTAAATGCTGCCAAGCCAAGCAATGAAGACCACGCCTTGGCTAATTATTGCTAGTCCAGGTGAAGTTCAGAATGCCTGGAGACCAAAGAGCTCCCAGGTGAGGTTTTGTACTGCGTCTCTTAAAAAGTATCTTCATGGTATTTTACAAACCTGTTCTGCATGTGCTCCAGGCTAAGCAGAAATCTCATTAGGACTCATTAGCTCATGCTCAGCACTAACCAATCTTACTCATAAGAACTCCTGCTTGGCCTGGCATGTGGGGAAAGTGACCTTGCCCCTCTGCTTGCAAAATAACAGGTGGTGCACCTTTGGAGAGAGAGTGCCACTTTGCCAGCCTCAGGGAGATTCCCCTCGCTTGTCTCAATCCAAAGCAAATGAACATTGCTCTGCACTCTCCCAAACCACCAGGAAGCGAGAAGGTGGCTCCCAGCCTGGAGAAAGGCTGAAGGTTTTCTTATGGATTTCCCAGTCCAGCACAACCTGTTAAACCTGGGCTTGCAGTGCTGTCCCCAGGAGCCAGTTATGCTTGTTTGCTACTCTGCATGAGCAAAGCAGCTTCCGTTTACTCAAGACAGAGGCTACTGTTAGGATGAATTTAAGCTGTCCATCCCTTCCATGCCTGGCAGCGTAACCACGAGGGTTCAGTGAGGATTTATTCCCAAACAGCACTGACGAACACCAGACCCTCAAGGGTCTGGTCCCTTTTTGTGTCATCTCCCATAGCCCCTATAAAACATTTAATTGTCTATACAAAACCCGTGAAGCAAACCTGATTCCAACAACAGATCCATTTAGTTAATGTTGACATACTATTTGTATCAGTTGAAGACGAGTGTGGCAATAAAAGAAGCGGAGAAGTACCAGCAGGATACAACTAATGTTATGGAATATGAAGGGATATTAGTGAGAAGGAGCCATGCCATATCTCCCCTGACTTCAGCCGCAGCTATGTCAGAGCACCACTGCTGAAGACTTGGCCTGCAGCAGTCTGCATAAACAGCTTGCCTCTGGATCACAGCAGCAATAGTGAGACATCAAAAAGGCAGCAAATCTCAGAGCATGGTGCTACAGATGTGCTGCTGGGCTCTAATATAATCAGCTTTTATGAAGAGCTTTCCATTGCTTGCTCTTAAGGCCTAATTGCAAGGCATTATCTGGCCAAACAGTGTATGGAAGTAGCACGTAATAATGATTGCCCGCAGGAACCTCAGGTAGTGCAGCACACAAGATGAGGAGCTATTCTTACCTGGCTTATTACCCAGGAGCTGATTCAAGCAGTAGTTACCGTTGAGCCATTAAGCCACTGGTCACCCTAATATATCTCAATTCAAATTCATTATAGGAGTGATTTTACCAAATGCTAGCAGTGACACTGAACTGTGGGAAGAGGATTGAATTTTGAATGAGGAAGAAGATGACTAAAAAAGGCTCTCTGGGGAATAAAGAACACTTTAAGAAATTAAAATCTTTAGCCTCTGCATGGTTGTTACGCAGCCCTGCTATACTGGAATAACAGGAAGCACACCTATGCCTAAAGAAAAACAATGAATAACAGTCTAAGTACACAAGCCTCTATAAAAGTGTATAAAGTTTTTGGAGAAGCAGAAACTCATCTCAAATGTAGCTTTCGAATAGGATACTTGGCCAAATCTAGAGCTAGTATCAGCTGACAGAGCACCAGAAAGTCATCCGGCTTCTGGGCAGAAAGCATGCCAGCTCCAGCAGGAAAAAGTTCCCAGGGCTGATCGTGGCCAATACTCACACTTTCACATCCTACTACAAACTCTGGCTTTCGTCACTGACAGACCACAGCTGTCGTAGGGAGTGTTCTCCAGTGTGTGGGAGAAGGTGACATTTCTGCCATGCATGAAGGTGACAGCACCAGTTAAGCCTCGCATCTGTAAATAGCTTCTGTTTCATCCCCTTTCTTCTCCTTTGTCTCCAACTGATCTGTCAGAGGGCAACGTGGCACATTTCTGGCAGCAGGACAAGGCACAGGAGTAAATACCGTTTGCTCCTGCTTAGTCTTCAGATCCCATGATGAGATTAGCGTGCCAGATTCATTAAAAAAAAAAAATCAAACACTTCTTAGATACAGAGCTCTGAATCCATGCAATTCTGCAAAAAGCTTGAAACAATAGATCCCACAGTCCCAACTGTACTCGGCTTCTCAGCTCAACCTAGTTCTGAAGTCAGATGCCACCTTCAAAGGGAACCAACTATAGCACAACATGGGGCAGGGTCAGGCCAAATGGAGAGAAAGGTCCAGCATTCAGCTTTTCTTCCATTTATTTTTAAATGTGTCTTCCCCGGAAGAGAATGGGGAGAGGCTTGTAGAGGATGATTAGCTCCAGAAACATAATTAGAAAAGGCAGAGGGGGAAATGATCACACTGGGCCACATCCATGAACCCTCTAGCGATAAGGACATCGATTAGGAAGCACCTCTGTTACTGACTGCCCTACAAGCCTGGTGACAGCGACTGCCCTGTGCTGACAGCAATCAGGGAGGCAGTAAGGGTAGAAAATACAAAATACAATTGCACCGGTTAACCTCAGCTCCAGGTGAGGGGTAACTTGTTGCAAAAGCCAAGTGGCAGTCCAGGCAGGAGGCCTAAGAGAACTCAAGGGTCAAGTAGTTGAGTGACTAATGGCAATGTGTAAGCATATTGACCACAGGCCTGTAACCATCACGGCAGCACTGGGTAAGTTAAGAGAAACTGTAATAAAGGATGCAGCTACAGAGAATGGGAAAATGCTGGACTTGTGAGGAACTACAAAGGGAAATCCTGCCTTACAGATCCTTGCAGAAAGGAAGGAACTAGTTAGCATAATCTATTTGTATTTCCAAAAGGCTTCTAAGGAAGCCAAATAGCTGTGGAAAAAATGGGACAATTTTGATCTGGTCAAAAAAACTAGGTAGGATACAGGAATCAAAGCTAAGAGTCTGGGGGGAAAAAGCTGATTTGGAAGAATTTGGTGTAAATCTACAAAATAAGGAGTGTCATGAAATTGATGGATGGTAATCAGTTTTCTTACCAACTCTTCCATTCCAAAAACTAAGGGGCATCAAATGAAGCCAGAAGCAGCTAAATCAGAAGAGTTGGTTTTTAACACATCAGATAGCAGACCTGTGTAATTCCTTCTTAAAGTATATTGTGGATAGACAAGTAAACATTGATTCAAGGAAAGATTGGACAACTACTTAGAAGAGAGATGATCTAAGGTTGCTAAATGGACAAGAACCAAGAGGTTTTAGAAACCCCCAGAGTTGTATGAAGTTGGAGGCTGAGAGAATAACAGGGGAAAGTATCACACAATTTGCCTGCTCTTCCTCTTCTTTAGGTGTCCATTTATAATCACTCCCAGAGACAGAATAATAGATCCTTATTGGGAACACTGTCACCACTTCTAGGCATGTGAGACCCTATAATGGCCAACCCTGACTTAAAGGGAATTTGCTCTGAACAATAGCCAAGGACCTTCTACTATGTTAATTGGAATACTTTATTTTTGCTAATGTCCTAAATTTTCTCCCTTATAAAAGTTGTAACACTGAAATATGCCGATACTGATAATTCTAGAAATGGGAGAAACTTTCTAGTAGTTAGCTCTTGAGTCATATATCCCTACTACCTCCAGATTCAAGTAAGGACAGCGGTTCATTACTAAGAGTTGAAGTCATTGCTTGCCAAGTACGTGTCAAATTTTATGCATTTGAATTGTTTCATGCATATCAAAACGACAGCTCTTGCTGCAGCTTGTATACTTGCTTGAGAACATTTGTCAGTTAGGGGCTTGCACTGGCAAGGGACGGCTTCTCTGTCCTGAAGAAACGCATCAAAGTATTTTCTTTTTTCTTCTCCTTTGTTAAACCAACCTCCTTCTGAGCACCTATAACCAAAAGACCAACTCTGATGTTGTGGTGCACAGAGTAAACAAGGGAAGAAAGATGTTTTATCTGATCATTCACTTCAAGTTTGCTTGCAAAAGAAGAAAGCGAGACCACCTGAACTAACATACGTAACAACCACAGCCCTGCCTTCAAAAATATTGCTCGCAAATTACCACAGCGAACTTCAGCTATAAAACACGTCCTCATACATGTCCCCTACCCTAGGATCTCTTACAGAAATACAGTGACACAAGACATGGCATGTTTTTTTGATGGTTTATGTTTTCAAACTAGTCGAGAAATTAATTCACAAATTGTCTTTGCTTTGCAGGCTTTAACAAAATTTCTTTGTTCAGTGATATATTGAGATAAAAAGCAAAAACCAATGGTTTTTTGCTTTTTGTTTTGTTTTGTTTCAGAACTAGTTTTTCCTAAAATCTGTATTTGGTGTGGTCATGAAAAGGAGAGAGATGTTTTTAAAAACTGCAGAGTTCCTCAAAAGAAAAAGACTTAGCAAGTAAAACGTTCAGAGGCAAACGCCTTAATCAAATACTTCTGATGTATTTTAACTTTATGCTTTTTATCTTTTGATAATGAATTTTAGCAGTTCCACAAAATAATGCACTGATAGCAGTTGGTATAGAAACAGCATATGAACTACGACATTTCCCTATAGAGCTCTGCAACTGCCTCTGAGTCCTGTTATGTACCTAATGTTCATGCCGTTTGCCAAGCCTGAACAGGGACCAACTACTGTGCTTGACTATGGATTTTTGTTCATTAAAGTTTGCCCTGATTTTTTTGGTTTTGTTTTAGCCTAATTTACATGAAATGATAATGGTATTTTGCATATGTGGCACTCCTTGCCCTTGCGTATCTAACAACTGGCCACAGTCTCTGTAGAAAACAAGTTTTCATATAAAATCCTGACTTTTCTAGGGGTGTGTCAGCTTCTGGAGAACCCTCTCAACTTGAGTGCATCAATCTCTTACTAATGAGGTGGTTTTGCTCCCTAAAACCAAGGTGCTTGCAACCTGCCACTGGGAATAAGAAGTTCCAGTTGAGTGCGGCTTCCTCCTAAGGTTACTGCATGAGATTATTTTGCACAGCATTACACTTATTTTTCCTAGGACTGCAACGCCCACCGCCACAAGCTAGATCACTTACATGAAGGCATGCCAGATACCGCAAGCAACGTCACTGCCAGTGGGAGATACAAAAAGCTGGTGCAGACCAGACACAGTACATTGGTTGATGAGCATGTCTTATTGTTTTCAATTATGTTTTATGATCTTTTAAGGAGACAGGACTTGAAGAGACCTCTGAAGGGAAGAGAGATGACGTCCTCCCTGGGGAAGATCTGGGCACACTCCAGGAGAGAAGGCTGTGACCACACCAGTTATGGCAGCAGCCACACAGAAGAACAGCCCGGGGCTGGACACCTGCAGCACATACAGGGGATTCCAGAATCATAGAACGTGTTGGGATGGAAGGGACCTTTAAAGGCCATCTAGTCCAATCCCCCTGCAGTAAGCAGGGACATCTTTAACTAGATCACATTGCTCAGAGCCTCATCAAGCCTGACCTCGAATGTCTCCAGGGATGGGGGCTCCATCACCTCCCTGGGCAACCTGTTCCAGTGTCTCACCACCCTCATTGTAATTAACTTCTTCCTAATGTCTAATCTAAAACTACGCTGCTCCAGTTGAAAACAATTGCCCCGTGTCCTATTTCTACATGTCCTTGCATAGAAGGAGATGGGAAGCAACCAGTCCAGCTCCAGAGGGGACAGGAAGACCCCCAGTAAACAGAACTCTGGGCAGAGATTGCTGCTGTTTATAAAGTAGCAGAAACCAAGCTTAGAAATACAGATCTATTTGAAAGGGCATAGGGCATGGAAGAATTGTGTATAAAACTTTTAAAATGCCTTTTCTGTCTATCCTATTTACAATGATGTTTCTCTATTTAAAAAAAATTAATCATAGTTTAATGTCTAATAAAATTTGCCTCTTATGTCTTTAACTTTTTGTTTCCATCTCCTTTGAGACCTTCTCACTACCACAGAAACTGAAAGCCCTGGCCACTGGGGTTCCCTTCTCCCAGAGGTGTAGGTCCTCTGTGTCAGGAGGTAATACACTGATGCATGCACAGCCTCTGGCTTTGTCACCTCTCTGTTATCTACTTATGTAAAGTCTGAAGATAAGCAGCACAGAAAAAGGATCAAAGCTCTATGTTGCCAGCTCCATTTTGGGGCATTTTACTCCCAAACTTTGCACAGTCAACTTTTCTGCTCCTGCGTGATGCCCCTCCACAGCTGCCTTAGACATCTGTCAGCTTATGGAGTTGGTCTGAACAGCAATTGAACCACAGTTTCTGCAAAGCTGGAGGCAGGGCTTGATGGACAATCGCACAATGAGGGAACATGATAAAAAAAAAAAGTGAGCACATTTCACTGAATTTCACTGATAAAGAGGCAGAAAGAAAAGGAAAGATGATGGCAAAGAGTTAATATTCAGGCTCCTCAAAATAAATACATCATCAGGGTTAGCAGTTTCTAATGAATTCGGTGATTCTATTTAGCAGTGGAAATGCTGTTTGCTGCTTGGCATTTCAGTGCTTACATAATTTATAGTCTATTATTTGATAATGTATTGAAGCAGGTTGTTGTCTTTGGCATCATCAAGGCTGTCTGCTAATTCACTGCTTGACCTTCTCTGCATGCGTGTAAAATGGGAAAGAAGTGGTGCAAGGCACGCTGCGGCAGTTCCAAAAACAGCTTAGTGTTCAGACAGTTTGATCTGCACAAACTTCACCACTGAACTATAGTTTTATTTATATGTGTTTGGAAAGAAAATAACAAAAAGGTGGTAAAGCGATATTTTAAGAGACTGACAAGTTTCTGTTCTGCTTGATTTCTCAGCCAAGTGTTATTTTATAACCTAGGTAGTGAAAATGTCCTGGAACTAGGGTGTAACTGGACACATGGTGCTTCTACTCTATGTCTATGAGTCACCTAGGCAGCCAAAGGTGTCCTATCCTGGGTTATCAAAAGCGTTCATCCCTAAGAACAAGAGGAGATATGCTAATAGCCAGCTTGCATATGGGAAGAAGGACTCTGCTCATACATAGGAACATTTACTGAAAAATTTCAGGTGCTGGATGCAGAAACAGCTTGCAGAAACATTAACAGCTTGCATCTACTTTTCAGAGAAGCTAAAAACATTAGATGAAAGGGATCTTCACATGATCCAGAAGTCACCATGAAAAATGGACAGAAATATCAATTCTGGAGAACACTTTCCTTCATGCACTCCCTGTGATGGGGAGAACAGGAAGCATTGCTAGAATGTGAGCAGTGGACTGGCTCCATAAGGCTGTCCAGTGGCTGGGGCTCCCCAGCAGTGACAAGCTGCTCAGCGTACCCTACTGTAAGCAGCAGGAGGACAATCTGCCTTTGCCACAAAGTCACAGTCCTTCAAACAAGAAGAATCTATTTTTAAGCACCAGCAGATTCCCATTGACTTCAGGCTGAACTGCAAAACTAGGGACTCTACCTGCAGATATGGAAAAAAAAATATTAATTGATACCAATGTTACTTTGCTGGTATAGGCTCACAGAAGGGAGCATGCAAAATTTTTCATGAGGTGACAGAGCTGCTACCCGTCCACTGCTGTTCAACTGACCCAAATAGAAAGCCCGTTCTGCTATTTCTTTTCCCTTCTCATTTCAATTTTAAGTCTGATCTGGTAGAAAAATAAGTAGAGCAAGGTACTGAGAGAGGCAAGGAAAATTTAAATAACTTGTTAGTGCCAAAGTCATTGAAAGGGATATTTATTCAGACATGCCTGGTAGGGGCATAAGATGGAGAAGGCTACATTGTGGCAGGGTTTCCTTGATGATCTTTTCCCCAAGCCTGACTTCCCCCCCCCGCCCCGTGAGTCACTTTTATGTTTTAGAGAAACAGTTGTGAGCCACAAATACATGTTAAATGGAATTGATCAAGGACCAAATGAATAATTTACTTTCTGAAGAAGAGATCATCTATATTGCTACAGACATTTTAGCAAAGATTTTTTCCCCCCCGATGTTACAGCCATCCTGTTTCAGCTGCATTTACACGTGGAAAGAGTGCGGCTTTGTTTCTAAACTGGCACGTCCCAGCAGAATTCCCCACCTTTTTTTTGTTTCAACGCTTCTGATCTTAAAGAGTATGAATTATTCACAAAGAATTCCATACATCTTCAAAATATGTCTGTTAAATAAAACTGCATATTTAATTTTCCCCCCGTTGATTATTCACAATGAGGAATAATGATTTGAATTGTTGAAGATGATGAATCCCAAGCAGTTCTCTACATACGGCTACACCCACTCCCCTGTTTTTTGCCAGACCTGTTCCCAGGTCTGACAGTTTGCACTACTTTCACACAACTACTTATATTTTTATAGATTGCCATATTACATCTATTTCTGTATTTCTGTAAGAGCAATATAAAAAAAAAATTAATAGTGAAACTCAAAAAAAACAGAGTAAAATGTTGAATAAGACATGAGAATTCTTGAGGCACAGAGAAGTTGCAAATAATTAAACACAGGCAACTTAACTGAACACCAAAGATTTATATATAAGTATAGTCAAAAAGTCAACCTGAACTCCATTTTTGTTAACCCTCTTTTAGAGTTCTCGATATATACATAATCTCTACAAATGCAATTAAAAAAAATGCACATGCGCTATAACCAAATTCACCACAGTTAAAAAAAAAAGAAGTTTGAAATTCTCAACTCTTTGGTTTCTATTGACAGTGCTCAAGCCATCATACTGTGTTTTGTTTCTCCCTTTCCCAGCTATTTGGCTTAGGTTCTGAGTAAGACACACAAAAATAAATTTATTGCAAACCTTCTACGTAACCTCCCTATCCATGTGCGTCTTAACTTCCATACCTTAAAGTGGAGAGAAAAGTACTTCTCATTTACAGGATTAGCGAAAAAATAGTTTTTTGTTTGTGTAGCACGTGACCCTGAGATCAATGAGCATTGCATTGCATACATAACATAAATATTACAGATGTATATTAACTGCTTCCTTGAAACTTGTGGCTTAAAAGTTCAATACATCAAAATCCTTCAACCATTTTTTGGGTTGGTGGATCTCTCAAGCCTTGTTACATTCTCTTGTACAGCAACAGGGTGTTTTACAAACACTGTTTTAGACTTTCAGTGTTCCCCTTTGAAGCTGAGGAGAGCAGCACTGATGTCGACAGAAGAAACAAGGTCAAGCGAGCAGCCACCATTTTTTGCACAACCCATGGGTACAGAAAGATTACTCCTTGGGGCAAGCTCAGTCCCGAGTTCTATCAAGCTCCAACCTCATCTGAAAAACATGTTCTCTCCTCAGTCTGGGCCAATTATTTTTCGGTCTGGGCACATTTTATACAAAGCTGGAGGGGACAGTATTGAGACATAGCTACTCTCATCGCCGAAGAATACCATCACCTAATCCAAACTACTTACAGTAGGTTTGGCAGACAATGATGTCTAGGAGTCACCTTACTGAGGAGATCTGGTAAGCAGTGGGTAGACACGTCTTGGACTAGGTCACTGAAGTTCTGCAACAGCTCTAGGGACTGAACCCAGGCTTCCTGTGTCCCAGTCCAGCACCTGGACGCCCTTTCACCAAACAGATTTTAAAATCCTATTCCTGTTAAAAAGCTGGTGTTTTTTTCAGTGGGTGAGAAAAGAGAGGTAAAATTTTCGCAGAAGAGAAAAATGATACACGACAGTCATAGAGCTCTATGAGCACACTTCCCCGATGTGATATTCATCAGGATGACTCCCCGTCTGGCACAGACTCAGCCTGTTGTCCGGGTGCGGAGGGAACAGCCTTTCCTAGAAAAACTAAGCAAGCTGTGTGCAAAAGTACTAACTAATCATGGAAAACAGAGCTCCAACTACTGTCTCTGCCCTAGAAATGGCCCCCCTGTTAAGATCTGAAGTGTATAAAATGAAAAAAAGGAGGAAGAATTTGAGGTAAGAACCATGACATCAACCTGTATACCGTAGGTGGAGTCAATGCTGCATTTGCAGCACCTCTGAAGTAAGCCGCTAAATACAGAGCAACTTAGATTTCCCACGTGAAATCCTCTCGTTTTATGAGCCAACGTGTGGTATGTGAAACGTGGTGGAAGCAGCCTAGCGAGATACACAGCGAGGCAGAGAAGGCGATTAGCATAGAGTGACTCAAGCCATTGGCCATGCTGAATTTCTAACAAAGAATCTGGCACAAACATAAATTCAGGGAAAACAAAGTCTGCATACAGAACTAGCAATGGCTGCTAAAAGATGAAGAACTGAAAGGGGTGGCCGGGGGATGACACTTAGCCATCACATTGGGATGAAGAAAAGGAAAAGTAAGAGAAACACCAAAGCACTGTTGCCAAGATCAATAACTGAAAAACCAAATGCCCGATAGAAGCATTGGATAAGCATGTGATCCCAAACAAATTAAGCCAGAGGAGACCTACCACATGCCTACACAAAAATAAGTAGCAAGAGTTTTGAACTTCCAAAGTGAAAAAAATCTCATTTACCTGTAGTTTTGGAAATGACTCCCTACCAACCCAGGATCCCAGCTACAGGAGAGTTTGCTGAGAGAGCAATGCCTTCCCTCCAGAGAGGCAACCCCAAATACTGCCACCCCCACTATGGCAACCCAAGTGCTCAGAGAACACAGCAAAACCATAGTTCAGCGGGAAAAGCCCCACAAAAGTCAACACCCCCCACATACACAAAGAAATAGGTTTAAGCTGAAGACATTTATGAAGAATGAGAGAGGGAGAGGCGCAATAGGATGTGAAATAGAGCCATCTGTAATCCCCAGTGCTGCAGCTATTTCAGGAGGAAAAGAGGAGCGAGCAGTGCTTACGCAGACCGAGGGTGCACAGGGCTTTGGTTTAGAGGGTGGTGTCTGCGGAGCAATTTCAGGAAAAGCAAGGACTCTCAAAGCGTGTTGTGCAGCCAAAGTCAGCCACCTATCACTCACCTGCCAGATCTGCAGCTCTGCTATTAAACAAACAAGTGTTTGGATCCCAGCTGGACTGCGGCGCCAGACGCAATATCGTTAGAACAACAGTGATAAGCAGCAATCTTAGACTGGGCAAGTGTGACCAACCGCGGGTGATGGAAAATAAGTCTTCTGAGGCCAGCTGGCAGGAGCAGGCTGCGGTTAAACGCCGCACAAAAATAAAATACGATCTTGTTTAGAGATTGCATTAGCTTACTAAAGTACCATGTAAAGCCAGCAGCTTGCTACAGAGGTGTCAATGACTGGCAGATGCCGTGCGCAGAGGTCAGGTCTGGTCCAAAGAGCTGCCCAAACCAATGGCAAGAGGCAAACTGCAATGGGACTGGTCTGTAAGAGGCATCTTCAGACCCTGGGCAGCACTGGAGACTTTAGGACTCGAGTCTCCCTTAGCTAAGTATTTAAGTGAATGTTGCCAGTGGGCAAGAAAAACATGGAAGAACTTTAGCTTGGATACAGGAATTACTACAAAAAGATGTGAACAACCCAGAGGTCCAAGAAGACACTGCCAAAGGACCTATGTCCCTACCCTCTTACAGCATGGAAGTACCTACTGTCACCGCAGGCCTAAGAGGTAACAGGTTTGCTGTGGTGTGCCCCAAAAAGGCTGTGTTTATAGTGCAGCCCAGGAACTAGTAATCTTCATGTCAGCAATCAGAAAAGGCAGGGAACAACCCCCAAATTTACAAAGCTTTCTATGGCAAAAAAAGAGATGTAGCACAGTGAGGAGACTGTTACAACTGTTTGCTGCAGAAGAGTTTCCTGGAGGCACCAGGAAAGGCATCAGAGCCATTCCCAGGCTGACTCACTACAGTTGTGGCACCTTTACAGACAGATTTCTTTGCAAACACCCCGTTTAGCTTTACAAGCCTACAGACCATTTGACACTTAAACAGTGTGGGAGTGCGGGCTGCTGATACTGCACACCCATCTTGCACGAAGGCGGCATCATTTTGCAGTGTATCTTTCCCTGGTACTAAATTCCTTCTATAATGGAAGGGGATGTGATCTTGGTAGGATTCCAGAGATCTAAAAGTTTTATTGTTATATTCATTGACCATTCATAATAAAGCGTCTTCTAGCATTCATTGGCTTTTTGACTTCCTCACTTTTACATGATAAATGCAGAAATTTTTGCTCTCTTTCATTTCATTTATTTATTTATTTTTGGATTTATTTCTTAGTTGATTAATAACCACAGGGACTGCATACATTAGAAACAAATAAACCTCAGGACTTTCACTGAATGATTAATTAAGTGAACTATTAATTAAATCACAAATGCACACAGGATCTAGCATGGAGTCATAGGAGGAGGATGGTGAAATACCTCACTGATTTACTTAAGTTAAAGAGGCTGCAAAACTTAAAAATAATGAGAAAGACAGCATGTGTAACCATAATCTAGTAAGTATAAGCATAAATGATGATACCAGTTTCCTACAGCATCTTTGCATTTTCTGAAGCAGGATTCAGCCCATTCTGGTGTCACAATTGGGATAGTTCATAAATGTGCAAGTATCTTTCTAGACAGGCAGATAAGCACCTTCAATAAGAATACTGAGTTTTCTTTGTGAATATATGTTTGAATTCCAATCCTTTTTATTCTGGCTTTATGTCACATTTCATATTCGCACACTACAGACTTGTTTTAATAATTGCAGTCCCCTGTACTTAATCATTACATCACAATGAAGCAATGCTGGATGTCTGTCATGCCATCTTTGGGGCTCGACAGGAGAGATGTCAGAGAACACGTGAAACCAAGAATCTCACAGTAACACGCTTCACTCTGCACTGACTTTGGAATCCTCCTTATGGTGTAGTGTGTGGTTCTCATTACCATGCAGTAACTTATTTCTAGAAGTTACAACAGAAACATCCTTAAAATTCAGTTCCCAAGAGCTATCCTTCCCAGCTGAAACCAGTAACTCACGACCAATAACTGAGCATTAGCACAACACAGAATTCAAATACCTATGAAACAACAACATAAACCAAATATATATATATATATATAAAAATATTCTATTACCTGGGGAGGTGTCCTGCATGGACAGTCCTATGGACTTGTCCCACGCCATGAGTACTAAGGATATAACTGACAAACCCATTTACTCTTGTTCTATTCCTTGGAGTTCGGTACGTCTCATTAACCATCAGAGCAAAGCAGGTAATGAATAATCCATGTTATCCATTAAAAAAAAATAATCAAACTATTCAACTTTCCTCTACCATTATGGATTTTTTCTGCGATTAATGCATTTAACAGGTCATCTGAAGATATCTCTCATTACAGAAATAGGAAGAGGGTCAGATGGAGCAAAGGGGGGTACAATCAGCTTTCATTTGTGCTAATGCAATTCATGATCATTGACGAAAAAAAACCGCGCTAAAGGTTTGGGTCATCATACAAACCTGCTGGGTATCTGTATTGCCTTTCCCAATCCACAACCACATCATGTCAGAGTCTGGACCCAGCTGGTTTTCCTGACTAAGCCTGATTATCCTTGTGTGTCTTTGCAAATATTTGCAAGGTACCTTGGAAAAAAATATATTAGAAAAGGACTTTTGCTTGATCTGTGAAGCCTTTTGCTTCAAGTATTTGCTACTCCCTGCTGTTGGTGGGGTATGACAGAATGGCCACCAGGAAAAAGGAAACAAAACCTGTGTGAATTGAGACAGATAATGTGGCTCCCAGTATAAATAAACATTTAGAGTGAGATCCCTTGTGTTTTATAAGATTCGTAAATGTTTCAACAGGATAAGGCTACGCAAGGAATGACATAACACCACAAATTCTGCAATTCATGCAGATCATTTAGGAAAAAACACGGAAAAGTCAGGTATCAGAAAAAACCCCAACCTGAGATATTTCTGTCTTCAGGTTAATGCAAAGATAGAGAAGATACTAATGCATTTCTTTATATTGACAAAACCCTTTACCGATCATAACCTTTTTCAGACAAGAGACATCAGATGCCTTCCTAGGGACAACAAAATAGGATTTAAAAAAAAAAATAGTCTTGTATCTAAAGAAAAAATGTTTTATTCCTGTTCATTTCGGGAACACTAACAATATATTCGGTTTGAGGTATTTTTTTTTCCCTGATTGCTGGGTGTGCACATTACAAAGGAGTTTGTTCATTAAGCTGTGGAAAAGAGCGTTTTGGGTTTTTTTCAACTGAGGGGGCACTGCCTCCCATGCAGCTGTGTAACAGGGCGACACAGAGCCACTGAACTATTATCTCCCCCACCACTTGAGAGCTCTGCTGCAGGAGATCTTTCCCCCTAGTTAAATAAAAAGATAGGGCTATTTTTTATTTTTTTTTCAGTCCTTTTCTTTCGGCAATTTGTTTAACGTCAATGAAAAATGCTGGTGGTAAGCAGAGCCTCATGGTGCACCCACGCTGGTCTCATCAGGCTCTGCCACAGAAATCCTTCTCCCAGGGACTAAGCTGGAGCAAAGACAGGCTCCAGGCTCTGTCTGATAAATGAACCTCCCTCCCTAAAGGTGTTACACAAGGGCCCCCCCTCTTAAAAGTGACCGACCAGAAGCAGGGATGGTTTATTCACTTAGTGGTGAACATAAAGTCCCAACAACAAAGCTGTCCACGCAAGTTTGAGATGCCAGGTCACATTGCCCTCGCACCACAGCTACAGAGTCAGCAGATGCCAGGAGCATCTTACACAGGTACAGCTAGATTTGCTGAAGGATCTTTTTCAGAGGGTTCATTTGCCATATACTCCAAAAGTATCCTCTCCTCCTTCTCCCTTTACAGTAGATGGTGTCCAGCTGCCAGGACCACTGCAAATAATGGGAATGTAATAGACTTCGTGGAGACTATGGGTGATCAACTAGCTACAGCTGTGAGAAAGGTAAATGTGCTCTTAAGCTCCATTAACATAGATATTCCAATACAGATCCAATATAAAAGCTATTCTGGAGGACATTCTGCAAGATAGGATGTAAATATACATATACTACTTTGTTTAATCGCTGTATTTTCACCTAATAGTTAACTTGCTCTGAATCTTGCCGATATTTTGGTAAATCTTTCCAATTTACCAATTCAAAATTGGAAACCAAATGTATTCTCAATACATGCCAAATTCCCAGCTCTACATACATTCTTCTTATGGGAGAAATTAAGGTATAAATTGAGATTATTGGCAAGTAGGGAAGCCTTACAAGGAAATAAAGTGAATGACTTTCACCTTTTAATCAAAACAGCAAACTTAATGATGAAATTTAAGTTTGTGGTTTTTTTTCCCCAACAAGTCCTGGGAAGCACGCTTTTAATAGCTGGTTACAACATTCTACCCAACCCTCTAGCAAGAAAAAAAAAAAAAAATTTAAAAAATCAGGTTTTGAACACCATATGCTGAGCTGACAAAATGGAAAATCTGTTTGATAAACTGCTGGTGAGCAGTGACACCAAATGCATTCCTAACAAAGAGAAAGCCTTTTTTTGATGGTTTGGTTGTTTTTTTTTTAAAATATTATTATATGATTGCAGTACAGCACTCTGATAGTTTCAACAGCAAGATATTAAAAAACAGGGCAATTTAAAGAACCTCTCATTCTCTTCCTGGAAGATCATCTTTGCTGTACAGTTTCTTACTATACCTTAATAGACAAGTGTGAAATAAAATTGCCTTAATAATCTAGTCAGAGTGTAATCATTGCTCTAGTCTTTGTGACAAGATGTTATTTAACAGTGTGCTGCACGTACTCTAGGGGCAGGCATCAGAGACAAAGGAAAAGCACTGGTGAGAGTTATAAAAATTGGATGTGCTTGTACTCCTCTTCTCCCAGCTGCCTACCCTTCGCTGTCCTGATGCTGATCTTGGCCCTAGTCGGTGGGGATGCACTGTCTGTGAGGAGCAGAGGACACTCCAGCAGCCAGCAACCCTGCCGGCCCGAGCCCCAGGTGCTGCTCACGGCCAGCTCTGTCACAAGTCACTCCACACACAGCTGCTCTGATGGCAGCAGTGGCCCTCGAGGAAATAAAATGTGACCAAAAACCTAATTCTAGCTACATTTCAGGTGTTGTCAACTGCCTTTTTTTTTTATTATTATTATTATGTTTTTAATCCTCTCTCCTGGATTGTGCTTCCCTGTTTTGGGGAACACCTTCAAATTGCACTTGCCATAATGAGCCAAATCTTCTCTGAGCCACACACAGCAATACTGAATGATGCATTACAGGCATCAGCAGGGTTTGTTGGATCTTTCAAGCCGGATGACAGGAACTGTGCAGTCTCAGGCTTTCATTTTTTATTTCCTGCAGCCATGAGCAAGACCAGAAGGGAACTCTGGGAAGCAAACTTTGGGGTCAGCTTCTAATATTTGTGCTATTAAAAAATTAGGGCACCTTCAAAAATTCTACAGCAGCTTTGGAAGGAAACAGACACAATTGTTAAGGCTGCTATAGAAATGTTTATAAAGATGGCAATGATATAGCAGAGCCAGTTTTACCAAGAAATAAATATTGATTTGGATGGAGCTTGTATACTTAACTATTTCATTGCACGGATTTTATAGATGACATTTTTAAAAGGTTAATATATTCATCCTTTCCTGAGTCAAGGAGCACCACTGACTATCATGTAATAGGGTCTCCTCATATACACTGAATGAAAGTAATTTTGATAGACAACTTTAAAAATATTTAAAATTTTAATGCCTATGTTAAAATACGTATTTTAAATAAACATATTGTGTCATATTCTTGTTCACCTTCAGGTAATGATAACAGAAATACTGAAGCCCGATCTCCAGAAATTTTAAAATGAAGAGTGGGAAAGCACATTTTGTAACAACTTGCCTCTGCCTCATTCATGCAATCCTTCCCTTTCAAGTAGATGTTCTCAGACACACAGAGTACACAGTGATGACTGCTTTCCAAAGGTACAGTATGTTAGTACTACCATAGTGCAACAATCTTGTAATTTAGCCACTGAAGGTACAAAAAGTGATTATTTCACTTCAAAAAAAAAAAAAAAGGCATTACATGACTCCTCAGATAGAGTCAGGACCCTAACTCTATTATCAGCTGAATGTTATTTTTAAAGTTAATCTACTCTGCATTACCCATTTTCTTATTGCTTACAGTGTTAGCAAGGTATGGAACAGCATATCCTGAAAAATGCTCTACAGATGCTCTTGTTCCCTGCTGATTAGTCTGTGTCTCTACCAACTGAAATACCAGGTAGCCAAGTCAAACTTAGAAATGACCAGACCTGCTTCAGATTCAAATGAAATTCCATCTTAACTTTGCTCCACAGCTTGGAAACCAAATGACATTTTTTAGTCTCTGGTGGGAACTCTAATGCTCTGTGCTCACCTCGACACAGACAGAATTGCTTTGATTTTCAGCCCTGACTTCAAAACGAACTACTTTGCCAGAGGCCACTGGCACGGTGTTTCAGATGAGGCTGGGATGAGGGAGCACCTGAGCCTGCTCTCCTGCAGGTTTTGGTCCGAGTGTTAGGCAACAGAGAGGGACAGGGGGACACTGTTCCCCTCCTCTCCTTTCAAGAGGAGGAACCACAGCAGCCTGACACCAGGAGGGAGCACCAACTGATCCACGATGCTCAAGCACCCCACTGCCAGCAGCCAAGGAAGCTCAGCCTCCAGGCCACGCTCCCAGCCCTGTTCTGACCATTTTGAAGCTGACTTGATGAAGTAAGAGCGAGCATGAAACAGCCGAAATACAGCCTGAAGACGCAAGTTTCTCAGTGAGAGCGTGCCTGGTGATAAAAGGCACACACTCTGCTTTGCAAGGCAAGGTACTGGCGTGCCAAGAAGTTCCTGGAAAAGGGCACGAGGTTGAACATACAGGCGTGCACCGTTTGGAGGATAGTGTATGAATCAGCTAAATGAATCACCGTTACAAAAAATAAACCAATTCTCACTGGTGACCACAAATAATCCACTGCATTTAATAGAAAGACTGAGAAAACTTGACTTTTTCACAAAAACTCTCCAAATTCTACCTTTTACAAACTTTAACTGCTTGTGTAGATCTCACAGGCAGATGATTCGATACAGGACAGTGGTCTGCTTTACTGCCCGTTTTCTGAGCAATTACTGAGGTTTTCCAGAATCAAATTGAAGATGGTTAACCCATACACAGCAAATGTCCCACAATGTTCTCAAAGTCATAATTTCAGAAGTATATGCAGTAGATGCTACCTTTGAAATAAATATTGACAACTTAGGCCTCCTGCAAAGTCAGTGCAGGGTCTCCATCATAGTTTACTTTCATCAAAAATCAGAGCATTTCTTGACATGTCCTGGTGTCTGCTACGTAACTCATATTGACTACTTGCATTTTCAATATTCTAATTTAAACATGACATAAAAAATAAATTGTAGTCAAACAGTTCATTTCTACCATCCCTTAGTGACATTCAGCTTTTCTAGTTCTAACTGCCCATATGTCCAGTGAGACCAATCATTCTCTACTGACAGATCCATTTTTAGAAAGCAATGAGAAAATCTTTCATATGCCACGCAATATAGCCACATCAAAAAAGTTTCATCTCCGTGATGATCTTTCTGTCTTCAGCATCCAAATGCTCAAGGAAACAGAACCCCTGCTAAATCACCTCCTCAAACTGAGCTGGGTCCAGAAGCAGATAAAACCTGAACCTTGTTTTCAGAGGAGGCTTGGTGTACTGTGCAGGAGCTGGCACTGGGAACCTGTGCAACCCCGTGTGCCCAGCTGGGTGACCCCTCTCCAGGTTAGTGGTGCAGAAAAGAACACTGGCCATTATTTTCAAACTTGTATCAGTGAAATAACAATCAGCAATGTAAGAGTTGACGTATATCTTTAGAACTTCCTACTTTGCATAACATTAAAGGCAAGGCCCAGTATACTGAACTAACTCAAGCTGTACCTCTAAGCATTAGTCAATGTAGATGTGATATGTGCTACCTACTTTCTCAGCCAGAGCTCTCCCTTTCATCCTTAGGATAATGGTTTTAACATAAAGGTAAGGTAAAGGTAAGGTAAGGTAAGGTAATGGTTTTCAGCTGAAGACAGTAGATTTAGATTAGATATTAGGAAGAAACTCTTTCCTGTGAGGGTGGTGAGACACTGGAAGAGGTTGCTCAGATAAGATGTGGCTGCCCCATCCCTGGAGGGGTTCAAGGTCAGGCTGAGCAACCTGGTCTGGTGGGAGGTGTCCCTGCACAGGGCAGGGGGTTGGAACTCCATGATCCTTAAGGCCCCTTCCAACTTGAACCATTCTGTGACTCGATGAACCTTTGATACTTCACTGAGGAAAAGACTCCTCCACAGACCCTTCTTCTTCACTTTGCACGTATGTGGAAAAGACCTGTTCCCACTGATGGCAAACTCCCTACAATGAAAATGTGACACAAACAAATCAAATCCAACCAAGTAGAGAGACTTGGGGCACATGAATGGTAAGAGGGCTCAGTACAGAAGATCCACAGCCATCTGGTTTTCTATCTTTGTCTTCTTATTAGTCACCTGGCATTTATCTGCATTATGTTAAGAATTATGTCCTGTGAATTCCTCAGTGTGTTTTAAGAGTCTAATGGTGTGTGCGCTCATAGGTGGGGCAGAGGAATGAACCTAGAGAAAAATGTTTTAGTATTCTAAGCCTTTTCTTTAGCCAAAAGAAGAAAATAAAGGGAAAAAAAAAAAAAAAAAGGGTTTAGCCTGATCAACCTATAGCTAAAAAGCACAAGGCCTTACCTAATAAAAATATATGATAATTTCAAGTCTTTGGGAGGTGTCTTGCCCTTCATAATTTCCATTTCAATTGACTTCAGGGATTGGTACATTGATGCATGCCCAAAATTTGATAGCACATACACACACATGAACTTATCTATAAAGAGAGAGAGAAATGAGTAGATACAGGTTTATACTTCTAAAATAAAATAGTCTCCATTTGCCTGCCAGGACTGGTGCTCAGCACAGCTCCGATGATGGCAGAACAAAGGGAAGCCCATGGCTGCTGGCTGAGTTGGGTTTTGGCAGCGTCATGGACTACTCATTTGGAAGCAGAACAGAAGCCTGAACTGAGTTCTGGCTGACCATACACTTCAGTGCACTTTCTATTTTAACTCAAAAGCCAAATTATAGACTTTGTTAGCCTAGAGGTGTTATTAGTAAGGAGAAAAAACAGGAATGCTACCACCCATCCTTGAAGTTTTGAAAAAATACTGCACCTAGAGAAACTTCTTTAGAAGAAGAAACTTCTTCTGATGTATTTGAAAAAGAATGTAAAAATTCTACCTTTTATACCTGAGAATGAATCTGTCTCTGTAAGACAAGTGGTGTACCGCAACAGCAGATGCAGCAGAAACCAAAACTAAGGGAAAAACACGATTGGACAAAACAATTTTTCAACAACTGCATGTATTAGTTGCTGGTGGATGCTGAATCCTGCCATATCACTGAGTGTTTAAGAATAAGTCTGTATACACACTCTGTAATTGAATGTCAAGAAAAATGAAAATATATTGTTTTATTGCTACTGTTCATTGATTTATCGAAGTGATTTATTGTCATCGGACATGAGGACCAACAAATCATTTTGCTGACACCATCAGCTGCCTTAACTAGGTTGTCAGTTCACGACATTAAAGGTAATGGATGGTGATTATTTTACTGTAATGGGTTTAATCAGTGCTTTGAATGACTTAGCAGTCATGTCATAGTATAGCCAACTCATCATTCATCAAGACGGCATTTTGTTTACCAACATCATCTATAATTCATTTGATTGTTGACAATCATCAGCAAATACCTCTCAGGCTAAGTTTTATCAGAAATGAAAATCTGCACAGCTGCGGCATACTAACTAACCCCACAGTCTACAGACGGAGGAGGAACCCTGGAAGTTGTTTCCTCCCTCTCTCCAAGAAGAGGAACTGTCAGCCCAAAGATTCAGCCCCGTACCAGGATTTACAGCTTTCTGAAATACACTATGCTTGTTCACTTGTATGTGAACACTCTGAGCAATGCCGGAATTCACTGTTAAGCAGAATTTTTGGTGTATTTTACAAAAAGGAAGTGCAACCAACCTGCTCTGTATTCCCAATAGAGGAACAAGCGTAAGCATAACCCATCTGATTTTCTCTCTCCAAATGCAGGTGAATCCTACGCTTACTTGTATTATGATGGAATAAATTGTGGAAAACTCCAGATTCATACAAATGCCTGTTAACTTTATGGAAAAGGCTACTGTACTAGAAACACTGTGGTGGTATCGTCTTAGAACAGGCCCTTAAATGATTACTTGCGTTACATCTTTTATGAGTAAGGCACAAAATACAAATTGCTAAAAACGTTTCATATGAAGCTGACAGGTTAACAGCTTAATTACCCACAGAGGTATGATATTAATACAAATCAATGGAAGCTTTCTACAGCTCCGGTATCTTTTGTACTAGCTCTTAGCGCAAATTTTTCTCTGACATTTACATCACAGATCTCAACATTGATATTCTTTTACTGATCTACTGGTGCACTGAGCGGGAGCTACTTTAGATGTAGCAAAAGAAGAGTATCAAAGTTCTGCCTTTCAGACCTGAGAAAGACCCTGTCTGAGTAAAACACAAGTGGTGGCTCTTGCGGATACCTTAATGTAAAAGGAAATAATTTCAAAGTTTTGCGAGAATCTTTTATATTTCAAAAACATATTTGATTACCGTATATAAATATGTAAGAGTCCTGCAGAACTGGAGTTTAAAGGAAAGATGGTTGAAAAGAATATTCAAAGCGAGAATAATTCCCTCCCCTTCCCTTACTCCAAACTCAACATTTGGCCTACAAATCTTAAATCTGTGAGAAATTAATGCATTTTGTGAATAGGTGGGCCAAATTTTGAAGGTGCAGGTGGGATACAGTAGCTTATAAAGAATAAAAGTTATTTTCAAGGTCAACTACAAACACAAACCAATGTTCTAGTCCAAAGACTAGTCTAAAAGTGACTGATGTGGGGAAAAAAAAAAAAATGTTTAAAACCTGACAGAAAATATTAACTTATAGTGTTCAGGAGTTCAGGAGAAAACGTAAAACTAAATTTTTAAGCATCCAAACTCCCTTTGTCATCAAATTAATGAAAAGATATAGTGAAATAATGACAGCAACACATGGCATTAGGAATAAGGTATCATGCATATTCCATGCATCAAGAAATATCCTGGCAATATCCTAGGCTGGGATATCCATGGATTAGAGATGGTCTACAGTAGGGAAATTACTTTTATTAGTTAAAAGGAAATTAAATAACGTATTAGAGATTTCTAATGGTCTTTCACATGTAAAAGTGAAACTGAATTGGAAGAACTGATAAAGACTGACACGTAACCTAACAAATGTCATTACTATAAAGTGGAAAGCTAGGAATGCCAACGCAAAACCAAAACTACAGAAACCATACTACTTAAATATTGTTTAACCATATAAAAAGCAATTGATATTAGGGTCAGACAGAAAATATGAGCGAAACCTGTAAAAAGCTTTGGAAAACTCCAAATTCAGAGTCATTAAATATTGACTCACAGAAAAAGATTCTTGAAACTGAAATACTACGCTAACTAACATTGTGGCGGTTATGTATGATTTCATAAGCCGAAAGTCCTAATACATTCAGACCTTATGATCTTACAAGTTTTACAAAATTGTCACCTAAATACCTTGTTCAACATTGAAAGATTCTGAAAACAGATGTCTTCACAGAAAGGCTTTTTTCCCAAAGTTTGTTTTTTATAAATAACATCCTACATGTTTCTTCACAAACTTATCAACTCCTGTGTTTACGGCACCTGAGGCATATTTAGCTATACAGATATAGTCCCTGTATTTAGTATATGACACTGAAGTTTAAACCTGAAGATTAAATTGCTGTGAGGTCCAGGTTTGGACTGACTTGGAGGCAGCAGGGTAGCTTATCAGAAAGATGTTACTACACCCACCAGAATATCCTATCTAAAAGGCAGCTGCTAGCCCTTTGAGTAGAGGAAGCAAACCTGACATACACACACAGAGAGTAACCCATGCAGAGAAGCTCAATATTTGGTCTTTTCTTAAATATTTTCTTGATGAAATCTGGATTCAGGTGTGGGGGTTTTCTGGGGTTTTTTTTTGTGTTTTGTTTTGTTTCATGAACTGGCTGTAGGTCTAAACTTAAGTCTGCTTCCTGCCAACAAAACCTTCTGCTATAGAAACATCACCTTTCCACCCTCAGCCACCTGCCACTACCCTTGCATTCTCTGACCAAGATATTTATAAAGGCCTTAAAATGGAAGAGCAAGCCTTCTGTATAGTCAAGACAGTGTGTACCTACAGTATTCCCTCTTTATTTCCAAGAGGGTGAACCAGCTTGCTGATTCTCCTTTTAAAGAAGCATTTTCTTTGCAAGATGTTCTACTGATGACAGTAGCAGCGTTGGGCACATTAATAGCAAAATAAATAAGGCACTTATTATATAAGTGCTTATAAATACTTCAAGGGTGGGTGTCCGGAGGATGGGACAAATCTTTTTTCAGTGGTGCCCAGTGACAGGACAGGAGGTAACTGGCACAAACTTGAACTTTGGAAGTTCCACCTAAACATGAGGAGGAACTTCTTCCCTTTGAGGGTGGCAGAGCCCTGAAACAGGCTGCCCAGAGAGGTGGTGGAGTCTCCTTCTCTGGAGACATTCAAAACCCACTTGGACACCATTCTGTGCAGCCTGCTCTGGGTGACCCTACTCTGGCAGGGGGGTTGGACTAGATGATTTCCAGAGGTCCCTTCCAACACCATACCATTCTGTGATTCTATGAAGTGCCTTCACACAGTTGTTTTCATGCCATACTAATTTCAGAACATATACAGATATTTGGTAGAAACCATATAGAGGCACACAAAGTGAACAACAAATGCTATGTTTGGGTTTGAAGTTAATGTCCATCTAAGGTGGCATACCTCAGACACCCAAGGTGGCAAAAAGCTCTGCTGTAAGCAATGCTGAGGCAGAGAGGAGGAGGCAGCAAAGGTATCGAGCTTCAATCTACCCACTGCCAGCAGCGCTAGCTCCAGAGATATAGCAGCACTGACTGCAGCCAGCAGCGCATCAGCAGCACAGTGAAGCCCACACTGCTGTGTCTTCATTTATCCTCATGTTCCATCAAGTCTCCTGAAAGCAGTGGGGGTGGTGGAATCCCTCACCACAGGATTGATTTGAGTGCCTTGCGGAGATAATTCGCACGTCAATATTGTTAACCATTTCATTTTTTTCTTTTGAAGGAAGGAGTAACAAATCATATTGGAAGCCACAGTCAATCTTCCAGCAAATTCAACAAATCAAGAACTGGAAGCCTCACTGAGCTGACGAAAATGGGGATGGGCACGTCAGGAAGTCAAATCTGAAAATCATAATATGGACAGGCAAAAGAGATTTTAAGGATAAAAATCACAAAAAGCAAAGAGGGTTTTTTTCAAAATAATATATCAATAGTAGCGTGTCTGCTGAAGAGTTTATAGAAGCAATAATTGGTCAAAATGACTGTGCTTTATCAGAGAACTGAAACCAATTATTTCAATATTGGGTAGGAAATAATTAAGAGAGGTGCCACACAATTTCTTTACAGGGGAAAAGTCAGAGAAACTGCCTCAAACTAGAATGTAAAGAAGGAAGGTTTAAAATCAGAAAAGAATAAGTAGTAATATTCCCGTAAGAGTCCTAAAAGAAATGACACTGTACTCCTCAATTAAACAGGCTTCAGCAGAGACACGTGGACTTTTGAGTTTTTCTTTAAGGGATTAACAGAAAACTAGGGAAAGTTCAGAGTAGCCAATCTGACTTTTATATCAAGTGAATTGATAAAAACTTTAATAAAGAAAGAAGTAGCAGGCAGACAAATAAATATAACATAGAAAAGCCAAGACACAAAGCCACATCTCATGAGGGTATTTCAAGCTCTCTGAAAGAGATGATAGATGAGGATGAGGCCATTTCAATTGATCTGCTCTACTTGGATTTCCAATAAGGTTTTGACAAGGCTTCGCACCAAAGTTTCTAAAAAAATTAAACTGCATGGAACTACAAGGAAGGTCCTTTACAGGATAAATGTTTTAATAAAAGGTAGGATGTAAAGCATAAGAATAAATAGTCATTTTTCATAACATAGGGAAGCTAAACTGTGGGCCCATATGAATCTTCTTCAACACATTTGAAGTTCAGGAAAGCAATGAGTAGTGAGGTAACAGAGCTTCTTCATGAATAAAAAGTATTCAGGGTACTAAAAATGAAACTGACTGTGACAAGTAGCAGAATGATCTCACAATAGTGAATGATGAGAAATCTATCAATGTGATAGATGAATTTATCACAAGTGAAATTTATCACAGGTGAAATTTAAAGCAAAGCATTTGAGGAAAACCAGTCTAAATATATATATATTTATTAATGTACTCAAAATTATCTCTCAACGTTCATGAAAGATCTTGGAGTCGTTATGGATAGCTCTTTGAAAAGCTCAGGGGCAATGACCAAGGAAAACAGAATGGTAGGAATCATTAAGAAGGAATGAAAGACAGCCATAAAAGCATCATTATGCTACTTTATAAACCCATGGTGTTCCCATAACTTGAATACTCATGCCTTTCTGGGTACCCCATCTCTAACAGGATAGAGCAGCAGAAGAAAAGAGATCAGAACAACCAAATGATGCAAGAAACAACACAGCATCAATACACAAGATCACACAGACTAAGGCTTTCCAAACTTTGAAAACAATGACCAAGGAAAGACAAGACAGAATCATGCAAAAATAAGGAATGTCATCACAAAGAGGTTTAGAGAACAAGTTATTCATTATGCCCCAGTTTGACTTGATGCTTCCTAATTTCTGCGTTATCAGGGAGCAGTTTTAAAACTAGGAAAAGAAAACAGGTTTATCTTTTTGACCACAACGTATAAGTAGAATGTCAAAAATCATTGCCAAGGACACTGTGGAAACCAGCTGTATAAACAGGTCTAGAAAGACAAAACCACAAAAACAATAGATAAGTTAATGGAAAGAATGACCTATAACAGCCAGAAAGATGTGATTACAACAGCAGCCTTGATCGGCTAGTCAATAGCTACAGATTACCAGAAGTTGGGGAAGTGCTGGGAGAAGTGTAAATATGTACTTGCTCTGCTTCTCTGTTTTATTCAGAAATACCTGTTCCTGGCCAATACCAGAAACAAGACACATGGACCATTCATTGATCACCCCCAGCAAGAGACACTCTTGTGTTCCTTGTCTGCTAAGTGATTGGCAATAAGAAACATCAAGAGAACAGACATGGACTTAATAAAAGAGTAGTCACCCCTTAGTTTTTGGATCTTCATTTTCTTTTTACTAACTTTATTTTCTTTTTGCTAACTTTGTCTCCTGTCCATTTAGACATTTGTATCTCACTCATTTTGTGCTGTGGATCTGTGTTCTTCTTTGTCACTTTCACCCATACTGACATTCCTTCCCCACTATATTTAGGCCACATACTTCTAAGAAGTTCAACATTTTTATGCTAAGTCTGAATTTGGCTGGGAGCAGCTGGATACAGTCTTCCTTAAGAGAAAAGTCACAGTAACTAAGAGGTTTTAACAGGTTATTTCTACATTACAATTACAAAATTCTACTCAAAATTTCTCAAAGTTTGGTGAGGAGCCGGGATCAGAAATTTCTCACATTCCCATCCTATCACAGCATCGTAAACCACCTGCTTCCTCTGTAATAAGCCTAGACCTCTTTGCTCTCACTTAGATATCCTCTTTCTCAGTTATTAAATACTAAATGATGTTGCTCAGTCCATTTAAAATATGATTGTACAATGCAAGAATTATAGAGATTGAAACAAAAACAGAAGCTCTAAATGTAACTAAAATCATAATTCAGGTTTGACAAAATGAACACATCAGTGGTACTCACCTACAAGATTCTCTGCAGGTTGCTATCTTTACCTGAAGCAACCCATAAAATATATATAAAAAGTATGAAAAGAAACAGAATAAATATTCTTTTGCATCCATTGGTATCTTCCACGTGCAACAGGGATCTTAACCCTGCTGAGGGAATTATGCCTGAAAACTGAATAATAAGTTTGACTCTGTTCCTCTGTATCAACATATATCATCTTGCACTATTTACTTAACTACATTAATGTGAGAAAACTATGTAGCTCCAACAGAACTCCAAAAATGTCAGTTACAGCATAATACATCCTAATGCACACAGGGCACAGAGACCCTTTAGTTATCACAGTACCTTTGGAAACTGCACTGCACTTCAGAATATTTTTTTTTTAGTGATTAGTTTGAGAGATAATGATTTTTTTTTTTACCTCCCCAGAGAACTTCATCCATTTAGTTCAGTGAAGGCTCAAACAGAATGAGGACAAACTGAGCTGAAAAAGTAAAAGGAGACCTGTAAAGCAGCTGAAGGAAACTCTAGCTCCATCCTTCATGGACATTGTTCTTTTTCCTCATTTACCTGGATTTCGTGACAGTGACTGCACCAAGTTTGTAAGCAGCTCTGCCTAGCTTAGCAAGAATACGCTGGCAAAAAGAAACACGTTCTTCCTCTGGTTTTTATTGCCTGCAAAATGCCATAAGAGTTTCAAATTCAAACTATTGGTGTAAAGGAGAATAGACCATAAAAGCAAGGATTATTGCCTCAGAAATAGCCCTACTTTTCCTACTTTTCAATAATGAGGCAAGACCTTTATAGAAGATACCACAGTGATCAGCATGGTATAAAGGGGAAAGAAACACGTACATGACTTGATACCATGAAAAAAAATACTTCATTTTACACAGTGTGCAAGAGAGAGATAGAAAGAAGGGCTTCTCTTTGCAAATCGTGCTTTTAAGTCTACGTATGCAAAGAATGTAGGATCTGTCTTTTAAAATATGATCTTAACGCTTCTATTCTGCGCTGAGAAAATTAAGTGCAACTACTAGGGGAAAGTGCAAGAAGTCAAATGTATTCCTGCAAAAATGCACTGTGTAAACTGCATGCAAATGAGTTGTCATTTTCTAAGAGCACATCTCCTCCCATTGGAAAAGGAAAATTTAACTCTAAAACATGCTGCTCACATGCTGTTTATAAGCTATTAAGGTAAACCAAAAGACATGCTCTGCAAATTCTATTTTCACCTGTTTCTTGCTGATGAAATACAGTCGAAGACCTACTTTTGAAAAACATACAAAGGTAATTTATTCTTCAGTATGAAGGAGAGAGAAATTCTGGGTTGCCTTTGATCATAAGGGCACATCTTCTTGTGAAATATGTCAGATGCTTGGATTACTCTGAATCTGGGGTTTTGGTCAAACTTGGTCATTAAAAATATATATTTTTACATCAAACATTTAAAAATGTCTATTATCTAATTCGTTTTAAAATTATTTCAAATGTCTTGGTGCTAGTTCAGATATTTTCTATTTAGTTTTACATTATTACACATATATCAAAATTATAGCAAACGCAGTTATTCTACTACTATGAATATCTCATCTTATCTACTTTACAAACGCTTGAATAGCATGTATTTATGATCTCAAACTTACAGCACAAGCAGAGACCGCTTAATATAAAAAAAAACAAAAAACAAAAAACAAAACCAAACAACCTCCTGTCCCCCAAACCGAAATCACAGCCAATCTTCATCGATAGCTGAAGCTCCAACGTTCTTAATGATATTAAAACAGAACTCAAAATTAAAGTCAGTATTTTCTGCCTGCTCAGGTATTCACAGTTTCCATATTCAGAGTGATACACCAAGAAATGATGCAAGAAACTTTTGTATTTCTGGACTTCAATTTGTCTCAAAAACACATTCTGGGGGGGAATGGATTTCATGGCAAGTTTTAGAGATTTGCTTCTTTTTTGAAACAGAATGAAAATAGTTATTGACACATCAACATTCACCACGAAGAGAAACACAAGCTGAAAACAGCTCTGCACAGCAATGCAAGCCCCTTCAGAGGCTCCTCACGGTCTAACCCAATTTTTAGAAGAGATTCAGCATTCAAGCTCACTTAGATCCTGCAACAGCAAGGGGTGCGAAGCTTGAATGGCTTGAAAAATCTGGGACGTACAGCGTACAGACCACCATTCTCCATCTGTGCAACCAGAGTGACAGGAGGAGAATATTCTGAAAAGCAGTACATCTGTGTGAGTAAACTCATGCAGTATGTTAAAGAGTCACCTGACAGCTAACCCCAGGGTATTAATTAGAGTCCGAATTAGAAACAAATACGATAAATGTGCAACTCAAAAGCTTAAAATTTCCCCCTCTTTTCAAATATGGTTTTATTGCTATATTTTGGGACACAAACATAATAGCACTCTCAAAATATCCTCATTCCCTTTTTAATGTAACATTTATTCTGTTATGTTGATTTTGTTCATCTCTGAGACAGAATTTAACAGTAGATTAGATCACTTTAGAGCTTGTTACTATGGTAACACTGCGCTGCAGTTATATTTCTTCACCTCCAATCTTGATTTTGAGGTGACTGGTTATATTTATTCCTGTCCTTTACAGGATCGCCGTGTGATGGAGAAGCATTTGGTAGAAGTAAAACGTTAGCTTAAGCTCCCACCATAAGGTGGGCAGTCGGTACCGGTTCATTTGTGCGCTGTGGGTGAAACACATTCACTTAACTTTTCAGGGCTTGAAGTTCTAAATTAAATTAAATTACAGGTGAGTAAAGTTTGTGCTGGCCACCCTTGGATCTCCCCTCTGAATAGCTTAGAAACAGCACGGCACTGCAGAGGTATTCTGAGAAGGCACCAGCTCCTCTCAGAGATGAGGGATTTATCACCCAACACAAAGATGCAGAAAACCAACCAAGCACCATCAACCAGATCTCACTACACGATATACAAAACCTTCTTCCTCATCAAAGTTGAGGTCCAGGCTGCAGACATTTCTTGCATGCTAGGACTACAAGACCTGGATGCTCTCCCCATCCCTAGAAAGCCCACCTGTCCCACGTGGAACTCAAGCTCCCTATGCAGAGGGACACAGCAGTATTGATGTGTGGAACGTTTCTTCTATACTTGGCTGCACTGTGCCTGGCTTTATTGGCCTACAGTAGTGGGCACCTTTCAGAAACATTAAGCATTCACAAAAATACAGATAGAAATAGCATCCAGGCTTATTGAAAACATCACCTGACATTCCCCACTACGGGCCTTTATTTTATGCTGCTGATAAATTTGTTAAACTGAGCTGAAGTTTTAAGATAAGAAGATGCTTATATAAGATAGTTGAAGAGTAAGTGGCTTAATCTTCTCCCTCTTCCTCTGCAAAAGGAGAAAGACTTCTCAGCCAAAATAGCCTACATACAGATAGCTTCCCGCACAAAACTACCCTTCGGAGGCAGAGATTTCTCTCAGAAAACTGCTAAGGAAGCATAAGGCTATATTCTTATTAAACTATGACTAATGTTGGGGATAGTCCCCTCTAAGCATTTGTACCAGGCTGATTTTTTCATGGAAAATTTCAAGGAAAATGTTTGGGCAATTTCTATTGTAGATTTACAGAAAAATACATTTTTACCATATGGCTTTTGTATGGGATACATCTTTCATCATCCTATGCAAATCAAGTCAAATTATGACAAACTTGAAAATACGTAGCTCACATACAGAAGCAAGATTCTCATTTTTGGAAGCTAAACATCTCCAAAATAAATCCCCTTTTCCGAGTCATGCTAGAACCTTAGCTCTCAATCTCCATTCCCAAGGGAGCAACCAGAGCTGTTCCATCCCCTTCGAGCTCCCAGCTGCATCCAAAAGTGCATGCAAAAACCTTTGCTGCAGACAGCAGGAGGACTAATTACTTTTTAATTAGGGAACACATTACATTAGCCTAATTCTACCAGCAACCATGGGGTGGCGATCATGTTCTGTGCTAGCAAATTAATGGTTTTTAGATCACAAGGTCACTTTGCACAAATAAACAACATGTACATCCCCTCAAAGGAGATTCTTCTGATTCTTTCTCGTAATGCTGAAGAATTGCAGAATTCATCACATTTCACCTGCACCTGATTTTCTTTACTATAAATCTAAGTCCCCACTCTTAGCTTATTTCGTCAGTTGGTCTTGCCTCATTTCCCCCCCCTCTGTCAAGGAGTCCAATGAAAATTATTGCATGATGTCATGCTTGCATTCATTCCAACTCAGCAATCATTTTAAGGTTTGCAGACTACCTCTCATAAAGATATCTGATTGCAGAGTAACTGGTAAACATTTGCTTTCAAGTTGCATATAAAGTAGCGTAGCTCACTCCAGTGGCTCACTAAAGCTTCATTGAATTTGTCCTTGAGGCAATGAAAGTAACTACTTAATATTTCATCATCTCTTTGATCATTTTTATAACATTTAGATACCCAAGAACATCGGCTGAAGCATAACATCTGCTTGTCAGAAAAATAGTACATTTTCATTTTCTTTTTTTTAACTACTCCTTCCCACGAGATTGATTGAGACACAAAGATGACAAGTATTCACATAGAAACCAGAAGCAATTCCATGGAATCCAGTCAATCTGCATTGGTGCAAATGGCAAAATAATAAAACCCAAGAAATTATCACAGCACAGTAACAGCCATGATGGCATTTAACAATTAACAGAGGGTGGACTTGCTAAGTGTTGAACACATCTGGGGGAAGGCAACATTCCTTGGGGACTGGCAATTTCTCACTAAAAAGCCAGCTTTATTTGCCAGTAACTTGTGTGATCACTCGTTCACCTGTGTGGCTTTAAATGCTCTCAGATCAGGTAGGCAAAGCTCAAGCCTGCTTTGTGCAGGACCAAATAAGCACACACAAGAGAGGAAAAAAAGAGAATCAGACTCTGCAATATTCACTCTGCCTAGATGTTCACAAGTTTTCCAATTTGGTTTTAGAATTAAAAAAATATATTATTACGTAGCCAGGCAAATGCAGGTTTACATATAAAGGAGGCCAGGTTGATCTTGATGGAGTGAGAGAACCTTTATGGAATAAAAATGATTATGCCCTACAGGAAAAAATAAGAATGGGCAGCTCATTTAGGATGCAAATATTTTGACATTTATTCAGTGCTTTACTTGGCGGCAGCAGCAGAAATAGCGCACATCCTTCCTGTTCCACTTGACAGAGACCTCAGCAGGAAAAGCCAAAACTACTGAAAACACACCAGCTTGATATCAACAAGCAGAAATCTTTGGCCACAGAAACAGGGTGCTGGGGTTTTCACAACTCTGAATCAACACTCAGATTGGTTAAAGGCATGTACCTGTTGCCAGAAAAGAGTACATGTGGTGTATGTTGGTATAGCAAAATTCAGTCCACTTGATGGACACACACAATTTTGTTGCAAAACCAGGCAAAAAAGATTCATCCTTTCCCAGTCTTTGAAGCACCAAACTTACATTTTTGATGAGTATTAACCGGCTCTTAGGGAAGACCTCTTATAGACAATATTGCTGGCTTCTAACCATATGCGAATTCAACAGTCCAGCAACCCTAGTGGAACTTGTCTCCCAAATTCCCTGGTCTACAAAAAGCCATAGCACGTGTGGCTATGCTCAAGCTACAAACCAATCTTGCCATGTCAGCTATCATTGCTGCTGACTTCCAGCAAGGAAAGAGACAGAAGGTTGCTGGCCACCAGAAGAGAAAACCTGTCGCTTTGCTACATCTCCAAGAGAGCTCTGGCTCACAGGAGGGTCCAGCAAGTGGAAGCAGCTAAAAGTAGGAAGCTTGCTAGATGTGGTGGTTGAGTCAGCCAGTACACAGTCAGGACTAGAAGATCTTTCCAAACATGCCAGCACAGGAAGGAGCTGAGGAAACATCAGGAAAGATTGGGCTGAGGAACAATTGTTGTAGGCATTTCAGAAGGCATTCATGCACACATGGAGCACAAGTTGTGTGTGAGCCCTGCTAGGAAATTCAGTGGAGTAGCTGAGAAAAAGAAGAAACACAAGCCAACTTGCATCTGTGGGCAACATTTCTCTTTCGTAAATTAAATTCAGCCTGTTCTCAGGGCGAGTCAGATGCTCTCAAAGAGGAAGAAGAACATCTCCAGAGGTCTTCAACCATTTAAATTACTCTGTCTCATTCCTATGGATAGGCAAACTTACTTGGCATTTTATCAAGTTGCAACTGATGTATCAGACATAACTTCCCTGAGTCTCTGTCAGCTGAGTTTCAACTTGCTACCAACAGGCAGACCCAGACACAGAAATCCTCCCAAGGAGTGGAGCCTGTGAACTGTGGGACTAACACCTGGGAGAGGGAGCCCAGACTCAGCACACAAAGAAAGGTCAGGCTCTCACAGCTCTCCTCCAGAAAAGGGAAGATACAAAAGTGAGACTTTGACTATGTCTCCCTATTTAGCAGAACTGGTAGAGAAGGATGAGTGTTGTGCTGGTTCTCTTCCTTCCCTTTGTGAGTGCAGCAGTAGTTTTCAAAGAATCATAGAATGGTTTGGGTTGGAAGGGACCTTAAAGATCATGGAGTTCCAGCCCCCTGCCCTGGGCAGGGACACCTCCCACCAGACCAGGTTGCTCCAAGCCCCATCCAGCCTGGCCTTGAACCCCTCCAGGGAGGGGGCAGCCACAGCTTCTCTGGGCAACCTGTTCCAGTGCCTCACTGCCCTCTCAGACTGTGCTGATCTGCCGTGGCACTTTCAGCAGACAGCACCATCTTACTGGGAGAACGGGAGTAGCTATCTACCCTTGGATAGGGGAGACCAGATCTGAAGGACAAGGCTAAGTAGCATGCAGTCCTCCCTTACCAGAGAGACACGGCGATGCTCTGTGCTTTGTTGCTCTCGCCAACTCAACTGCATCTTAGCTATCTCTGTAAAATCTTAATAGTAATGGAGTATGCTGTGGATCTTACCTGGAGATCAAAAGATCTCATCTTATCTCATCCAGCTGTCTCCTCGTTAAAATATAGTAGTGACTTGTACCCTCTAGGACTTGGCAGCAAGTTCTATCTCATTCCCCCATACCCCAAGGCAAATGCACTCTAGCCAGCAAAGACAGTCTAGAGAGAGAGCGCTTATCTCGGGTGTCTGCTGAAAAGTTTCACTTTCACTAAGGAAAAGGTATGATTTCACCAGATAGTAGAATTGGTTGACAATATCTTGTACTCTCCATAGAAGGCTTTAAATCAAGCAGTTTAATACACCAAAAGGTACCTGCCTTATCTCAACTAGGTTTTCAGAAAGGGCTAATTAGACCAGACTACTTGGCAATCTTTGTCCTGAAACCTCAAATTAGGCAAAGCATTTTTATAAGAGATTGACAGCCAGAGTGCATAGCCAGAAGGGAACAGAATCACATGCAAATTAGCAAAACACAAATGGAAACTTTGAGGCCCACTAAAAGGACAATCATGACATGCTATCTGCAGAGAAACGATGAAATGATAGCATTAATAGAGGTCCTGAAATTCCTAAACTTTTACGCTGCTTAGGGTTTCAGGTGCTTCAATACACCATTAACCCAGGCACGAGGGCAAAATCTGCGATTTCCCAAATTACTTTTGCTTTTCAGAACAGGCCATTCTTTTTCACTGTAACATTTTTCTAAGTTCAAGTACACAAGAACAACAAGGCATCACCCATGTTTCTGGCCACAGATAACACTGGGTCCCTCTGCTGACACATATTAGCTAGATAAATTTGTCTGCTTTCACACATTTTCCTGATGACTTTTTTGCATTTTACTTGAAAAAGACACTAACTCATTTCAGAATTCATAAAAATTATGCGTAACATGTCAGAACCTTATCTTACAGAAAACAATGAAAGTCAGGATGGCTCTAAGTTGGGCAAACAAAAAGCAAGACACTATACAGGAGAAGTAAAGTAGAGGTATTCTAAAGTGCCTTTCATTTAAACACATGCTTTTCAGTAGATAAGTAAGATTCTTCTTAACGTATGTTTGCGTGTACTCCACAAACATTCTGTATATTTAATCTATTTCTGCTTTATTAAGGTGTGGAAAGGAATTTGCCTTCCAATATTTATTCTGTTCTTAAGTCTGCTTCAGTTTTGTACTGTGTGTTCCCTAATTAAGGACACTAAATTTCTATTCATGTTTTGTTCTTTGTTTTCTTGTGTCCTTGTGGCTGATTCAAAACAAGGATGCTGAAGAAAGAATAAGATTTTTATAATAGTCCTTTGCTGATAATAATATTTAAAGCAGCAGCTGATCACAAGATTTTTTTTAAAAAATAATTTCAAAATCAAAGATAATCTGAACGTTACATATTTGAATTTAAACTGTAAATGTGGTATGCTGATTTAATGATGCTTGTTCTGATCTGTGTACAGCTTTCAATGAAGGACCACAATTAATGAATCAGGCACCACAATGGGACACATCTACATAATCACAGAACCTTCAGAGTTGTAAAGCACCTCTGAGATCACCAAGTCCAACCATACACACACAAAAGATCCCCACAACCTTGGCCACTAGAGGGTGCCCTGAAGAGCCACGTCTAAGTTTCTTAAATGCCTCCAGGGATGGTGACTCCACCACCTCCCTGGGCGGGCCCTTCCAGTGCCTGACCACTCAGTAAAGTAACTCTTCCTAATATCTAATCTAAACCTCTCCTGCTGCAACTTTAGACCATTTCCTCTAGTCCTGTCATTATTCCCTTGGGAGAAGAGGTCAACACCCACCTCTCTACACCCTCCTTTCAGGGAGCTGTAGAGGGCAATGAGGTCTCCCCTCAGCCTCCTCTTCTCCA
>JAOQGH010000023.1:9906489-9920895 GCA_025769975.1 Gallinago jamesoni | reverse complement strand
CAAGAGGGCAGGGACCCTCTGCCTCTCGTGGAGCGCCATCCGACCGTTCCCTCAGGATCGCCTCAGCCCTTCCCGCCGCCGCCACGCGACCCATTGTCTGCTCCGACCGCCTTTAAATGCACGCGCGGCTCCGGGCCCCGCCCCCTCCGCGCCTGATTGGCTGCCGCGGACTTCCTGCTTCCGGCTGGGGCTGGGAGAGGGGCACTCCGTCTGCAATTTCGCTTAGAGGCCTATTTATTTAGGAATTAGGTTTCCCAAACTAGCCAGAGCTGTTTTACTCAGCTCATCCCCCGAGCTGCAGTAGTGAAGAGGTTAAGGCAATTTCATGCCGCTTTGTTTGCGGGAGCCGTGAAGTCCATCTGCAGTAAAGCACTCAGCTGCAGGCAGCGGGGCCTCCTCGCTGCGAACGCCGCTTAGGTGCTCCACGCGAGGGATGATGGTAAGATGATGATTAGCTGCAAGAAGCTAAACGCTCCACCCCACGTTGTGCTGCTATGTTTTATACACCAGAGAAGTGTTAATTTTACAGAGGGCTCCAGTGGCCTGTAAAGGATGAAGCATCAGGCAAAGATGCTCCACCCCTGAGACCAGCTTGCACTCTTCAATAAACGTGCCCCGTTGTGGCACTGAAAAAAGAATGAGATGCGCTCCTCAAGAAGAATATTTTGGGACCAATCAACATATGTATGGCGCTGCCCTGACTCAATGAAACATCCTCTCCTCCTGAATTCTAGGTGTGATTCAATGTCTACGTTTTAGACTCACTTGGCATAAATTACCATGCTTTGAATCAAACTAATTGTTTTTATAGGCTTCCTTTTGTAATCTTTGAATTCTGACTAAAACTGCATCTCACTATGGTTTTAAAAGAAAACCTCAGTATCCTAATTTATGGTTAACATCCTTGCCTCCCTCCTATTAGTGCGTTCAGGTATAAGCCCTCCTATCTCTTGCCAGGATCACCTCTCTCCTTCCCCCCAGGACCATGATTTTGGGCTTCCAAGTCCGTGGTGATTCGCTGTGATTGCCCCCAAGAACCTAACCTCAGCGCAAGTACTTGCCTTTGTGTTGTCTCTTAGGGGCAACAATGGGGGGGAAACTGGACACCTATTTGCTTTCAGAAAGTTCTGTATTATTCTGTGTTATGGACAGAGTTAAAAGTGCATCGTAAAAAAAGCCAAATCCATGTATGTTCTACATTTACCAGCAGTTATCATCCCTCAGGTATCCTGACAGACACAGACACAAATTTAGCTTGCTCTCTGCATTCCAGCCCGTGCCTCTTTGCTTGCCTTGACTCATCACACACCAGAACAGGCTCTTTACACCCTTTTCTTGTTTCTGTGTCTGTTCTTTTAACTGAGCAAACTAATATATGCAGTTTTCTCCTAGAGGAAAAGATTTCACCAGATCACTTGACCCACAGACTGATTTAACTACTCATTTGTCTTCACAGCCAAGAGCAAATAATTAACACAGATATGCAAGTTACACAGAACAATGACAAAAGCTGGGGTTTTAAAATTTTTTTTCTATATGTTCTATTAGATATCATTATATTTGCTTCCTTAAGCCACATAACTTTAGACAAAGACCTTTCAAAAACAGTGTCTAGGGTGTTAAAACCTGTCCTTGTATGCCAGGTTTGTTATGATGTTTTCAACAGTTTTCTGCATGTTCAAAGTATTGCTGAAAGAAACCTGGCTTTATTTCTAAAAAGAATTGCAAGACTTTGTTGTCGTAGTCTGTTCATGTTTGTCTGACACGGGTAAGTTTTCATCTGCCTGAAGTGTGTATGAATGCAAAACCTCAAATCAAAACCGCGTCTACAGTTTGGGTTTCAGTGAAGCTGCTCACAGAGAGTTGGTGAATTTTCAGGGTATTCTACAAGCTTTGTTTGAAATTGATGCTGATAACAAAACTCAGACATCTGCATATAAACTTCAGCAGCATTCCCTCTTTTCCATCCTCTCTCCTAGGCTAGTGTCTTTATTACGAAACACGCAAGAACATCGTTAAGAGACACTTACATTGCTGCTTTTATATCAAGCAATGTACTGTCTCCTGAATTATCCACTTCACAGGATATATTAGTAATAGAGTATAAGCACTGGTTTACTAAAAGTCTGATGTTCTTTTGGTAGAGATGCCATGGTGAAATGAAAGAGATTTCAATGACACTGGAAACTTCAAGGTTCAGCAAATTCAGGGAGTCATGGTAGGTTATCTGCAACACAAAATGGAGGAGCTTACTCTTCCAGGAGTCTACTAAGGTGCCAACCAATGTAAACCTTCCAATACAGACCTAGCCTCATCGACCCCTGTTTAAATGCAAATAATGTCAATAAGTAGTGCTCTTCATGCACTAGGTAGAACTGTTTCATCCAAACCAGCTTTTAATATGTCAGTTAGAGCACTGTGTCCAGTTCTGGGCTCCCCAGTTCAAGAAGGACAGGGAACTGCTGGAGAGGGTACAGCAAAGGGCTACGAAGATGGCTAGCCGGCTAAAACATCTCTGTTAGGAGGAAAGGCTGAGGGACTTAGGTCTTTTCAGTCTAGAGAGGAGAAGAATGAGGGGGGATCTTAACAATACTTATAAATACTTAAAGGGTGGGTGTCAGGAGGGTGGGGCCAGTCTCTTTTCAGTGGTGCCCGTCTCTTTTCAGTGGTGCCCAGGGATAGGACAAGAGGTAATGGGCACAAACTTGAACTTTGGAAGTTCCACCTAAACATGAGGAGGAACTTCTTCCCTTTGAGGGTGGCAGAGCCCTGAAACAGGCTGCCCAGAGAGGTGGTGGAGTCTCCTTCTCTGGAGGCATTCAAAACCCACTTGGATACCATCCTGTGCAGCCTGCTCTGGATGACCCTACTCCATCAGGGGGGTTGGACTAGATGATTTCCAGACGTCCCTTCCAACACCATATCATTCTGTGATTCTGTAATTGGCTAACCTAACTGTTTTGCAGTGAGCATGCTTCCTTGAGCAATCAAACCTTCTACTGCCTTCACCCAGAAAGCTTCAAGAAGTTTCTAAAGTGCCTCCGCTTCCTGAAGCACAATGTGCCTGGGCAACACAAAAACAAGGGGTGACCAGCAGTGGGGCTATGTATAACCTGAGCTACCAGGTGCTACCCTTCTTGGGAAGGTTCCATTTTGCCAGGAAGGTGTAACTCATGAAGCTGCCTCCCATCTGATCAATCTTTTGCGTGATCCTTTGCCCTCCTCTCCTTTCCTTTCAGGTTTTTTCCTGCTTTCCTAGGAATGCATTCCCTTCTTATTCTGGCATAGGAGAAGGAGGGGTGATGAGCCCAACCACAACCCTGAACGTGGTGTGTTGTTTATAAAAAGTTACAGCATCACTACAGACACTGACCATGCCTTTACTCCTCGTCAGATGTAGGGTGAGCTGGTGGGAACCAACTTCTTCAGTTCTTACTGAGGCAGAACTCTTACTGGACCAGTGGGATTTTTATCCAAATAATGAAAATATCACAGCAAATTCACAATATTATATTTCACAAGTAGGACTTGCAGAGGTCAGAAAATTTCAGTTATTGTAACATAAGCATTGCTGGATCGAAGAGCTTGCACCGTGGGGAGTAAGAGTTTGACATAAAAAACCCCCACCCAATCATGTCTAGATGCTTCATAGAGAACAGACCTGTAAAAATGCTGCATTAATACTAAAAATATACACTGGGGGCTACCGTTGCGGCCCAGGTGCACAAATGGTTTCCACAAAGAAAGCCATTTATTTCTCTGTGTATCCCTTACCAGCGGGCGTGCGCTACGCTCAGCCCTGTCATGCCTCGCTCTCGTCTCCAGCGCCTCTCTTACAAGCCAGATGGTGTTACGCTCACGGACGAATGCGAGTTGCCCAGCTCGGGGAGTTACACGGCGTAGAGAGCCTTCATAGGGACATTTAGTCATAAATACTGTCATTACGGAGAGGCACAAGAGTCTGTGCTTCCTCCGTGAGTGCACCTGCTGGGAGGCAGCGCAGCCCGTCAGCAGTCGTGCCGCAGCAACCCAGTCTGGACCCGGCTGATACCTGTCCGACGGAGCTGGGGCGTCACTGGTGTCTGTGCGCCCACTGGGGATGCACAATGGGAAAGAGCCAGGAGTCAGGCCGTAGGGCTGTGACCAATATTCTGCATTTCCATACAGCAGTAAGCGCTTGCGACAGGTAACGAAGGAGGCACAGCCCGCGTTTTCAATCCTGTACACACAGAACAGGGCTGGTTAACACAACTTTCCCTAATTTGCTTCAGGAATGTGAAGGTATTCATGTGTTCGGCGTATTTTGGCCCTTAAGGACAAGGCAGTGGGTTCTGATGTAGTCCAGCACAAAGCCAAACTGCACAGCCTGCCAGAGCTCGGCAGGGGCAGCAAGTTATTAACAATCTGCTCGTTACCCTAACGGTGCAGCAGCTGGAGATGGCTCACTGCTGTGAATCTTCGTAATGGCTCTTTCTTCCATCAATATTCCTAGATATAGTAAGCGTCTGAAGAAAAGAAAGATCTCAATAAACTGCCACTCTCACTAATGCAAAAAGAAAAAAAGAAAAAAAAAAAAGAAAGGGATAAAGGGAAAGGAAGTATTTTGAGAGTGATCACTTCAGTGCAAACCAAACCAAACCAAACGTAGTCAATACCTCTGCGGACCTGCCAGGACTTTTAGGAGCCATACGGCAACAGACCATTAGTAGCAACAGATTTTGAGAAATCATTACTTTAGTCCCATGATACAAATATTGACTTTTATCTATTCTCTCTGTGGGCTAATCCCTCTTCTCATTTTTGTAATCCTCATTCCTGCACCTCATGAGCTTGAATCCTATTTTGAATCCTATGTAATAGCATGTGATGTCAAATAAAGATATTCAAAAGCCTCTGGAAGTCTGGTGAAAGGCCTTACCTTTACCCAGAGTTTCTTAATTAGCGTTTAATTTCTTCAAGGAATAATTGCAACACATCTGGTAAAGCATTGCATTTCAGTTACCAACTGGTGGGCTGTGGATTGGAGTATTGCAATTGTACAGAACTAGGGAGCACCATAAAGGAAAACACCAACACATTTCAGTAAAAAAAAAATCTTTTTAGACTTGATCGATGAATGATATGCCTTGCTTGCATGTTACAGTGCCTTCAGAATTTCCATTATAACCTGATTTTATGTTGCTCACAATTTTCTGATAGTGTCAAGCCTCTTCTTCCCCTCTCTCCCCCCAAAGGATGTAAGATTTTTATGCATTTTGGGGTTAGCTGAGAAAAGATGGAAAAAACTTATTCAGTCATAATGAAATTTAACACTTTATCCCATCCCAAGCAAGCAGTTTGGTGAGCAGGAGAATTCACAAACTTCAACTTCTTCACAAAATTCTTATCCCTTTGGATTACAAAGTGTTCCTACTTTCTTGATCTCAAAATACCCCTGATCTGCACTTGTTGTTTGATGTGTTATGGCTTTTAAAATAGAAAGTAAGGTTTAAAAATCTCATTTCTGTGATGGAGATGTTAAAGCAACGAAGAGGACAGAGGAGCTCCTTTCTGCTACTAGCCCAAGCCTGGAGAAGCAGCGCTCCTGTAGAGCTGGTGGGTACGAGCAAGAGGAGGAAAGGTGCTAATCGTAATAATAACATACCCTTTTTCACCTCAATCTCCTTTTCCAATCGAATAAAGCAACAAATCTGAAGTCTTCCACTCTTAATACTCAAGGTGGAATGATCTGATCAAATATCAGAAGAAAAAACTCTGCTATTTGTAACGGTAATACTATGTGTATATATAGAACAGACCAAGTAATTAACGTAGGACTGGGTGGAAAACACATTGCATTATTCTGCACTAAGGCAAAAAAAATGACTTACAGAGCATGTTTTCTTTATTTTTGTCATTAAAGACACTTAACAATATCAAAGAGATGTGTGGAGATAACTTTGTTCTCTAAAGACACTTGACTTTGCAATTAATCAAAAAAGTGTCAATGAATTTGGACTGCATGCTTCCAATAATTTGCTGATCTGTTGTCTTAATGTCACAGCAAATCCTCTTGAAAGTGGAAATTTGGTATACATCAGCTTGTCTCTTTAAAACATTGTGATAAGAATCATTTGGCACCATTTTTTTGACACCCTGTGAAACGCTTATAAGCATTTATTACTCACCCAAAAACACACCACTAGTAACTCCACTTTGATCTGTCCAAAATTTGTGTTCACTATTCATATTTCTCCACTGTCAGACTAAGTAATTCATGTATAGATTAATTAACATTAACAGAAGGAACGACTGAGAGTCTAAAGTTACCACACTGAATACAAGGACAAGCTTCTCTTCTATTATTAAGATGTTTGCACAGACACTTTCAAGTTTTGGTTTCATTTTTCTCCCTCCCACAGTCCCTTGAAATGTAAAAAGGAGATTCATAGTTCAATTTTTTTACAGCGGGAGAATTTCCCTAGCGATGCCTAATATTTTGTCTTGGAGAAAGGCCAGTTATCATTGGGTTAAACACTGCTGCTTTGAGTTTTTTCATAGAAAGGGCAGTGTTTCTATGGCCATAAAGCAATGCGTGTTGCAGAGGAATGGCATGGGAAGGAATGAACCCCAAGGAATGACAGTTCAGAGGCACCATGAGACTAACAGCGACGGGGTACCCCCAGCCACTGAACACACAGCACCAGCACTGCAAATGTCTGCCCTCCCTCAGCTCCTGTGCGCCGATGAGACTCTGCTCACTTCCCCTCGTCACACACATGTCAATAAAAAGATAATTTGGACAGCACACATCTCAACGTGAGCAGAATTGATGCATATAGTTACTGAGTTTAATTTCCTACCGTTACTTGCCATGCTACAGATAAAATTGCAATTCCAGCTGTCTCATCAAACCAAATCTCACCTTTAAGCACTTATCAGGCCTTGGCTGAAAAATACAGAAGTGCTGCTATATGCAAGATACCCCTTAACTCCTCATCTGCTTGTTGCCCAGCAAACTACCCACGTTTAGTTTTATTCATAGTCTGGGGCAGATGTTTTATACTTGTATTGAACTCCTGGGAGGCTGGCATCCCAACTCTGAAGCAACAGCTTTCAAAACCATTTGTGAAGACAACAAATACATCTTGGATTAAACTCTTCTTGCCAATGTCGTCTTTAATTACTGACATTCTGAGACAGTTTAATTATAACCGGCGATGCAAGCTCACCAAGCATTTAAAAGACAGTCCCAGGCTCAAACGTATGGTTTCCCTTTGTTCCTGACACAAAGTACAGCAGCACAACCCTGGAGGGTTCATCGTGGTGTTGCTGGGAAGCCTTTTTCTTTGGATGGACGTTGGTGAGCAGAACCAACATAGCAACAAAGGGCCATCCCCTGCGACTCCAGAAACAGAGGTTTGTAGGAGACATGCAGGAAAAAAAAAAGAAAGAAAAAAAAGAGTTGCTGATACAAATACATTCTCATGTATTAACCCCCCATGGTCTGAATTTATCAGCCCAGGAGAATATGACAACTCACAGATGCCTTCTTTGCCAAAAAGAAAGTATTTGTGCTACAGTAGCCTGTCTGACTGTGGTACTTCATTTTGTTAATGTGAGCCCACTATTTAATTATAAAGTTATTTCACAATTCAAAGCTTAATGCCTAGAGCTACTTTCGGTGCTATAGAAAACTACACTGTGATTTTCATGAAGAATAATACCTGTATTGTTTACAGAGCGGGGCTAGAGACAGCTCTGCTCACTACCACCTGCAGGCATTGAAAATTAGAACAAGTACATGCTTAATCATTTACCAAGGAAATGGAACAGCTACAATAACAACAAAAAAGAAAAAAATAAAGGTTTTACTAGATGAAAATGATTCTATGAATAATGCAATACGCTACAAGAGTGTCAAACATCAGCTCTTTTTGACCAAACTCTCAACAAGCAGTTTCTCAAAACAAAACCCTTCATTTGCTAGTAGAGACCTTTTTGCTTGCTGGCTACTCGGGTGCAGCTGAGAACAGTGAGTGAGAGCAAATCCAACTGCCTGTGGAAGCTCAGCTTCTACAAAGTAAATACAAATGAATTTTGATTAGACCACTGAGCTTAATTATAGCATTATTTGTATCTGACAGTCCTAGGTAGGAAAGTGATTGGTAATTCTTTGGCTTTGATTTCATAGGGTGGGTTGATTTGGTCAAGCAGTAAGGTACCTGAGAGACCACCAGGTGTATCCCATTCATCACCAGCTGCCTCATACACACAGATCTCCAGCTGGGCTCCTTTCACTCCCTGATTGGAAGCACTTACAGCAAAGGCACGTTTTAGTCTACTCATAACATAAGCTACTTCACCGTGGACGATAATGCTCAAGATCAGAGCCTGGCTAAAGTTTTCTTCTGGTGGGTTTTGGTGAAAGTAGGAGAATATCAGGGTAGCACCTAAAAGCACCTGAGAAAGTCTGAGCAAGCCCAGTGGAATATATAAATAAGTATTTCTCATTGTTTAACTTGTTTGCATCCTTATTGGTTGAGTTATTAATTAAAGGCAAAATAAATTGAACGTGAATTAAAATTAATAGGGAGCACAAATGTACTCATTTATATGCACCATGTTCTGAAGTAAAAGGTATCTGATGTACCTGCTTCATCTTAAAAAATACAAATAAACTGACACAACTGCACAGTTAACTACTTTACAAGAATTCAGAAATTCCTCTCTTTCTGTTTATTATTCTGTTCTTATATTAAAAGCAAGATTTTTCTTAGCAGATTATCAACCTCCAGGATATACAATTTTGTACAGTAAGTGTCTCCCAGGCTTAAGAGGTGCCTGTAACACCCAACAGCCAAGAACTTGGTGTCACACGTGAGACACTACAGGGGAACGAGCGATTTATTTTTATTAATTATACCAGTTAAGCTTTGAAAGCTGTTCTTCACATATTCTTGAGTACCAACACACTGTGCCTGCCAAGCAGCAATCAACCACCTATTGCATTTGCCAACGTGCATTTCTCATAGCTGCTTACGAGAGTGTTTCAGACTCAGACAACCATTAAACATCACGGTTTCAAAACATGTTGGGCGAATTTCTAGTAACTCCTGCTCCCCAAAACATCTCTATAAAGGCAAACAATTTAGGAATGCTACTGAAATCAGACAGAGAAGAAGCAAGGGAGCTGACCTAAAGACCTCACTGAGTGGGAGATGCTGAGACCCATGCAGAGAACTTAGTTGATTTTCCAGTCACTCCTCACCCATTCAGACAATGAAAATGTCACCCATCTCAAATCATTTCAGTTGCATATTATAAAGCTGTGATGACAAGGCTTGCTAACCCCTACTTCTATTATGTCTGCCCTGGATTCATGAGCTTTTCTGCCTTTACCTGTCCCAGGACGGCTGCTGGCATCACCTTCCTTTCAGACATGACCATTCTGGGGACCCACCAACCATGTATTGCAAGAGGGGCTCATCTGGGTTTGAGAAACATTTGAACTTGTTCTGAACTTCACTGGTTTCCTCACCACATGCAAACATCAACGTTAAAGAATCTGATGGCAAAATTTACCCTTTTCTCCCCGTGCCCTTCCTACACACTCATGCCCACACAGGAACAGGTCGCCCACCATCACACCCATTATGGTCATGTAAGGCCAACAGCAGATGCAGGATTGCTTTAACAGGCAGATGGTCATCTTTGTGCAAGCCTTCACAACTATTATAGCTTCTTATTTTGGGGAGAAAAAATAAAAATCACATTTTCCTAGCCAAAGGAATAAGAAAGAAAGGAATAACTTAGGAGGACTGATGAATCGTATGGCAGACATAGATGGAGACAACGGGTGCTTCCCCCCCACCCCTTTTAAATAAAAACCTCTTTATTTTGTCTCAAGTGGGCATCCAAATATCGGGCTATCCCAAAGTTTCTAGTGATTTGTATATCGTATATGACATATTTTGTATAGTTTGCCTTTAGCATTCTCTGAGCTACTCGTACTTTGCCATCGGGAAGCCGCAGCAGTTTAGAAGAGGTCCCTACAGCAGTTAACTTCGTTTAGGGACTTCATGCTGCAATCGCAAAAGGGAAAAATAAAAAAAACAATTGTTCAGAAGAGACCTGATTTTCATTTTCTTTGGGTCAGATGGTTTGCCAGAAAAACTTTTTCCTTCCCCTGGTTCCATCCTTTAAAAAAATAATGCAAAAAACTCTGCATTATTGCATGCATCAGACTGAAAAAGAAGCATCTGAGACCTACAGGAGTTTGTGGTCATAAAAGGTTCAGTCTAGGTAGAGTCAGGATCGGTGTTCAGCCACTACAGCTTCAGCTGTAGCTGAAGTTGTTTTGGGGAACAAAAAAAAGAAAATTCATATAATACAGCCAAATAAAGGCCACACTAAGAGCCCTCCTTATTTCCTATGAGAAAGTAAGACCCTGCAGGGGTGGAAATAAATTCGGTAAAAATTAATACCTTTTTTAATTCTAACTAGTAAGCATATCACCCAGAGCTAGACAAACCACTCAAAAGAAAAAAAGAAACCAAACCCTGTGATTTTTGTTTTTCAGTAGCTGGGACTACTAATGCAAAAGCTCAAGGCAAATACATTAATCTCCCCCGGCTATGCAGAAATAAAATGTTATGTTCAGCACTGCTTTCTTCAATGCCATTTTAACACAGGGTGGTTTTTTTTCCTCCAGCTTCCTCTCAACAATAAAATTTAATTTCATTTAAATAACAAAATAATACCCTAAACAAAACCCAAGAAAGATGGACATTAATTAGAAAGCATTCAAGTCCTGCCTTTGAGATAGATTATGTCTTTTCTACAATTTAAAAAATACAAATGTTATTTTTTCCCCTTTGTGTTCAAAGCCAGCAGTGAGGTGCTTGGAGTTCAGCAGGAGGACCCATGCCCAACCACAAGGCAGGCTTTCCCCTCGGCAGTGTCAGAAGGTAACCTGGCATATACCAGGTTAGACCCAGGGGGGTCTAACAGTAGTGCAAATGTAAGTCTGGCAACAAACCAGAGACACCCTGCCATGTCATGCCTGGATGCAGAAGAATCCCCTTGACTGGCACTCTGTTAAACTGGATTTAACTGAGAAACAGGAGAGAAGAGCATCCTTGAGAAAAGGAGCAGCCGGGTTAAGGAATAAGGGCGTTTGTGTCCCTTCCTGCAACACTGGCACTGCCTTTCCCAGCAGTGTTGGAAGATGGGAACATTTTCAGTACAGCTAATGATATTTACTTTAAATGCAAAGGCAAGTAATCTGAACACATCTTTCCCAGGCATTTCCCAGTCACCAGAGTCAAGCAGAACCTAACAAGCAGGTCTAATCAGCTGTGGCTTTTCTGTTACCTGAGTTTGACTTGCATGAAATTCCTCATGTAGATGAGAAGATAAAACAAATTACAACAATCTGTCCCAACAGTTTTCCAAATGCAAGACAAAATTAAGAAAAACAAACCAAGACAGAACCCTCCAAAATGCTTCCCGTGCTCTCTTTCAGTAAAGTTGCAGAAATACAGAAATTCTGCCTTTATTTGTGTGTCGTTCCACTCCGAAGATTTCCAAAGGACATAGATCAGATTAGCTTTTTCAGAGGCCCAGAAAAAAGATCAATGCTCTTGATCTTTATTCTGGGCCTGTGAAAAAATGAAAATACACCTTTATCTTTTAAACCTTGTACCATCTGCAAGCCTGTGCAGACATACATACAAACAAACTGGAACTAAAAACTTTCCCTGGGTTATACTTCATTCATTCCCCGTTCCACTACAATTACAAACCAACTCTAATTTACCATAAAGAAGTTACTAGAAACACATTTCACACTGATGAACCTTACATTAGCGTGGCTTTTAACAACACATTGAAGCTTCAAAGGCGCAGAGATGCAGATGAGACCTCTTGAGTCTCTCTTGAAGATGGGCGCTAGTCAAAAAACCTTAATTTAATACACTGTTTCCTGCAGATCAGAAAGTGCAAGTGAAACATCTGACATCAAACAAGCAGGGGACAGGGAAAGTTGCAGCGGCTGAACATGGTTTCAAACTTAAAGAAGTGGTGCATTTAAAAGAAGTGTTTTTCTTTCCTGCTTTCTTAAGAAATCCTGGGAGCCACTGTGAGCCTCTACTGATGTCGAGCTTCCCCCAGGCTAGGGAGCAGGTGTGTGGCAGCAGGGAAACCACCCCGGTGAGATGGACAGAAAAATCTTCTGAGGGTCTTATGTGCTCCTCATGGTTGAAGAGTACCATCTCTGTGTGGTGGCAGACAGGCACTGGCTCCACGGGGCACCTGCTGGCTCAATGGCACAACCAGAGCAGAACCTCCACTTTCAAAAAAAAATAACAGTGAAAAAAAAAGTTTTGGCCGTTGTCATTGCAAATAAGCTTGAAACTAAGAAGTGGAAAGGTCTAAAGCTATTACCTGCCCTGAACCTGCAGAGATTGGATAAAAAAATGCCCCAAGAAATACCTGTATATCAAACAATTATCCAAAGCAACAAACAATGTCTGTGATGGGAGAGAGGAACAAAGAAAAAGGCCGAGGAGAATCATGCATGCTAAGGGGTGTGCTGGGCTTTCCCTGGGCTCTGTCCCCGTCCTGTTCTCTGCCCTGGGATTGGGATGCACTCCACAGCCAGTATTCCCACAGCACCAGGAACCAACTAGTGCTGTTAAAAAGGAAAAACAAAACAAAACCAAACCTTTCACTGAAACAGGGGAGTTAGGTTTGTCCCAGAAGCTGTGACCCTCGGAAGTGCTACTGAAGATTCAAGTCCCTTCCAAAGCCTTTTAGGTGCATCTGGCCTGATAGATGCTGAGGCTGACTTGGGTGTCTCTGCCATCCTCACTTCCAACAGGACCAGGCAGTTCCTTAATAACGGATGAGTCTGGATGATCCTGGAGCCCCCCTCCCTGTTTCTGCTCTGCCCAGCCACGTTCCTCTGTGCTGCATTTCCCCCGCCCCCCTGCTCGGGATGATGCTCGTCACCGACAATCCCTCAGTGGGAACTGGAGATGCTCTTGGCTGGCTCCTTTGCCGATTCTCTGCTCTTGACCCTTCCTTGGTATTACTCTCCTCAAAGCTTGCACAGATTGTTATGGCCACGAGCTGCACGCCAAGCACGTTAAAGCAACGTATATGTATTTCTTGCACAGTCGTGGTTGCTATTTACTGCATCTCGAAACGAGCAGCGAGGATTTAGCGTTTACGGAGGAAGAGATTCATTTAGCTGGTACGGCCAGGGCGGGTGTCACAACAGCGTGGATCAAATGCAGCCCTTAGGTGAAAACAGGCAATTACATTTACTCAGTGCATGGGAGAAGTCTTGTTATTTATACAATACAATTGAGGCATATGTCCAACAATGCTTATAATATAAATATTTTTAAAAATGAAGGAAGAAGGACAAAACCAAAAACGCCGAGTAAGCTACCTCAGAAATTAAACTTAAAATCATACAGTTTTCCCAGGTGAAAAGCAAATAATAAAGAGAATCCGATGACAAAAAAAAAAACAAAGAGGCAGGAGAACACTTATTCTCGCCCAGATTTTTATTACCAACCCTTGAGATCTAGCAAACGCTTAGGCCATTTCAAAACCTGACAAGAACAGTGCACATAGGGGGAAAAACATTTTTGATTTAATGCATTCCACTCCAAGTCCTCCCGATGTCAGTAGGACATGGCTTGAGAGAGGAGCATTTCAGTATGACGAGAGCCTCGGGTTTTGCAGCTCTGGGCAATCCCAAACATTAGACTACATACTGGTGTGATAGGTGCACAGACCAGGGCCTGATTGGTCTAAGACTGTGCCCTGAGCCCGGCAGGTATATTTGGTACATGATGATTTAATTGAATTTCTCTTATTTTGCATCGCAGGTCATGCTTAAGTCAATTCCCTACTTGTGGGCTATAATTCAGAATACAAACACCAAAGTTGATGGATGATGGAAAAAGTGATACGCAGATGGTAAAAGCAGCCTTCCTTGTTTTCATTTTTTATTTGTATTGAATTAGTACCCAAAAACTCCAGCTGGCATAAGGATCTGACTGCTACTGTCCCCGTGTGAATTATTCAGTGCTATTTCATTCTTGCCAAGATTTCCAATATATATATATATGTATATGGAAAAATATTTGTTCAATGAAAGAGCTGCAGTGAGGAATCCTTGCTTTCTCGGAAAATTTTTAATAGAATTTTAATAGAATTGCAGTGAAAAATGGACCTAAAGTATAAACAGAAAAAACTCCTTTCATAAAGTCCTGTAGTTTGTGTAGAGATTTCTCATTTTTTTAAATTCTTTTGTTTTATTGCTTTCAGAGAACATTTTAAGTAGGAAAAGCCAGGATCCCTTAAACTAAGAAGATCTTAAGCTTAAACAGGTATCAACATTGCTTCGCT
>JAOQGH010000023.1:9889882-9904868 GCA_025769975.1 Gallinago jamesoni | reverse complement strand
CAAGGCCAGGCTGGATGGGGCTTGGAGCAACCTGGTCTGGTGGGAGGTGTCCCTGCCCATGGCAGGGGGCTGGAACTCCATGATCTTTAAGGTCCCTTCCAACCCAAACCATTCTATGATTCTATGGTTCCTCCTGTTTCCAAACCAGAAGACTGTCAAACAGCATATTCCCACTCTGCTCCCTAGGTGCAGCCCCATGTGAAACTTCTCACTAGCTTCCTCTCCTCTAGTAACCAAACATTCTGGTCAACCACTTGCTGTTGCAAGGCTTGTGGGGTATGGAAAAGCAGCAGTGACAGCCAGTGGGATGTTTGCTTCTTGTGCTGTGCTGCTGCAAGGGGCACTGTGAAAAAGGAACAAGTTCATACAAGGACGTACTGAGCTCAGAGTAAGAGTGATAATTCCTGCCTCCCAAGAGAGGGGTGGCCCCCTCGTGACTGGAGCCCTGGTTGGGTAGACTACAGGACCGTGCAAAAGGCTCGGGTTTGTGTGAACACCACTGTATGCACAGCCACAGAAAAGGCAGCTCTTACACAAGAGTTTTTTTCCTCCACACAAACACGCCTGCACAGCAAGTGAAACCACTCCACCTCGAGACCCTTCACCACCACGAGGTGCTGTTCAGAAAACACACCACGTGCTTACGTTGGTGGCCAGCACTGCCAAAAGACAACTCGCATCTAAATGTTGGACCTTGTTGAAAAAGCAATGAACTGTGTGCTGAATCCCTGGGAAAAGTACGAAAATATTTTATATTCCTTCATATGAAGTTGGAAGAAAGAAGTTTTGTTCAAAAAATAGAGTTGAGGATGGTTTCCTGGAAAGGTAAGCAGGAAAGCAAATCCTATTTCAGCCGATGGTACCATTTATCTGAACTGAGAAGTTAAATCAGGTTTTCCTAGTGAAGCAGGAGGAGGGTACCCAAGGATCAATGGGCAGGGGATTAATCCTAATGGAACGGGTGGATAAATCTCCATGCATCAATGACAGACTCCAAACCATCCTAATCAGTAAGTTTGCACTAGCCTTGCTGCAACGCTAACTGCTATTAGGCATGGTTAAGTAGTTACACATTTTCAGATCAGATTCCTTTCAGACCCTCATTTCTTGCACAATTTCTATTGGCACAGAAGCTTGAGTGTGAACCGGGATTGCTCCGTGGTGAACTTGGCTACCACCTTCATAGAAATGCACGTTCTGCTCTCAGGTTACATGGCTTGTGTTCTTCTGCTTTCTCCTAGAGATGAGATGCTGTTTCATCTCCTCATGTGATACCTCGCAGGCATGCCTAGGGCCCTTCTACACATGCCCTAGTCCAGGTAAGGGGCTTGATTACTGAAAAAAAGAAAAAAAAAAAAAAGGAAAAGACCATCTCCTGTCTTTCAGATCAAGGCTCCAGAGCAGTGAGGGCTTTGAGGCTCAGCAGAAAAGCACTTCTTTATAGCACTCACACTCTGCATTCGCAAGCAAACTCCTCCATAAACCAAAGTTTACTTCAACATTGGAGCCCATTATCACTGATTCCACAGAGACTAATATCACTGCTCCTCTAGAAAACATTTTTTGGGGGCAGGTTTATACATTATTCTATTTGTTTGTCCCTGAAGCATAGGGAAGACAGAGCTTCCTGGAGCCAGGTGGGTTTGTCAGTCTCCCTCAGAAAGAAAGAAAGAAAAAAAATCAGAGATGTCACTGTTCTTTAGTAAAAACATGCAATGTGGTGCTTGCATCTAATGGTGACCACAGAAACAGGTCTTTCCAGAGAGAACAAAGCCAAGTCTACTTGTCTCATTTAGTCACTTGAGTCTGCAATGACACCTTTAAGTCCAGTGGTATAAAATTCCCACTGGGAACCATTTAAAAAGCCGTTTAAACTGTTATAAAGGAAAAGCTCTTTCAGTCTTCAAGTGCAAAAATGTTGCTGCTATAAGAAGCAGTTTATATATGTCAAACCCACGTGGCTTTTGGGACTGTTGCTAAAGCTAAGCAAGACCAAGGCATATATCCCTGCAGGAGGGAAAGCTTTGAGTGACCTCAAAAGCAAAACCTACCATCAACCTGACTACTTTGTGGGCAGGTGAATTCTGCTCTTGCCCATCCAGAGCAATTCCAATGTCATCTTAGAGCTCCTCACTCTACAGCTGCCCAAAATGCCCCTCTCTGAAGTAGCAGAAATGTCGACAGAGTCCCCTGTCACTTTGTACGGCCAGCCTGAGCTGAACTGCCCTCTTAGCTGAAGAGGAGAGACGCGAGGGATGGAGATGAAGGCTGCCTACTGGTGGCTGCACTGCTGATTTCTCATGCCATCTCATATTAAGGTTTTATTTGTCCTGTCTGATTTCAGGTATTTTGGAGCAGGTACCTTTAGCACGAGAAACATTAGTTTCAGAAAAGGCAAGTGATATATTCTGTATAGATCTGAATGGGAAAGGCAGCGCCTTGGGTCACTCGTACAATGGTGCAGAACACCACGAAGATGCCCAGAAAAGCAACCTTTCTTCATTATTTGAAATAAGCCAGGTGTAGTTCTCTTTTGAATGGAAAACAGACTTGAAATGACATGCCAGTTCTTGAGGATTTTCTGTTTATCACTAGCACAATAACATCAAAGGAAAAAATAATTTGTTTGATTTATAACTTGATTATTTTTGTATGCACTTACCAAAGAAGATACCTTTTAGGGATCAGCTGTTTGATGAGGTTTCATTAGAGCTATTAAGTAACGTTTGCTGTTTGAGATAGCATCATCTGAGCCACCATGCATATATGAAGGTCTTGAGGGAGACGAACAATACTGGATGCAAAGAAGAATTATGAGAGGTTTTTGACATTCATAAGTTTAAGTGTACATTAGTTCCAGCCTTGCTTTTTTGTGTGTTTTCTTTTCTTAGGCATGAAAATTGAAGTCTGCAGGTTTCAGATGGAGAAAAGTAAACATCTTGTGATAAGCAAGTGAAAACAGCAGAGATGCAAATTTTAAATGTGAACCCATTCCGTGATCAAACACCATGGGACTCAAATCATAAGCACTTAACAGTGTGAATGGGTCAGCAAGACAATTCAGGGACTATCTATTCCCATGAGCTACAAAGAGGGGTTTTTGTTTGCTTGTTTATCGGTTTTTCGAGAACCTCATTACAGGGAAACATAAGTTGTAACTTCCCTACTGATTATTAGAGGAGAGCAAGGAAGGGCATATCTGTTCTCTGTTCAATGATCCATGCAACCAGAGCCGTATCCACAGCAGGCAAACCCAGGCTGTAGGAAGCCAAAATGCCCAGCACAGCAAACATGTTTAAATGAATGCAGTCAGGGCTGAATCAAGGTGATCTGTGAAGCCTGATCCCAAAGTCCTTTCTCTCGGGAAACAGAAAAGTACATTCAAACAAATGAATAAATGCTTCCATAGATATTACAGCTATAATTTTCACACGCTAAGATAGAGAGACCTGGACTATGCCCAGTTTATACAGACTGTAAAACATGAAAATAGTGCTCAATGTTCTTTGTTGCATTGTTGAAACTAAAAAGAATATCCAATTTGGCATTTTCTCTTGTTTCTACATGCAAGACATTAAAAAGGCTACATTTCACAGCTGTTACCAAAAGAGGTGCATCATTTCTATAAACAATAAGTTTATCATGGTGCCAGGTCTCTCCAGCAGTAAGAACAAGCGCTCTCACTACTGAAGACTTTTTTTGCTGTAAATTTTCAGCCTGGCTGGGAGGCTGCTCACCCTTTTTACATAGGCAGAGGAAATTATACCCTGCAGCAGTCATCCTGCACCGTCTCGTCTCAGCACTTGCAAGGTACAATATGAAGATTTGAGATTCATTAGGCCACGGATGCAAATAGAGGTTCATGCAGAAAGATACCCAGGAGTGGTGGCTGCATGTCAAACCTGAGAGGAGGATCAGAGGCCACGCCACTCCTCGAGCAGAGAGGAAGTGTCTTTGGAAAGGGTAAATCTCATTTGTGCAGGAGACAGACTTCCTCGCGGGCCTTTAACAAGGCTGTGAAGTACAACCCTGCAGCATCAACATTTTCCGCTCTATCACAGGCTTCAACGCTTTCTGCAGACTTCCAAGAGAAAACCATATTTCAACCTGCCTTAATTAATTGGACATATGTATACCACACAGAAATCTAATAAAACCCAGGCAAGCAGAGAAAAGAGGGGAGGGAGAAGCACATGCCACGGGCATCAGCGACACCTCTCAACGCGCTGCTTGAAAGGCTCGGGCACCACAGCCGTGGGCAGTGCTTCAGAGCCAGAAGGCTGAGAGGAGAGGACCCCAGTGTCCTCTGCTCTGGAGGAACTGAAAAGCATAGCAACGCTCATCCTTATCTTCTCAGCCTGGGGTGGGGGGGAAATGGAGATATCAGCAGGGAAACCATTCTGCAACAACATCCTACCATTGTTTTCAACCTTGGCTGCTTCCAGGCAGGTAAGAGAGACGAAGACAACGCTGGCCTCTTAAAACCAGACTGTAAATTAAACAGTGAATGCTGTAATCTCATCTCTTTTTTTCCACTTTTGGAACTCCATATGGTTTTGTCCAATTGAAGATCCGAGTTCTTTATGACTCGCACTTTTTCACTTCCATTAGCACATACAGCACCAATGCACTTCCGGGCAAGTGCCCCTAAACTGCATTCATTGGGGTAAATTCCCAAAAACTAAATTCCCAAAAGCTCACCTAATGCTTATGTTCGTAATTGGTTCCTTGGAAAGATCTGCCTTTGCAACAGGTAAAACACCTTTCTACAGCAACACAATCAGCAACAGCATCGAAAAACTAAGAGACAGCGAGCAAGAACAGAGGACTTGGAATCTGAAAGAAATGTCAAACCCAGAACTCCATTAAATGGTAAAACTCGAGCAAACCCCAAGTAATGACAGAGCACAAGTGATTATGTGAACTGCAAAAAACATACAGACAATGGAAAAAACCATAATCCCTATAATTTTCCAATGGTCCTGATTATTATAATCTGCACCTCCACAGCATTATTCCACTAATGCATTACCAAGTACAGCAGCTTTGTCTTGCTTATTTTGGAACACAGCTGTTGTTTTAATTGAACCTAACAGATAATGTGATCAATGGTGCTTCTTAGACCCTAGCTACAGAACACAGTGGGGGAATGAAAGCTGGGACGGTCTAATTTATTTTTTTAACCCTGCAAAATGATTGCTATAAGCTGCAAAAAAAAAAAAAAAAAATAGGTCTTCCCTTTACAGCAGGATCATCCCATAGGAGATAAAAGCAGAGTTCTCACTTTTTATAAGGAAGTCTGAAACTGAGGACAAAAGGAACACAGATTTTTGCTCTAAAATCTTAAGTTCCTTCTGCATGGCTATGTAGTTCTTGACATGTTGTTAATGACATAGCAAGGTTTTCACTTGGTCTGTCATGAAAATTAAATTCTGACCACGAAAGTTCACTCAAAAATCCAGAGTGCATCTGTATTTCCTTGGTTTGGGCCATTCAGGACGTTTGGAAGTTAGAAGAGACCAGCACCTCACTCTGTTGCCCTCCTTTTCCAACACTTCATACCTGATAAATAGGACTCCAAATACACTGCCAGAGATCTCTGCTGCCTCACCCGTAGTCACGGAGCAATCACCTTGGCTCCTGTTGTTCCTGCACCAGCAATCAAATCTGCTGATAGCAGCTGCCTTCAGATACAGCCCGTGTCTCCTTCCCATAGAGCAAATCTGTGCTACCAAAACACGGAGGCACAGACTGTGAGGATACACCGATACCTGAGCAACCACGAGATTGCACCCTGCAGGACTTCACTCCTGCCCAGGTAACGCAGCAGACATTAGATCTTCCCACTGTGGAATATCCTTTCCATTACTTAGGAATGCAATCAGAAGGCAGGTCAGATGATGCTAACAGGCAGCCACTTGCAGACATCCCAAACACACAAGAGAGCTCGGAGTGAGTGATGGGAAGAAACAATAACCAAGATAGTTGACCTCAGACATACTGGGGAAGACAACTGAAATAGGAACAAAGCTCTTCTAGAGATGACAGGCTGGGGTGGCAGTCTGGATTATAGCTTCTTAGCCACAAGGCAGAGACAAAGAACAAGATGTGAAAGGGGAGAGAAACAAGGGCCAGAAAACAGCACTCTGACATGACGAATACACAAGGAGAGAAGGAGCAGTGCTCCAGAGAACTGCAAAGGAAAATGGATGGCAAAAGGGACAGAAAAGCAGAAAGGTTCAAAACTAGATGGTCCTTGTCCAGCTGTGTAGGGTTTTGCCACCATGTGCCTGCCGTAGTAAACGTGCCATTGCAGTCAAAGTCATCTGCAGCCAAGATACAAACTAATCCACTAGAGAGTTCCTCTAGGCTTTAACAGCAGCACACTATCCCTGCGGAGTAGGGCTGAATGTTCCAAATCAGCCTCATTTTGATACCTTTCTTCGAACGCTGACTTAGGGGATTTTACTGTTTGTCCTCTACTAGCATTTTCTTGGACCAAAGGCAGAGCATATCACCTGTAATATCACTATTGAATTAACACTTCTAATTAGAGATAATAATAATAATAATCTTGAAGCCGATATAATTACCCTCAAGCTTAAAATTCTTTCAGTTACTCTTGGCAATCACACCTGAACCCAAAGCCCAGAGCGGGCAGGAACCGCTCCATCACGTTTGTGATGCTTTGCCTCTAGTACAAGTTACAGGGAATTAATAAACATCGTAACCTGTAGACAGTTGTCACAAAGAAGAATGGGTCATGCTGCTGAAACTGCACAGATAACAACATATAGGAAGACAGAATAGGTTATAAGTATTGCACATGCTTGGAAACAAAAATGTTGTGCCTTCAACAAGTATGATTATCTCAATCTGTAGCCTGGCTCCTGAGTTTTGCAAAATCATTCACTGTTGGTTTTACAAACAAAAAATGATTGTTGTGGGGTAGAAATCAGTCAGAACATAGCACAGAACATATTACAAGACTGAAAATAGCTTTGCACTTTTAGATATTTTCCATGGATGATAAAGAGAAGTAATGGATTGTGACCGACGTGTCTGTGACCTTCTAAAAGCTTGCAAGTAGCTTTTAGGACCAAGGGAACATTCTTCTATGCGCACCATAGAAACAACTTCATTTTGTTAACTAGCTCTCCATTCACGAGAACTAAGAAAAATAAAAAAATGGGCAGATAAGAGGGGGGGAAAAAATAATCAGTGATTTCACTACAAGGTCTCATTGAAACTTTTGCATTCATGATCTGTCACTCTTTGCTTTGTATACAACATGGGTTGGGTATTTTTGAAAAAGGTGAAATTGATCAGAAAAGAAAAAGAAAAGATTACACAAGATAATATTTATTGCCAGAATGCCTCAGATTCTGGTTGGACCTTTGAATTTTGATTATTTTTTTTTTCCTTGCAGAGGAGTCAAAGAAAATTAAGGTGCTTAACAGGATAATGAGATAGAGTGGTAGCAAGGGAGAAGATAACATATGTTCATTTATTTATAACAATATTGCAAAGTGTTCAACATATTTAGATCAGCGAGACAAACATTTGCCATGTAATTTAATTAGCACTTATGGTAGATACCATAAATGTTTCTAATGCACACTTTCTATTACACGCAATTATAAATAGTGTGCTTATTTATAACTGCAAACTGACCAGAAGATGGCCCCATAGTGAATACAATGCAACTTAAAATTCACCCAAGGGAATAGCCTGGTGTCAAAAAGTGCAAGCTCTATTTATCAATCCTGTTCCCCAGGAGAAGAAAACTCAGTTTTAGGGGCTGACCCAAAGATCACTGATGAAACCCACGAAAAATCTGAATAAATTCACTGGATTTTGCTTCACACCCTTCTCTGGGGTGTCCTCAGAACAGCAGGCTCACAAACTTATGCCTTCCTTTCCACTACAATTGACTGGAAAGAATGAAAAGAAATTTCACTGCATTTATGAATGTGCTTCTTCCTTCCTTCTACTATCCTGGGAAGCAGACTGTACACCTGCTATCAACTGTGAAAATAAAAAGATGTTCATTCCTAGCTGAAATGGCACATGCCACTCTTCTTCAAGTTTTGTGCGTGTGCAAGATGACTTTTTTTTTGGTGTGAATCATTAGCACTGCCCAGAAAACAGTCGTGCTACGTGAATGTGCTCCTATCTGGAAATAGAAGATATAATAATCTATGAAACACAAGAGCTTTGTACTTCAATTGGGTAGAAGTGCTGGCTACCACAGCGGTCTTTTTTTTTTTTTTTTTTTTCAAAAAGCAGAGGATTTAGAAAAAGAAATATTTGAGCAAAACAGTTTAATTTGGCTGGAATAAATTATGGCACTCTTTACACCACAAATCCATAAAGCCCTTTGCTATACACATGCAGAAAAAAGTGAACGGGAAGGGTTTTGACCAAAGGCAAATAATGTCTGATGCAGCTTCATAATATCGCTTAAAATCAAATCACATGACTTCCTGCAGTTGATGATAGCTAATGAAAAGATGAATTTACTCTCACCGTATCATATCTGTCCTTGGGAAGCCACCTGCTATGACAGGTAAATTAAGATCATCAAGCTTGTACCAGAGATACGGACACGATGGCAATAGAGAGAACATAGTTTTGGGAGACACCAGTGAGAGGACGAGGGGCAATGGGCACAAGTTGGAATGTAGGAAGTTCCACTCAAATATGAGAAAAGACTTCTTCACGGTGAGGGTGGCAGAGCCCTGGCAGAGGCTGCCCAGGGAGGGTGTGGAGTCCCCTTCTCTGGAGATCTTCAAGCCCTGCCTGGGTGCCACCCTGAGTGATGTGCTCTGGACAGTCCTGCTTCAGCAGGGGAGTTGGACTAGATGATCTCTATGGTCCCTTCCAACTCTAAAAATTCAGTGAAATTCAGTGAAAGTCCGAGTAGAGAGAGATACTTGTTTTGACAGAAGACCAATTTCTTACTGGATACTGACAATCAATATAAGGTTCACTTTAATTTAAACATGTTACTCAAAGTTACTGTAAGATGATAATTATGATTTGTCCTTCTCCCCCCCCACCATCTTGACCAAACTCCATAAGATCAGAAGAGCAGAACAGCCTGTTTCATTCAACACTGGGAAGAGGCAAGGCAGTATTTTAGCTAACTCTGGGGGAAAAAAGGACTAAAACCTCCACAAGCTCTTTACTTCTCAATTCTATGTGCTCCACAGGGTAGCTGTGTGCCTCCATCCAAGTCACTGGCCCTTTGACAATTGCAGGCAAAAGATTTCTCAAAGGCTCTTATTCTAGCTCCATCCCCAGCTTTTAAATATTGAAGCAGAGGTAATTAAGATTAATAAAACGTAGAGTTGCTACAATTAAGATATACTCTAGACAGGCAATAACATATTGTTTATTCAAACAAGAAAGAACAGTGCATCAATAATTACGACTGGAACCATTCGTGTTAATTCCAAATCAGCTGATGTTGAATATGCTGTACTGACTGCTGGGCACAAGGAATACCCGTCTGTCTAGACAAAAATTCTTCCTGAAGGAGGGCTGTGAATCACCCCAGAGCTTCTGATCAACACATCCAAAGTGTAAACAAATGTTTCCTGAAATAGAAAATTCTTATCACTTGTCACAATGTAATTGCAGCTGTTCAGATTTCAGATGACAACGGTACCTGCCTCGAAACGTCCTCCGTCCAGATCCCGTACTGCCGTGTTCCACAGCTGGCACAGCGGAGTCTGGCAGCTGGCACTCTATTGCTACCAAATAGCTTAGGTCCTGATTGCCACAGCTGCCCTAACTTCACAGAGGAAAAAAAAGTCATTTTTTGCTCCATGGGTTACCACAGAAAGATGACCAGATGAGCAAGGGTGATACCCACAGCAGACCTTTGAAGTGCAGAGGGTTGGAGGTTGTACCTGAATAACCCTGGAAGGAAAATTACTACTAAGTTGCTCACTTCATTACTACTTTCCTGCGTGAAAGGCTCAAAAGTAGAGCATGAGGAAACAACCATTTTCTCACACAGAGGCTTTCAAGCACTTGAAGGAATATAATCTGAAATGCAACACATGTATTTTGAGGAATGGAAATCCTTTTTGCATAGTCACTGTAGGCTTCAGCAGCCAAAAGGTTCCTATAGCTGGTTACTGTCAGTCTGGATACCAGGCTTCTGGAGGAAAGGACCATTGTTAGAAACCTCACAATCTATTTGGAGTGAAAAGTCAGATTACAATTCCCCTTTGAAACAAATTTTAGAAGAAGCTGCCTTAAATACTAGTGGGCAGAAACTGTTAATTTTTTTAAATTAAGAATTGTTCAGAAGTCCTCATTATGCTACGGTGGATTTATGAGATAAGGAATATTCTAGCACAAGAGCGCTAGAAGAATCATGTGGGTAAAATTACAGAGTCACCAAAATGCCAGATTAAAATAATTTTGCTGTAGTTGATTTTGAATGTTTCTCTCCCCCCCCCCATTTTCCCCTAACTCAAGAGAGGAAGCCTGACTTCCATATATTTAACTGATAATACCCCAAACCATTTTGCCTGATACTAAAGAAAAATCGTGTATCTTCAGAAGCTTGAAAGGGAGTTTTGAAGAAGAAAGATGAAGACACAGAATGAAAAGACATTTAAAAGATGAAATTACCATTTAAAGATGTCAAAAAGTGGATATATGTAAAGTGAGTTTCTCAGTTTCTTTATGAAGCAGTCAATAAGATCAGCTTCATGTTTTCCTCTTCTTTTCTTTGAAATATGGATTTTTTTTTTCCTGTGATAGAAGTGTTAATTTTAGGGTTCATTTAAAATTCATAAACCTGGAAATGGTAATATGTTTGGTTCGTATACTCATACGAGGAGTACGATTTTCTTGAGCAGTTGAGGCAGTCGCAGACTTTATTCACTCGACGCAGCCAGCGTTTTTATTCATTCATTCACTATCAATACTTGCAGACACCACTCTTACTCCATCACTGCCACACCTATAGCCATCACTCAGCTTTTCATGGTTATAAATACCAGGCAGCAATGATGGCTGTGTGCCTTTTATTAGCATTTCTTGAAATATATTTCCTCCCATAATTTTTTTTTTCTTTAAATGAAGAGATTTGAAGAGGCTTTAAACAGAGATTAGGCACGTGCAATACTAACAAGACCCAGTTGATTCTAAGACCTGGAACTTTTCAGAGCTTTGCCCCACCAGACTGCTATCCTGGATTTGATTACCACAATCTTGCAGCTTCTCCGAAGCATCTGAAGTTAGCTACCACTGATGAGCCAGTTGCAATGCAGTCAGTTTGGTAAAGGAGCCTGAATTTCAAGAAATACTCCACGCTACCTTGGGGCATGCAACACTTGTTGGGGTAAGTGATCCCTGTGAGATCTTCCACAGTCCTGGTCTTTTAGTGAGCACTCTGATAGCATCCTGACCCCAGCCTGGAAAAGGACCCTGGTGCACACCCTATTCCTGCAGGCCATTGTTTCTTCCAGAAAACCACTCTGGGGACAGAAGAGCTGTGCATGCAATATGCCCTCCTCCTTACCCAAATTTACCTAACCTCAGAGTGGGACAAGCCATAGGGCTTAGTTTCACTTGGATGTAGATTTTAAGTAATGAGCTTATTACCAAAACGGCTGCAACACCAGGCAGGCATTTCAAAAGCTCGACATTAGAAGAACAGATCCTGCTGGAATTTTCTTAAGGAATTTCATATATATTTAAAAAAAAAAAAAAAAAGCTACACCACCAAACAAACAAAAAAACCCAAAAGCTGATGTTGAATTGCCTTCTTCTGTGACTTGTGGCCATCTAGCCACGCTGCTACAGAGCAGTGTTTGGTCCAGCATGCCTTGTTGTTCAGCAGACAAGCCCTGGTCACAGCCTGTCCTCGGGAACCCCCAGGCATCTCTTGGTACCTGCCGCATTTTCTAGCACAGTGGGAGGGGGCTGAGTTCTACCAAGACCAGTCTGTACAGAAATACAATCCCTCGCCAGCAAACTCCTGTGCCATGTGAGAGGGGTAGGTGTAGGGACAGGTCAGGAGCAGACCTTGTGTAAACTGTCCTGCTTGTCTTGCTTTAGCAACATTTATTTATTTATTTATCCTTCCAAGAATTGGCTGAATCAAGTCAGTGCAGCATTCTGATGGGCTGCGGCAACTCTCACCTTGCTGGCTCCACATGCAACTTTAAGCACCTCTGGACTATTTAATGTCTCTTTCTTCCTCTTAATATGCTCCCCAGTCTCTGATGTGTCCCTAGTAGTGGTGAAAATATGTAACAGCAAGAGATGATTCCAGCTGAAGATGACAAAGAGGCCTTCAGCATCAAAAGCAGCTCCATCCCCAGAGACAAAATACCCTACTTCACTCTTGCCTCATTTACGGAGGTGAAGGACTTGCCTTCCTTTGTCCCCAGAACCCCTTTATGAAATACACCTTGGTAGTATTTTCTTCCACAAAAGCAACGGAGAGTTTCCTTGCAAGTCATCGGCACAGGTTTTTCTAAAATCTTCACTTTTCTAACCAATGTTTACGCAAGCATTCACTAAAACTACAGAAATCAGAATGGAGTTACTGATAGAATTTCAAAGAGGTCACTCAACCATACCTAAAGAACTTTTTTAATTAAGTATTGAACAGGGGGTAGATTACAAGAAGATGGCAGAGCAGATAGAGGATAGCATTAGAGATGCAAAGAGAAACTTTGAAAATAGAAGTTGAAAGCCATGCTAAATACAACATTTTTTCCAATACTACAAATTAAGAGATCAGGGAAGGGGAAAATGAGAACATTATGGGCCAGAATGGTAAACTGAATCACTTAGGATGGCAAAATGCCTGAACTATTACATTATTGCATTCTCAATACATTTGCAAGAGGGAAGGATAAAAAGTGGTCTTTGACCTACCAACAGATCTGTAGTTACACATCAGGCTACAAATAGCAAGATGGGAGTTTACTGTGAAAAACTCACAATTAAATGTGTGCCAGAAACCTAACATGTGCTACCTGATCAGAGGCAGCAAGAAAGTCCTTGTGTTTTGTGGACTATTACTCCTATTTAGGCTGTATTTCTGTGAGTTTCTGATGTAAGGAGACACGTACGTTGTGCTATGTCAGGTCATGTCAGGTCCCATCAAGCCATATGATGTAACGCAGCCTGATGTGACCTGACGTGGTGCATATTAGTGCCCATGGAAACAGCCTAAATGCCAAGCCATTTTCAATGAATACGCCCATGTGCCAGTGCACAGCAGGACCCCGACGGGGCTTTATCCTGCAGCTCTGCAAAAATGCCAGTCATGGAAAGCTGCGGAGTTTCAGAGAGAGGTAAAAATATTCATAAAACCCATTCTGCAGAAGCAGATATCTATTGGTATTCATGCCCAGACCTATTAAACACAAGGTACAGACCCTATGAATTAAGAAAACACAATTATCTTGGATGAATTTATTTCTAAGACTGTTAAAACAATCCCATGTAGCTCTGCAATAGAACCAGAGGATCAGCTGTCTTTAAGCCCAAGATGAATTCCCTCTTCTCCCCCATCCTCATTTCCATTACTCATTGCTTTTGCTCCATTAGCACCAAGGGTTTGTTAGGTTTATCCTAGTGACACCCAGTACAGACCGTGTTTGGATATGACCTTTCAACTTGGTCTATCCTCGTGCAGCCTACCCAAAATCTAGCCTGTGGAACCGAACTGATTCCGTCTCTTTCTGCATTTACATTTCTGAGAGGTGCCTTCTTATTGTAACGTGACAGCATCAGGTTCAGACGGAAAGAAGAGTACCAAAAAGTGAAAAGCGTGCCAGGGGAGGAAGATAGCTCCACAACACATCAACCTGAAAAGCATCTGGGTTCACTGGCCCTGTCAGTGTCTGTACAGACAATTACAGTAACATTGATGTTCTTTCCATCGTTGAAAAAAAAAAAATATAAATCCAACGTGCGCAGCTGAATTGTCAAGTCTTGGAAAAGACTTCCCCCGCTCCTGATTTGGATGGTTTGATAAAGAGCTCAGCTACACCCCATCGCTTTCAATCGTGTCCTGGATGCCTTACGGAGACACATGTAAGGAACTGCATGGGGACAGGTGAGGGATGCTCCGTCATGCCTGTCCTCGGCTCAGCCGCTGCCTGCTTTGGGAAACAGGGTGGCAATTAGCAGCCCTACAGACAGCACATCTGCAGAAGCAGAAGGTAATTCTCTGGAGGGTAGTACAGATCCTGGGGAACTCAGAGACTCACCCCGCCTGGGGTTTTGCATACCTACACAAGGCATATACCCCTCCTGCAGTTTGCCTACGCGGTATTTATACATCTGAATTCTTTGCCGTTTAGGCATTTACTTTGAGTTAGAGGTGCAGCGAAGCAGCAAAGATATCAAAGCTCATCAAAGCCATCGCTTGCATAACATTGTGGGACTGGAGTACGCGTCACCTGGAGAGTCACAGACAGGAGGAAAGCCTTGGCAGGTACCAGTCTTCAGTCCTTTCAAAGGCTGTTAGCAACTCTTCAAAGAGAAAAGGATAACTAAAATACAGGCACAGAGCCTTCCTCCTCACCCAGATTAAAAGCTGCCCCACAGGTCTTCACCACGTAGTTAATTTTTTATAGAACACATAAAGAGAAGAATAATATTTTTGTCCTCAACTTTGTCACGAACAGAATTCAACTGCTTCAATAATGCTTCAAGTATTTAAATAGAATCACAGAATCACATAGGTTGGAAGGGACCTTTTAAGATCATCAAGTCCAACCAATGGAGAAAAAAAAAACAACCCGAAAACAAACAAAAAAACCCACAAAAAAACAAAAAACCCACAAAAAAAAAAAAAACAAAAAACCCACACCACAAATGAACACCCCCCCACACACACACACCACACCCAAACCCAACACCAACACCAACCCAACACTAATCCATATCCCTGAGCACCATGTCGACTCGTCTCTTGAACACCTCCAGGGATGGTGCC
>JAOQGH010000023.1:9876902-9889782 GCA_025769975.1 Gallinago jamesoni | reverse complement strand
AGCCTCTCCTCATAAGACTTGTGCTCCAGACCCCTCACCAGCTTTGTTGCCCTTCTCTGGACCCGCTCCAGCACCTCCATGTCCTTCATGTGGTAGGGGGCCCAAAACTGGACACAGCACTTGAGTCTCAGTCAAATCACAGACTTGAGTCTCACCAGTGCTGAGTACAGGGGGACGATCACCTCTTGGGTCCTACTCCCCACACTGTTGTTGATACAGGCCAGGATGATGTATTGATCAAATTATATTGTTGAGGAGAATTTTATTGAGGGTAAACATCTGTTCCTTACAGCAAGTTTCTCACTGCTTAAGCAAACACCTTTCCCAGCCACTTTTCAAAAGCCAGTTGGAAAGGGCCAAAGGTGAATTTTGGCATCAAGGATGATTTATTCGTGCAAAACAGTTTAAACACAAGCAATATATTCCTGTCACCCAGACAGCTGACAAAATGTCAGTCGCCTTTATCAATTGTTTCAGTACCTCCTGTCAGCTACCATCAATCTTTGAAATAAACACTATAAATAAAACTGCATAGGCAAATGGCTGCCAAATAAACCAAGGGTTAAGCACATTTCACCAATTATGCAATTTCATGCCAATAGTTATTCTGATCAGAGGCCTAAATCTGAAGCGAATGCAGAGCTTCAGCCATAGAGGAGGCAAGCGACAAATATACACAGGCCTTTTTGTTTTTAAATATGCCCAACAGCAAAGCACCCCTTGGCCACCTTGGTCTCACCATCCAGTGGGGTGGTCACAGCAACCTGCTCCTGAAACCTGCCCCCTGTGCCCACAACCCAAAGCAAAACTTCACTCCTGTCTTCTGCTGAGCAAAGAGGATGAAGGTGAGTTAGAAACACAGCGGGAGGGGCAGCTGTAGGTGACACGGGAGATCAGCTGGGTCTGCACGAATGTGAAGGTCAGATGTAATGGGAGGAGGCATCAGGAACTGCCCAACTGATGCCCTCACCCCACTTGCAGACCCCCAAAGCACACTTCCCAGCTGCCTGGACCTCCACCTGAGACCTCCTGCACCATCCAGAGGCTCCCACCACACTGAAGAGGCCTGTCCTAAGCCCTTCCTTATATATTCACCTACAGTGGTGGGGTGAGGGACCATTTCCTGCTTGCCCAGCCAGCCTACCCAATCTGTGCATTGGACAGGAGAGGAAGACCAGCACTCCATGTACGGCAGAAGGTCAAGATAGTAATTAATGGTGGGTTGAGAAAAAAAACAGGGGATCTTTTACAAGTGTCTTATTTTTTAAACCTCTAGGAAACGTAGCATGTGAAAAAGGTGAGGCCATTGCTCTCAAGAGTATAAAGAGATAAAATGAGTTTATAGTAGAATATAGTACATACAACAGAAGTATTTTGTATCTATACACTCAGCATCCATCAGCTGCCATCAGGCGTTCCTTTCCTAATTCTTTTTACATGAGTGTTGGCGCACACACGTACAAAAAAAAAATCTGTTTTCTTCCTGCCTCCTCTGCCATTTTTCCACTATCATCTAGTCAACACAGAGAAACACAAAAAATAAATGGTGGGAAGCACCTCCTTTCCAATGAAAGGAGAGCGTTATAGCAGCTGGGGTACAGGGGTAGATCGCAAACCTCTCTGCTGAAAGCAAATGCCGAGTGAAGATTGCCACCCTCCTCTTCATTTCAAGCCCCATGCATGTTTTGTTTCCACCTTGCAAGAGAATATCTAGTTATTGGTTGAGTTGCCAGTTGTCTTTTAAATCCTTAGAGATGTCATTGCACATCTCCCAACCTAAATAATAAAAATATCCTGTGGAGTTATGACAAGGATCTACTGTTATTGAAGGGATTGATGTAGCAGTGCCAAAACCCTATGATAAAACAGTCTTAATATCCAACTTAATATTATAAGGATTACCAAACCGTGCTGGTTTGAGGCTTATCCCCCCCCCCCGCCCCTTTGCCTTTTCAGGCTTTGCCTGTAACACTTTGGGAGCTGTTTAAATGTCAGTGACCCCAGATTTCGAAGTGGCACTGCACAGTTGTGCAGCTGCAGCTGGAGGCTGCAAGAAGCAAAAGGAACAGTATTTTTCTGTGGGATGCTTAGCTCTGGGGTGTTAGGCAGGATGAATACTACTCGGCGCCCACATCTTAACCCCAGCAGGGTTAAGTACGTTATGGTCCTTGAATGTCTCGGAAGAGAAGTCCACTCAACACTCTTGAAAGCGACTGCACCTGCAGGCAGAAGAGTCTGAGGGCCAGTCACTGAGCAAGGCTTCTGTTACCATGTGAATACAGGTGAAATCAAGACCAAGAGCGAGCGTGATAGAAACCAAGAAACAGAGCGTTCATTTAAAGCGGTCTGGAAATATTTTCACGTGTCCAGATCTGGGTATATCGCATGCTCCTTCCACACAGCGGGTGGAAAAGCAAGACCAAGCGCAGGAGATGACTGCATTCCAGCAAGTCCCTGGAACAACAGGGATAGCAGGACTGCACCGTGCACCCTGGAGCAGACATGCCTTTTGGTTCAAGAACAATAATTCTTGTGAGTCCTGCAGGTCTGCTCAAGAATGAGATAAAGAAGAATATCATGCAATCATAAAGGACACTAATAATGAGGGAGTGGTAAGTATGGTGCTTAAAGTGTGTAGCGTGGCTCCACCATACAATGCTAATTGCATTTCAAGTTAGGAGGAGCATCAGCACAACACTGGGTTTGGTTCAGAGTTGGAGAGACAACCCCTGCAGAGCCAGGGAGCGTTCCAGAAATACAGATTATCCAGCAGATGTCTAAACTCAAACATGTCCTGGAAAGGATGTAGTCCTCAGAGGGGTTACAACTGCTCTTAAGCATTACACCTTCTGGGTTCTCTGGACATGACCGGTCTGGCTCTTCTGGCAGTTTCTCTGGCAACCTCCGTGAAACCCAGCATGTACTCCGAAGACTGAAATATTCAAACACAATTCAGAGCTGTTTTATGGCAAGCCCACTTCCATCCTGCGCTTGGCGCAGCTGGTGGGACTAACCGGGGGCCCTGGAAAGCCCAGAGTGCCCCAGGAACATTGTCCCGTCAGTCCGTGATGCACAGGAGCACACTCCACGCACCCAGCCAGCTGCCGTACGCCAAGGCATCCATTAGGCAGAACCGGGACCGTCCTGCCCTTGCTGGAGCTGCCTTTGGCTTGCTTTCACAGCATCATTTTGGCAGGATTCCTTCACCCCATCTAAGTGCAGATTTGGAGAGGAGATGCTTACAATGCACGTCTGCTGGTCCAGGGAAAAGCCAAATTCCTTTTTCCATGAATGAGTTCTCTCATTATTATTATTATTCCTATCGTTTGCCTGTGAAATCCAGAGTGAAAGCTTGGTCCCATGGAAACCAATAGCAGAACTCTTACTGATGTCCCCAGGTCCAAGGTCTCCCCTCTGCTTTTACAAATGTTTTGGGCTCCAAACTTGCCAGCTTCATTTCCTCAGGCCTTTTCAGCATTACCTACATCACAGAGTGGGACTTGCCATATTGCATTTGACAGACATTTGCATTTTCCCCAGTGCCCTGATCATGAATCATCATTCAGTATCGCAGTATCCATTTGCTAATAGCAAATGAAGTTGCCTGACACAGATTGCATATCATACCACGTTATTTATGGCAGGTCAAAGTCTGCTGCAGGAGTTGTTAACTGGAAGCAGAGCCACTGTCTGGTTGGTTTTTTTTTTTCTCTAGGAAAACTGGCAGGGAACATAAAATTAAAAAGGGGACCTTCTCACCTACCCATACTTGGTACAAGCCTTCTTCCTTTTAAAAAACTTCTCCTGGTTGCTGGTTCCTTGCGTTACCTCCTGCAGCACATTGCCATCAAACAGCCCCAACACAACTTGTTTCTGTGCTTTGGGAGCACAGTGATGAAAGCCTTTGGCAGACAGGGTGCCACAGCCTCTCATGAGTCTGAAAAGAAAGGCAACCGGCCAAGTCCGGAGCTCCAAGCCCAGAGAGGAAGCCAGGTGTCTGTGCACATCTGGCACTTGCAGCTGCCAGAACAGCAGGAGGGAGAACAGGGGGTTCCAGATGTGCACTTCAAAGCCAAGCATGGTATTTTTTCCTAAATGTGCAAGAACAGACTTCTCCCTTTATCAAAGAATCGCGGTTCAGATGCCACCAGACTGGGTGTACAATCTGTCCCTTGTCCAAAGACTGACTGGTAAACCACACTGGCACTTCCTTTTATGAGCCTATGAATTACCAGTGAGATTCTACAACACCCCAGAGAGAAAAATGGAGCTTCTGATACCAAACATCACACTCGACCTCCATCAGGAACATCAGAAATGAACTCTTTCCAGTTACACACAAGGGGTTTATGCTGAATGCCAGAGAGAACTAAAATGGTTTGCCTACACATGCTGCCTAGAAGATATATAATTCCTCCACATGCTTTTAACTGAAGGGGATAACTAACAATTTTAAGCTGACAAATATTTTTATGATTGGAGTTTTCCTTATTAAAAGGAAAATGGTTAAGAAATAATCTTTGTATTTTCTTTTTTTTGGGCTATAATATGGTCTGTCTCCCCATGCTGGTAATTGAATTCCATAAAATTAAGGACTTAATCCAATAACTAAACAAATCCTTGTATATTTAACAGACAAGCTATATTCTTCACTTATTAAAGGTACAATTAAAAATACATAAAATTTTAATTCTTATTACATTTAATTGGTAAGGTCAATGCCAATTATAGTATAGAAGCACTTTTACTTCAATTTAAAGTTTTATCTCCTACATTAGTTTTCATTAAGGTGTTAAATGAAAAGAAATCATTATTAAAGAATAAAAGAAATTGTCAGGGAACTAAGCAGGCAATGTCTGTTGGTATTGTTAAATGCACTTCAGGGAAACTATTCCCATGGCCTCAGCTGTTGTAGCAATTATCGAGGGATGGGGGGAAAAGGCGCCTGGAAAATTCCACACAACACTTAATATGTATCTGTTGGACCTAATATCTGATTTAATATGAAAGACAAAAAAATAACGTTAACAACAAGACAAAAATCTATTCTCACCTTCCAGACAGCATAATTGGTGATCTTAAAGGAAAGGGAAAATACGTACCTGACATGGAGAAGGTTATAGAATATGACAGCTTTAATCTGTTATGTTATTTCTTCTAGAAATGTTTCATTTACACTTGTAAATAAAAATATTAATGTTTTTTCTTGAGACTAGGGCCAGAGAGAAGTTAACATGCAGCAATAGAGAGTCTTGGACCATGCCTGAGACAGAAACAAGGCAATAACAGCTTGAAATCATTCCAGCCAGACATGATACCGCATTCCAAGATCAAGAAACTGTGTGCACATCATTAAATATGCATATTAGTTAGCTAAATGAAGGTTGGGAATAAGACCTAGAGCTAGACGGGACCTGCGGAGCCAGGGCTCAGGCAGATGTCACTGCATTGATTATACTTTGGCAATATGTCAAGCTCCATTAAAAATTAAATTAAATTAAAGAAAGCTCAACATGTTGGCCAAGTATAATCGCTGCGGTGACACCTGTCCAAGTCTGCATGTGCCTGAAGCCACAGTGCCCAAAGTGCTGCCGGTACGTCACTGGGGACGGGGTGTTCAGCCTAAGATGGACTGTGCCGGCGGACAGGTCGGGCACACGCGACAGACTGTGTGCAGCAGGCAGGGAACAGCGGGTCCAAGCTGAATTTCCAGCCCTCCGTTTTTCTTCTCTGCTCAGAAAACCACCGAGAGCTGCAATCCAGCCATCACCACCTCTCGAGCAGGGCGTGGACACAGATACCTCAAGGACCCGGCTCATTCTTCCTCCCTTCCATCCCAGAATCAGTCAAATTACTGAATTCTAAGCACGGTACAAGGCAAACTTTGCCAATGTCCTAGGATTTCAGAGTTTAAGAACAGGTGGGCTGGAATAATGTTAAGAATTAAATTTACTCTGACTAGTTTTACACCTCAAACGGCAAAGGCACCTAAAGCTGGTGATATCTTCCCCCCCTTATCGTAGCTATACACAGACATGAGCATTGCCCTACAGTAAAAAGCTGCTGCTCTTCTCATTCCCTGGATGCAGAGAGCGGGAACAGGTACTGCGAAGCCGTCACGTCTCTAATGACAATCTGGAGACATGGGAAACGTATTGCCTTATCTGCACATACATGTCTGCGCAGAACAAAGACTGCCAGCGTAACTGCCCTGATTAAAAAGGAATCGAATACAGCAGAGCCATTATAGCTGCCTCTGTTAGGGAATGCTGCTACAAATTAAGAAAAGAAAAAAGCACCCTGAATCACCCATGTCACTTCCAGACAGCAGCACGCGGGAGCGCTTGGCTTGGCGGATGGTAAGGCACTCCAGTGTGTCTAACGGAGAAGAAAGAGATAGTGAAGCTGCACAGCATTTCCAGGGGAAACAGGAATGACAGCAAGGAGAAGTCGTATGGTAGAGACAGAAGAACAGGGAAAAGCTCAGGCTGGAGAGGAAGGAAAAAAGTGAAAGATGATGGGAATATGAGATCAGGACAGATACAGAGATTAGGCAAACTGAAATAATAATACTGATTATTAAAAAAATAAAATCTATCATGTTAAATATTGCTAAAACTAGTGCTTTACAAAAAGACCTTCTTCAGGCAAATGTTTTTTGCAACTGTCATAGAGTCCTGGGAAGTTTGACATAAAGGTCACCAAGACTGCACTAAAGCTCCCATTAAGAACGCCACCACAGTTTTGCGATGAGTTTCATCTCATGGTGTCATTACTGACTCCAAATTCTTGCTGTGGACGCAGTGAAATAGGCTCCAGGGTGGAGGGTTGCACAGAATCATAGAATTTTCTTGGTTGAAAGGGACCTTGAAGATCATCTAGGCCAACCATCAACCTAACTGATAAAAAGCCATCACTAAACCACGTTACTAAGCACTACGTCAACCCATCTTTAAAATACCTCCAGGGATGGTGCCTGAATCACTTCCCTGGGCAGCCCATTCCAATGCTTAATTACCCATTTCAGTGTGAATTTTTTTCCTAATATCCAATCTGAACCTCCCCTGATGCAACTTGAGGCCACTTCCTCTTGTCCCATTGCCTGTGACTTAAGAGAAGAGACCAATCCCTACCTCACTACACCCTCCTTTCAGGGAGTTGGAGATAGCATTAAGGTCTCCCCTCAGCCTCCTTTTCTCTAGGCTGGACAACCCCAGCTCCCTCATCCTCTCCTCATAAGACTTATTCTCCAGACCCCTCGCCAGCTCTGTTGCCCTTCTCTGGACCCACTCCAGGGGCTGTGTGCCTTTCTCTGGGCTCTGGGTGAGTTTTGGATTCAGAGCCACTCTCTGGGCACAAAGCACTGGAGATGACCTAAGACTACTGGAAGAAGGACCTGTGCTAGGTCCTCTTGTCTTATGACTACTGTCAATGTGGGCAGCTAAATTAACAGCAGGGATATACCCCAGACGTGGTCTGATTTTTCCTTCCTAGAAGACCTCAAATATCTCTTATTGCTTGGAAGAAGTATGACATATGAGGCAGAAGAGGACTCCAACATAAGGAAAAGATGAGAAAAGTTTAAATAAGCCAAATGTAGCATTCATTTGAAGTGAAAGTCACTGACACAGAGGACTGGATCAAAGGTTTGACTTATTTACATTAGGAGTTAACGAGTTTTTGCAATCTTTAGGATTTGGGATGACCTTCTCCTTCAAGTCAATTCCATTTCACCAAAGCCCTACCGACATGTCAGAGGACATGTCGTATCAGGCTGACAGCCAGGTGGCATCCTGCAAACACCCCCTGATGCTCTCCCTCCTCGTGCAGAGCAGCAGACGTTGATGTGGCAGGACAGCAAAATTCACACTACTGCTACATAAGCTGTATTTGGCCAGACAAAACCTTTTGGTCTTCGCAACTACCAGCCTGGTATCTTCACGAGTTGCAAATTCCACAAAAAGCTCAGAAATAAAAGTAATTCCATGTCCTTGCTTCTGCACAGGCCTATATCAATGGAAAGATACCTCTGGTTTCACAAAGTTCTATGGGTTATTCAAGCCAGGACTTTCCTCTCCTGGATTTTAATTTACAAGGCACTGAACACGAGATCTTGAAACTCATCATAGGTTCTTGCAAAAAGAATTTAAGAGTTCCTACTCAATTATTGTTTATCCAGTTACTGAAGCATTTATCATGACAAGTCTCTGGTCAATGCCTGGGTTTTGTGCACCGAAACAGGACAGTATATCCCCTTTCAAGTTTTAGCTCTGATCTTTTTTTTTAGAGGTTAGGTTTGGAACACAACAGTCTTTCCACAGGGGCTGCATTTGAATATTGTCTAACGCTACCTACAGTGTCAGCAGATAAAAATAAGACCAGATAGTCGTATTTCACCTGCCCTACAAACAGGTTATGACCTATTCAATATCAAAGACAGGGCACAATGAATTATATGGCACAAACGTGGCTGTTTCTACAGTAGTTGTATCTAACCTTTTGTATTAGAGAACAGTCACTGAGTAAATTAGCTTGAATAAACAGAAATTGTCTTTTTGCAAAGCCAATATGCAGTTTTTGCAAGTTTTACAGCCACAACCCCACAGGGCTAGCAGGGTATCTGTTGGAAAATTATGCTTTTGTCTACCCTAAGTAGTATCTCCAGCGACACAGAAGTTTGACTAGTGCACTATCACGGGTACATTGCTACAGCAGTGCTTTTATAACTGTGACATTAATACATAAACAATGCAATGGGCCGGAGTTTTTTGATAAATCCCTCAAAATTATTTCACTAAAAATGCTCACTTTTCCCCTTTTGTATGTGATCCTACTCACCTTATGCAGCCACGTGTAAGAGGAGGAATTTTAGATTGATAACTAGAGCATCACAAAGCCAAGAGGTCTGCAAATTTACCGAGGTCAAAGCTTTATCATCCTCTGCCTGACGGTAGGTTCAAGCCAACAAACCATGCTGAAATAATTCCTTCTACCAGAAAGCAAATCTATGGGGGCTGAGCTGTATACTAGGGACCTCAGAGAAAAGTTTGTCCTTAAAAATCATCAAAATGACTTTTAAGGCTTTCGGTTGCATTCTCCCCTTTGTGGAGTTACTTTTCCCCCAGGATCTAGTGGTGACTGGGCTGAAAAGCAAATGAAAAGAAGGCAGCCCATGTTTATCGGGCTGATAAACTCCCAGCAGGTAGGTAGCAGATGCAAGTGCTCCCAGTTTGCTTTCTGCTTTATGCAAAGTCTTGCCCAGAGCTGGCTCCTCTACTCCAAGTCAGAGCTCATTCCTTCTGCTTCATCATTAGCAAGAGAACTAGTAGTCTACCATTAACTAGTCCTATACTCAATATAAGGACTAAAATTTACTACAAAGAAGGCCTCGTCTGTTTAACTTGGATAGGGCCAAGGAGGACAAAGTTCTTCAATATACTGAATTTTTTATTTAGCTCTGCATCTGCAATACTGCAAAGTGCTTCAGAGCAATCCAGCTCTGGGAACAGTTCACTTACTGTGTTGGTATTAAAAGTTAAAATATAGAGGGTGCAGCTGACATTGCAGAAGAAAACAAAATCTATAACTGAATGCCAATCTCGAATCTTTGTCTGGTAAAATGAATTTAAATGGTAGAAAGACTGAAAAGGTACTATATAAAATATGCCAGTAGGCACTTCACTGTTTGAATCTTAATCGGGTTTCTTGTTTGCATTTATGTAAGTTCTTCAAAGATTTATTCTCTCAATTACCAATCAAAAGAACTCATAAAGGTAAAGTCAGTGGACCATGAAGGATTCGAGCTGTCTGCTAAGACAGATGCAGACTCGGCAGGCCCTGTGTGTTAACCAACCCTGTTTGATACCGAGCCTTGGCCCAAACGATGACTGGCAAACTAAGTTGTTTGTCATGAACTACTTTGACTTAGAAAAAAGAAAGAAAGAAATAACAAACCACCCACCAACAAGAGCCCATGTAGTCCAGATTTTAGTTAAGACTTAACCTGTAAAGACTGATTCTTAAATCCTGTTTATGGGAACCCAGCAATTCAAGCTGATGAAAACTGACAGCTAAAGGCCGATTAGATTTTTTTGCTTCTCCATTTTTCTTTTTAGTAAAAACTCAAAAGATTAGTAATGTTATAGTAGCCTCTGCATAAATTTAATCTGAGACTTACTTAAACATAATATTCAAGCAACGCTTAATAAACATATTTTACTTGGGGAAATTTTGTACGTTTTCTATGAGGAAGTCCTTATTTTCTTTTTTGGGTTTCAACAAAGCAATTAAAGAAGTTAGATTCAATTATAATAGCACCCTGTTTACTTCAAGTGCCAGGCCTACTTTATGGGCTATGCAACTTGCATGCCTAAATTTAAACGTATCTCATAAGACTGGGACCTGCTCTAGGAAGCAACCTATATGTTGAGTTATTTTTATTCTGCCATTTTCCATGGAAGAAGAATTATTGAAGAATACTCAAAAATTACAAAATCAGTTAACAATTGAGAAATATCCATTTCTGGAAATCATCTACTCCACCTTCCTGCTCAGACCAAGGCCAGCTAAAGCTCAGGGCTGCTGGGTTTTGAACATCTTCAAGGATGGAGCCTCCACAGCCTCTCTAGGCAACGTGTTCTACTACTTCCTTACAGACCATTTGCTCTTCCAGGCAATGGATACTTAATCTAATAAGGACATATCAAAAACTAGTTGACGGTTACTTGTTTAGCTATTATTTTTAATAGCTGTCTAGGAGGCTTGTAGATACTGATCAGTTCATTATAGTTTGTTATGAATTCCTAAATAAAAACTGAAAGCTTATAGAATAATAGAATCATTCAGGTTGGAAAACACCCGTGGGATTATCAAGTCCAACCATCAATCTTACTCGACAAAGTTCTCCCCTACACCATATCCCCCAGCACCACATCTAAACAACTCTTAATTGTAACAACATATTTAGTGATGTATTGTATCTAAATGACATATGTAGAAGATGACCCAGTAATAAATACTACACATGCTTCTTCCTTCCTCGAATTCTTACTAATTATGTGTAAACAGCTCTAAGTACTGCATTCGACAAAAAAATTCCAGGTGAACCAACTGGGGAGGATATTTTCACACCAGGCAGGAATTTAAGTAGGATTCAAATGTTTGAACTCACGTGCTTTTCTAAATGCCCAGAAATGTATAAAACCTTGGTACATCCCCTTCTTGTCTCAAAATACACAACGTCTCCATGAGCCAAAAGAAAAAAGAAAAAAGAAAAAATGGGGCTGGCACTACAGAGGATTTTGAATCCAACAGAAAGAACTACTTCGTGGGGTGACATGATTTTCCATGGACATGTCCACAGTGCCAGAGGTAGCACAGCCCAGAGTCCTGTGCCAGCTCCGTGTTTGCTCGCACTGTGCTCACTGTCAGCGCAGCTCTCCTGCTCTTTGATGGGAGGTAGCACCTCAGAAAGACACTGCCCTGTGCCAACAGGCAGGCTCAGCAGAGGAAACTCCAGCTCCATCACGATGCTTCACTGAGCAGTGGAGACTTGCTCATTGACACTGGCATCCCCCCCGCACAGACCACTAATCCCATAAGGCCTCTTGCCTCCTTTCCTCAAATGTCTGCCTTTGAATTGATCTGTTGGCTTTCTGAAGACATTGCTCATGGCTTGTTACAAGAGAGTGTTAATTAGAGTAATTTTCAGGTTCCTCTTTGCAGTTCTGCCTAGACAATCCTACCCGGATCCATGGATCCTCTGCTGTGCCAGGCACGGAGCTGTGATGAATGCGATTCCAATCTCATTTCATACATCCTTCCGACAGGCGGCAACGTAAACTTTCCTTGGAGATTTTAGTCATAAATCAAAGAGGCAGTGTGGTCTGCTAAATGGAGCACTGGGCAGGGACTCGGGAGTCCTGGTTGTCACTTCATTTCCCTATACTTATTCTCCCTTTTCTTATTTATTCAGTTCCTAACTTCAGCAGGTCACTCCTAACTATGTACTCTGCACGTCACCTTGACATTCACCAAATAGTGAGACTCGGTATTACTTCCATAAGAGCGATATTTATCATTAAGATAGAAAAAGATGCTAAACTATATAACATAAGAAAATAACAAATATCTGAAAAAAACACAATTTTATCATAAAGTTCATTCAGAGAACTTTTTCTCTTGGTGACCAGTGTCATAATGTCCTCCCAGTCTAATGATGGACTTTGCTATGTTGAAAGGATCTACTTCATATTTATGTTCCTTTTCCCCCCCCCCAAGAAGATCTTTAAAGAGCTATTTTGTCAAATTGTGCTAGAGAAGAGCAGTGCTTTAACTATTTCATCACATTAAGTAGGATTCTAAAGTAGTATTATTTTTAAGATAATGGAAGCTTTTTTTCTTTTCCTGGAAAAAAATAGAAAGAAACTAGCATATTTTTTTCCCCTATTTTTTCCGCTGGCATTTCCCCCCCTCTTTTATTATTTGGAGCATCGTCACTGATAATATGGCAGGCAACATATTGCCGTATTAACAAGGTCACTCGGTCACAAAATCCCATTAGTGGTGAAAATGACAGAACTGAATTGTGGAGTGACAAATACGGCAAATTCTCACCTTGTGCACAGAAGGTCTCAGGTTCAAATTTACACAATGTGGAAGGAGAAGAAAATGCATCTGCAACTCACGATCTCTCTGCACAATTCATAGAGACAACCTCAGCCTTCCTACTTGGGCAAGGAAAGTGCCTTACTCACTCGGGGTCTAGTCATAGGACGAGGCATAATGGCTTCAAACTGAAAGACGGGAGATTTAGATGAGATCTCAGGAAGAAATTCTTTGCTGTGAGGGTGGTGAGACACTGGAACAGGTTGCCCAGAGA
>JAOQGH010000023.1:9857108-9876802 GCA_025769975.1 Gallinago jamesoni | reverse complement strand
CAAGGTCAGGCTGGATGGGGCTTGGAGCAACCTGGTCTGGTGGGAGGTGTCCCTGCCCAGGGCAGGGGGTTGGAACTTGATAACCTTTAAGGTCCCTTCCAACCCAAACCATTCTATGATGCTATGAAAATTCAATGAAGTCAGTAGCTTCTTTTGAGCTACGCCTATAAAAACCCTAGATGTAACCAAACATGCTACGGAATATTGAGCAAACAACGCTCTTTGGTTTTGCGTGTACTGATATAGTCGCTGATTTTACAGCAGGGAGTATGGCAAGGAAGAAGTCCCTAATTCAATTAAAGCAGGTATTCTACAAGAGCTTTGTCATCTAATGGAAAGACTAGACAGAAACTTTGTAAGCACAGTCCCGAGCAAGGGTCTAACCTGCATTGCCAGCAAGCCTCTCCAAATTTTAACTATTTCCATGCTCCCTCCCGGCTCTTCTGTATAGCAATACGGCCACCGGCACAAGGCAGCGTCCTCCTGCCCCAGCTCCCACGGGTGGCCTGAGGAGAAGCAACAGGAGTCTCGCCAAGCCCTGCTGCTGAGTGGTGCCACAAGGGAGTCACATCACCGACAGCCCCGGGTCTGGGAGGGATGGGACAGGGCGAGCAGCTTCACCCAAATGGAGGTTTGCAATCGAACGGCACAAAGCAAGTAGCAGGCACCACAAAGAATAGTCCAACTGGTAATAACTCAATAGGAAAATGCTGATTAAACCCTCCTGCAGTGCTGCTTTCTTCCTCAAAATTCACAAGTTCCACCGCCTGAGGAACTCATGAAAAAATCTGATCAGAGTCTTGATTAGAGCCAGATGAAAAAGGCAAGCTGTCTTTCCTCAATTCCTTGTCATGCCTCCATTCCCTACAAATTTTCAAGGAATTTCTCAGCAACACACACAACACTATGTTTTCAGAAAGCTTTTCCTGCTTTTAAATAATTATACTTTTTTTTTTATACAGTAGAGATGGAGGCTTTAAGGAACAAGAACAAAGCCCTAATTCTGGTTACATCAATGTGAGTTTTGTCCTTCACAATTCCATTGCAGAGGAAAATTTAAAACAAATCCCCCCCCCCTCCTCCCCCAAATAGCTTGGTAACTTTCTAAAAGCTTTTCACCTCAGAGGTATTTAGATGCATAATTCCTATGGACTGCAAAAGGGCATAGGTGGGCAACTCACTTCTGAACAGTGGAGTGCGAGAGCTGCTACGCTGGTGGTGAGAATCCCACACACCATCAGGCTGCAAATGGAAATCTTGCACACTCTCGGGTAGAGGACCAACTTTTGTTGTATGTGTGCTGTGGTCTCCAGTCATTTACACGTACCTGTCTTGCACTGCACGTATGGAGTGATTTTCTCCAGGTTCTGGGAGAGCCCAGGATCACCCAACAAGCACGACACCAGCTCCAACTGGAGACTATGGACCAGCGAGTCCCCGGAGATACAGCCCTTCCCAGGACTGACGGCACAGGGGTGCACTGAGGGCAGCACTCTCCTCTCTGTTTGGATGCCTGGTGCCCCAGGGAAAGGCAACTCGGGGCTGCAACGGGAGCCAGAGCAGCTCATCACCTTGGGAAAATCAACCCGCCTGCTTTGATCCGACTGCCCAGAGCAGAGGCGATGGTGCTGCTTCCCTTTTGGCTGGCAATGCCTTAGTCTGCCCCTACCAGAACACATGGATGGGTAATGGGACCCCGGTGGGGCACTCACAGGGGCAGAGTTCCACCTTCCGAAGCAAAATCTGCAGAAGGGGCAGGTATACTGAGTTAAAAAGCATTCCGCCTAATTGACACAACGTCTAATAATTCTTCCCCTGTGTTACAATTTCAGGCTACTCAAATTTTTTAGCTGCACTTGTTAAGACAAAGCTGAAGATAAAGTAGCTTTTGAAAGAAATGTCCAATTAGCTTCCTCTTCTGATTTTATTTGTCCTGAAATTAGATCTTACTCCAATTGTATTTACAAAACTTGTGCTGTGGGATATCTTTCCTCCACAGTCTGTCATTGCTAATGAGCAAAGGACACATAGAAAGTTCTTACGGTTCTTTTCTCTCTTATAATTTCTCAAGGTGAACAATGATTTCCTTCAAAAGCTTTGCTTGCAGAAAGTAAGGATTTTGTTAAAGACAGAGGCAAAAATATTAATTGCTTTTTCCCACTTTGCTGACAGTTCCACTAGCAGCAAATGTTATTGCAAAGGAGGAAAAAAGCCTCCCACCGTCAACTGTAAGATCCCATCAGTCCTGCAGTCAGCTCAACCTTTGCTGGTCCTCCCACCTGCCCTCCCCAGTGAAGTCCTGGGAGGGGGCAAGAGCCGTCCTCTCTGATAGAACGATTGTGGAAAAAGTCAGAGAAGATTACAGTCACACGGCAAATTAAGTGAAGCAGTAAAAGTGATTCTTATAGGAGTGGAATCTTTCAGATCCTGGAAGGGAAGGGAGAGGTGAGCAATAATAGGAAACTAGAAGGGAAATTACATTTTCCCCTTTTTCTCCGCAAGGGATGAACTTTCCTCCGAAACATCTGATTTCAAGACAAAGGTTGCACTGTTAGATGCTGATTCTGTGTCTTAGAAATAATGGGTAAGACAAAACCATATAACATTTGCCATCTAGAATAGAATATTGATTTTTTTTTTCCCTTCCAGTCTGCCAAACAAAGTCTGAGTTAAAGCAGACCGTGTGGCAACTTCAGGTCACCATAATTCTCTTTAGTTCCTCTCCTTGTCAAAAGCCATGATATCAAAGCTGCCCTTTTGTTCCCCTTAATTCTATCAAATGCACTCCCTCTCTCCGATCTTCCCTACCTTCTCATGCAAAGATGAATAATTACTTGGACTCAGACATATCTATAATCACAACCTGAACTCAAAGAGCCCATGGAAGTCTCTGCACAACTCCAGCCCCGCAGACAGCCTGCATTTACCTGGGAGATGAAGGGGTATAGCAGGAAAGAGAATCAGGTTCTACAGCATAATCGATGACAATAGCTAAAAATAATGTTTCAGAACCCACCTAACTTTTTCACACTATATAATAATTTTGAGGATGGCCTGAACCCCTCACCAGCTCCTGCATAAACCTGTAAATAGCAAAGGCCACAGGTAACTATATGATGGTTTTGCATTCAGTGTCTCCAGGCATGTATCCAGAAAAACCTCAGAATGGAAACGAGCTGTGAAAACTCAGTTCTGCATGGCTTCAAGAAAAAAGAAATGTCCTGTTTTTCCCTCCAAACCAGAACCCCATAATTCTAGACACTGGTCACAGCACACAAGTGACCATTGCGTGTTGTAACCTGAAGAACAGAAACACTGACTCCTGGTAGTTCTCGCTGGGAAAGCAGTACCACAGACCAACCTTGAGATCTTTCTCCACGGTCTTGGAAGAAACAAAAAACGTTTTCAAATCTCAGAGGGAAGGAAAAGGAGAATGAAGGTAGTGTCTAGAAATAAGCTTTCCTCTGAGAAAGTCAGCATTGTCAACATGAAGACTTCTATTGTTACCAAAGCTTTAATATTCAGAATATTGCTAAGAGCCTGTAAGAGAACACTTCCCAAAGCAAAGGAAGATAAAACCAAAAACTATGTTGGATTTAGTTAGTACAGAAATATCTGAGCATAAACCAGAGCCCAGTTTTTGATAACATGCAGGAGTCACGTTTGGATCTAGTACTGGTTTTGGCCCCAGAAACAACTATTTTGATATATTTAAATAATCTGTAAAAAAAATTAAAAATTCATAGATTACTTTTCTAATTCTTCTCAGTGAGTTGGACAGAAACTGACTTTTTTTTCTTTTTACTTCTCTTGTTAACAACGGCAAGCTGAGATACCCTGTAAAGTGATTGCAGGAACCTGCACTTTCAGAATAAAACATCAAACATCATGAGCCTTGTCAACAAGCCACTCTGCATCTTAAGCAAATACCAGACCAGTGACAGAGCAAGGAATAAAACACCCACACGCCCTAACTCTCGCTAGCCTTTTTAATCACTGCATGAACCGCTCCTCAAACACAGAAGCTGGTGTTTATGGATGTCAGCACCAAAACCCTATTGAACGCCGAGATCCCGATGTTCCACAAGCTTTTGACATTAAGTGGTCCCACAGAAGAACAGAAAGTTGGAGTCAAACTGTCAGGCAATCCAGGATACTACGTCAAAATTAAGATTTTTATGGTTAAAATGCTAACCCATTTTCAGCGGAAGGAACACCACCTTAGCCAGGTGTTTTCACAGAAATGGTGGGCTGCTGTACCCTGCCCAGTTAACCTGGGTGGTCGCTCCCCTCGTTCCTGAGGGCTCAGAAAGGCTTTAAGCCTTGGATCACGCAACATTGGTCTCTAATCACAAACAGTAGACATGATAAAAATATAGCCAAGAAAAAAAACTTTCCTACTGCCTAGTAAAGTCTGAACAAGTGGTTCTGGCTCATCATTTGTAGCAGTTATCAACCTTCTCAGGCATTAGTGAAAGACTACAGTGACTCGTGTGTCTTCAATTATGTTGCAATGCAGAAATAGTTTACACAAATACTAAGACTCTTCTTGATTAGAGCTCTTAAAATATATAAACACAAACGTTTCTTATTCTAAATAATTGCAAAGCAATTAATTTACTGCAAGCTAAACCATTTGTTTAAAAAGCTTAGTTTGTTTACAAACACAAGCATCTGGCTCAGGGAATTATACAAAGAAGGTGTGTTCTTTATTGTTTTAATATGCTTTAACTAGGTAACTGCTGAAGGGTTTCCTTCTCAATATTTAATGCACCAGCACCCACAAGACTATGCTTAATCAGAATACGTGCGATGCAAAGCACACACCAAGAAAAGGCAAAAGCAGGAAAAACTACAATTTTCTCAAGAAAAAGGCAAAGTAGGTCAGCAGCCCCCCATCTCAAACTGAAAACATACGCAAAAAATACTCGGGGTGAAACCCTCTCACCTCCACCCAGTCAGCCACGCTGCTCCCCTGATTTCCGTAGGGCCAGCAGTTCATTTGCTGTGATTTCAGCGAGAAGAGGGTCAGAGCACAGCACAGACCATTAAAATTAGCTGTTCCTGGTGTCCACCCTCTTACAAGCTCCACCACAAACCTTTCTAATTAACTGTGTTGCGATTAATTTCTGAAATATTCCATTATGTACAGACAAATCTTTCCAGATGTACCCATTTAAGAGGAAAATTTAAGAGCTGGCATAAATCCACCTCTCTCAACATGCCTTCCTTTTTTTGATTTATTTTTAATCTTGCACTTCTCCTTTTTTCCGATACCTTTCATCCCTTGTTCCATACTCCTTCCTCTCAGGGAAAACGCAGGGTGACAGTACAGACTGCATGGCAGCAGAAGGAATGAGAGGTTTAGTTCAAAGTTGCTCTGTTCTTTTTTGTGTGGAGGGTTTTGTTAAGTACATACCAGATTTCTGAAATTCAGCTAGGAAAACCTAGAAAAGTCTTCCAATTATAATCCTTGATATTTCCCCTGAAGCTAAACCAAAGCCCCTTTGAACTAGAAAAGTGTCTTTCAAAAATGAGAAGGGCAAGACCTGAACTTTTCTACCTGTAGTCTTCTAGTCCAAGATTAGAGTTGGGTGTCCCCCCCCCCGCCCTTCTCAAGGAAGAAAATACGTTGATTTTTAATAAAACTATTTTTAGCTAATCCAGCTTTTCTTTTTATCCTCTGTAGCCAATGCCTGCACCAGTCATTTGAGCATTATTTAAGTTATACGTCTACATCAAAAGTAAGAGGTTCCCTGGTGCATATTTGCTGGCTGTGCAGAGGAGGTAAATAAGATTTCACAGTGCTTCTTGTCAAAAATCCCATTGTCACAGGCGTGTTTATTGATTGATTTTTCCTAAGTACGTAAGGTACGGATTAGCCTTTGCTGGCGTTAAAAACTGTTTCCATTAGGAAGTCAATGCCTCGCAAGGCGTAGAGGGATTGTGTGTGTGTGTATTCATCTGGTGCTCTTCTGATGGCTCCACGGCAGGGTGATTTTGGGGAGGACAGCATTCATCATTCCAGCTTACGTGGTGGCTAATGGGCTTCTCCCTGTCACCCCGGGCACTGCTCCTAACGAGTCCATAAAGATCGAGACCGTGTATACGTTGGTTAGCACAACTACCTTAATGCAGGTGGTTTAGAAAACTTATAGGTGGCATAAATGTGAGTCTTCTGGCACGGAGTATCATAACAAGGTGCAGCAAGGGTTTAATGCACAGAAAGGGAATCATTCCAATTTTTCTAATGGGCTTTCATACCCATATGAAGAAAAGCAGTTTGGCTTGCTGTATCTTAAAAGTAGCACGCTTTACATAAAACTTATTGCCTTCCTGCTTGATCTATGGTTTTAAACATAATATTATGCCCAGAATCTGAACTAAAAAGGTAATAAAGACACTGTCTTCTGGGACCAAGACAGCAATGAAACTTCCATTTTCATAACTCACCAACCCCAAGTACAGCTTATCAGATTTATTCCCATGGTGTGTTTAACAAATAAACCGAGGGAAACACATTCAAGTGAAATAACGTTCAGTATTTTAATTCGAGGTCTGTGTGAGGACAAGTAATCATGCATTTTGCTTAATTGCTTCACACTTATTCCTGTTTTTAACACCTCTCCAGCAAATTAGACAAGAATCTTCAATGTGTTACTGGAGTTGTGTCAAAGAGCATATATTACCCCTTCTGTGTGCTCCAGCAAAAGTCCAGAAGCTACACAGAGACAGACTGGACCAGAGTGAGGGGGAAAGCTTATAAAAGGAAACCTCATGGTGCATTTCTGAAGTTAAGAATAGATATTCCTACTGCAGAAGCACACAATGGCCTGAAGCAGAGTAAGTTCCTTTCTATACCCAGGATGGTCTGTTGGTTAAAGTATAAAGCTTTACATTTGAATGTCCCAGGCATCTCAGAGCTCCAGCAAAGTCCTCAGCCAACTTCTCAAGCATTTTGGTATTCATAGCTAACCCACAATTTTAGCAGAAGGACTTCTTACTAATCAAACATCTTTCCAAAACACAAGGAGTGCTGCTACGTGGAAGACTGTGGACACCGATTCTTTAGGCACCAAAGACCTGAGCATCACGCTTTAGACGCTCGTGGTGGGACTAGCACTACTCTACCTCCCAGACACATTGCAAAGATGCATTCACTCAAGACTGAAGGGCAATCAGGTACCGTGGTTTCCGAGGGTCCCTTCAGTGGTGCAGCTGGTTTGTGCTGGATGCACCGGAGAAAGCAAGAAGCCAAAACGTGAGAATTCAAGAGAAGAGTAAGAGAGTATTCACTGGCTCACAGGACACTACCTAATCAGAAGAATCCCCATCTTTCTCCCTCAAGGTCCCCAAAGACAGGACTGGGAGCTGGGTAGAAGTTTTTTAATGAGTTCTCAAAAGGACCACAAGGATGTTGGTGGGTGCTGGGCTCTCTCCTTCACTCTCATTGAGAGACAAGAGCCTTTGGATCACAGGCTAGCCCTGGGAGTTGTGAGGATGACTCAAGTTGGCCTAATGAGCATGAAAAAAGCCACTGATATGTTCTTTTTTGCATACAGGATGAGATAACTACACTGCAGTAGTCAAAGTCTCTTTTCTAGACATGGCAAATATGACATGGAAAGCTCAAATGTTTTATGGCCACCACCAAAGGGAGAACAACAGTCTCACTCAGGGCTTAAGTTACCTGCATTTGCAGGTAGAGAAAAAAAAGGGGCATTGCCTTATTATTAGCACTGAGAAGCTAAACAATTTCTTCCACTTAGCAGGCAGGATCTCAGTAAGAGGTAAGCCTGGTGGCAGCTTTCAAGCTGTCTATTGTAAGGTATGCACTTCAAAAGAATATGTATTTTAGCAAGTACAAATTAAAATGTGGGTAACAATTTTATACAGAAAAAAAAAAATCAACAACACTGTGACATCAAAAAAACTGGCTAGCATTCAGAAGGACGGCTCTTTAAGCTGGTATTGACTGACTGATTCATTAGGTGTATAGAAGTGCTATTAAGAGGGCGAGGGCTCCCATCCAGATGGACGGGTGCTCTCAACACAACTTCAGAATGCACCTCAAAAGCAACCATGCAAATTAAACACATCCAATCACAAATAAACCCAATCACATCAGCTCCACACCTTTTCAACTGTCACTTCCCTACTGTCTCTCTAATTTCAGGGGCTGTCGACAGGGTGAAGGACTGAGTTCTATGATGTTCCTTGACTTGAGAACGTGCCCTGACTCAGACTCTCTGTTATTCAGACTGAGAAGAGAGGAGGCATTTTCAGACCAAATAGCAAGAACTTTTGAAGTATGTTACCCCTTGGCCCATCGTTCTTCGCTCATTTTAACCAAGGAGGCTCCAATTCAGATAACCCCTGCTGATCACAGCTAAGACTAATGTTGTGAGAAAACCAGACCATTAGTACTGAGATGTAGACAGGTATGCTATTCATACGCGATAATGTACACACATCTCCTGAAACAGCTTTAAGTTGCCTTGAGTTCATGATTTTTTACCAACCCAGGCAAAGCTTCCACTGAACGTTACCAGGAACATTAATTGACTTGAAAGAGCAAGCGTGAATTTTCTACATCTGCCCAGCAATGCATCTCAACGTGAAATCAATTCCAACATCGCCACTGAAAGTAACTTATCCGAAAATTACTCACTTGTGCCATAGTTTTCCCTGTGAAATGCTGCAATGTTTGAACTGATAAGGCTGGATTTGAAATCTCATGGCTATTATGCAGTATTACTCTCCAGCTGGGAGACTTGGCAAGGCAACACACTGACATCTTCATGAACTTAGCACTTCACATCAAGGAGAGGATGGGAGCTTGTCAACTTGACACTCGTAGTGCAATCTCTTTCAAATTGGCCCTTAGAAATCATTACAATATGACTGGAAGCTCTTCACAGTCATATAAATAGGGTACATTAAATTCAGCTGTTACAAAAAAAGTCAAAGGGTACTAATCATGTCCTTTCACCTAAATTAATATTGTCACGCTTGCTTACTAGTACTTAGAGGATGCTGGTGAAATGTCTTTACCATCTGTTTTGGTTCATACATACATCATTAGAAGGATTCTTTCATTTTATCTTTAGTAAAGCCATCCTTCAATTAACAGCAAATTTCTTTCTAGCTTGCCAAGTATTCTTAAAGTTAAAAATACGTGTCACACTAATGTCCAATCCTTAAGAAATGCCTTCACCTCATTAAGTGAAGACACATCCTAGGTTCATTGCAACAGCAGGATTTTATTTTAAAAACTAGTAGTAGAATTCTAAGAGAGATGATCAAAACTATTTAAAAATATTTGACAGGGTTTTAAGGATGTACAGAAATTCTGAGTGCTTCCTCCTAGTCACATAGTCTGTGTGGCTACATGATCAAAGATATATCAAGAACAACAACAATTTGGCACTTAAAAAAATACATTATCATCCACTTACATTCTCATAGTCCTTTATATTGAACTCGTATACATAACCATTAATAAACTACATTTTAGCTTAAGTAGAGAAGAGGAAATTTTATGTCCCCCATGATCCATATCTCAGAAAAAAATATGAAAGCCTAGGCATCAAGAGGACAGGCCCTACAGGCAAAAACCATCTGCCAAATATTCCCTGCGCCATCATCTTCTATTTAATACCAGGGAGATCTTAATTCCAGTGCTTCACGTTGCAAAAGTATTACACAAGAAGATGAACCTCTTCTGGTGTTTAGCGTTGCTCAGATTCTCTGTGATTTTATAGTTTCATACATGTACCAGCAACACAAGTCAAACTTTTTGCTTGCACCACAGGTATGATTTCTTACATGTGAGGTAGGAATGCCCAACAGCACACGGACTAACTGCAACTACAGAACCGTACAAGGACCACTCCTGGGCACAACGCAGCAGCAAACCTACAGGACCAAAAATAGAGCGTAATCTTCATGCAAAATACAAACTTTGACAGCACCTCTGGCCACCTGAGACGGTTCCCAAGGGTCTCGGGTGAAAAACAGAAATTTGACATCAAACACCCAGCCATCCTTTCATCTAATTACTTCCTCTCGTTTTATTAGCTGTCTGCTAGCTGAGTTGCATAAGCCATTCCACTGCACGAGAAGGATCTGTAGCCATGGAAATACTTTTCTCTGAAAGCATACTTGCTCACTTCGTGAAAAATGTATAATCCTCCCTGGCAAAGCAGTGGGGATATTGGCCGTTTGAAGTATGCAGATTGAGCCCAGGGTATAACTTTTACGCCGCAGTCCACAGTGTGGGACAAAAATAAAATAAAGGCACTCTGGTCCTGGGGGAGTCCTGGCACAGCTCTTGTCTGAAGGCAGCCCTGCTCACCACGTTTGTCTGGAGCAAAGGCAGAGCACCCGACCTTCCTGTCTCTGTGCTTGGCAAGCATCAGGAGCCAAGGCGAAGGCTGCGGGGTGGCCCTATGGCTGCTTTTCTGCCTCTTCTCTTTTGATGAAGAGGAATCAGTTGTTTTGCTCATTAAAATTCAAGGAGTGGTGTCTCCAGAGGAGCATGCGGAAATGGCACCTGCTACCTCCATGGGAGGAAGAACCCACTCCAGGGACTTCGTCTCTTTGCTCTATGAATTTGGGTACCAACTATGAACTTAGAGAGTTTTAGCTATTAGCCACCTTTTTCTCCATTTTATTATTATAGTATGTTGACCATCATGAATGGATTGCACTGAAGCATACGTCAGATTGAGGTCAGCTACATTCAAGTGTCCATTGAAAATATTCAGTATTTCACCTTTCAAACCATTGCTAAATTCCAAGCTTGTTGTAAGCTCCAAGGAAGAAACAACAGATTATTTAAGCAAGTGCTGCAGCAGACCAGGACTCAAACTGAGATCCTGGTTATGAACGACCCTAAAGCTTCAAGGGAGACAGCAGAGAAACTGTCAGTACCAAACAGTCTGTGTTTGTGAGTCTTACACGTGTGCGTGAGACAAGAGGGATGATGCTTCCTACTTCTGCTCAAACATCTACTCGAGAATAGAAGTGAAGACCTACTGTGAGTTTACACACCATCACAAACACACACTCGCAGTGTTGATGGCCGGTCTGCCGTTCCCAAGGGCTGCCAACAGCCACCCCTAGCCCCTGGGGAGATCTTTTGGACCCGTAGGGTACACAGAGACTCACACCTAAGTTTTTTTCCCCCTTGGAACTCCCTGTGGGGAAGGTGCACTGTACACCCAAGTCTTGCCCCAGCGGTGACTCCAAGCTACAGCTGGGGTGGGCATCTGGATCCCAGTTTATGTATATCTAATGGAGTAAGCAAGTGAGATCCTGCTACTCCCACTAGGTCCATGACTTCCTCTGGATCTGAGAACATGTCAAACAGAGTTCTCAGTTAGGCTAGAGCAGAAGGAGAAATGTCTGTGTCCACCTGAATACTAAGATAACACTATTGCTATTTGAGTTTATCTGCTCCGAGTGAATTGGCTTCAGCTCCTCAGATAAGGGCACCTGGGGAACTAAACAGGAGTTTGTAACAAACCACAGGCATTTGGGGTTCAGCCCAGAAATAACTCCTGTGATTTTCCCAAAAGGCCTCAGGCTAGTGTGGGGCAGGGACTAACCCTTCCTTCTGACAGGCAGGAACTGGCCATGCTGAGGAAAAGAAGGGACCGGACGCAGGCCGAGATGCCTACAGTATATTTTTGGGAACAGTTTTAACTTCTAATTTCCTATTGATCCAAGCAAGCTCACAAGGCTTCTGAGCAAGTTGCTGCTGGTGAGCTGTGATTTGTCCTTCCCCCCAAAAAAACAGTTATTCAACTAAACACAACTATACAGCCAAAACTAGTTGAGCACGCGTAAGATCACGCTAAACAGATTACCGATACAGTTAGTAGGGATTGTTTGGGTTTTGGGTTTTTTTTGTTGGTTGGTTGGGTTTTTTAGCATAATTTTCTCCCCTTATCCCTCAGCCTTTGTCCTGGTGTCGGGGACGCCATCACTCAGAGCAGAGCTCCTCCTTTCTCCTAGCTAGAACTCCCTAGAGGCTACAGTTCTCCTGCAAAGTAACAGTACGTATAAATAGAACCTGCTAAATCCTTGGCTGAAACAACAAGTCCTCCTTCGCCACATGGAGAGATTGTGAAAGCAGGAAGGGCTGATGTCCGTTCAGATACAGCCCTCAGTTTGCAGTCTGTAACCTAGCAAGCATTGCAGCAGATGCTGCCTTTGTGTAAAGCAAAACCTCTTGTAGCATCTACTTTTTTAACTACTGAGAGGGCAACTGACTGGAAAGAAACACAGGAGATAAGAAAAGAGGTGCAAGACCGAGCTGAATGTGATGCCATAGGTGGTACATTTGTAAGCCACTCCTGCCCCTGCAAGACACTTAGCCTTAAGTGTACACAGTTTCTTCCACAGCAGCATTTTTTTTCCTACGTTCTTTTGTCCTACTGCATATTATCTAAGTATCTGTGTCTTTTGTGATAAGCACTGCACACTCTACTAATCGCAGTGGATTTTATTCCGTTGTTCTTTTGTGAACCTCCCTTAATTTCTCTTTTTGTTTCTGATTGGATCAGCTGTAATTGTTATATTGATTTTATATTTTTCTATCTGCAATTTATCAGCAGCATCTTTTCTGTTTGCTACCTGCTCTCAACTGCAGGAGCAGTCTGAATGAATCAGAATTAGGTCTAGTCGCAGCTGAGCTGTGGAAACCTGCTGAGCCATCATAGCTAGAACCCTGGGTCTCAGAAACTGTCATAAATAAAAGCCATTATGAATAGTACCTCATGCCATTTCTGACTGTGAGCATATGGCAGCATACTCTGTATGGCCAGCAAAACAATAACTACTTTATGCACCTATTTGAATGTTAATATAAGGAGCTTTTCTCTGATACTACACAAAAACATCAGAATTTCTAGTTACTGAATAGTATGATTTCTGCATTCTGCTTCAAGGCTTCAGTGAATCTCCCTCCTCCTGTCCATGAACTGAAGAGCCAGACCCAGTGTGGAGGAGAATTTATTTTCTATTAGAAAAACAGGCAACACGGTGAGTACAGCTCCTCTGCGTGACTCTACAGGGCTGAGGGAAGTACAGGAATCTTCATCCCCTTTCTGAGGCACGTTTACCCCGGGAAAAAAAACTAACCAAACCACACACAGAATAAGTGATGCAAATAAAATAAATAAAATATATCCACGTGGCCCTGAGGATGGGAGGAAGTGAGCGGAGAGGTGGGCATAGTGGGGTGGAAGGAAGGGAGATGTCCAGAATGAGCAGGAGGGATAGCTGCTATCGTCTGCCCACAGCCTCCTGCTGTCCTAGGCAATAAGGCTTAATAAACTCTTAATTAACGCATCAGTGCCTATCCTAAAAACAAATTACAGGGGCTGTGCTAGCAGGAAACATCTCCTAAATACTCTGGCTCTTTTCTAATATGAAAATGCTGTTGTGCCAACCCTGTCATTTCTGCTCAAAGAGCTCTTCTCCCCTCCTCCCTGCTTCCTTGGAGTCTTCTCCTCTGGTAAATCTGTAGATGACAGTCACATCCGCTCCCCAACCTTTGTTTTTTCTCACCCAAAGAAGATGCGCTTTCAATTTGCTTTCATAAGATAGGCTGCTAAGGCCATTGCACCCTTCTTCTCACTCATTCCATCTTAAATTAATTTGTGAAAGATTATACACAGAGATCCACACGGTATTTCAGATAAGGTCATACTTGAGCCTTGTGCAGAGCATGGAAATCACTCCACTAAAACCGGAACGTAACAGCTTACGAGCCCAGGGAGCTTTCTCGCAGCTACGTCTAGAGCTGACTAAAACTCATGACCTGGCTTCTCCTCTGCTCCCAGCTCAAGCACCAGTTAATGCCTGAAATTCTTGTTCATGGTCCCAAAGTGCATAACTTTGCATTTTGTACTATGATGTACCATCACATTTATATCATCGCTGATCTCAAGGTCATCTAATTATTTCCATATAATATGATAATTCACATTTTTATTGCTAATATCACATCTATACCGTCAGAAAAAAAAAAAATCATTAATTCACCCCTACTTTTGCTTTTTAGGTCATTAATGAAAATATTAAATCAAATTATGCCCTAATCTGATAATTGTACTCTGCTAGACCCTTTATAACAGTTCCCCTTTCAGCATGTTTTTTTTTGCCAGCTTCCTCTGGGCCACTTTCCACCATCACTTTCTAATTCTTATACATCAATGTCCTTCTTAACTTAATTAAGTTACTAGAAATTTAACTAATATCTTCCCATCTGGTGCAACAGTAGATGTTTACAGACACTTAGAATATTGCTTACACACGTTCTTTGTGTTTTACCCTCCCTCAGCTTTTCCATACCTCAGAAACGGGGAGGATTCAGGCCTGAGTGTCCTGCAATCCTACAGATGTGTCGGAGCTATGCTACCGGGAAGATGCTGGTACCAGCTCAGGGGCAGGATGCTGAGAAGACCAAAACATCATTTCCCTCCCTGCAATCAGCTCTGCCTCTCAGCAGGCTCAGGGCATCAAAAAGGTTTGTAATTCAGCCTTCTCAGCACCCCACATCATGAGGTCGGGAGAGAAGGCCTGTCCGTTTTTCTCTTTCCTGATGAGATGCCAACAGACATCACGGCAAGCAGATGCCTTTGAATACCTCCTCCCTAAAAATCAATTTGTCCAGAAAGGGCAAGAGATTAAGGAGCTCAGCTGGAACAAGATTTCTTCCCATGCATACACATATATGTGTTTTTAAAGCATCTTTCTTATTGTGCACAGCAGCAATTCCTGAAACATCACTCCTAAAAATTATTCATTCAGTGCTAATGCAGTAAAGTCCCAGGTGCTGCACCACTGTCAATTCCTCCAGTGCTTCTGCAACTTTCTTGCAGACTCCTAAGAAGTCCAAACTCCTCTTCTAGCCTATTTTAAGACTGTAGGAGCCATTCAAGTCATATTAAAAGCCTTTGCGAAGCCCTTTAAAAAAGAAAAAAAAAAAAGAAAAAAGAAAAATACAGAGAAATGTCACAACTAAAACCTACCCTTTGTGATGTTTTCCTCTGGTATTACACAAATCCTGTGAGATTGTCCTATTAGACCTGATGAGCAGATACCTTACCCCTGGCAATAAAAGGCGTATCTGTGCATGAGTCAGAAACTTAACTGTTGTATTTCTTGGCCTTTCAGTTAATGGTGGAGTTCATGCTTATTTGGGCTTTTTATCAAAATCTATATTGGGAGAATAATGGAGCTGTTAAAAGGAAAAAATAATGGGTTTCATGTATGCAAATGCATCAGAATAAGCCCTTGTTGTATACTTCACCCAGTGAACTATAGAGTTTTTTACTGCTGATTTTCATTTGTCAAAACATTTAGGATTCATAGAATCTTGTTTTATGCTTCTATAATACTCCCATCTATGACTCAGGCTTACTGGTGATCTCTGTTGCAGATGATCTCTCATGTCAGAGTATGACACGGAAAAACTTTAAAAGGTAGCATAAAAAAAAAAAAAGATTAGTTTTTTTGGTCCAAGGTAAACTATCAGCTCCTTTGGAGCTATTTACAGTTGAGACATGTTTGGCACCAATCTTGTGTTACCTGTACCACTAAGGATACAACCAACACTTTGAGAGTAAGTATTAATTTATTATGAACTACAGAAATATTTTTGTGTTCCCAATCCCCATGTTCCCCTTTCACTCCTCCTATCTAGGGTGGCTGAAAGTAATACAAAGTCCTTGAACAAATTCCCAGCTACACTTGTTTTGCTCCCAGCAAAATTCGATCCAAACATTGATAGGATGGGTTTTCAGAGTCTAGAAAGTTTCTGAGGTCCTTTATTGCTCTTTTTGTTTTATGGATTATGCAGTTGTTAGCATAATGTAGGCTCTAATACGACAGGAAACAGAGAAAGCTGAGATGGTGAACTTAATCTCGACATCAATGCCTTTTTCATTTCATTCTTTATTAAAAAGGTCAGCTGTAATTAAGGTGCTTACTTATTTAAACACCTATAGATAAGGACAAATGATCTCACAGAGAAGCACCATGAATACTTAGATAAAGATAAGCTAGATGTTTTCCAAATGGCTGGGTCTAATTAAATTTGACCTAAGATACTTTTACAGAACTGAAAAAGCTGAAGCGCTCTGATTGCCTGTCAGTTACCTGTGAGAATTTCAGGAAAATTTGTGGAGACCCAAAAGACTGTAAAGGGATAAAAACAGTGCTCCTTCACTGTAATGTAGAAAACAGAATATTACAGACCACGCAATTTCAGCTCCTGGAGAAACAGTGAAATAAAGAGTCAAAGAACATACAAGCAATTAAAAGAAAAATAAGGAAGACTGGAAACAGCCACCAAGGATTCATTAGGAACAAATGATGTAAAGCCAATCTAGTTTCTTTCCTTGGCAGGCTAAAAGGCTTATATTTAGTGACAAGTTGAAATAGATGTCATATCTTGAATTTAGTAAGATTTCTGACCTTATCTCCTATAACAGTCTCATAAGCAACCTAAGAAACATAGTCTATATGAGATTAGAGGATGGAAAACAACACGTCCATAAAAATGTATCCAGAGAGCCTACACTCTGTGGCTGTGAAGAAACACAAGATGAACAAGAATTGAAAGGGCTCTGCTTCTGCCAAAAAACAGCAATACAAGATCCCCAAGAAAGCCATCACCCCAAGAAAGCCATCACCCCAAGAAAGAAAGAAGGACATGAAGTCATCCCTCCCTTCTCCTCAGGGCTGGAGGGGAACAGTGTTTCAGGTTTGGCCAGCATGCTTCTCAGCAGATATGGATCATTTAAGGGAGAAGTTGTGAGTGACAAAAAAGGTCTCAGTTTTCTGCAAAAATTGAAGGCGAGTTTAGTGGAAATGCTAAGATGAGGCATATGGTAGCAGCACTCATCTATGCAAAAAGAACACAGTAACAAAAAAAAGCTCTTTCTTGTATCAAAGGTAGACAGTAAATAAAAGCTGATAAACTTCAGTTAGAGCAAGGGTAGATATTAGAGAAAACTTTCAGCAGTGAAGATAGTTCATTATTAATGGAATTTGTAGGGATTTCATCTCTGAGGATTTTAAATAACAAATTAAGGTAAGTAGCTATTAAAAAACCCCTCAAATTTACCCTTAGAAGGTAAAAACTGCTTTTCCTCCTTGTCCTTTTTAATTTCAGAGTTGATTTCTTCCCTCAGTGCCCATTAAATGCCCCCATTGCAGTTCATCTCCCCTGACCAAAGTTCCAGCACGTCTCCATAGCTCCTTCTTACAGCGATTCACACCAGCACCCTCTCCTTCTTCCTTTCGTTGTAACCCCTTCATCAGATTTTCAGCACATTACATTTTGCTTTCTGCTGTGTTAACCCTCTTACCTTAGTGGGCCTCTACCTCTTCTTTCATCCTCTCTGGATGAAAAGCTGTATGTGCTTGTCATCTACTTGGTAAGAGGGGATACAGTCCCTGGGACACGTCTTGACCAACAAGAACAAGCGTTCCTCCTTCCAGTGACAAGATACAGCTGGGTGCACCGTTTCCTCACCTTTCTGGTGGGAAACAGGCACATATGTATTCCTCTGGGCAAGCCAAGCGACATGTGGCATCTCTGAATTGTCAGCAATCCACAGAAGCTTACCCACAGGCTGGGTCAGGGGACCTACAGAGGTCCTGGCTGGTAACGAGATGGACTACTTGACCTCCTGAGCTTCCTGTCAGTGCTTTATGTAGCTCCCTTTCACACAGGCAAAGCTCTATTCCAGCAGATCCAATCCCACTTTCTATACCCTACTCCACCAAGACTGGAAAAGGAAGAGCTGGTGGTGAGGCTTGAGCAGGCTTGCTTGACCAAATATTGAAAAAACCACATTTTGCAATTCAAAGTCCATTAATACCCATAACAGGAACAGCAAAGGCCTTCAGCTCTCCAGAACTGGCTGAAGCTGCTACAGGCCAGCCTGATAAATACAAGTCCTGCAATGAGGAAGTGGTCAGACCTGCTCATGATACTCAAATGCAGATTATTCTACCCCAATTCTGGCAAACGAACAGGACAGACTCCATACAATTTCTTCATCGCGCAAATTACCCAGCTAATGCGTGGCAGGCTTTATGTCCAGGTTTTACTACAGCTGAACTGTTATTAAGTGAATACAAACTACTATACTGGATTTGAGGACCAACATTTCTATACAGAGTTTTCACCCATTAATTTCAGACGTCTGCATTGGGATAGCCAGGCTTCAATTTTTAGAAGCACTAGATTTTAGTAATTATGAGTTATTTTCAGTGAAATCATCCCAAACATGTCTGAAGCTTCAGTGCCAAGTTGATCACTTCTGATTAATATGGAATATTTCAAATGTGTATTAGTACTGTCCCACTTCCAATACATGCCTCCAGTTACTCCAAGCTTTGCAAATACAAGGCACACGCTGGAAAATCCTGCAAACATTTAACTGAAGCTGTACATTTTAATTAAATAAATCGTGATTGCCAGCCAATATTTTTCTTAAAAGGAACTGATAAGTCTTATTTGAGCCTGAAAATTACAGGCACAGGTCTTGAACTTATCATCATGTATTTTAGAAGCATGTACTTTTTGACGATGGCATACTTCATTGTGATGTGTCCATCATTTTTCAACTGGATGTATGCTGCTATCCAAAATCCATTACTTGTGCCATGAATTGCATAATGCTCTATTATTTACTTCTAGCATAGTATCATCAGACACATGCATCTTTGTGGGCTTTGTTACTGGCTTTCACTTTCCAATAAAGGACCTGAATACATTAACTTAACATTTTAATGAATTGGTAACAGTAATGAGCGCTTAAGAGTATGGATTGCTTTTGTAACGTGCTACTGTATTGAGAAGTAAGCTGAAGTGTTGTCCAATCTTTACCAAGTAGTTAAGAAAGCATGATTTATTTTGGACTAGTTTTATTAGGCAGTTATTGATAGCTATATAATGAATGATCAGTATGCAAGGAAAGCCTTCGATTGCTTTTTTCAAACCATTCTTGTCATGTAGTGGTACCAAAATAAACAACCTCCTTTCAGTGACCGTTTAAATCACAGAAGAAATCCCTACAAGCACTATACGAAGTCCCTTTCTGTCCCTCTTTAAGCAATCATTGTTCAAGCATTTTATGAAATACTGTGTATTTTTCACTCATATGTCCATGACTCAAAATTATTCTGCACGTGTTGTAAAGGTGGGAGCATCACTTCCCCTCTATTCCTTTCACATGAGTGCAGTGAAACGAAGACCCCATATTTTCTTCAGAAAAATAAAGTAGTGATTCAAGCTGTAATGAGTCTAGATTTTATTTTTTTTCCTAGCAGTGGTATTCCTCCATCTCACATTACCACGCTGTTGGAGCGAGCTCAGAGGAGGGTCATGAAGATGATCAGACGTTTGGACCATGTCTCCTATGAGGACAGGCTGAGAGAGTTGGTGTTGTTCAGCCTGGAGAAGGCTCCAGGGAAACCTTATAACCCCTTCCAGTCCCTAAAGGGCTACAGGAGAGATAGGAAGGGACTCTTGATCGGGGAGTGGAGAGACAAGACGAGGGGGAGCAGTTTTAAACTGAAAGAGGGGAAATTTAGATGAGATCTCAGGAAGAAATTCTTCCCTGTGAGGGTGGTGAGACACTGGAACAGGTTGCCCAGAGAAGCTG
>JAOQGH010000023.1:9814073-9857068 GCA_025769975.1 Gallinago jamesoni | reverse complement strand
AAGGCCAGGCTGGATGGGGCTTGGAGCAACCTGGTCTGGTGGGAGGTGTCCCTGCTCATGGCAGGGGGTTGGAACTCCATGATCTTTAAGGTCCCTTCCAACCCAAACCACTCTATAACTCATTCTATGATTCTATGACTGTTCAAAGCCATAGCCAAGCCATGACTCAAACTGAATTTCAAATAAGAGCTAAAAAGTGGTTTGGGTTTTATTTTTTTTTTTTTTGCATTTGCTGATATTAAAAACAAAGCCAAAAAACACAAAAACCCAAAGACCCCAACAAAAAAACCCCAGGAAGCTGCATGCAATTTTGAAAATTAAGACTGTGGTATCTGACTACCTGCTCTCCTACTAATAGCTGCTGTCACCAGCTCGAAAATTATTAATCAATCACAGATTTATTCAAATTCACATTTTGAACAACATCTAAGCACGTTTGTGAAATGCATCACCAAGAAGCCATCTGTGCATTTTCAACTATACCATTTATATTTCATAAAACCAAGCAGCTGTTTTGCTGTGATTTTTCTGAGCCTTTAAAATTGGCTTTCAAGACCCAAAGCCATTGAGGTTATAGAACATAAACCACAAAGTGTCTATTTCTGTGTTTGCCTGGAAGGGTGATGATGAGAAAAAACTTACAGGATGCACAGAGAAAATCTAGTGTTATGTCTTCACAATCTCAATTAGAATGAAAAGTAATTGCCAGGATTATTTTAACCCTCCAGCCTAATGGCCCGAAGTCTCTCCTTCCATTAGAAAGGGGTTGATACTGAAGGCGCGAATGCAAACCTGAAATCCTGATAAGGAAAGCAATCAGACAATACGTTAAAAATAATTATTACATCTCGTTGCATCAGAGTGAAAAGCTTAGGTTAATGCTGAGCCTCTATAATATGGGTAAATAATTGGAAGAAATGGCATTTCATCTGCTGTGTACTGCATTTCTAAGCACAGATGAGTTCCATTTACTAGGAGGTAGCTAATATTTATGTTGAAGGCAGAAAGTAACAGTGAGCCACTGTTCTTTATCTCTGACTTTTTCCCTGTTGCTGCCTGAACCAATACATGCCATTTTGATTAAAATGGTAATGCATACCCCAGTACAGGCAAGTATAACCGGCACTTTAAGTTTAAACACTATATTCTGCGAAATTCTTTCTTTACAAAACAAAGTCTAGGATCTTTGCTGTTGTTGCTTCACAACACATTATAGGGTTGCAGCTTTAAGAGATTAGATATCAGTAGGAAGGTTAAGAGGAAAAATAATTGTATCTTCCAGTAAAAATCACAGGATAATTCCAATAGGAAGGGACCTGGGAAGGTCTCTAGCCTAGTCTCCTGCTCAATTGAATGATTGCTCCACCGAATTCAGACCAGGTTGCTCAGGGTTTTGTCCAGTCAGGGCTTGAAAGCCTGCAAGGATGGAGACACCATGACCACTCTGTGCAGCCTCTTGCAGTGTTTGTCCACCTTTACAGGGCAAGTGCCCCGACCATCTTGGTGGCCTTCCTTAAATCCCTCCACTTCACTTTCTTCACACAAGATGTCTTTCTTGTACTGGTGGTCCCCAGCTTGGACCCGCTACTTTAGATGGTATCTAATGAGTGGTTACTTCCAACCACTTTATCCTTCATATGTTCAAAAACATCATCTAAGAGGATTTACTCTTAGAAACAAAGGAAACCCAGTTGACCTGTAGTTTCTCTGATTATCCTTCTTACCATTTTTGAAGACTGGTGAGACATAGCAGTCTCCCAGTGTCTCACCATCCAGTTTCCTAAATATGTCAAAGCCTGCTCCCCTCAGCTCCAGGGTCTATACTGCTACTTGCCTTCCTCACCCTTGTCAGCATTTTGACCTCCACCATTTTCCCAGAGTCACCACAGTGAAGGCTGCCACTGACTGTAACATGCTGTAACATCCTCAAACAGATATGGTCTGTGAGCAGGAGAACCAGAACATCGCATCTGACTTACATAGCATCTGCCTTAAGAATTCACCCAACACACTTCAGGCACTCCTTGCCTCCCAATGTACTGCCCTTCCAGGCAAGGAGGTTGAAGTCTCCCATAAAGACCAGGGTCTGTAACCTGCAGAATTCCTCAAACTGCTCAAGGAGGACTTCATCCTGCACTGTATGCTTGCCATCCCAACCTGTTTCCTCATTTAGTTGCAAGCTGTTATCACCAACCCTCCCTCATGAGTTTAGTTCAAAGCCCTCCTTACCAGACAGCCAAGCCTGATAGCTAAGATAGATTCATAGAATTGCCTGGGTTGGAAGCGACTTTTCAGATCATCTGGTCCAACCATCAACCTAACACTAACAAAAACCATCACTAAACCATACCCACCTTCTCAGCTGACTATGCAGCCAGTTGCCACCTTGCGGGATGTGTCTACTCTTATCCAAACTTTTCCCCTCGCTTCTTGGATCAAGGAGGGAAAATGAAGTCATTCACTTTTGACGCTAAAAGCCTTGGAATCATTCTTGATTTATACTACACCACCAAGAGCAGCACCGTTGCTGCCCCACGGATGAATATGCAATACAGAACAATAACCCAAGGACCAGAGCACAAAATGAAGGGCTGCTTTCAGCCTTTAGTGTCCAAGCAAGCTGAGAGCACGACAAGCAGGGTGAAACACGTATCTGTTGACTGAACAGCAAAAATTGCATTGATTAAAGCAAGGGAAAACTTCCCCCTGACTATTTATAATTTTGGGCCTAATCCCAGCTGTCTTTGACTCCGCTGGGTATAGCCTGATGTTATGCCCTTCCTGAAAAAAGCAGAGGTAGAGCCAGGACCACTGGAAACGGGTAACTCGTCAGAGCTTCCCAGGGCAGGGCTCAGGCACTCCCAACACCTGCAGCTCCTGCCACAATCACATTTTGAGGGGGTAAATTACTCGCCATGAAGTCAGCAAACACTCAGCTAAAAATTTTTTAGAAGTACTTCATCATTTAGTTAGTCTTATACAATGCCCACAACAGGAACGATACCCAGGGGGTATACAATAACATTGAAACAATCAGGTTTATTATCTGCTTGTTTTAATTAAATGGTTCTATTTTTTTCCTTAGGGGAAGAAAAATTTTAACATTAAATTGTTCAATTTTAAGTAAATGGGCCTCTAAAAGATACATCATTTGCTCTGATTTGATTTACCCTGCACAGAAGATTCCCGTTCGTGAACTATTAATATGACTTAGCCCAATCAGATATGTTTCATTTGTGTCCTACTTCAAATCTTTAGGCTCTCCCCATCTGTCAAAAACGTTTGGGCTGCTGAATGATAAAGCCTTGTTGCTATGGCAATTAGTTCCATTACCTAGGTGACAGTGCTGGCATGATGTCACCACTAAAGGGATCTAACTCCTGAAATATTTTTAGTGTCTGTTGCAGATGGACGACAGTAAAAATACCATTTATCAATGACCCCAAAAACCTACAGGTGATGGGAAGGAAGGTACAGCTTGACCACCATCTGTACTACCTAGAGAAGTCCAGGTGAAGAGCAAAGTATGTAAGTGGACCACCTGCACTCAGCAACGCTAAAAGAGAATGACAGGGAAGCGTCATAATAATAATAATAAAAAAAATAATAAAGAAGAAAAAAATAATAAAGAAGACAAAACCTGCGGCTTTCCTGCTTGGGCAACAGCTGGATGAACTGCACCACCCTGGTGCTCTCCTAATTCAGGCGGGTAATGTGAAGGCACACTGCAGACGCGTGCATCTGCATATTTTAAGCCTCAGTATTATGTAGTATTCAGTCACACTTTGCAATCCCAGTCTGGGGTCAAAGCCCATTGTATCAGGAACCGTACAGGCAAGCACAACACCTGATAGCCTCTGCCTTCCCAGAGCTTACAGATCTGCAGAAGGGCTCAGGTGACGGTGATGCAAGAAGCAGTTGCCATTTTCCTGGTTATCTACAATTTCCCAAAACTTTTGTCTTCCAAAGTCACACCAATTCATAGAACCCACAGTGCAACTGAGGCCCACAAGTAGCAAATTTGGCAGCGATTAAAAGGACAATGAAGGTAGCATCTGTCATTTGGTAAGTTTTTTTTCCCCCGTCCCTTGGCTTTGCCTCAGATTTTGGGCACGCTGAATCAAGCTGGTGCTAGTTGCACAGTCAGCAACCAGATTGCACCTCCTTTGACCAGGAAATATGCCTAAAACGTGACAGGATTTTTCTTCTTCCACTTCTTACTGAGATTAAACTCCATGTTTTGGAAACTAGCCAGGGAAACAGTAGTTAGGGGAACACCCATAGCTGCATTAATGCGGATGAAGGACTTCATTAATCTTCATGTGTTCCGACCGATCAACATAAATGTTATTTTCAGTGTCGCCTACACTAGGTCTCTTCTTCCCCTTGCCAGGCTAATAATATATAAGCAACTAAATACAACTGAGTGAAGAATTTGCATGAAATAACCAATGAGAAGAATTCTCTTCCCTTTCTTCTGATGAAGAATTGCTCCAAAACCAAATAAATTATTGGTTTATTCATTATTTACAATTATGAGGCTACGCTTACAGCAAGTAGTCCTTGATCCATAAATCATTGGCAAACCATTAATTATATGCACTCACTGCCTGCTGTCTTGGTTAGTCATATAAATCATCTGGCGCCCTGAACAGGTGAATGATAGTTCCTAAACATTGCAGTTTGGTGCCTTTATGCCATTTCCCCCCCGCCCCCCAACACAGGACTTTGTCAGGAACACGACATCCTGCCTGCACATCGGCAGCCTCGCGTTGTTCACCCTTTCTCTGTAAGTAGTCACTGATACAAACCACATTTACAGCAAACTTCTGAACTTGCCTAGTTCAAAAGGCACCTCATGCTCTCCTTTATGCTCTCTCCTGAAAAAACCAAAACCATGGCAATAATGACATTGTGGGGGAGAAAAAAAAAAAAAGAAAAAAAAAGAAAGTAGCTTCTCTGACAAAGATGCAGACTGACTTCACAGCTGTAGGAACTGTACTGCCCTTGCTGCAAATTGTCAACAGACCACCAGAGAAATTGTACGTGTGGACACCCTTCCGACATGGTCAAAGGTCAGATCAGTAATTTCTCTCTCACAGGGACTAGTGTTTCATATTGGTCTTCTGCTGGGACATTCAAGGAAATTAACACTGGTGATGTGCCCTTTACTTGCTGGCCTGTGGACCTTCATTAAAGCTGGAGAAGAACTTTTTTTTTTTCTTACCAGAAGCCACACCAAGCTTGCCTTTTACTAACCTGCCTGTGCATTATTTCTTGCATTTGATCCCACATTCACACTCTGCTCTTTGAACATTCATTTCTCTGTTACTTTCTACTCCTGTGTTCACCGATGATGAGCACAGATGACAGTGTCAGAAGCCCACATCACTGTGGACAGAATCATAGACCCAGATCTGCAGCTCTGCAGCATAGCCCAGGAGGTGAAAGAGGTCACAGGCAATGTTCACCTTGTTGAAAAAACTTACATGATTTGTTTAACTGGCTTTCTGTGAACTATTGAACAATGATTGCCATCTCCAGTTGATAGACAGGGAGCAGTAAAGTTCACTTGGTATTTATGAATAGTCACAGGACCCAGCACCACAGGACTGGAGCTACAGTAAACATAATAGAAGTGCTCAGTTGACTATTTTCTTGCTGATAGCCTCTGGGATATCCTACTCTCTTGCGTTTTGGGGACACTGGTGTTCACATGGGGAGTGGCAGAGTTCTCATTCTCGATGACCTAAGATGGGTGCATTGTATCTTCCCCTTTATTCTGTGTAAAGATCTCCGGTTTGGACTCACAAAAGCTTTTGCCAGACTGCATACTGGCAGGCAGAGTCAAACGCTCCAGTTAGGATTTTATACAGCAGGTAGAAAATGACTTCAATTTCTACTGGTGGGTGAAAAGCTGGACAGCTTACAGCTCAGAAGGCAAACTGTATCCTGGGCTGCATCTAAAGAAGTGTGGCCAGCAGGTCACCTCTCCTCTGCTCTGGTGAGACCCTACCTGGAGCATTGTCTCCAGTTCTGGAGTTCTCAGCACAGAAAAGACCCGGAGCTGTTGGAACAAGTCCAGAAAAGGCCACAGAAAGGACCAGAAGACTGGAGCACCTCTCCTACGAGGACAGGCTGAGAGAGCTGGGGTTGTTCAGCCTGGAGAAGAGAAGGCTCCGGGGAGACCTTAGAGCAGCCTCCCAGTACCTAAAGGGGGCTTGTAAGAAAGATGAGGACAAACTTTTTAACAGGACCTGTTGCAATATGACAAGGGGTAATGGTTTTAAACAGCATTTAGACTACATAAAAGGAAGAAATCTTTTACAGTGAGACTGGTGAAACACTGGAACAGGTTGCCCAGAGAGGTGGCAGATGCCCCAACCCTGAAAACATTCAAGGTCAGGCTGGACAGGGTTCTGGGCACTGATCTAATTGAAGATACCCCTTCACACTGCAGGGGGGTTGGACTAGAGGTCCCTTCCAACCCAAACTATTCCATGATTCTATGTCCAGTAGAAACCGCTGAGCCAAGAATAGAAGATGAGGTGCTTCCAAGCCCAGCCCAAATTACAACCTTTGTCCCTGTCCCAGGGCTTGCTCCTGGGAGAGCTGAGCAGCCTGCTCTGCCTTGTAAACCCAGTATCTGAAGTTCAGCAAATGTATATGTGCTTGGCAAACCAGGACCTTCCAAAAAAATGCTCAGACTTCACCTAAAACGACTTCAGCTGCCCAAAGTGGAACCAACTGCAACACGTTATGTGGTGCAGCAGTTTAGTTTATGAACTGAAAATTACAGTATCCAGTCAGAACTCTAGAAAAACATCTAGGTAGGCAGAAAGTCACTCAAGTGAGAACTAGTCAGGACATCATCTATGACAGCTGAAGGCTTAAGAAAAAAAATTTAAAAAAATGCAAGTGATCAGGAACTCCATGTCTTACATCAATAGTAAATGAGATACTGAGCAAATGCTGATGATCATACCGCTATTGTATGTGTTTGAACCTATTGTTTGTATTTGAATGTATACTTTGGATGTCACAAATTCTAGTTTACAGAGAAAAACATTTAAAAGGCTGTTAACTGTAGGACCATGTGCCAAATTAAATTCCTGCTATCCTTACGCCTTGCCATGGTAAGCTCATCAAAAGCTACTGATAATACTGTCTAGCTCCTATCTATGAGAAAGACATTGAAATCACTGACTTCCCACAAAGGGTAACCTCAATTTGTCCAAAGCAGCAATATCCCACAAGGAACAGCTTGCACCAGTGGTACCTATGTTACAGAAGTAAGTATAAGCAGTTTTGTGCAGAGTAATTTATATATAATAGCCATAGTATAACATCTACATCAAAATTCAGCCTGAACGTGCTAAAACTGGAATAAAGATACTGCCCTATACTGAGGTACAGACAGCTCTCGACACAAAGCTTTACAAACATTACTGACTTACTTTCAGTAGTATTAAGATTAGGCAATCTTGTAGCTTTTCCTTTGAGACATCCTACTTCAAAGTCTGCAGTTACCATATTAGCACAGGTACGATCATATCATAAGATATTGGCTATAATGTAGGCTTACTTTATTTATTTTAAACTTGTGTTAACACTGGAGGGAGACCATGGGAAACGTGCTGGTATAAATTTCTTATGAGCAGTTCCTGATTTTCAAAGATGCCCAATCAATTCATTTGCTCCTCCTTTAAAGGGAATGTCTCAAAAGAATGACATACTGTAAAGATTACGTCTTCTAGTATCAGCTGAAAGAAAATGTGAAATGCAGGTGATCCTAACAGAAATACCTTTAAACACGCACTTCGTGTTACCCTTGGTAACCAGTAAGCCAAGACACACTGTCGTGCTGTAAGATATTGGAGTTCAAGGCTCTTTAGAAAACTACAGCTCTAGCTACTTAGGACATACAGACGTATGCACAAACCCATTATGCTAATAAGTGCTTTCTTGCAAATAACACGTTTTAAACTAAAGACATTTTATTTCTTAGTTAATTAAGGAAAAAATATTGTCCTTTAGTTAGTAGTTTGTCCTAGAGGTCAGTTTATGACACGCACCTAGATACATATAGATGTTTTATTTAGGGTAGACACTGTTGTAGCTGTATCTCACAAAAATCCCATTTTTCCCTAAAGAGGAAAGATTAAATGTTTCTGTTGATAATAATTTAATTCATAGGAAGTGCTCACACCCCCAGTAGCCATGTTTCTGGTCTTTGCCCACTTAATGAGCGAGACCTGCTGTCAGTGGTGGCAGAGGTGCCAGCCTTTCGGGGTTTAGCTTAGGGCTGCTCGCTCCAGAGGGAACTCGGAGACTCAGCTCCTTCTCAAAAACAGCATCTTTCTTAGGTTTCATTAGCAAAAATAGGTTGCTCCAGCAGAATGGTCCAACACAGCAAAGAGAAAATTCTTCCTCTTCTCCTCCCTATGCTCCCACCCAGAAAGCAAGGTGCTGATAAGAGGAGGGCTACTTTAAGGGGAGGGAAGGGCTTGTTTTTCACCATAACCAAGCAGACAAGCAACAGCTCGCTCTCCCTCCACCTCCTTCTCTCCTTTTTCAATTGTAATCCTCCTGCACAGCACAAGGAGTTGTGCGTTTGCTTATGCTTCCCCACTGCCCAACAGTCACACCAATTATAAAGGAATGAAAGAAAGAGACTGTTTTTTCTTCTCTAACCATAATCTTTCACAAATCTCAACTATTCCTGCTACTAAGACATGCTTTGGCTTTCATGCACTTCACTCAATACCATCTGTACACATCCAAGGACAAAAATGTCCCTTTTGTTACTAAGAAGTGGCCTTGTATAGCTCTCAAGTTGCTGAGGGAGTTTGGCTACAGAGGAGATTACATTTTTAAAAAGATGGGAATAACACGGCTGTCACAATAGGATATTCCTCAGCAAGAAAACTGGAGACAAGCAAGAGGCAACGCAGAGATTTCTAACTGTGCCTAAAACTAATGAAATGTTGTTCAATGTTAATACATATCTTTAGAAGCAAGCCCTGTGCAGCAGTGCTCATGTATTCTCACTCAGATTCTCTCGCTTATACCATCTGCGAGACACTTCAATAATCTAAGACTCAACCCCAGCAACACGTATTATTTAAAAAATATATATATATATTTCTGGCAGTCTGCCTCACTCATATCGGCATCTTTTCACCGTGTAAGCAGCCTAAGTGACTTTAAGTAAACTCCCTGAACTTTGCTGTGGACAAACTGTGCTTCCATGGAATGTTACCCAAGATCACCAAGAGCAGTGGAAAGACAAGAGGGACTCAAGGCCATAATTGTTCTGGAAAGGTTCTTCAAGTGATGGGTATAGCTCTGCATTTTCTTGATGTACACAGCACATGCACAGAAAAGCATCTCCTTGACCTTCTTCTGAGAAAAAGGGGATCATATTCTGCTGGTATTACAAAAGGAAAAGGGAAGGCCTAACTAATGTTTGGTTTTGGTCTTGAAGGAGGAATAGAACTGGATTTTAGTTCACCAGTATGCAGAAAGTCCAGTCTCCCGATCAGCTGGGGAACTCCATCTAACAGAAAGGCTTAAAAGCTACAAAAGGAAACTAGGGCCAGGACCAGCAAGAAGATAGTGATGTTTGGAACATAAACAGGGTGAAGCAGACTGAAACCACGGCTCTATTGTTTTAATGTCACATTCACTCTCACTTCGAGGAGCAGAAAATTAGTGGGCGCAGCTTGTCAAAGCATAACAATAAAATCATAGTATTGGTTCTGCTCCAAAGTAACCAGTCCAACTATTTTAGCTCCCTTTCTTTGTTCAGCAAAAATACTTTCAACTCACATTTTTTGAGCGCTCATTTCCCTCTTTTCTGTCCATCTGGGATACTTATAACTAAAGCCTGAAAAAATAAAAAAATTAAGTGCAAGCGAAAGACAGGGCCTGGGTAAGTTTTGTTGGAGTAACTAAGCCTGGCTCATCGACTGGTGCTCAAACATCAGCGCACTCGACAGCTCACGCACACATTAAACACACATTGACTGTAGTTCTTGCCTATGACTCCTTTGTTACAGCCCGGGTCCACAGTGCTTCCCTTCTCCAGAAACACCCTGCTTAAGCTGTGAGATTGATCTTTATACACGCACAAAGGAAAAAGGTCCACTAATGCAATTTCGCTGTCATTGTTTTCAAAGCTACTGAACTGTAAACCTTGCGTTTTGGGCACGATGTGTGAACACCTCATGTGGCAATCTCTCCAAGTAAAATATGTCAGTAGGTAAATTTAGTTAAACTATGTACAATTAGAACATGAAAAAGCAACTTATTTCATGGAGCATATAAGACTCGCAATATAATACTGATATACTGCAAGCAATTTCTTTGCTGCATCGGGTCTTCACATACAAACATATACAGTATCATACGTTGACAGCATTGTTATATATTTCCTGCAAAAATTGAGTTTCTCTATAAATTATGCTCTCTCTACGCAAGATAACCCGATAGAAGCAAAACAAAGGCCAAGCCCTGAATCTGAAGTTTTGTGCTTAATTGTAAGTCCACAAGAATTACTGTTACATGTATATAACCTAGGTCAGCTATGATTTTTGAATATCATTGGAATCATTCTTTTCTCACCATTTATAATCTGTCATTACTTTGCTGCTCTGCACAAGAAATCATGAATTAACAGGTAAAATTCTGAAGTCTACTCAGTCCAAATTTTCAGCAACATAAAGGCTCCTTGTCATTTACTTTTGTTTCAGTTAGTCCATAAAATTCGGTATATTTAATATTAAGAAGAAGAGACACAAAATAGTTGATTCAACACACTTGCCAGTGGTATGGTGGCAATTATGGAAAAAAGTATTTACATCAATATTCAGTGATCTATTAGCTGACCATTAGTATTCATTTATTAAAAAAGGATTTGTGAATTATATGCTAGAATTAGTGACACATGGCAAAATAGTTTAAAAAAAAAAATCACATTTGGAGAGCATAAAATTAAAGGAGAAAATGAGAATACAGACTGAGCTAATTGCTACCAAAAAAAAAAATCTTAGACACAGAGCATCTAGATTAGTCAGTGACACAAGTTGCTTTAGTTCACTTAATTATCTGAACATCAGATAGTATCCAGACCTCAGTAAATATTCTAAAATTTACAAACACATTAAATAAGAAAAAAGTGTCCTAAGAAAGTTATCACTGAAGACCTTGACAATATTAACAAAGACAGCACTTGGCTAGTAGCCAGGTCTTTGGTCTCATATTAACTGGTAAAGAGATTTGTCCCCTTCAATCCAAAAATTTGTCTGCAGTGATGAACTGATAACCTTCAGCTGAACATTACCTTAGACACACTGTGAAATCTAAATCAGTTCTCAGTTTCCCCAAGCCGACCAAATATGTGAAGGGTAACACAGTAAAACCAGTCTGGAATGTCCTTGATTCCCAGGCCCATTCAATTAGTCTCCTTTGCTAGATTTTCTACTTTCTCTGCACCCTCATCCACAAATTCTGGTCAATTTTCAACAAACCCTGAACTTCGATAAATTAGACAAGTTGTCACAGATATTTTATCACCACTGTTGATCACAGAAAGGAGAAGGTTGTGCAAACTCTAGAGAAGGTATGCAAATGAGTTGCCTGCAGAGCAGGAAGACGTGGAAGGAAAGCACTGCAAAAACACACGTTCTACAGTAAAATGTAAATAATTTCTGGTATCATTCTGCAAGTCATTTCATGGAAATGTGACTCCAAAAGGAAGGCTTCAGAACTATTCTATCTCACTTCAAAGCAGAGTGCTCAGTTTACAGGTGAAAATATAGGTTCTTTTGATGAACACTGGAATCTAAGAAGTCTAGAAGCCAAATGCTGGAATTAAAACTAAAAAGGCAAGGTGTTTTGGGTTTTGTTTGTTTGTTTGTTTTTCCAAGTACCTATTCTATCACTGATAGTAAAGTCATTCCTGATTACTTTTTTTGCTTTCTAACCAAACCAGACCAGTTTTCTACTGACCAGCTGCTGCTGGACAGCTGTGTTGTGTGACACAGCTCACTACGGGTACGGCAGCATCCTACCCAGCCTGCCTGGAACCCGCACGCTGGGTCAGACACGAGTCCTGTCTAACTCCGTGCCTTGCCTCCAGCTGCAGACATATACTTTTCGGGGAAACACTCGGGGGCGTTTTCGTGGCATGGTTGTTTTTTTTGTTTTAAATGTCCCAGGAAAGTATAGAAGTAGTGATGAGGGACAAAACCCCCAACTAAACAGAATTACCAAATCAGGTCAGAAATAGCAATTTAAGACAACCTGTAACATGGTAAAATAGCTGTCAAAAATTTGGAGGGGCCAGAAAAAATAGTCCAGCAAGATGCTGTGGCTACTGCAGAGCATAAAGGCGAAGTGAGAATAAACAACGGGAGTCAACGGGAAAGTTATGAAGGACAATGGGAGGAAGAAAAAAGAAATAAATAACAACACCCAAACAAAGCACTTCAGTAACAACTCCCCCTTTTCTTCTAGATGTTAGTTGGAAAAAAGTGTTGGATTATTGGATTATACCACCACACTCCAGTGCCTTGTGGACAGTCAGGAGATGGTACTGGAAAGAATCTCCTGTGTTACTGAGATAAAGATTATATCACTGCAGGCACCACGCCAAATAAACACTTGAATTAATTCAGCCATCTTCTTAAAGATAGTTCAGCCTTTTTTAGCAATTCTACTTGAGCTGCAGCCTGTCTGGAATGGTTTGAGGCCAGAATTTTCCTCAAATAATTCATTTTCCTCCCACTTGCACCCCTCCCCAGTTATTTTTTTGCTGGGTGAAACAAGGAAAGTGCTTTCACTCTTCTAATGGAGGTTCTCTGTTCCTACAAGCCCTTATCTTTTCCATCTTGAACTCATTTCCAACGAGCACTCCTGACAAGCTTCACGTAATCCTCCAGCTACTAAAATTTCTCCAAAATGGAAGTCTTTCTCCTGACACATCTTCCAATCTCATTTGTCTTCTTTTGCACCTGCAAAGTGTTCTTGAGGGTGACAGAGCACTGGAAGAGGCTGCCCAGGTGGAGTCTTCTCTGGAGACATTCAAAACCCACCTGGACATGCTCCTGTGCAACCCCGCTCTAGGTGGACCTGCTTTGGCAGAGCGAGCGGACTAGATGATCTATAGAGGTCCCTTCCAACCCCATGTCATTCTGTGATCATCGATTATCCTGTGACCACCTAATGGACTCCCAACCAATGCACATGAGCTGCGTTCCAGCGATGTCTAAGTGCCATAGATATGTCTTTAAGTAGATCACTGAGCAAACTGCATAACAAGAGGTTCTCCCTCATCTAGCAAGGTATTGCTGCCTGATGAGTGACATGAGAACAATGCTTTGCGTAAGCGGCTTCCAAGTGAAGTTACTGATTAGTGCAGACACTGTGCAGGCAAAAAGCCATCACAATTTGGCAGGAAGAACTTTGTCATTAAGTAATTCGGTCTCCAAGTGACAAAATGATTTGTATATCACTGTGCTGAATTTCCTGCCTTTCCTTTTCACACTCCAGTGCCCTATGAACAGGAGTGTCATTTGGGATCTTCCTCCCTCCCTCCCCCCCCACCCTTACACACTTCTTTCTCATCTCACATCGCAGGTTTACTAAAGTCTCCTGTCATCTTCTAGCAAACATGGCAGTAAGAAGTTTGGATGCCACCTCTATTCAAACATTGCAAAACGCAGCAGAAATGGAGCTGTTAATCATGGAGATAAAGCACAACACAGAGTAAGGAAAAACAGCCTAAGAACATACACCTCAGCTGGAAGTCTAGAGATATCTTAAGGAGACAGGTGGCCAAGAACGCAGCACAAATTTATCCTAACCTCATTCTTAATAAAGACTGGTGACATGGGTGTAAAGCATTCTCAAGTCCTATGCCTTCTGTTTGACTTGGTTGTGATGAAGGTCAATGTGTGGGTTCACAACCACATTCACTGCGATGAAGGGAAACCGTTGGGGTTAACAGAGCAGTTAGAGACCAGTGTCGCAAAACTTAACAAATGAGAACCTCACCTGAACCCGGTAGAAATGCTTCAGGAAAGCACTCTCCAAATGGCGTCTTCTAGTTGTTGAAACAACACAAAATAGGCTTTCACCCTGGGCATTACATGGTCTCATCTGCAACTTGGTCAGCTCTACGTGGGCAGACAGCCACCGTTCTTAGCTCAAAATGAGCTGCAAATATCTAAGGTAAGCACCATCCCTTTTGTTGTGAGCGTCAGGCTTGTCCTTCAACTCCATTGCTGAAACTTCCAAGCTAACTGCGCAGCTACACTTACACTGAAAGCATCTGCACTATTCACATACTGACCCAAGACAAAGCATCTGGCACCGAGGGAAAGAAATACTATTATTCTGAGCAACAAGTTATTCAGGACAACAGTTAGCTAAAGGAAGAAGAGAGTTACGAACAACCTGTACTAGGATACAAAGCTTGAACGGGACAAATAAGCTGACAGCAACATCAATATTCCACAGGCACTGTTTGAAAAAAAAAAAAAATACATCTAGTTTTCCCCCATAATATACTGTTCATGTATATATATTCACATATGAACATATACTGTCCATACAATTACGCGCTATGCATAGTGAGGGATGTTTACACCCATAGTATTCCTCAACGGGAGAGTTTCCCCCAAAACACATGCACCACTTCATTGCTGTCACACCTTCATTAACCCAGGGTGGTCACTTCTGCTCTCTCTGCCGCTATGATTAACAAATGATTCAAAAAGCAAGGTGCTCTGTGCCAACAGAACCCTGAAGGTGTGCTTCAAAAGCTCACTCACAGGTAGACCTTCCATCTCCAATTGGATCAGGACTTCTCAAAAGCTGCTGCAGCACGTTTTGCCATCCTGGTGCAAGCCCATATGGCTGTGCAGACCTACCTGTTCCTATTGCCGTTACACCTGCCCCATTCCCTTCTCTAAAGGGAAAGGGTTTCCTCTGCCATCCTAGGATTCAGCCAGTGACACATTAACTCTGGAAATAAACATAGGCATCCATCTCAGGTGCCTATTTTTCAGATGTGTTGAAAGACATACAGCTCTCAGAGTTACCGTGTGGAAAAAAACAGGACTCTTCCTAGCTAAGGTTCTAAATTGGAATATTTTTGTCTTAACCACCTGCCAGAAAATAATTTATCTGCAATATTATTGCTCCAGCTGTATTCTAAAGGAACTTTTTCTTATCTTTCAGATGATCAGCTCTCCCTTCTGCAAATCAGGGCTCAGCTGCATGTTGGTCCCTGAAGAGCCATTTCTGTATCAGATGACTCATTTTCTGCAGATGATAAGGTGATAAACGCAGCCACCAAATAAACCACCCCCCCTCACAATTTTGGCTTATGTAATTGCTACATTTACAAGTTGTGCACATGAAAAGCTACCGGCTTGTTTTCCACACAGGTGCAGACTCGGTTTCTCCACAGGCAGAGAATTCACACGTGAACACGGACAGAACATCGCACATTTTAGGTTTGCTTGGATTCAAACACTGCCAAGGAACCCATCTTCCTGCGCTAATTGATGGTGTGGGACTTCAGAAGGAGCAAGAACAAAAGAAAACTTTTTGCGGTCTTTATGTAGGAGGTACAGAAAAATAATTGGCAGGGAGCTTAGCTGGGGTTAAAGGTAAGCGCCAAATCAGTGCAAATTCCAGCATTGCCCATAACAGTTATTTTGTCACTATTTGGGTTTTTACTATGACCCCAGTCTCTTATAAATAGCTATTTACCAGCAACACATCAAAAAGGCATTATCAGACAAAAAAAATCAGTCAGACTACTTCAGCTGTAACAGCACATAGAACGCTACCTATCTTAAAGGCTCAGATTTATGAGGCAAAAACATTGCTTCAGGCAGTTTTCAAGAATAGGTACAGGAGGCGGAGATTACAGAGAGGAGGGTGTTGTGTTGTGGTTAAAGGTTATAAAGCTGCATTTACACAGTTCTCTTCAATAACTACAAAATTAACTTAGATATTTCGGGAAAGGACAAGTGCAAAATCATTGGTGCTGCAGAGACAAGGGAAAGAAAAACCTCTACTTTTTTTCCCCTCCCCGGTGTCAAAATGGAAAGCAGGGGATTTCTGTAGAGGTATCAGAAACAAAGTTTCCTCTGCAGAGCCTTCAACTTCGAAGCAGACTGTGGGAGAGGGAGAGAGGACGAGGCGTAGGAAATGTAACATGCTTCCCAGGCACATGCTGTGACAGTACAATTCTCACCTCCGGAAGCCCGTGAATCAAAGGTATTGAAGATTCAAGCATTTTTCTCCTGACAGTGGGTGGCCTAGTCCCAAAATCCAGCTGCCTTTCTCTATGAGAAACAACTGAAACTGCCTTCGCATACACTAGATTTATGTTATTATGGAGATCGTACCAGACATATATGCTCTGGTGAGTTTTTCTCTTGATGTAATCGGCCCCTCCTCCAAGGTAAGCACGTGCCCTGTCATAAAATACCACAGGGATACACCAAAAATCATCTAGGCTATTAGACGATTATAAATAACCGTTTTCCTTTTCTTTTCCCTCCTCCTCCTCTCCAACTTTCATCTACTTCAGGCTTTTTGCAGTGCTGACCTGAAGCTCAGCTCTTTTCAGAGGAGCAGCAGAGGAGGGCTCAGCTGAAGAGATGGCAATGTGAGTACCTATTATTTGATTTAAATAGGATGGCTCTCTCAAGGTATTTTCACATATTGTTGGAAAAGTCTGCTTTAAAATGGACAAACCTTACACATCCTAGAGGTCCCTTCTAAATCAAACACAGGGCAGTTGGGGCAGCTTGGTCAACGCTAGCTCTTGGGAGCCAAACTTGGCCCTCCTCATCTCTCACCTACTGCAGGATGCAGCCCAGGATGCTCAGATAAAGTCACAGATTATACCAAAGACTCTAAAAAAAGATTTTACTTTTTTGTTTTAATTTTAAATGCTGTCAATAACCTCCCCTACCCCCAGTAACTTCAAGTCACAGCACACACCGGAGGGAATTTATCAGAGCATGACAGGCTTCATAGAATCCCACTGTATGTTGGGAGAAGGGAATATTTTCTCCCCGGAGAAACTCAGTGCTCCTTAGCGTATTTATCTCGGAAAGAACACACAACCAAACCTAAAGGCAGAGCTATCGAGTCAGTGCCACAGAGTGAACACACAGGCTGCCAACAGTGCTGGGAGCAATGATCCGTGTAGCCAGCCACCTTGGCCTCAGCACTGACCAAAACGGGCTCCTTCGGGGGAAAAATTCCTCATCAGGTGGTTACACGAGGACACGCGGCCTCTTCAGATCTCCCCATTTACACCAAAAGATCCCATGCCAGATTTATATCCCTGTCCTTGACACTTCTACTGTCTGCTAGTTTGCAGTTTGGAAGTCCTTGCTGTCCTAAACCATACATGTTTAGTTTCTCCTCTTGAAACACCAGTGGGATGAGCTCCACAGGTTGTACACGCCTTCCTCCAAACCCCTTTTTACTTGCACTATTTTAGTTTCACATATTTCCCTCTTGGTTCCATACCATGGAAGACAGTAAACAAAATAGCACCAAAGGCATGAGTAAGAACTGCTGTGTACCATCCTAATGCTCTCTCATTTCCACCTTTTCCTCTTCAATAAAGAGTCCCGATTATAGATAGGAGAGATTTTCTACAACACTAAATATTCTTGTTGTCTGTCATGGCATATCCTTCATTTCTGCTGCAACCCTTCATTTCTAGTCCCTTTTGCTGTCCCTGATTTGATCACTATGCTTTTCCCACTCAGGGAGGTCTTCTCATTTCCCTAAAGAGATAAGCCTTTACACCAAAAAGCCAGTGCACCAGCATTTAGGTTTTTTTCAAATTATTTCTTTTATCATTTACTTAATAGCACCAGAGAATCAGTGCACAGGCTCCCAGTTCTTCTCCTAAGGTCCACCTCTCCACGTGGCAGCTCTGCAGCAATTTAGTGGAGATAGCTTATTACTTAGTGATAACTGGTATTAGTCATGTTAGCTTTTATGCAGTGATAATCTAAAATAGGTACGGTATGAGTGCCGTAACTCCATCTGCATTTACAGGCGTGTGATTTAAAGAAGGGTGTCTAAATAAGGATTATGGGGACTAATTGTGGACACTTACTTTCTGAAATGGCAGCATTAAAAAGCTGCCATTTCACATTGTAATTAGCACCAAGCTTTTTAGCAATTCTTCAAGTGCAACCTACCATTATTCTTTCAAATATCTTCAAACTTTGAATGAGCTCAGCACCTAAGGACTCCAATTAGACACTGGGGGGGAGGGAGAGTTCTCATTTGGGCATCTAGTCCTTGGGAAGAGCAGCTGGAAGCCAAGTATTACGAGGGCTTCATTTAGATGCTGAAGTAGGATCTGAGCTTTTTTGAAAAATCAAATATTTAGCGGCAAAAATCTATAAGCAGTAAGAATTATCGTCTCTGTTGGAAAGGACACATTTGTTTTACTAGATAAAGCAGCAATCGTTTAGCTGTTTTTCTCACAGCAAGAAATCCCATGTTCCATGAGTTTATGAGAGCGTGACCGGATCCTGTATGCTTTATCTCTCTTCTGTATTTATCAGGCAAAGGAACCAGGTAGGGTTTGCAACAGGGCAGAGCACTAGCTGAAAACATAATGTCAAGCTTGCAGATTTCAAATAAAACAGATATTCTGGAAGATTCTGCTAGTTCAGCAGTAGTAACCAAAGTCTGAAGACTAAAAATATCATATCAGCTATTCTGTTAAACTATTACTACCTAACTGATGCTATTAGGGTTGTCCTTTAATCATTGCTACTAAGATCTTAAGTTTAAGTATTGAGCAGTTTCATTCGTTAGGAAAACTTACTCAATATCTATAAATGTGCCATTTATATATTACATACATAGCAAGTAAATATTGATTTATTAGCATAGCAGGTTCTTCAATAGAGTAGTTCAATTGCACGTGTATTCAACTCCGATTTATCTTCTACCCCATGGGAGGGGTGAGGGGGGCATGGCTCATGCAATTGAAGAAAAGTAATATTTGCTCCATGCTGGTTCTGAAAAAAGCTTCTGTTGTTATAACCTCTGCAAATAATCAGAATTCACTGCTGAAAATTTCTCATCACACATTTTCTAGCATCGAACTTTAATTATAACGAACACAAGGTTGACCCTACTCTGCCCATATGTAATACCTACCAGTCTCATTTTTGCCAAGATCCTGTCTATCCTATTAAGTAACAGTTTTACATCTTTAGGCAGGTACATAATCCTCGAGGAATAAAACTGCCAATGCTTACCATTGTATGGAGTTTCATATGCTATTTACTGTTTCCTCTTAAGGCCATAAGCTTGAGAATATTACACACACCCACACATACAAACACATCTTTCCTTTTAATTGCATTTCTAGCCCTAGAGATTATGGATTGGCCTGGAACTGTAAACAACGCGCATCCTAAAATATGATAACCCAACCCAAGATGCATGTAATCTCAGGATCTTTTCACATGCTGCTCATGATTTTTTGGGGAGAAGGCTTCTGATTTGGGAACGATTCTGGTAGGCAAAGTTTACCACCACCTTGCAGCTTATGCAACAGCTCTGACTCACTCCATGCAACCCATCTGCCAGGACGCCTCCTGCTCCGGCTCCCGGCAGCCACGCGGAACGGGGCCAGGGATGCATCCTGCCGCTGAGGATGGACACGTCCGGGAGAGGGAGATGCCAGGGGGGAGGCAGGGGCTACAAAACTAACCTGGAAGCAGCACACAAAGAGGCAAAGGAGCACCTGGAAGCTGCCTAGGAAGAACCAGCCTCTTACAAAGCTGGGTAACAAGATGCCTTTCTGAAGGGGGTGTACTAAAACACCACCCCTGTTTCCTTAACACACTTGCAGAGCCCCAAGGCTGGATGCCCAGCCTGCTAAAACCATTACAGCCGACGCCTCAGCCTACTTAAGCTGCCATCTATTTCCTAGCGTAGTAAAATTTGCCTTTATTTTACGTTTATTGAAATGGAATTTAAAAGAATTACTTTCACACTGGTTTTCTGGCAGCAGAATGTATTTTGGAGTTTGTTGTTTGTTTGGTTTTTTTAATTTTTAATTATTTTTTTAAAGCCAGAGCCTTTAACAAGTTAGCAATTTTAATGAGAAGAGTAGTGTTAACTACTTGAATAAATACAAACCATGAAAGAAGTGAAAAATTAAACTTTCTCCCCTCTTGGAAGCTGGAGATAATTTCATATCTGTGGGAGGCACCGACTGTCCAACTGTTTGCTTAAATATCTTATTTAAAGAATTCTTAAAAACACTGTTCCCTCATAGCATTAAGCATCTCTATTACCCTAGCCATCAAAATTATTTTCACAGTGAATACAGGGCAGCACATGCCTTCTCATTCAATTCATTACAAGAGACAAGGAAAATATAAAGCAGAAATTCATGAATGGTTGTGCAGCGCTTCTGTGATACAGAGTGAGTATGAATGGCCAGAAAAGCCAAGATAATAATTTCTCTCTCCCCACCATTTTGGACCATTCTACTTAGTTACTGCATGAATCAAAGGAACACCTGGTTCTTCATTTCTTAATCATCCCTGAAAAATAAAGTGCCACCAGCAGCCTCAGTATATGATTATCAGCCCTCAAGTTCTGAGCCAAAAAAAAAAGCTCAAAACATAATAAAGAAGGTAGGAATACATCTGCCTTTGTAAACAAATCACACTGATGATTAAATGGCATCCATGCTAATACTGCCAAAGGCAAAAATGTGACCTAAGAAAAAACATCAATCTCCCTTACATGGCTCTAGCCTCATTGGGATCACTGTATTTATTAACACCTAGATTTTTCCCATACATCAATTGCTACTACTATTTCATACTTTCTCCCCTACAAGGGTAAAATTTAGTCCACGGAGGCTCAGCATTAAAAAAAAAAAAGAAAAAAAGAATATTTCCAAAAAAAAGTTTCCCAGTCAGCTCAAAGTCACCATGAAAGAAAGACCTATCTGCACACGTGGAGAGGGGCTCCAAACTGCTAGAGCAGGGATGCTAACAGAGCCACACTGAAAGGTCAACACAATTTTGAAATTAAATTTAAAAAATAAAAATCAGAACCTGCTCTGCCCTTTCTTGGATGCTCACGTACATGTGAGGAGGGCAGCTAGAGCTCGGCAGTGGTACCCACACACCCGTGAGAGGGGTGCTACTCTGCAGCTCCTGGGCCACATGACATCTCCTAGCCTGGGTTGCTGCTACAGGAGGGGGGCAGGTTACCTCAGTACTGCACGTTGTCAGCCCCCTGTCCCCTCCCTCCGTGCACCCTGGCAATTCAGCCCCCCCCCCCCCCGTAAGTTTATCACAGAACTGTAGGGGTTGGAAGGGAGCTCAGGAGATCATCTAGTCCAACCTCCCACCAAAGCAGGGTCACCCAGAGCAGGCTGGACAGGAACCCACCCAGGTGGATATTGGATTTCTCCCAAGAAGGAGACTCCACACCCTCTCTGGGCAGCTTCTTCCAGTGCTCTGGGACCCTTAAAGTAAAGAATTTTTACCATGTGTTCAGACGGAATTTCCTGTGTTCCCCCTTGTGTCCATTGCCCCTTGTCCTGTCACTGGATACCACTGAGAAGAGCCTGACCCCATCCTCTTGACACCCACTCTTTAGATACTTAAAGCTATTGATGAGGTCCCCTCTCAGTCTTCTCCAGGCTAAACAGACCCAGGTCTCTCAGCCTTTTCTCACAAGAAAGGTGCTCATTCCCTTGGTCATCTTTATAGCTCTCCACTGGACTCCTTCCAGTAGTTCCCTGTTCTTCTTGAACCGGGGGCCCAGAACTGGATGTAAAATCTTGCAAGTCAGTACTGCTACTCATGAAAAGCTGGAGATGCCAACGACTCCACTACAGACTATACCATGGGAGCGCTCCTAGAGCCACCTGCTACCTGTGGGACAGCCTGGGGCAGTGCTCCAGGCTAAGCAAAGCCTGAGATGACCGTACCCTCATCCCAAAGCAAGCAGGACAGTCCCAGCCTTCAACCTCCGTGCCCAGGGCTGTGCCTGGAAAACCGGGATCCCTCCAGCTCCACCAAAATGGAGTCCCTGCATCTCCACAGCACTGAGAGATGCACGGCTGCAGGAACCAAGACTTTGTAGCCACCACCTCCAGCTGCTGGTCCAACCCTTGGCAGCAGCATCGGGCAACATTCACAGTCTGGCCATCCGCTAACCAGATTCAGCCCCTTCAGCAGACACAGCCACTCCCTCTGAGCACCTTAAAAATGTCCCCAAGTCAAGGGCCACCGACAAATCACTGAGAGCAGATGAAACTGCAGCTGCTAATTCATCCTACTGGTTTCAGTAAGTGCTAAAAGAAGATGACCTCTCTGCTCACTGTTTTCAAGCATGAAATAGTCAAAGTGGGTCACAGCCACTGCACATGTTGCAGTTTGTTATTACTCAAGCCACACAAATAATACCTGTGAACCAGACTGGGTGACTAGGTAAGTAAGGTTTTATTTCTCATATGTTCCTGTCACTAACTTCTTTTTGAGCTCAAATTTACCCCCAGATGCAAAGTGGACTCTCAGCTTGTCAGGACTAACAATTTCAGTCGAAGGCATCTTACTCAGATTGCCTCAAAACTTTACAGAAAAGAGATAAATGTAGGATTTTAACAAGGTTCAGGCAGGATGAGTTGTGTTTGTTTTCAGACATGACAGCAAAATTTAAATACTCATAACTGTTGTAAATTTAGGCAAGAGCTATAAATCTCTTTTCCTCATTTGTCAGTTAAGTTCCAGTTCTGCTGCTCTATTCAAATATTTGGCAGGATTATACTTCTGTGTTTTATTTCCTAATCTGACCATTATGGCATCTAATTTATTTGTATGTAATTTCATTATCTTTAGCTGTTCTGCATCCTTGGTGCTCTCTGAATACTCCATCTCCTGCTATTTAATTTCCTTTTTGCTCTTCTCCTGCATTTGAATGATTGCTCTTTACATAGATCGCTGGCACAGAAACATTGCTTAACTTGTAGCATCTGCAGTCAGAGCTATTATTTTATTTCAATACATTGTCTGGCCGAGGGGACGAACCCCAGGACTTTGATCTTCAGTCCTTAGGGCTTGAATTCAGAAGCTGTTATTTTCTCACTGATGCTAATGAAGCTGCTCTGCTCTTTTCTTCTATTGATTCCTGCTCCTCCACCAGCCACTATTTGCAAATCGGAGAGTTCCCTTGATCCTTGCAAGTGCACCTTTAATTCCTTTATTTCTATTTTTAAATCCTGCTAGGCTACTGCTGGCAGATTCAAGTCGAGGAAGAACCTACTTCCTTTCCTTTTTGGTGCCCCTGATGCTAGCACAAATTCCACAGCCGAACTGTGTGGAGTCTACATTTTACCCATACCTGCAATATACATTTAAGCAACCTACAAAGATGGGGTTACAAAGGACTAGATGGGGCTAGGGCTACAAAGATGATTAAAGGACTAGAACATCTCTCTTATGAGAAGAGGCTGAGGGACTTTGGTCTTTTTAGTCTGGAGAAGAGAAGGCTGAGGGGGGGATCTATCAATGCTTATAAATACTTAAAGGGAGGGTGTCAAGAGGGTTGGTCTTTTTCAGTGGTGCCCAGGGACAGGAGAAGAGAAAATGGGCACAAACTTGAACATAGGAAGTTCCAACTGAACATGAGGAGGAACTTCTTTCCTGTCAGAGTGGCAGAGCCCTGGAAGAGGCTGCCCAGAGAGGTGGTGGAGTCTCCTTCTCTGGAGACATTCAAACCTCACCTGGACACCTTCCTGTGCAACCTGCTCTAGGTGACCCTGCTCTGGCACGGGGTTGGACTAGATGATCTCCAGACACCCATTCCAACCCCTACCATTCTATAAACCTCCACAGTCCTCATGGGAACTATAATAACCACCCCAGCAGTAGGTTTGGTCTCCACTGGGCCAGCCTTTCCTCCCAGCTTCCCCCCAGCTCCTGGGTGCTCCCCTGCCACAGATATCCCTCTCCCCAACGTACAGCAGCTGCAGAGTACAGGCGGAATTTCTCCTGCTTAGCATTCTCCCTGCATCACCTTTCTTACAGCTGTTCTGCTGCTGCAATATTTGTAAAAGTATAACTACCTAAGAAGTGGCATTTGGATAACAGCGGCATTGCACATGAACTCCTTGTCTTCAATTTACCCATGTGTATTTGTGTCTTGGAGGAAAAAAAGCATTCCCCGCTTTTCTGGTTTTGTTTTGGTTTGTTTTTTTTTTTAAATAATAAGCCTCAAAATAGAAAAACAGCAGATAAATTTACTTATTGGATAACAGCTGCCAAAATTTGCTGCTAACAGACTCAAATTGCTGTGGAGAAATGCATGCTCTAAAGAAGAAATTCAATCTGGAAAAAACTTCATTTGACACTAAAACAGAAGTTCTTTAGTCCAAATACACATTTACCGGGTTTTCATATAGGTTTTACCTTTATTTGTGGTATTAAAAAAACCCAACAAACTTTATCAATTAACGTGCTGTTGTGAGGCCAAGCTACCACTGCCAGATGATGGCTTTATACAAACCCCACTCCAATTAGCTACCAAGCCCTGAGAACACTTCTCCCCGCTTTTTAAGGTTTCTTTTGCCTCCTTTCCTCCTCAGCTGATTCTATCCTAACAGTATGTAACAGCCCTTACTCTGTTCTGCTTCAAAACTAAATGCTGCCCACCCTCTGAAGTGGGAACTTAGATGCCACTTCCCAATTTGAAGTTATTTCAAGGGTGAGAGAAAGCTGACTGAGTCCGTAGCAAGATGATGGGACACGGCTTTCGAGTCGGGTCTGGCCAGACTGTCTAGCAGTATGAAAGAACAATGTCAGCTATTTTGGCTTGCTCTGAATGTCTTTCTTGAAGGCTTAAGAAAAAAAACAACAACAAAAATATCACACAATTCTTCAGTGTGACTTTAAAGAAAGCATGTGTTACCCACACAAAGAAAACCAAAGTGAATTTAAGTCATCCACTGAGAAACTGGTAGGCTTTGGTTGAGAGCTTGAGGTCTGATGGAGGCGCTCAGCAGTGCAGGGGATCTGCCAGTTGTACTGACCCTGCTCCCTCTGATCATCCCTCCCCCGAGACCAGGCTGTAGGACAAGCCCAACTGACACTGCAAACACCGCTCCCAACTGTTGGAGGTGGCAGTGGACATGATTCAGAGCAGGGAGAGTATTCTATGTATGTCCCTCAGTGGTGTCCGAGCAGCTTTGGCAAAGTTAGAAACAGGAGATAAGCAGGAACTTCAGGTAGTACCAGGAGCTGTTTGCAGAGACAGAGTGAACGTGAATAAGCAGGTGGGCAAGAGCAGAAAAGTGTAAAACTGCAGAGCTCCCAACAGGGAATGCTGTTTTCTGACAGAGAAATAGCAAAGTCGATGCTTCATCCTGATCCTGTGGACGGCTGAGATGATTCTGTGACATCTACAGCATCCTGCCACAGGTGCCTTCTGCTTTGGCAGCTCACTCAACAGCAAATCTTCCACACTAATGATCCCTACAGGAAACTCAACAGTTTCTACAAGATGTACGGGGTTTGTGTGTTCAGAAACCTCTGAAACCTTGCAAAAAAAAAAAAAACAAACAAAAAAACAACCCTACAGCCACAACACCCACTCCCCAACCTACAGGTAGATGGAGGTCTCAGAAGCAAGGAAATGCCAGAATTTCCTCCATTGGTACAACCTTAATTTGGTCTCTTTTTATGATACACACACTGGCTTTAAATGCAGGAGAAAACAAGTTTTAACAAAATACCTAAAATTATGGCATACATCTGAAATCTGTTTTGGCAGTTTGGGGGGTTGTTTTTTGATTTTTTTTTTTAAAAAAAAAACCATAACCTTTCTATTATGGACACATACTACAAATTGTGCATCTATGTCCCAGAATACACCTATTTGAGAACCTTGCATTTCAACTACGTAAGCAAAACCACCGCTTCACAGACTGAAAATACTATCCAGAAGGCACACACTGATTTGCTCAGGACTGCCCCTCACTAGAAGCTCTGCAAACAGCCCCCTGGCCAACTAACTCACCCCAGTGTCAACAGAGGAGCAATTCTGCTCTGCTCCGAGTACTTGTTCTCCTTCCCTCCCTGACACCGCCGGAAGCAGGGACAGAAACTGCCCTAAAACACAGGCTGTGGCCCCTGGACCTTTCAGTCTGACCCTGAAGGTAAAAAAGAGGGGATGAGTCAGGGAACCTCTGCTTTTGACAAGGTAAATTGTGAGCAAACCGATATGAAAACACCAAGTATGAGTTACCTGCTGTTCATGACAAAAATCTTGTTTGCTCCATTATTGCAGGCAGTATAAATCCAAGGCATCACACAGCTTCCTCACGCATGTCCAGAGCAGAGAAGGATTTCTTACAGGGACACATGCCTCCGGAATTATTGCTTCAGTGCTAACAGTCCTCCCCTGGCTCCTTTCACTTCTCTGCTCAGAGCCCACACCCAGCCAAGAAATACTGGCTCTTTTATAATTAAAAAGATTTTATTATTTTTTCCTAGCTCAGTTATTGGCAGAGCTTTGTGCACATTTACAAGCAAAAATTCAAGACTAAAAGGTACCGTAAACTTCGCCTCAAAGACATTTTTCAAAGCGGAGATCTGGATATTACAACCACAGATGTTGTCAGCAGTTTTCATTTTCTCTGTACACCCATTTACATTTTAACACACGGAATGGACACCCCTACATCCTGCACAGAGAGTGGATTTAGTTGCAGATAAACCATCCGCTGGCAGCATCAGCGGCTGCACCACACTGCAAGTTCAGTACTTTGGTATTTTTCTTAAACTTACAAAAGGAAATCAGCACTACTTTGGACCTAGGAATCTGGGAATACTAAAAACTTCTCAGGGTACATTTAAACAGGTAATATCTGCAAGTTCTAACTCTCCATAAACACTGGAAATGTTTATTAAAGGAAGAGACAATATAGTATCAATTAGGAAATGTTCAGCAACTAGCTAATAATAGACAAAATAATCACCGTTGGCTCTTCAGCTGTCTTTACAAGTGTTTAATGATGAAAATATCCAAGTTAAATGGGGCTAATTAAACAGACTTCTCCTCACATACCTTTCTGTCCTTAAGTATTTATATCATATACATAGATTGTACCTTTGTAGGTCTGAATAGTTGATCTAACTACACCTTCCCCTTCACTTCTGCACTATCACAGTATTTGGTCAGGGTCTACCTCATGACAAACCCACCTCCAGTTCAGAGGGAGGTCAGGATGTGCAGCCCTCACTGAGCTAAAGGAGCAACTTGCTGCTTCTTGAGCAGCATCTACACATTGAGTTCTGGTTGCTGCACCACAGGAATGCCAACAGCTCTCGTGGCACCTCTCTTTGTTTTCTTGCTTTCTCCTTTCCCTTCCACCCCTTTTTCTGCACAGTCAGGTCTGGTTATAGAATCCTAGAATCACCTGGGTTGGAAGGGACCTTTCAGATCATCTAGTCCAACCATCAATCTAACCCTGACAAAAACTACCACTGTCGTATCTGTAAGCACTAAGTCTACCCATCTATTAAATACCCCCAGGGATGGTGACTCAACCACTGCCCTGGGCAGCCTGTTCCAATGCTTAATAAACCCTTTCAGTGTAAAAATTTTTCCTAATATCCACCTTAAATCTCCCATGGTGCAGCTTGAGGACATTTCCTCTTGTTCTACCACCTAGTACTTAGGAGAGGAGACTGACCCCCCACCTGGCTACATCCTCCTTTCAGGGAGTTGTAGAGAGCAAGGTCTCCCCTCAGCATCCTTTTCTCCAGGCTGAACAACCCCAGCTCCCTCAGCTGTTCTCATAAGACTCATTCTCCAGACCCCTCACCAGCCTCATCGCCCTTCTCTGGATTCGCTCTAGCACCTCAATGCCTCCTCTTACCCAAACTATGAGGAATTGCAGCTTGAGATGACACAGGAGCCCAGATGATGTCCCCGAGGTCAGCCTGGTGAGCATGCTGGGTTAGCAGTTTGGGCAGGCAGTGTTTTCCCTGGGCTATCACCGTTACCACCTTCCTAGAGGCTTCTGCAGTAACACAGTCTCCGTATCAGCTCTCAAGGACTAACACCGGGAAACACTGAAGTCGCTGCTGGGTGCTGCAAGGGACTCAACAGCATCTCTTCAGCTGCCTCTTGCTGCTCAGCAAGGAACTGCCCGGAGGGAGGCTTCAGATGATTAAAGGACCTCTAAGCACAATCCTACCTCTCCAGGAGAAACACCCTCCATGTTCTTGTTGTCTCTCACTCACATTTCAGCTCATTACCCAGCACTTCAACGGCGAGACATTGGAGAATCACCCTTCCTTCAAGGCATATTTAGTTGAAATTTACTGTCATTTACTCACACCATGGGAACAACATTTCACTACTGCTGTTTTCAAAAATTAAGTGAATTACAAGAAATACTAATGCAACTAAGCTCTGTTCTTCTCCTGACCCCCCTCCTCAAATCCATAGCACCGAGAGCTGCTTTTCTTTAGAGTCCTTCCCACAGGCTTGCACGTTGCAGAGATTAGCAGACAATGCAAAATTGTCTGAGAGCATGTTGGCAGGAAATAGTTAGTGTCAATTTAGCCAAGTTAACGTGATAGATTGTGATAAATTGAATGCTCGGGGTACTACGTGCTTGAACTGTGTAGTGCTGTGTATCGCAGCAAATCTATTTCCTAAAACCTCTAACTGGGCAATTTCATCCATATAAAAACGCTACTAAATATGTCTCTGCTTGTTGTCAGACAGTTTCCTCTCCTTTTCAGCAGCTATAAAACATATGGGGTTTATGTTGCTAAGAGCCTTGGTAAATCATGCTGTAATACCTATGGGTTATACTTAGCTATAGACTTCAGTCTTCAGCTGATGTCAATTGTTGTAGCTGCCTTGACGTCAGAGCCAAGATTATTTACAGCACCTGAGCATCTCCCCTGCTGTGCTCAGCACTTACGAAGCTAAGCAAATGAGACGGCATGTTGCTTTAGGCTCAGGAGGACTTTTAAGAAGAACTTAGTCTTCAGAAAGTAAAGCCAGATGGTCACTCAAATCTGGCCCTTGTCTGAACTTTCAAAGAGGAAATGTCTAGGTATCAGAGAGCCTTGACCCTCTCCTGCCCACCACTCTTGCTGCCCTTTACCTTACACGGCACATTCGTTTTGCTCTCCTAAAAGAGAAGATGTCAACCACCTTTAATAGGAGCATCTAGGATAACGCTGAACCAGCTTCCCTATGCAGTCAGGAAAGAGAGCACTGAAGAGGTAACCTCCACACTGTAAGTCACCCCACCCAAGAAGGGAAACTCCTCCCTCCCAAGCATGGGCAGGAATGCCAGCCACAATGAGACTCCAGGCCTCTTCTCTCCTCCCCTGGAAAAGGTTTAATACTGGCAGGGGCACCACAGCTAAGCTGAGTGCTGCAGACCAAGGGTAAATCTCCTTCACAGCTGGGTGTGGGTGCATGAGAGGGACATCATTAACCATCCCGTTCACCTTTGTCCCTCCCTCAAGCCAAGGCTCCTTCTTGACTGAAGACATGCTACAGGTGCGTTTGACAACTGGTGCTTAAAAAGTTTAACCTGGATCCAGTCCCCTGTGCCCCTTTGAAATCTTTCTTTATCCTTTCCTACATACCAATTAGTAACTAATTGCTGAAAAGTATGACACAGATTCAACATTTTTTCCACAGGTTTCCATGGGTCCATTAATTAACAAGAGAAGACGAGTTCTAAGTCTCAAAATATTGCTTTTTATATTTTTAGTTTTCTTATAAGGTTTATAATTACAGCTGAGCTTGTTTCCAGAGCCACTTCTTAAGCAAAGTTCTAGACAGGTCTCACACTATCACAAGCTTTGCATTGCTGCACTGCTTATAAACCTCACAGCAGAGGTTTTCATCAACTTCCACACTGTAGTTTTATAATAAGGCAACCCAATAAAAAGCCAGGCAAAAAAACCTAAAGCACATAACAACAGCCTGGTATCCAAACAAGCTAAATCTCTACCTGCAGGAAGCACCAGACCTCACAGGGTTAAATATTATTTTTCAGTCAATTTGTTATACATCCCACACACTAGAACTTATCTGACATGAAAAGGGATAGATAGATATAAATATAGTACCTAAAGTACAGTATTAATTTTAGTACAGACAAATTATGTTAAAGACTGTCAACATTCAGTCTGGCACAACTGCTACACAGCTACAACATTTGGGGGGAAAACGAGGGAGTCAGGATGGTCTCATTTGTCTCCTGCAAATGGGTCATTTAAAATTAAATTCTGCATTAACCCCACCCTAGGCTTTGGGGAGCCTTAGTCAAAAGATGTTATTTCTGAAAGCACTTATGCAATGTTTCAGAGTGACTTCATCGTGGGCTCCGCATCCAGAAGCGGCATCACTCCATGCCTGTGGGAGCACGATGGCTCATCCCGGAGACGCTACACTGCATCACCCACCAAGGATGGCATCTCCTCCTCACGTAACACCGCTTTTAGAAGCTATCTACAATCTAGGGGCTTCTTGGTTTTGTTTCTGTTTCAACAATTCTAAGAGCTTAATAGTTCTTTCATTTAAAGGAGGAAAAACAAAAGAGAGCCAGAAAACCCAATTTCCTATTTATTTTTAGTGCCACTTAATGTGCAACCTGCTAAACCAACAATCATCGCAGCGTGAGCTGACTAGAAGCAGCAGCAGGTAGCTGCCTGGCTGGCTAGCAGGGATCAGGTTGGATGAAAGAGAAATAAGATTAGGTTTACCCCATGTAGAGTAAACCCAAGCAGAGGACCTTGCTTGCACCACCACCCCCATTTTTAACCAGCTTCATTTTTGTTTGTTAAAGCCCTTGGCTCAGGGTATAAAAAGTCCAGTGGAACCCCAGAAGGGGAACAAACCAAGCCTCTCTCCTGGGCTCTGCTATGAAGATGACACAAGATCAAACAGACTGCTCTAAACTACTGGGGTCTGACTTCTCTTCCTCATCTCTTCTTGTCGCAAGTACCTGGTGGGACCAGCAGGAACAGCTTCTGCCGAGGAAGGACAGGCGGGGGAATTTTGCTGTGAAGCCCCTGTACCCCACAGAGATGCTTCCAGATGTTACTCGCATCTGATTGCTGCCTCACCAGCAGCTGCTCGCTGACTTCCAAGCCAAAACTCAAGGTGGAGGCTTGGGTTCAGTATACAATGCTCAAACACTGCCATAAAGCTTTTTCTTTTACAGATACCTGCCCAGCAGAAAAGTGTATTCTACCACCTGCACATCCATGCATAAGCTTTGAAACTTTGAGGTCAGTTCTCTATTCAAAAATAGACATGTACATACATGCAAAAACAACAGGGGGAAAAAAGATACCTACAGGTGACATTTATTTTTACAACAGGATTTTCAAGGTTTCCCAACAAAAAGAATCTTGTATCAGTGTAGACTTTGCCTACCGTAGGAGGGCTTGATAGAACAACTGTACCGACGAGCCTTTGTCAGGCTTCAAACCAGGTACCTGCCAGCCCGGTCCAGCACTTTGGAGAAATCTAAATTTCAGATTTTGCTTTCAACATTTCAGCAAGAAATCCCACAGTAGTCTTTCCAAGGAAATTCTCTTGCCAACGTAGTTTAAGGCCAAATTTACTGTCTGATTTTGCTGCACTAACCTACTGAAGACATTTTGTGAATTTTGTAATAAATGACAAACAAGAAACAGAGGAAGGGCAGAAAATAAATCTTGTGGATAAGTGCATAACTTCTTTCAAAAAGCATGTACTTAGAGCTATTTAAGCACAGCTTTATTTGCAAATCAGTGAATCTCTTAAGAGTTAATTTGGAATAAAGGCAGTTGAAATAGCAGTGCAGACAGCCCAGCTGAAGACGACATGAACTTTTTCTTGAAATCCGTACTCCATAAAATATATACCTTAACATTAAAGTTATGCAGATCCTAAATAATACCAGCTTTCTTCATTTCATTAGGAAAAGAAAGTTATTCGCTAGCAGAATAAAATTAAGCACTGGTGACCCACTCTGCAACCTCTTTGTGTTCAACAGAACTCCCGGAGTTCTCCTCCAGGTTTATGTCAGGCAATAATGTTATTGCAGTCAACTTTTCTGTGCTGTAAACAACACAATATTTGATCTATAGGACATACATTACACTGCAGTTGTAATAAAGTGCCTCTCTGGGCTATTTTCTGGCAAAAAAAGCCCCACCAACCACCCACCAAAAACCTAATCTTCTGCTGTTGAAGAGTCTCAATTCCATAGATAACTTCTACTTTGGTAAGTCATTCACTGTATGGCACAACTTTATCTTTTCCCTCACGGCACAGACAATTTAAGATATCCCTACTCCTCTCCCCCTTCCTCCCCCCGGTTTTTATGATTACTTCAGCTGTGCCACTGCAGCAGGTTCAGAGGAGAACCCTGTGGACTTGCAGAAAAAAACAAACAAACAAAAAAACCAACCAAACAAAAAAACCCTAACAACAACAGAAAAACCACAAAACAAAAACAAACAGACACACACAAAAACAAACATCAAAACTCAAATCCAAACATTAATACTTTTTAATTCAGAACAGCGATGCCATTCCCAGGATGAGGCCCATTCCTGCTAACTTGGGTGCGGACACAGGAGCACAAATGCAAGGAGAAAAATGGAAAGGAAGGCCCCCCACCTCCTGCCAGGAGAAGCCATCACACACCACCATCCTCTTTTCCACATCTTGCCTAAAGTCCCCTCTGCCCTACATTCATCACACATTGTTAGCGTGCTGTTATTCCAACTGAATGCAATAACCTATTCACAAAAAAAAAACCACCCAAGAAAACAAGTTTGGCCTCATATTTTATCATTTTAGAAGAACATAAGTACTTCAGCTGAGGCTTTGGGGTACACAGCTGAGGCTCTAGAGGTAGTCTTTAAAGAGACCATACTTTCCCCACAGTGTCTATGGCCTCTATGACCCATTAACTCACCACAGGCACAAAACAAGTACAAAAGGGCAGATAAAGCATGAAGAAATGCCGGGACAAGCACAGGAGTATCTGACAAGTCTGAACTCCTTAAGCATAGAACAGGAGAAAGTTAAAACCATGAACTTTTGTTAAGAGCAAGTGCACGGTCTCCAGACACGCAATTAAGTCTTTTTATTGTAAATTAGCATCTTGGGACCAAACACAGGAGTAGAAACTACACTTTGAAAACAAACTTACAAATCACAGTAACTCCTACCGTAGCACGCAGCAGGCTCGTAGTCTACTAAGCAAACTGCCAGAGAGCAGCTCCCAACACACCAAAGAAACACTGCATTTGGGTAACAAGAGAGCTCATTGGGACTTTGCACTTACCTCTGAGATACAACAGCCTGCAGGCACCAGGAAGCCTTTACACAGAGAAAAGAGAAGAGAAGAGATGCCTTTGACCCGAAGACCAGCCTTCTGCCCTCCCCAAGGAATTTAAAGAGCCCAGAGGTGCCTCCTGGGAAGGACATGGAGCAGGTGCTGGCAATCAACAGCATCTCCAATTCTACTAATGCTTGCTTTAATTGGATCAGGTTCATTAGAACCTGGTGCTTCTCTCTGACTGGTTTGGTAACTCCCTTCCTGGAGAAAAGCTAAACCTTTCCAAGCCAGGAGTGTGTGTAGGGCTGCAGTTATCCAGGCAGGACTTCTAGCCCTTGGTGATGGCACCACTCACCTCTCAGTGCTTCAGGAGGAGGCTGATTGAAAGGCAGGTGTGAGAAGCCATTTCAAATAATTTGGTTTTTATCTTGTCAACGGAATAACACCCAGAAGTTACACTGAAAGCAAAATACAGGAGGAGGATAATCCACTGAGCCCTTTTACCTTTATATCTTAACTTAGTGTTAAGATTAGGTGACACAGAAGTAAATCCCCCCGTCTCTCTCTTCCTCCACTCAAGAGGCAGAGTCTGCCCTCATAAACCTCAGATTAACCTCTTAGTTCACCAAGGAGCTGTATAACAGCTCTGATGGCATCTACCCACACGATCTGCAAAGCTGGTGACAGGATTATCAAGAGCAAGAGGGACTCTTCTCAGTACCAAGGCCTATGCTGGGGCACAGCACACGACCCAGCAAACCGACAGGGAGATTCCCTGTGGCTGTCAAACGGCTGTAGCAGGACCTGTTTTTTGCATCGCTCCAGTCACAGCATGACACCTCATGTCAACAAGCATCTGCAACTCTTTGTCAGTCACCAGAGACAGCCTGAGTTACAGAGGTGTGCCAAACTATAGGCAAGAAAAGGAAAGGATGGAAAGCTGAGCCTGCTGGCATACTCAAGAAGATGAGATGAAGAAGCCAAAGTGCATCCCAGGATATCAGATTCATCAGGGGCTTGGTGGAAGCCATACACTTTATGTATTAGAAACATAGAATTGTGCAGGTTGGAAGGGACCTTAAACTAGATGATCTTTAAGGTCTCTTCCAACTCTAATCATTCTATGATTCTATGATCATCAAGTTCCAACTCCCCTGCCCTGGGCAGGGACACCTCCCACCAGACCAGGTTGCTCCAAGCCCCAGCCAGCCTGGCCTTGAACCCCTCCAGGGATGGGGCAGCCACAGCTTCTCTGGGCAACCTGTTCCAGGGCCTCACCACCCTCACAGGAAAGAATTTCTTCCTGAGATCTAATCTAAATCTCCCCTCTTTCAGTTTAAAACTGTTACCCCTTGTCCTATTACTCCACTTCCTGATTAATTGGCCTCCTTGTGGAGTAGAATAAATACATCACTGTCATGGCCATGTTGTTGGGCTAAATTAATTTATGTGCACATGCCTCTTTGAGGTGATGAGAGTGAGCACATTGAGTTCAAAGTCCGTATGTCAGCGCTGGACAAAAGGCATCTGGGCACTGTGGTGTTCACACACTGCTTAGGAAATAGCCCAGCCGTTGAGACAAGTCCTGACTGCCAGCAGAAAAAACCAACCAAACCCTGTTGTTTGCTGAGCAAAGTGTTTGGAGATGAGAACAAAAGCTTTCACAGAGCCAGAATTTAACAGAGTTTTCAGGCAAAGGGAATAACCTACTCTCCCTGAAGAGGAAAGCAGTTCCTGCCTGGAGAGCACAGTAAAGGAGAAGGGAATGAAAGGGGTTCTTCACCAGCTTGGTCAAGGAAGGCAGACACAACAGCTTTCTGCTGATCCTGTGTAGAAATAGTATTGCATTGCTTTGAGGAAGTGACATACCTTCCAGAAGGGTAACAACAGCGGGCAACAGCCCTCTCCCCCTTCTCCGAGTCACACCAGTTTGATAGACATGCACCATTGTCTGCAGGCCAGCACAAATTGGTCTCCAAAACACACAACACGGCTTTGTTTAAGGCAGGTTGCAAGGGCAACCCATTAGAGAGAAAGACTACAACACAATTAAAATGCTCTGTTAATTTTAATTAAGCTCATCGCACTGGCAAACCTGCTGAATCTAGGGAAACATTTGTCCTTGGGATTCCTGTGTTTTTTGTTTTGAAGTAAAAAAAAACCACCCAAATTGCAAACCAGCAAGCAGCTAAGTGATCCTGGTGAGCTTCTCCTCAAGTTCCCACAGTTTGCAGTGAGCTCAGCAAGAGCCCATCTTAGTACTGAACACTGGATATTGTTTCCAGCTGGTCATGCAAGGCATCAAGACAACAAATTACCAGGATAGGATCCCCACCTGTCAGCGCTGTCCTCTGCTGCAGGACTGCCTTTCATAAACATGGCACGCGAACTGCAAACAATGGCCACAAAGGCTGTGAGACAGCAATTCTCCACAGGATTTGTTTTGCATTGAGTAACCGCAAGACTAGCCTTTTTAAAACCAGCTTCTGCTCCGTACGATCTTGCTGCCGTAGGAATTACACAGAAAAGGAACATTTTCTGAGGCACGCATTCAAAACACAAAACAAAGAGGAAGCACCAGGTACAAAAACGTAACAGAAAATGTAGGTCACACTCGAAAATATTATCAAGAGTATGCAGAGTATATCATACCTCTACAACAAGCTTTGCTTTCATGAAAATTAATTAGACCCAGATTTCAAGTATTACTTTTCATTTCTGTTGTCTCAGCTTTTTGGTGGCACATCTGAGACAGCTTGGCCCTGATACTCCTAAGCGCTGATCACCTTCAGCACAAACACAACGATCAGCAACTGCCCCGTGAAATGAAGCCTTTGATATCTCAAGGCAGTGCCTGAAAACCACAGCAGCCAAATCAGCTTGCTGCTTTTGAAAACGTAGCTTCTCTGACAAAAACAAAATAATGCGGTTCATCTGCTTGTCAATCAGCAAGGGATTCAGGCAGATAAAGGTGGCAGAAAGACATCTTCCTTCTCTACTACCTTCCTTGAGATGAATGCAATCAGCCTGTAGCACAACCAAGAGCAGCCTTTGGGTGAGGTGCCCTGAAATGGCTCACTGGGACATGGTAGCCCAGCCAAGACTGGTGCTGGGCTAGCAAGAGACACGCGCCAGCAGTGCTGCACCCAGAGATGTGGCTTCACCCAGGCATTTCTGAGCTCCATCCCTGGCAGTTGCAAGTGGAAACCTGGTCTTTAGGGAAGACTGTCCCTAGACAGCTATGGGAAGTTCTTGTCCAGGAGAAGGGAGAGATGAATTCATTTGTACAAGTGCAAGGCCATATTCTGTCTCTTGTGAGGATGAGAAAATAGGCAGCAATTGCAGAAGAGACCGAACAATAATTCCGCACTGGTGGTAGCAATGAAGGGTGATCCCAGAAAAAGTCTAGGAAAGGCATTGCAAGCAGATCTAATTTTTTTTTTTTTTTAATTTACATGCTAAGTGGGATTTGACATAAGGAAACAATTTCACACGTTAGTTTCAGAGCAAAAGTTTCATTTCATCCCCTGAAGTAGAATACTGATTGCTCAAACCACATATTTAGCAATACACGGCCCAGCTACAGACCAAGTAAATGTTCACAGGCACCACTCCAACGTCTCTCAATTTTCTTTCTCGCTTCTCTCACTGTCTCCTATTTTAGCCTTCAGGAATCTCAGTACTGCTAGTATTGCTTCTGGATTTTATCATTTATATTTGAAGATATATTTTGTACAACTAAGGAGCATGTTTAGAACAGGAAATTCTCAAAAGTTTATTATAGGAAGAAAGATCACAGCAGATGTTAGAGTCAATTCAGAATATATTTTATGTTTGCCTCAGTCCCATGGTATGAAAAAGTGTAAAGGGAAAATAAGCTGCTTTTGCTTGGCAAAAGATGAGCCTCTTTTGCTTCCACCTTTTACATATTCTTTAGGCCAAGAGCTAGCGAATATTATAATGACCAGGCACCTGAGTATCACTGGAAAAGGAGTTTTCCAGGAGCGAGAAAGGAGAAGGTGATTTTATTTTAAAAAATACTGAGGGGTCAGGCACCTGTCATAGATAAACTGCAGGGGATGGGGATGCAAATGTCCTGCTGTCCTGTATCAGTGGCTCCAAAAGGCTCACATGTTGGACCTTCTTTAAGCTACCCAGCATCTCACCCAATTCCTACTCTTACATTTGGTGAATATGGGAAATTTGAGTCCTCCCACACCTATATTTATGCCATTAAACTCATGACTACCTAGGTAAGTAATTCATGATCCTGAAGAAGTCAAATCACAGATTTCCTGGCCATCAGCTTTTGCATCCCCTAGAGAACAAAGAGGGATTAAGCTGAGCCCTTGAGCACCAGGCCCAGGGAATCCCCATTTATGTGCTGCATCTGCAGAAAGGGAGGCCTTTATAAAATAACGCTTTTATTTCTGCAATATTTTCTCTAAAAACATAGGGTATATAATCATCAATGAAGTCTTGCTATACCTCACTATGCCAAAGTGAGACAAAAGCCCCAAAGCTCTCATAAAAATTAAAGCAAGACAAACTGTGCTCCAAATCCCCAGAAAACAAGAAAAATGTTGGAACAGAGAAACATAATCCATTTGGATCCTGTGCTGCTGCAGCAGTGGGTATTTATGTTCTGATGGAAACTGATGGTTTGTAATGTCAGCGTGTGATACATACAACTCCCCAACAACATGAATGGTAGCCCGGAGTAACTGCATCAGTGTGTGTTACTGCATGATCTTTACTGAATTTCCCCATGTTGGTGCACCTGAAAGTTTAACATGTAATGATCTGAGTGCAGTGGATCCAGTTTAAATTAATATATCCTTTCCAAACTACACCTTCCACTTGCCTTTGCTGCTTCACAAGACTTAAAAAAAAATAATGCATAAGTGGTTTCAAGGAGCTACCTTCCAAATATTCAACTAAAATAGTTTATTCAGAACAGAGAGAGAGATTTTTTTGATGGGACTGTACTAAGATGTAAACACAGCCTCATATTATGTAAGCACCATTTCAAAGCACCCTCAACATATCTGCTATACCCGCCTGTTCTATGCTAGAAGAAGAAACACTTGCTGTTATTTCTTCTTGCTTTTCCTGCTCAGGGATACACTAGGGTTTAGAGATATATTGTTATTTTTTCTGGAATAGAGCATGAAAAACTGCAGCATATAAGTTACTTCAAGCAACTGACAACAGGCCATTGTTCATGTGGCACTACCACATATAAATGGAAGCTCGCATTCTGTAAGCTGGTGGGTATTTATATCTGTTGACTCCTTTGCCCTCTCACGGCTCTTCCAGCAAACTAAAATTAAAGACATTTCACACTAAAAAGATTACACGGGAAAAGACACAGATAATGATATAGCCGCTCAGCTGTTAACGCTACAGCAGTAGTCATAGCTCAGTGTTAGTTGTCATGTTAAAAATACTTCACTGTTAATTACTCGGGCATTAAGATTGGTTTATCACCTCTGCATTATCTAGTGTGAGACCCACGGGCAGCTGGGCGCTTGCTGTTGCTGTTTTGCAGCTGTGGCATGGCATTCATTAAGGAGCTTTGTCTTAGTGCTTGTTGCGATTTATATTGCTCCTTTGAACACTCTCTTACTTGTCCCTTTTAGCCAACTAATGGCAAACTTCACCTTAGTTGTATTTTTCATACAGTAGGCACTGGACTGCGTTGTGTCCCCTCCCACAGCATACCCGGTGACAGTTTGCCAGTGGAAAGTTTCCTAGCATGCTACTTCCTCTTGGTGTGAACAAAGCCTTGCGTGTGGGATACATCCCTGACCTCTTAACAAATCCTTGCACTTGATGCAGACTCAGAGTGGAAAGACCCTGAGACAAGGGTGTACTTTACAGAGGTTCCCTGCTCAGAATGCATCAGTGAAGAAACCCAGTTAGATGCCACCATACTGACCATACATGAGCGATGCGTGTGGTCCTCACCAGAGAACTTAAACACCATTGATGTTAAAACATGTGGAGGTGGGCAACCATTATTATTCATTTTACAAGTGGTGAACTAAAGCAAAGAGATATCACTGCTCGTCCAAAATCACCCTGGGAGGCTGTTAGCAAAGCAGGGGACACAGCAGGGAGGACTCCCAGCTGTGGGCACAGCAGGGTCACTCTGCCACACGGACGGTGGCAGCAGCTCGCACTCCCCTCGTTCGTGGTGCAGCAGCCACCGTAACGAAATGCCTCCCTGCGTGGGGTCAGCAGCCACATCCACAGCGCTGGCCAGACAACCAGTTTCAGGTGGATGGGCTCATTATATTTGACTAAAGTGAGATTTGTACAAACCACTTAGGTTCACGTTCTCAACTTTGAGCATAATTACGGAAAGCAATGTAATCTTGTCAAAACAACATTTTTTGACTGACTCCATGATGTTTACATCACTAAGTTGCATATCTGCTTTGGCAGGGAGGCGCACATATAGTCACTAATGCAGCTATTAACTACAGATACTATGTCCTGAATTATGAAATTACTATTACTTCTTTAGATTCTGATTGATTCCATTTATTATTGTGAAGAATTTTGTAATCAGCCCCCATAAATGCTGTTTCATTGTTTTTGATGCAATTGCACATATGAAGAAAACAACTTGCCCTGCTGCACAAGAAATGCAGGAAATGAAAACAGCAGATCTTTTGGATTGGTCTTACAAATTCTGTTGGGTTTTTTTTAGTGAAATCCCCCGTGGAAATTCACGACAAGAAAGTTTCTGGCAATTCTAAGGAGATATGTAAATTAACTTGTAAATGAAAAAAACTGAATTTAAAAGTCTATGTTTCCCAGCTGCTCAAACAAATGCAACTCTCATGATCCTTACACAGCAGATTATAGTAGACAGCCCTTCCTAACAGACAGGGGTTTTATTTAATATGGCTACCATCTGAAGTGGTGGCAAGGGGTAATTTTCCCTACAGATTCAGTTAGAATTTACCTGCTAAAATATAAAACCAAAAAAATAGCAGCAATTCTTTGTAGCAAGAAAGCAAGGCGGCCTGAACAAGTGCTGATATCTCAGTTCTGGTTCTTCACAATTCCCCTTCAATCTTGGGCAAGCTGCAGTCCCTCTCTGTAAAGCAGGAGTAATTATATTTACTTACTTTGCACGAGGAACTGGATAACACTCAGGGCACCACGCTATGCAAGCAGAATTGTTTGTGAAAGCCAGCCGGGCTGGGAGGTGGGCGCAGACCCCAGCTCCAGGGCTCAGCTCACTTGCTTTTCCCTTCGACCACGCACTGGTGAGCAGAAAGTGCACTCGTGGCTGCTGGTTTCTGAGCTGTGGCAGGGCTTGTTTGATTGGAGAGCATGATCCTCCACCCTTAGGAATAATAGAAAGTAACAGGAGTTAAAATCTTTTACCAGCTGGAAAAGATTGAGCAAGCCACAGCTTAGTAAAAAACCCTCGCCTCGAAGCTTTAACGACCAGCCTCTGTTGAACAGTAAATGCCAGACAAGCCTGCTGGGAAAGAAAAGATCCTAAACAGGGAACTCAACACCAAAGATAGTTGTTGTCTTGGGGAAAGAGTCTCCTTAGGAGCTGGATGGCTGATAGCAAGGTAACAGCAATAATTCTTCCAATTCTGAGTCAATTTATAGGATCTCACAAAACCTATATATTTTAAACCACTGAGTCAAGCACCTCAGCTTCCTGTGTGCATGTGGGGGGAAAATGTGGAAAAAGATGAGTTGTTTTAGTGTGACAAGCAGTTTATTTCAAAATTGCATCGGTTTTTAGTTCTATTTGTAGATCTTTGTAAGAGTTACAAAACAAGACAGTTTAAATGACTCAGCTCACCCATTTTTATTTTACTACATGGATAAACAACATCATGCTTTGTTTTGGGGGGAATATATGTCATTGAAGCACACACAATTCAAAGATCGTTGAATGCATTTTACTTTCAGCTTCCAGCTCTGCCTATGGACTGAGTCCAAGCATGCAAAATTTCAGCCTGTATGTATTTGCCAAAATTGTAAGCACTTAAATAATAACGGCTTTGTTGTAATAATGATGCTACACACACACACCCCTATCTGTGCAGTAAACAGTAAGCAAACTGAGTTAGGTGTATTCATAAATAGTCCTAACTATTAATAAATAATCTTATGTATATATATGTACATCGACAAAATGAAAACAATTATAACCTCAGGTTGAAAATGGAATGCGGAATTTGAACGTTTTGATTTAATGGACCAGTCTAACGCAAACAGGAGATTCAAATCTACCCAAGCTGCCAACCAAACGTTCGGTTTTGGTGTGCTGCCCGATGTTCGTAAGCTGCTCCCCATGCAATAAATCAGTAGGTCCGGGCCCATTTCCAAAATCACAGTGATGCCCACCATAGAGGCGGCAATGCCCACACCAAGTCTGTACCCAGGCTCTGCTGGGGGATGCCCAGCAGGTCCCTGGCGAAGCAAAACAGTGTGCAGCAAGAGGACAGCAGCAAAGCCTGCCCCTTGTGGCTTTTCTCCTTGCCTTTCGGAGTTCCAGCAGTCAAGCTCGCATGCTGCTTGCCTTCATCACGCCCTCACGCCTCGCCCTCCGGCTACACAAAGTTCCACAGTCACTGGTCTGTGAAATAGCTCTTTTTTTCATTTGTGTCTCCCTGACAAGCTGCGATGCAGGCGCAGAGGAGGAGGCGGTGAGAGGCTGTGCCAGTGCTGGTGAGAGCTACGCTTGCTCTCCTGGCCTTGCTGATGGAAACGTTTCCCACAGCAGTGCAGAGGGGCAGAAGGAGCAGGCCATGGCCAGGCCCGCTCAAACCTCAAAAGAAAGAAGGGAGAAAGCTGCGTGCTCCCACACACCCAGCCCAGCAGCAGGTAGGCAGACACTGCTGGGTGCAGCCACCCATTTGTGCTGCTCTGAACGCTGCTATCTGGAGCCAGGAGTCCCCGGGACGTGGCCAGGCCTAGGCCAGTGCTCTACATCTGGAGTCAGCTCTCCCGCCGCCTCCCGCCCCGTCTGCTTTGCCCACCCGAGTAGGGGAAGGGTCTCTCCCACCACTGCTCACCCCGTGTCCTCCCCTTCCCTTGGGAGATGGGGTGCGCTGACCGTGTGCCCCGACACGTCCCGGCTTTGCTGCAGGTCGGCGAGGCCTGAGGGGAGCGCGAGGCGGGGGCGGGAAGGCGCCGCACAGGGGGATTCCCCGCTCAGGGACGACACCACCGACACCACCACCCCCACCCCCCTTCACAGCCCCAGCCGGAAGCAGGAAGTCCGCGGCAGCCAATCAGGCGCGGAGGGGGCGTGGCCAGGAGCCGCGCGGGGATTCAAAGGCGGGAAGAGCAGACACTCGCCAGCTTGGCTGAACGTGAGCCAGCAGTGTGCCCAGGTGGCCAAGAAGGCCAACAGCATCCTGGCTCGTATCAGGAATAGCGTGGCCAGCAGGAGCAGGGCAGTGATGGTGCCTCTGTACTGGGCACTGGTGAGGCTGCACCTCAAGGGCTGGGTTCAGTTTTGGGCCCCTCACTACAGGAAGGACATTGAGGTGCTGGAGCGTGTCCAGAGGAGAGCCACCAAGCTGGT
>JAOQGH010000023.1:9784238-9805005 GCA_025769975.1 Gallinago jamesoni | reverse complement strand
ACACCTCCCACCAGACCAGGTTGCTCCAAGCCCCATCCAGCCTGGCCTTGAACCCCTCCAGGGACGGGGCAGCCACAAATATGACTTATGTTCACCATAACTAGGAGGTAAATACTCATTTGCCTTTAAATGCCATAGCCAGGGATTGCTGCAGCCCTGACCTAAAAGAAGGGACCGCAGCATCTCCGAGGTGAGCACAGGCTCTGCACGGGCAACTTGGCTTGAGGGATACATGGCCCTTGGTGGGGAAGGTGGCATGGCCTGTACCTAGGTGCTGTACAAGTAGCCCTGGGCTCACACCTGCTCCCTGTGGTTGCATCTCTTCACCCTTGATCCCCACTGCACGATGCTGGTGAGCAATGCAGGACAAGCGGTTACGGTCATGCCCCGTGGGAGGGAAAGGACGGGATGAAACAACTGCACGAAGGACATGGAGGTGCTGACACTGCTTCATCTGTGCTCTGCTCTGGCATATACTGACACGACTGGGCAACAACAGAGAGAAGGTCTGAGTAACTATTTCTTTCGTAAAATGACTTAATATCTGATGCTAAGTGGCAATGAAAGAATTTAATTTTGGGGTTGATCACACAGAACCGATCAAAGAGTTTGGTGTACCACGTCCTTAGAAGCAGGCCACTTGTCAGCAAGAGTATAAACGTATGTAAAGGGGGCACATGGGCTTTCTTTGAAAATGAAGAGGAGCTTTTTATCTGAAATTAAACACAGGCAACACAGAAGGGTTTTCTGAGAGTCGGCCTCCACCTTCCCACAATGACCAAAAGAGCTTCTCCCTAAAGAATAATTGTACCTAAACTCCTAGCTATCCAAAAAGGCAGTTCCCCTCATCGCCTTCAGTGGGATCCCGCTCTGCCCTCTTCCTCACCTCAATAGAGAAAAGAGCTCCCCTTGTAATCAGTTTGCAAACACGGGGATTTGTTTGAGAAGCAGGTGTTTGTGCTCATCTCACTTTAATTGTACCCGCTGCCTGATGCCCCATTCCCTTGTCCCAATTCCCCTGCCCCTGCTCCGCAGCCTCCACCCCTTCCCAAAACAGGCAAACAGCTCCCTCCAGATGCCGTGCCAACGCCACGGCTGCGGCAATAAACTGGCAAGCGGGGAGGGAATAAAGGGACACTTACTGAATGAAGAAGTAAATGCTTCTTCCAGAGACTGAGCACATCACCTTCACCACCCTAAGGTCAGAAAATATCAAGTTGTTTCTGAACTTCCCTCCATCTGGAAGTGCAATTATGCTAGTTAATCTTAAAATGCCTTTGGCAGCTGTCATCTCAGTTTTTGTGTTATCCTTAAAACTTTTCTAATGGTAAGTACACACGCAGTGAGAAATAATAGCCCTTTGTGTAACAAGCACTACATACACTGTCCAATTCATTTTTACAGTGTTTTTCTCCCTTTCTGAGGTTATTATCACAGAAGCGATTGAAAGCTGAGCCATCATACCAGAGCTTAAAGGTAGCAGCAAAATGTCCCCTCATTTTCTCTACCTCTCCCCTTCCCTCCTCTTTTTTTTTTTCTTTTTTTTTTTTTAAACCTAAGGTGTGCAAGACACTAATGGTGACCAAAGAATATTATCTCTGAGGAAATTCAGCCTGATCCTAGCACAGCATGTACCGCTCTGCTCTCGGGTCCCAGCCCGTGTGGCTCTCTCAGGCTTCACCAGCCCCTGCCGTGGGCTTCTGCTGATGCCGTAGGTTAATTAGCACAGGGAAGGAGTCAGACCCAGCATAAATAAGAAATAGAACAGTGTCTGCCATTTGGTTTTGACATCAGGAAAGAGCTGTGAGACAGAGACAATGAGGAGCCCACAGATGGAGGGAGCTGGAAGCGTTGGTAAGAGAAGCTTACTTTGAGACGACACAGTTCATGTGCTGCAGAGTCCATCCTCTACAGCTTCTCTTTGCTTTCACTGGGAAGATGCAGGTCCAGACTGTATATTTCAGGAGAGAGGGAAGCTTGAGATCTTTGTCCCAGCACTGATCTCTGACTTGCTGTGAGATCCCAGCAGACCCCAGAACTCTCACGGTGCTTCATTTTCCTAGAGATGTCTGACCTGTGGTGCTATAGCAAAAGCAAAAAAACGAAACCAAAATCCATTGAGAACCCGTTTTTAGTGCCAACATTCTTCAGTGTGTACCCTCAGTGCTCAGGATGGGAAATGTTTGAGGCTAACTCTCCGCAAATTAGCTCCAGATCCCTCCACCTGGTCTCATAGAGGGTTGTGAAGAACATCAAAACCAAAATGTGTCCAAGATACCAACTCTAAATTCAAGGAGTGCCTGACCACGCATAGCAATTTTTTCTCTCCATCCTTTTTGTTTCATTGTTGTTTTGTTGGGGGTGAGGGGGTTAACTTCTTTTATAATGCCTGACTGACGAAAAATACTAACAAAATCAGCACTGAACAACTCTTCCAGGTACGAACCCGCATCAGCCCTCCGGATCTGCTGCCTTTTCTACAACCTGCCCTGCCACAGCAAAGGTTGTCTCCTGCTGCCTTCTGCCTGAATGTCCTTCCTCCCCAGTAAAACACAATCTGTTTCCAGAGAGAAATGTTATTTCAAATTCAGCAAGTGTTGCTTAAAGCAAAGGTCACCATTAGTTCTGGGTGTGCTAATGCACCGTACTTATAATAGCTCTGTATCAACATTGTATTTCAGAAGATGAGGCCATTATATTTATTCTACGTAGGATTCTTAGCAGGCATTTATAGTGTGCTTTCATTAGTCTATAGTAGACACCGTATATTTTAAAAAAATATTCAAAGGATTTCATCTTGGAATTTTCAAGGTGGTTTTATTTTATGATTTTACCATTAGCCTATATATAAATTAATTCCATATTATTATTATTATTAATTTAAATATATAATTTTAAATTAATATACTTCTTCTTTATTACATATTAGTTTAAAATTTTGAGCCCCACCAGCATATTTGTTTTGGTGACTAAAAGAAATTAAAAATCTAAGTCCCAGCATATGCTGTTGGAAGAAAAACTGAAGGCCAGGTAATGTTGGACAGGCAGGGCTACCAAATGATTAAAGAGTTGTAGGGAACCCAGCTCCAGACTGTGAGATGTGACTGCTGCTGCTTGGACAGAAAGCTCTCCGAAAGCACAAAGGAAAGTAACTACCCATCATATATTAAGGTCAGAGTAATGCAGGCTGTGTGTACATACTGGCAGTGAGTGACAGTCACAGTACACTGTTTATCAGCTGGGAACTTTTGGAGGCATCTAAAGCAGTGAAGCCATTTATAAGGTATTCCTTCTGCCGGACATGTTTTCATCAAAAAGGTAGATAACAGGAATAACTTGCTACAGAAATCAAGCTTAATATCCCAAAGCCCTTGAGACCCTGATTAGACGGTTGCTCTGTCTGTACATAATCTCTTACTAAACTTAATTGATGGTTCTTTATCCACGTAAAAATAGCACTGAGACTTTGGATCTGGAAAAAGCAGGACTCCGAGCTCCCTGATGTGCAAGGAAAGAAAAAAAATAATCTTATTTAACTAACAAAAGAGTGAGATAGGGATGAAAAACGTGGATGTTAAAGCAGACTAAAAATTGATTGGTGCAAAATTTTTACTCTAGTTGTAAATTTTCTGAGTAGACTGCACTTGCTGGACAGATGACTAATTATATGCTTCTCACTCTGGAGTCTTTAGGCCAAATGCTGCTCTCAGTTACGCAAATATAAATCTCAAGTAAATCTATTGACGTTACCGTAGATTATGCCAGCTTCACTGAGAGCCGAATATGATGCCTTGTTTACAAAATTAAGCTCTGAAAGGTACATCTGTGTGTGCATTTTGATTTGCCAATCAAATAATTTTATGGAGCTAAATTTATGCAAATGCTTAGAATTTAAATCCAAAGGAGACCTTATAGTCTTGTATTCATTAAAGATTATGCACCATTTTACAAGAAGGTACTCAAAAATACAATACAGAATAAGATTAAAAGGAATAAATTCGCAGAGGTTTCATATTTTATAAATTCTTTGTGCCCTGTGTGCCTTTAACTGACTGCTCCCCGAGGAGCAAAGATATATATGCCCCAGTCATCACATCTGACTACCTTACAACCATCAGTAAATTTCCCCTCACAACAGCTGAGGGAAGAGGAGGGACGGCGTTACCGCTGTATCACCAATGGAGCACGGAGTCAGGAGAAATCAGGAGTTTGGCCAAAGGCCAGACCAGGAGCGTGGGACGTTACAGGGAGAGAAATGCAGTTCTCCTGCACCACCCTTCAGTGGAACAGGAGACCTCCTTAGGAGCTGTACCATCATGCAAGGATAGGGAGAGTGGGAAAGATGTCTGTGCACACACACACACACGCTTAGCTGTTGTCTTCAGCATGCACCAGTACCTGAGTGTATGTGGCCTCTCATGGTTTGCTTCAAGTCACTGAAAGCAGAAAAATTTATACGGGACCGCTGCTTCTTCCCCCTGCATGGAAAAATTCAACACTGCAGGTGAGGTGTTTGGGGAGTGCATTCTGGAAAATAAAAATCACATCGGTCTTCTGATACGAGGATCACCTGCAGGCTTTCACAGAATATTTATGCTTAAACCAATCCTGTTTAAAAAAACCCTTAAGAGATGGCTGGAGATGAAGGCATTTGGAAAACATGGTGAAGGAAGAAACAATTTATTTTTCTCAAAGACATAAGGCATCGATTCTCCAATGAATATATCTATCAATTATAATTTATTATCTTTAAAACAAAAATATTCATTTCTAGCCAGCCTTGGCAACCCTGCAGTAGTTCTCCTGCAGGTTGTAGAACTGTGTTTTCGCTAATGGCAGGAGCTAGCCAGTTGTCAAAAAGGAAGCTTTGCTACAATATTGTTGGGATAGAGAAGATAACATAAATTATATGTAATTTCTGGTGCTGCCAACCCTCGTGCTACTTAGCTCTGAAGAATCCCTGCTTGGACTAAATTAAACAACAGCATTATAAAGAGTCTGGTGGACTGCAGCATAGTGTGTGTGTGTGGATGAGTCCACTGTCACAGCCAGCTCTTACAGCTTCAGCAATACTGGCCAGTGCAAGGAGACAATTGCCAAAATCAGCTGGCCGAGAGCCACTACTCCATGACCTAAGCAAACCCCTTATGAAGCCCTACAGCCAAATGGATTTTGATAGGGCAGAGAGTACCCTAACAGTTTGGGCAGACCGCAGGCAAGCCGTAAATCCAGCAGCAGCACAGTGACAGTGACAGTGTGCTGACAGAGCACAACCTGGACGGTGGTACCCGGAGCACGGCTGGTGGACACAGCCAGCATCACACACAAAGCACCTTCTGCTGTGCTCTGGAAGGCACAACCAGCATTCCCCACCAGGTGAAAGCTGGTTCTATCATTTGAAAAGCTATTGATTTTTCTGAGAGATTTTATCATCCTTCCTTCAAAACCTTTAAGACGGCCTAAAAAAAAAAAATAAAGACTTGAAAGTAACTGCTGGTGGCGTACTCAATCACTGTCTCCTTACACCTGGCTCCCAACTGCCTTTGGAGACTGACTTTTGTGCGCCTGAGGGATGCGTGAGCTGATACTGTGTACATTTTCAGGTAGTCCCAGCACCTCCTGGGTTTAATACCCAAAATATTTTCAAGCTGCACTGTCCACAGAGCCCATCAATGTAGATCACGTAAGTAACTCTTGAATTTTATGCACCAAACATCTCTATGACTAAGTGTCTGCTACACTGCTCAGTTTTTTTTTGTTCGTTTGGAATATGAGCTTTCATCAGGGGATGGGTAATGGGATCTGAGTTTTTCTGAGCAGCAGTCAGACTGCATGCTGCTCTTCATATACTAAATAACAAATACAATCCTTCTACATCTCCTCACAGTGTTCCCCCCATTCCCACCCAGCACCTTTCCTTACAACACCATTCTGCACTGAGTACAGCCACGTGGGACACAGGTAAGGAAAGCCAGTATTTTGACTTTGCCTGAGAAAGGATGAACTCACAGCCTCTGGATATAAAGAAAAGAGCAAACAGGTGCCTACTTAAACTGGAAGACATACGAAAGATACAATTTCATGGTTCACAGTGACACTCAGTGCAGTGGATCCCTGATCTCTCCATTTCTACTGTGGAAATCATCCCCCTTATGTATCAGTGCAACGCTAAACCAAGCAGGGCTGCTTTAATGGTAGGCTGTCACCATTCCAGGGAAATTCTTCAGCGAGACTTTATACCTCAGGATAGGAAATGTAAAATCTGTAAGAACGAAAAAAAACCCAAACCAACCCCAAACCCTCAAACCTGAAAAAACCTAACCCAGGGAACTATAGTTTTCCTTCAAAAGGGAGAAAAAACTCTTTCTAATTCTGAACATGACAGAGTTTTTCATTTTTGAACCACTATGCAAGAACTAATTAAGTCATCTTTACAGAACGCTTTTGAAGAAAAATGATATAAATAAATTCTCAATCCTGCTTCTCAGATGAGGAATCACACAGTGTATTCAGGCAAAAGGAGGTTTTCAGGCTCCAGTCGAGTGCTTCTCCCCAAGCACAATGCTGTCTTTACAGAGGGTTGATCAGCTGAAAACAAATAGGATGCAATACTCTTGCTGTTTATATGGCACAAAAGGTGAAAAACCCTGGTCCTCAGACTGTGAAACCTGCTTCATGCAGACGCCCTGTAGCAGCAGATACTTTCGCCCACGTCACTACACCCTGAGGCAACCAAATGTGCACTTGTGGCAAGCAGTTTATATGGATACCAGGCTCACCAGTATCTTTATAGCTTACATCACTGAGCTAGAGCACGGAAGGCTTGTTCCGTTGAATTTCAGAGGCTGCACCCCTTCAGCCTCCCATGCTGTTGTCTTAGGAGCCAGCTAGATGGTGCTCCCGGGGTGGCAGCCGCTGTGCAGTTAGCACTGGGATCAGCTCAGGGCCTCTTCCCCCACCTCCAGCATCCCACAGGTCTGAGAGAGGTGTCACAGGTGAAAAACCAGGACCGGGAGGAAGGAGAGGAAGGAGGTAGGTGAGATGAAACCACTTCTCAGGTACCGTATGAGCTCCCATCCTTACACAACAACGCTGGCTTTCGGAGGCTGGGGTGCAAGTTTGAAGCCACGGCTAGTGTTGCTGTAGAGGAGCCAGCTCGTTGGCTCCTGCCTGGCAGCCAGAGACCCGACAAGTTGGAAGTTGTTTTTGCTGTGACAAATAACAATCCTAGCTGTAAGCTTCATCGTCATCAGACAGAGTGTGCCTTTGTGGATGTTTGAAGTTAGGATTAATTAGTAGCTTTTAGCGGTCTGTGAAGTTGCCTAGTTTTGTTGGATTAATTGCATACTGCAGGTAGTACCATGTAAAGATACATTGCCTTAACTCCCAGTAAATATGAAAAACTCAAAGTGCTCAGGGATGGCAGACAAAGATAGATTTAGGTGTGGCCATACTGCTCAGGGATCCACTGAGTGGCAGAACAGTTATTAATTCTTAAATTTGAAGATCCCACTTGGTCCCTTGGGGAGAAAGTTTGTATGAGAATTTCATTTCAAAATGACAACACCATATAGGCACAGGAATGGTTTTCTAAATAAAACCCTAGATCATTTTTTATTCATCTTATGTCTAAAATGCCCAGAGGCATAGCTCCATAAAAGTTTTAAACTTTAAACAAAAGCTCCTTTTGAATTGCAGGAAGACAAAACATTCTGAAAGCAACGGTTTATATTATTTATTGTGATGTTTACTTAGTAAGAGAAGCTGATGACTTAATTCTCAATGGAAGTGCTGAATTACTTTAGGAACAGAAGGCCAATTAATTAAGGATCATTTCCCATTGATCTCACTGTACTACAGACCAGACTCAGAGTATCTGCCGTACTCCTGGCACTATACAAGATATAAATAATAAATAATAATATACTTAGACTAGTTACTGCTCTTCTGATGACTTGTAATTCTCAATGAGGAAACACTTCTAAGACTTTGATGTGAACACAACAGAAGCCACAATACCTCTTGAAAGAAAGAGAACAGAAAAAGCACAGAAGAGGCACTATGTACGCTCCAGATCAAAGACAATAGCTAAATGAAGAGATAGGTTTCAAAAGTGGACAAAAGTGGCAATAAATGCATTTGTACTGGGAAAAAAAATAAAAATCAATAGGACAATATCCAATTTCATGCCTAAAACTGGGAATTTTTTACTCCATAGAGTACAAATCCTGAGTACATTTGGGAAACGTTCTACGGCCAGACTTCAAGCTCAGACTGACATCACAACTCCATTGTGAGCAGAAATTGAGCCCTGGAAATCTCCCTACTTGACTGCTTCTATCAACATGGTCATGGAGCACCAGGACATTGTTTTTCTCTCTAGCTGTCCTGTCCATCCTGGGGACCAGCTGGAGCCCCACGCTGCAGCATTCGGCCCTTCATGGACCCAGTATCGACAGCCTCTCCATTTAAAGCCGCCAGATAACCAGTTCTGTTGTCCAGCCTCTTATAAGGTTCTAACGATACTTGGGGTAATGTTTTGGGCTCAATTCATGGTAAGTTGCACAGAAATGTTATTGCAGAAAGACAGATGTGTGGGTCTCAGTCTGGAAAATCAGCTATTACATGCATTGCCAGAATATTCTATTAAGAAAGATGGCATTCCTTTGATACAGCCATGTTTATTTATGGGCAGTCTACACAAAATCGTGTTGTCCGAGGGAAAAATATAGAAGCAAGTTGTGTGACAGCGGTTTTCGCATCCGCTTCTGGTGAGCCTCATCCCTGGAGATGCGCTGCTGCTTCCCCCTTTCCAAGCTGAGCTCTCCCAGCCCTGTCTCAGCCTGCTGCCTCTTGCAGCTTCCCCACTCTCTTCTGCCCCTGGAGCCCACACGGCAGCAGCAAGTCTGTGACCTAGTTCTTGTGTTTGTACCGAGTCACTAAAAGAGACCACTGGGCCATAAAGATTCAATTGTCGTTAAAGGTTGCCAGGCTAACTACTAATTACTGCCTCGTACAGCAGCTTCTCTTTCAGTTCTCACTGTCTACACTGCTTTAGGTTTTCTTTTCAGTACGCCTAAAGAACTGACAGAAAGCACACCCGTGATGTTCAGCCACGTTCACAAGGGACGGTCGCCACGAGCAGCACACAACAGCAACAACAACATGGAAAATAAATACTCAGCTTTACTCAGACTGTAAGATCAGGTGGCTACCTGGAGATCAGTCTCTGTATAAGGCTACCAGTTATGAAAAATAATACATAAAGGTATCAACTTCAAAAAGCTCTCAAGTACCTTTATCACCTAAAGGAGAAAGTAGAAGTCTATCTTTCTACCTTGTCGTTATGGCAAGGAGAAAAGGAAGCCGAGAGCAGTGCTTGATACGTCTGTGGCCAGCGCCCACCCTGAGCAGGAGGAGGGCAGGATGGCTAAAAATCGGTCCATTGACTCACCAGGAGAGCATCCTCCAAGGCCTGAGGTCAGGCTCCTCAAGAAGCAAGAGGTGCATTAGCAAAGCTCCAAGCTCTTCGTGGCCGGGCAGCAGCCCTCCCGGGCAGGGCTGCGGGGAGCGGGGCTGGCAGCAACAGCTCTCTTTGAAAGCCTGTCAAAAGATGGAAAAGGGGAGAAAAAGGAAGATCTTGGAGCCTTTGACTTCTGCCCATTAACCTCAGCCTCTTTGAGCTTAGACTCAGCAGGAAGACACTGGTAATCACAGAAAAAGGGCCTTTTCATTTCTTCTGCTGGTTACATTTGAGGTTTGCTTAGACAGAGAGCCCCAAGGATAGGCTTCACTGGGTGAAGCCATCCTTTGGGCTCCGAAAGAAAGAGGGCCTAAGGAAGCTATCAAATCCCAGTGAAAAAAAAAACATTTTAAATGCTCACCAATTATTTAACGGGAGACATTAAAAATATTTTTCCAGATCTGAGGTCATATTTACTAATTGTGAACACGACATTTAGAAGGAGGTGGGTGTTTTGGCCTGAGAAGCAAAGACTGGGGAGCCCCTACCTGCTGGCTGCAGCTGCCTTCAGGGGGTTGAAGATAAGACAGAGCCAGGCGCGTCAGGATCTGACACTGAAGAGTGAGAGGCAACGAGTGCATCTCAGCAGGGGCAATTATAAAGGGGTGCAAAGGAAACAATTCTTCTCTGTGAAGCCAGCCCACTACAGAACAGTGCCCTGAGAAGCTGGGGGATCTCTGTCCTTGGAAATTTTCAAAGAGCTTAAATTTACTCCAATGTGGGGCTCACAAGGCAAACTAAAAACTCAAACTGAACTCAAGACAATTAATAGAGGAAAGCTGCAGACACGTGTCCTGTTTCTGCTGCCACTACCATTTTTGTCCCCTATCCTCCCCTGCTGTTTCTCGCACCTCAGGGTGCCGTGGATGCATCAGTGTAACTGCAAACACAGCCAGTCCTCAACCCGGCTACCCCAGTTAAATGTTTGCATTTTTATTGCAGTCTGTGTTTCAGTGCATGCTGAAAGGGTAACACCAAGTTGGGCAAAGCACTTTTCTGACACGCTGGTTAAGATGCCTGACCTCTGAGGCATGAACACGGGTCTAGGAACAACCAGATTCAAGAGAGACAGGCACTGCTGTAGTTTATATCTCATCATTGTTCTTTTCATTTAGCAATAAATAAGCCCCCCAAAAGGTATAGTTTTGGGTAAGCAGAGCAGGAGCTCACACCACTGAATGCAAGAGAAGAGCCTTACCTGCTGTCGTGCTGTTATTTAACTCCTTCCACACCCACCAGGCACCAGTTAGCACAGAGGGAGCACAGCATCAATATGAAAACACCCTGATAGGCAGGTGCCCACACCTGGAACAAGGACCAAATTCTAAGCGTGAGCAGATGAGGAGGCCCCTGTAACACACACCAGCACATCAAAATCCACTCGGTGAGCAGCGGGTGCCTGCACCAGTTGGACCACCTGCGGCAGGATCCCAGGCTGGGGCAGGTAGGGAAAGGCAGGCACCATCCCTTCCATCCAGCTCATTCTTCAGTGTTTGCAAACAAACCCCATCACGGGGGTAAAGTCCAGGTCAGGAACACGAGTAAAAAGTGGAGGGAAAAAGAAAAATGACAGCTTCCGCATAGTGTAAATTCATAGTCATAATTATATTTATTATCATTAGCTTACTGTGTTAATAAACAATATAAATAAATACAACGATCAAAATACTCTATAAATTCAGTGCATAAACAGTAGTCATTCAAGGTTGCTTAATAATTCATTTTACTCAGTTTCAGAGTAACTTCTAACAGAAAAAAGTAACAAAAGATCATGAAAAAACCAAAACCCAGAGCAACACCGTGTGTGCTGTGAACTCCTGCTCCTGTGGAGCCTTTAATGTTTTGGAACATGATATACAGCAGACATGGTATTTTATGAGGTTTTTCATACTTTGGTTTTATTTAACATGTGTTCCTGTCCAACTGAATTTTTGTCAAAGTAAGCCTCAAGATTTTGAGTGAGAAAAAAACCTCATGGTAGCATAAGAGGACAATGTGACCACAGAGTAGGGCCGTTGGCAGGTGCCAAGACACGTCCAGTCTGCTGGGTGTTCATGCCTGCTGAGACTGGGTGCTGGAATGGGGACCTCAAACCCAGGGCACAGGGAACCCCTCTGCAAACTCCAGCTGCACTTAATCCATCTATGGGCAAAACTGGTACATTCACAATGTTCACACGAGAGCTTGCCCACCTCAGACCTCACTGGTGATGCCACTGACTGTGTGAATAGCCTCTGTCTCAATATGATTTTTATTTTTTTTAATTTTCAAATTTTTACAATTATCCATGTGATGGAAAATAAGGTAGGACAACGAAAATCTGCTGTGTTTTTCTTAAACCTGCCTGCAACCACACCTTTTTTTCCCTCCAGCAAATCATGTTACAGTCAAAGTTGGTCATGTTCCATGAAAAGAGATGAAAATTTCCAATCACTTAAATTGTTTCAACTTTTCCAACAGTATCATCTGAGTGCAAAGCAGCTGAAAAGCATCATATAAATTACATGATAGTATGGTATATCTGGTGGCGCTCACTCGGAACAAGCATAGATCACAACACAAGAACAAGGCAAAATAAATAAGAAATGAGCTGAAGATTTTCTACCCCTCAGAGTTCAATTTAGGCACTATGGGTATTGATTTAATTTCATAGCACAGGCCCACGTTGATAAAAAGATAGCACAGAATAATTCACACATAAGGGAAATAATGGAAAAATAGGAAAGTGCTTTTCTTTGTTACTACATTGTTACCCACATTGATCCTTTTTATTTATTAACAAATGGTAAGTCAGATTTTTTAAGAGAGAGGAAAAGAAATAATAATCTTGAAATTTTAATACTGTGAAGGCTTAAAAAGTTTCTTGTGAAACTTCACAAGACGATTCACTTCCAAACTCACCCTTTCTCTTAGAATTGTTTGCATTCTGTGGAAGAGAGCTGATTATATTTTTTTTTAAATGGAAAATATAAAAGTGTGAAAATGGAAAGATATTAAGTCAAAACCAAAAAGTATTTAAAAAATTTAAGTTATTGCAACACCTCATAAAAGTTGCATTTCAGATAGCTCATATTCTTTTTCCATCTACACCCTGCAGTGAGTTTCCCAGTTGAACACTATATCCTGTAGCACAGGGGAGTCTATGGTGGCTCCCTAGGATGCAGGAGCTCCAGCCAGAGTCATGCCATCCCAAGTGAAAACAAGGGACCACACATCAGAACTATAAATCTGTAAGGTACAGTGGAAGACTTTTTGATTGAAATAACTGATTTTCAGGCTCAAGTTTGGGCTAATTCTCCTTCCCCTCCCCCTACCTCATCCTTAAATAAAAGAGATCAATGGCAAAAAAGAAGCATTAATTTTCTCACCGTGGCAGGTTTACTGAGCCTGAGTCAGCTCTGGTCGTTTATCTTCCTGTTGCTCCTTCTTTGGTACTGTGGAGCCCTGAGCTGTGGAGATAGGATCTGTACCTGGAAAAGATGCACAAATGTACAAAGTTAAAGCCTGCCCCAGACCAGTCTCACATTCCAGCTGCTGTGGATCAGCACTTTCCCAACTTTTCCTGACCACTCAGCAGCAACTCCCACAACTATGGTTGGACTAGATGATCTTAAAGGTCCCTTCCAACCTAGGCGATTCTGTGATTCTGTATTTTTTTCCAGGATGAAGTATATCTTTCCCGGAGTCTATCTTTCCAGGAGGAAGATGAAACCCTGAGGCAGGTGAAGCATTATGGCAGCAGGTTTGCCTTTCCTGGCACCTACACGAACAGCTGGCTCGGGCTCAGATCCTAAAGGTTTACATCAACATCAATTCCAAGGCTTTGAAAGATGTGCTCTTCCAAGCATATGTGAAAAAAAAAAAAAAAAGTTTTTAAAAAGCCGTGCTGTGCCTCACTGTAGAAACCCCTACAAGCCACCAAGTTTAATTTAGGGTATGCTCGATGTTTCACAATTTTTATTTGAATTGCCCATAAACCCTCCCCCCCAAAAGAGGATGGACAAATGGTCCAGTTGCATTTTATACAAACCACTTCAAACATGATTTAGGAACTGTCACAACTCTGTCACTCAGTGTAAACACTGCCACATTTCTTGGAAGTTTTTCCACCAAATTCAGTAGTACAGCAGGAACTTGCCTCCAAATTATAATACAGAGCAGCTCCCCCAGGGTGTAGATAATACGCGTAATCACCACCGTCTCTGCCTATTCAAGTTAACACTTCTTAACAACAGATGTAATCTTCAGTGAAACCAAGCTTTTACAAATTGCTGTTAATATGAATCATGCTTAACTTGTCTAAGTATCTCTTCTAAAGAGCTTATGTTTTCCCTGGAGGTATTTAAATTAGGAATTTTTAACCACTAATTGAATATGAACTTGGATAACTGAGCAGGTCATCCTCGCTCCAGAAATGGAGGCTGAAGGACTTGGCTGCCCAGACTAAGTGAGGTGAACACGTCTGTCTTGGGTTGTATAAAAACTTCATGACATGGTAACGGTTTGAGGGGCACTAATTCAACAGGTCCTGGGGGGGAAGAGCATCAGGTGATGCTTTCAGACCTCTCCCAGCAGCTCAAGCTGGGATGTCACTGCCACAGCACCAGCTGCATCATTACGCTCATCTTCCTTGGTTTGGCATGTCACAAATTAGGAAAGACTTCAATTCAAAAGCTTGTCTACATTTTTTTTTTTAATGCACTACATTCAAACATCAATTAGACAGTAAAACAATATGACAAAAGAAAGGGGTTTATATTTCCTCTCTCTATTATATTCTATTAATTTCCTGCTGCACAAGTTTTCAGAGCAGAGCAGGCTGATTGCCTCCAGGCCACCAGACCAGTGTTGTGTGCCAGCGCAGGGATTGAATTTGTCCAGTATTTCACAAGTCCTCCGAAGCAACACACCTCTACATCCCCTAAGGATTTTGCAGACAGTTCAAAACTGTATTCTAGTATTTTTATACAATGATAATTGTTCCAAAAGACATTCTGCACTGTTAATTGCATTCTATTTTGGTGAAGTAAATTTAGAAATATACATATATAACCCGACTTAATGCTCCCAGAAAACTAATTAATCAGCAGATGAATGTACGTAGAAACAAAAGCTGTGAGTACATTGCATCCAGTTAGGTACAAATACTGCCATAATGGCTCTAATGAAGGGTGGGGAAATGGGGTAGCAAGTAAGAGAATCACATGAAATATCATCGGTCCCATAAATGCAGCAAACAGAAAGATAACAAGCACAATATTAGCTTAAAAATCATGATCTATTTTTTATTATAAGTGATAATTTTGCTGCAACAGCACGTTTCTCTCCTTTGAACTCAGGGGAAAACTGAGTGGGTACTGTGACATACTGAGGCTATGCTCCCAGCTGGAGGTGGACTTTCAGCACAGCTTCCACCCAACTCACACCAAACCCAATCCTGTTCCACCAGTTCTCCTCAATACAGAATAGCAGTTACACGGAGAAGGTGGCACAGCCAAGAGGCTGGAGTCTGTGTGTAGGGCACACAGCTTCTTGGTGTGTGAGCTAGGGGGGCAGAAGTGGGGTTTTGCGACCCAGTTCTCCCCACATCTGGCCAGACACGTTAGATGGATTCCCGTTGAAAGCCCTTGCATTTTGGAAGGTTCTGCATTGCTCAAATGCTGAAGGTGGATTATAAAGAGGGAAGAACTAGGTAGAATCTCTTGAGGTGTGGGAAGAAGGAAGTTGCTAAGAGAAGAGATTAATTTGAGTTCCTAAATGTCTCATTACTTGCTCATGCATATTCCTAGTCCAAGGTTGAGAGAGAAATCACTGCATATCCAGCCCTGACAGCAACTGAAAACCTGGATTCTACATTATTTCTTTCTTTCTTTCTCAGTGAGGAGGCAGGAGATCATACAAGATTAAGTCGGGGCTCTGTTACATCAGCTGTGAGTTGAGCTATGCACGCACGATGGGGAAAGATGCTCCTGCATGTGATCACATTTTTGATCACGGATGCAGAGGAATAAGCAGATTCTCCTTATGTCCTTTATCCTCTCTGGACAAAAGAGCACAGCTAAAAACCGTCAAAGCCTCAAGTGCAATACTTAGTACTTAGCATATCTGAAATAATATAGTAAATAGGCAAAGAGAAAAGACATTACTTGCTCCAAAGAAATAACATTCTTCATTTCCCTCCCCCCCTCAGCCATGCGCTTCATGGAGCAAGTGAGTAAAAAATCACAATCCAGAGGGTAATGGCTGGCTAAGAGAGGCTCCTGGGTCCATTGCAGGCGTGCTATGGTTCAAACCTCTTCAAAACCTCTTGCTCAGCGCTGACGACCAAAGCCTCATCTTTGTAAAATATGTCCTGGCTGTGGAGCTCTCTGCTCTAATTATTCTGCACGTGTCTCTCCTCACAGCCTGGAACAGGCTGCCTTAAGGCTGAGACCACTGGAACAGGGAAGATTTATGGAGCCAGTCAACGCTGGTTGCGTTCTGCAGAACCTTGAATAAGAACCAAAAGGCTCTTCTGAATCTTAGGAGGGAAGTTTCCCTCTGCTCTGAGGATTACTCACTTCCTGGTGCACTGAAGTTGAAAGATTAAGTAACTTTTCACAAATATAGAATGTATCGCACCCAATCGCACACACACACACTGCTGCCTTTTTAAGTGAAGCATCTGAGGAGGAAAATGAGATTACAAATTTAGGAGTATAAAGAGATCAAGTTAAATTCACACCATTTCCCTGCCTAGGCACAATCTATGTCATTAGAAAGGATTAATTTTTTTGTTGCAATTTCTAATCTCATTATACCTTTTGTCACCAGAATGATTTATCAGAACTTCTATAGTTAATGCTACACATTTTGTGCATTGTTGTATTATGCTCTTGACTTCTCCAGTCTTCTATCTTTTCCTTAGCTGATAACCCCTCACTCATGCCATACCACTGAGCACAGCTATAAATAGAAATACCAACCAACCAAATCACACAATAGTGAAAAGGTCAAAGTAGTATACTACATTACTGTAATTTATAGAATACTGTTCAAAAAGTATTAAAACTTTGATGCCTTATTTATGTGACAAGGGAAGTAATAAAAATAGAAGGCATTGCAAAATGATCCCACTATTACCAGAAATCATTGGGAGATTGAGGCATTGCAAACCCTGCAACATTATTATCTTTACAGCCTAATATAAATTAATGTTATCATTTAGGTATCGTACCTCTTATGCCAAATTTCTGCATCTCTCACCAGAAAGGCATCAAACTTCTTTTGATGTTTTTTAAATACAAATATTTAGGAAGCTCTTAAGGAGTACTCATAAGCATTTTTTGAATCACGGCCCTCTTTTATCTAACCTGTGAAGAAATTTAGTCAGAGTGAAAAAAGTGAAAATCGAGATGAGGATTATTATTACTGACTCTTTTCCCTCACTAAGAGAATAAGAGAATTATGGCCTTGCTCTGAAAGTCTATGGAAGGGATATGTTTGAGTGAGCTCCATGGTTGTGCCCCCATACCTGGTCATGCAAAAGTACTTTTAAAGGGTGAGCACAGGCTCTTCTGCAACACATCCACCACCCTGTGTCCCCTACAGACATCCACATCTGCATGGCAATACGTATGTGTCCTGACAACCGCATGGTCACACACAGCCCAGGATCTGCAGGGCCCAGGTACACACTGCAGACCAGTGCTGACCTCCCCGGCCCAGCTGTGGGGTGCCTGGTGTGCTCCCTGCATCACTGATCCTGGTGCCCGATGCTGTTTGAGGCTGCAAAAGTCTCTGGCTAATTTGAAAGTCAGACTCGGCTCCAAGTAATCTCCAGGCACACGACTTCACCCAAAGAACACGGAGAACAGCAGTGTTCTTCAAGACTAGAAGAGCTGTCCCACAGAAAGCAGTCATGGCCCACATCAGATAGTGCTCTCGACTCCACAGGCTCACATAGCAAAGGTGGATGTTTTAAGGTTGTCTGCAGAGGGAAAAAGAAAGGAGCAATATACAGGGGTCAAGGAGAGAGGGAATAAGCTGTGATTTTTGAGACAGCTGCAGGAGAACAATTCCAGTAGCAAGATTGTGCACACCACTAACCCGTTTACTGAATAAGTAATTATTCTCTACCTGTGTCAGACAATTTTCAGTCTAGCTAGAAAACTAACTCTTACAGCTGACTATAGGTAAGATGAGCAAGTCTCCCAGGAGGGAGACTAAAAAAAAACAAACACCAAAAAAAAACCCCACCAAAGCAAACCTCCAACCAAACAGGGTTCACCTTTGTCAGCCAGGGTTACCCAGGAGCGAGCGAGCGAGGGAGAAGCCAGGCGGCCCCTCTCCTGCAGCCCCCAGCTGGTGCCTTGGCAGGGTGCTGGGGCGGCTCGGGGCCCTCTGGCAGAGCAGGTGGCCGTGGGTGGTTTGCTCCACCGTCCTCCCACTCCCAACAGATCTGCTGGCGGCCCGGGGGCGTCGAAAGCGAGCTCCACCTGAACAAACTGAACCCCCTTTCGCTCTCGGGATGACGGCTGGAGGGACGGAGCGAACGCCGTATGGAACGTCGATTTGAATTTTATGACATATGGAAACTGGTCTGTGAGAAAAGCGAGAAATATTTAGAAACAGTTGGAAAGGCTGTCATTGAAATTTATCCTGGCTATGTCTAAACACGGAAAAGGACAACAGAAACCAACATTAACTTCAGAAAAATGTAAAGAGAACCGACTATGCAACAAGCAGAAGGCTTATTTCTTTTTAAGTATAAACAATCTGGTGAGGAGGAAGAAAGGCAGAACTATAAAAATAAGCTAAGGCAAGTAAAAAATAATGAGGGTAAAAAAAAAAAATAATACTCTGCATCACTCTGCAGAGATTTTTTCTTGTACAGCAGTCTCCAAATATAACTTTCTTAAGAGAGAAACCAGACAAAATATTTCTGTTCCAAAATATCACAGTCAAGAATGGTATAAATGGAAGTTGCACTGGGGGAAGGGGATAACCTTTAGCTATGGTCAAGGTTTTTAGACACGTTCTTTGGGAGACTAATCTTTCCAGGCTCCTTACACCGTCAATGGAAGGAGACACTCCACTCCACAGGGCAATTCAACACCCCTAAATGCGGGTGGCGTGGCTGCCTTATGTACAGTAGCGATAGAGACTATAGCAAATCACAAAACATGGTTTTTTTTCTTCAGGCTTTGGCTGTTTGGAAGCCTGGGCTAAATTAGAGATGGGACAAACATTGCTGCCTTCAGAGGAAGTTCAGGTGATGGGTGTGAGGACACAGCACTGCTGTTTGATCCTTCTGCCTTTTTTCTGTTCATTAAGTGCGGTGCTATGCATTCAATCCCTGCCTTCCCACTCATTCTTTTTGTGCTTTTTTTTTCCTCCCCTGGGCTCTATAAGGTTTCTTTTCACTCGGGTTCCATGGGCCGTCACAGGCAAAGGGAGCTCCCAGGCTGCAAGCTCACAGAAGTGCAGAGCACCCCCTGCTTAGAGCTGAGATTTCTTTCCCCACTGCCGGTGGGGAGGTTCCAGCCGCGGGGAGCAACCCTTTATCCAGAACAATAACCCATTTACACTTGCAACTCAAGTGTCCTTTGTGCAGCGAGTCTCTAGTAACCAAGGTAGAAATTTTGTTCCCAGAGGACTTATAAAAAGGCCTTATTACAAAGACAGTGGAGAAATTAGCGTGGAGGCAGCCTAAGAAAATATTTGAAATGCAAAGATTAGCAATATGACTATAATCAAGGGTAAGGACGGAAATAGAGAATGTAATTGCTTCTAATTTGAACACCATAGCGTTTACCCACTTTTCATAGATTCCAAATGGGCAAGATTATCAAGATTTTCAAATGAGTTTATCTATGAACAATTGGCTGAGTGGATTGACAGGAAAAGTAATAGAAGGTGTTGAATTGTAAAGCACACTTTAGAAACACAATGACAGGGAATGCTGTTATTACTGTATAAAGTTATAGAATCTAACAGTATAAATTCAATGCAAAGCCCGAGTTACTTTTCCACGATTGTACTTTGGGGAGGCAGAGCAACCTAAAGACGTTCCAATTTAAAAGTATGTATGTATGTAAATTCCAGAAAAATCATACAATTCTTCTGTTTTACGTTCTTCCCACACTACACCTGAGAACACCAATTTCTCCTCCCTTTGCTTCACTTTTCCCTTTAAGGCTCTGGCAGAGCTGCACTTTGGCTTAAGAGGCCGACTCACTCCATTACCTAATAATTTTTCACTGCGCAACTGCTTAGAAACAGTTAAACAGAAAAATCAGTATGTTTATGCTCATATTTCCAGATGTATATAAGCAATCCTTTACTTACCTTACACTTGTGAATTTCAGCGGATAACTTATTTTCAGATCCAAACTTTCAAATCTGTTGGTTACTCATAATTCTATCTGTCAGAAGACAGGAACCAAACCACGTGCTGCATTTTGCCACCTGCTGCAATACAGAATTTCTGTAAATGATCTCAAGCAGTGTGCAAACCACAGTTTATTTCTCTATAAAACTTCAATATTGCTTGCAAATCTCTGCAAAAATAAACCGAAGAATTTGAATTCATAACATATTGACTTGCTGATAGTATTTGGCAGGTTTTAGGGATTTCTGGGAAAAAAAAAAATACAAACAGGAAAAACTGAAATACTAATTGAATAATGCATGCTTTGTAGTGTTGTACATCAATTTACCAAATCTTCCTGACCCGTAACAAAGCAAGCATACCCATGTTGAAGAAATGCGGTGTTGCCTGGGCTTCATTGCACAGGTGCTCACCTGCCGTCCTGGGGCAGGGCATTCCATGACACACAAGAAAAATGTACCCAACAAAGCAGGAAGGCACCACATTTGGACTAATAACGCAGCACATTTGTATAGCAGAGTATGGAAATGAGTAAAATTATGCCAGGCTAGAGCTGACAGAGGAGACATAGGAAAAGATGTGGAACTGAGTAAAAATACAAGTGTGAGGTGAATGCACCCCATGATTAGTACTATCATTTTTCAATTTATTCAGATAGGGGATATTTAAATAATCTTATGCTGTTTCCCACCCATCCTTTCTATCACTCCCTCCCTCCTCTTGCTAGCTTTCGCCCATTGTATCTTTTGTTTCTTAAGGCCAGTTGTGAGACATCTCCCTACATGCATGAATAAGGCCACAGCAAACGCTGGGCAATAAAAGCTGAAACAATAATCTGTTTCCTTTAAATGTCTCAACCAACTGTCAGGGAA
>JAOQGH010000023.1:9767921-9784138 GCA_025769975.1 Gallinago jamesoni | reverse complement strand
GAGAAGAAGGGAAGAGAAGAAGGGAAGAGAAGAAGGGAAGAGAAGAAGGGAAGAGAAGAAGGGAAGAGAAGAAGGGAAGAGAAGAAGGGAGTACTCTTTCACTATGCAAGTAAAGATTCCTGGCACAGTGACATATTTTTCTATTTCTTTAGGTTAAATGTACTTGATATTTACATGAAATCCATCCACTTCAACATCCTACGTGCTCAATAGGACCCTATAGTTAAAACACATTAAAAACACATTAATGTGTCTTTCCATACTGTGATGTGTTAATAGTGCAAAAAGCCATTAGGACCAGGCTGTCAGGCACACACGATTGATGAATTGCTGGGTCAGCATGAACACACTCTGCACCATAATTCTTAAAACTATACCATTAACATATAGCAATATAAGTAGACATAAACAGCAAAGCTCAACGTTTAACCCTAGTTTTTAGCCTTTCCAATTTTTTTGCCCTTTCAGCAACTAAATTCTTTGGAGTTAACAACAGCAAGCTAGGCTAAAAACACTTGTGAATTAGCGGCTCATCTGTTCAAGTGTTTGAAAGGGAGATAGAACCATCTATACTCAATGCACATGCAAAACCTGGTTTTCCCCATAAAAATTATGTAGTTTCCAAAGTTAGCTGGGTTCTCATTAGCATGATCAATTATTTGAACACATATGTAGAAGGTTATAATGCATGACCGATGTGCACTTTGAGGGAAATTTATAATTATTTTGATTTTTCTACATTCAGAAGCAAAAAGAATAAAGAAGTTTTTAAAAATCTGGACTTTCCTGCCCCACTCAAGCAAATCTTCCATACAGTGAGATTTTGTGTCACTTGGCTTTTTCTCCAGTGCAGTCAATGTTTATGGAAGGAGAATGATACTGTCCATTTAGAAGACTGAAAAATAAAGTGCACTGTTAGGAGCTTGGCAACAATATGTACAGATATGCTTCCTTTGAATGGAATATACATACTAACTCTACTAGTCATACACAGATATGTTAGTAGGTATGGCTATAGTTTCCTCTTAACTCTGCTATCAAAGTGTTTCTTACCACATTTATATGTTCCTCAAAAATATATGAAGTGAAAGGTCTTCTTGATTGGATGAGAGATTCCTTTGCAAGTTATCTTTGTCCAGTTTTCTAAAAGCCATATGAAAACTGGCTCCGTATATGCTTGAATCTTTCACACTGGTTTTGCTGGGTCTCTGTTACGCCAAGTTTAACTGCACATATTCTAGCTGTTGTCATTTACACACCCTCCAAATTGCAGGTTGCTGCAGGACATATCATGCTTGCTGACACACTTTTTGTGCAGGAGATCCTTACAACCAGCTGGCCAACATATGAAGTACATTTGACCACAGGGCACAGAACGAGGGAACTGTCCTTATGACAAAGGAAATCAAAACATTTCTGTGGAGGAAGAGAGGAAGGGGGAAAGAAGCACCAAACCCCACATCTCTATCAGAACATAATGGAAAGAAAAATAAGTCCTTTCTAAAGGCCTGAGGTTATAAAGCACTGAGCTCCAGAGGCCAATGGAAGCTGAAAGCATTTGGCATCCACTTCAGTCATATTACTTCAGTACACTATTCAAATCAGCATCGCTCTCTGACCAGTTTCAGCACATATTTTCTAGCACCCAGAAGAAATCAGTGCTAACTGCAACAACAGTATTTTGGGGATGGCGGCAGTAACCACTAACAACAGCTAAAGGCAAATCAGAAACAATCTTCAGAGTCTGTTCAGCACACCAGCCTGATAAAGACAGAAAACCATTCAGCCTGGTGCAACGCTCTCCACAAGAACTACAAAAGTGAACTGAACCCAATAACAGGTAATCAGATGATTCAGGAAACACTGGAATTTAGGCATACAGTATTGAGTTAAGAGTTTGGGTCTTCTCCCTGTTCAGTTCTCAGAGCTCAGGCTCTGGCTGTGCTGAACTACTGGGCTTTGTCTTCTGCTGTGAAAGGGGAACATCACTGAAGGCAACAGGCATAGCACCTGCAGAGAAAATCTCAGTTACAAATTCACACCAAGACCCACAGTCCAAAGTGGTTTGTGTATTTCAAAGTGGGCTGGGGCCCATTTACAGTGATTTTTAATGGGGCTAGAACACTTGTTCCCTTGACAGAAAACACTTAAGGATACGTGCTACAAATATAGGAGTGGTTCACAAATAACTTAGTAATACTTAATTAAGGTATCTACAGAAAATAAAATAATGTCTCTGTGATATGTTTTTAAGCATTTATTAAAGGACTCATCCTTTCAGAAAACACAACTGATCTACTAGCATAAGCTTATTTTATGGTTTTGTCCAACAGTCACAATTCAGGGCGTACTCAATCACCTTGTTCCAAAACACTCTTCTAGGTACCTTCCCTCTAAGCTTTGTGAAAATGCACCCAGGACTCTCCAGTCACAATTTAAGAGGCTTTTCTTAGGTACTACCTTACTCTTCAATGTGGAGGATTTATATATCCACTCAGGACAATATCCTATTGTCTTATGTAGTAGGTCCACTTTGAAGACCACTTCTGGAAGTTCTCCATTTGTTAAATCATCAACAAGCTTTATACAAGGTTCCCAAAGAGAACAGGAAAGAATCTATGAACAAGAGTGTGCATTTAATATTTCTCGTAGTATGACAATGTTTTACTAGTTCATCTTCAAAAAAATACAACAGAAGAGTCTGAAGACTGGTCAGGTAGATGCTAACGTATTTGGGCAACAGAAATACTAACTTGGTATCTTCAGAAGGGGAAAAAGAGCCTTGCATGTTACATGTGACATAACTGTATGCAACCACAGGGAATTAATAGTGGGAGAAAAGGAAGAGGCATTATTTTTTTTTTAAATGGTCTTTCCATCTAGGCTAGAGGAAAAAGCAGGTTTGAGGTAGCTGCTGCAGTCGTAAGACAAGGGAGGATGTATCTCTATGAATTCCCCAACCTGTGCTGTTCTGGGCAAGCTGCAATGACTGCAAGAGATTCTGAAAGAGTGAAGGGGATTCAGTATTGTTGCATACAGTCATAATAACACAAAGGTGTTCATCTCAGCATGAAACTTTCCCATCCATTATTGGGAATATGTTTGTACGTATAGATCGTCTCTAATCTTTAAATGTTATCATAGAGCTGATTCTTCAGCAAATTAACAAAACAAGACATTCACATTCACTTTCCTGAGTGCAGGACAGTGAGTTAAACCAAGGAGCTGGATCACTGCACTGGTGCCTACCATAGCAGAGAGTTAATAAATAAAGGATGTTGTGCTGCTCCAGGGCAACAGAGAAGCATCTCTGCTAATCCTCACAGAGCAACTGCAACTGGTAGGAAAAGCAGCCTGTGCTGAAGCACCATCACCCACTGACTGAGCCATTTCAGGTTTGGACAGACAGGATGGTGATGAGAAGGTATGGAAAAAAAAATAATCCAAGATGCTCCTATTCCTAGTGTTACTACTGCTATTAATGTTACGTTTTAAAACTTTCCCTATTTGTACACTTTCTATGCTTTTAACTGGCTCCTTCAACTGACCTAGAGCGCCACTGAAAAGTCCCCTTGACAACCCAGTGCCAGCCTGTACTGTGATGGCAGCTCTAACTCAGTCCTCCTCTACTGCTGACCACAGGATTATTCTCCCACCACTGACACTCCTCACAGCTGTCTTTGTTTAACTTGAACATTCCTTAGCATCTGCCAGCCTTTTCCCCTAGCTAAACTCCTACCAAATACACTTTACTTCTCTAAGCCTCGTCAGCTATTGCTCTAAGTGCATCCCTTTAAAAGAAAAAAATAATATCTCCACCTGCCTTTAATATGTATATCAATAAAAGGATTAGAAATCAGCACTCTGTTGAACAAACTTTTTTCTGCCTCAGTTTATTCAACTGTAAAATGGCTGTAATGTTTACTACAATATCTCAAAGAATAGTTAAGAAGCTTAATGTTATTAATTCAATACTACTGATTCTGACTTGCTACAGGAAATATATAAACATTTCCATGCAAAGTCGGTATGTATTTCTAAGATTTATTGTTTATGGTTTGTAGTCATTAGAATAGCATTATTTGCAAGCTTAATACTCCAGTCCTGTGGAGTGGAAAGTAGCATTACAGTCAAGATTATATTTTTATTTGCTATTTATTCCTTTTAACTAAGTCTGCAGCATTTATTTTCTCCTATAGGGCAGTATTATTAATAAATGCTTGCTGCCAGTAAGCTTACGTTAATCTGTTGAGAAACCCATTGTTTTAAAGAATTTCCCTGGTACAAAATTAATCCTTTTTATTTAAAAAAAAATACATAGGGAAGAATGTTTTTCACATAACATAGTTTTTCCCTTACGTCTGTATATTATGGAAATACTTTCAAGAGAATTTTTTAAAAAAAGAAAACCACAAAGGGAAGAACCAGTAACCTTTATAAGTACACAGAAAGTTATTGTAACATAGAGCCAAGAAATACTATTTCTAAAATTACAGACCTGAAGCTGTTCTTTAAAAAAAAATATAAATAACTTCCAAGTTTGTTTCTGCAGGCTATATTTACTGTAACATTATCAAGTGAGAATATCTGCTGTCTCTCTAAAGGAAAGAGGGCTGCATTTAGCTGTGCTTTAAACCTTCTGTAAGAATTATTCTGATCTGTACATGGGATGCCTGTCAGCCGTTTCCAGGACTAATTAGACTGAAGCCTGGTATAACCTAATTTTTCAGCATATGCCAAGGAGCTTTGAGATATCTGAATGTTTCAGTCTTGTAAGAGTTTTGTTGTTTTCTATCAGCTAGAACTTTGCTGTCTCCAACTGCCAGCAGAGGGAGAAAAAGCAATATGAAGTATGGAAATGTAATACAACACACCATCTCTCATCTGCACCACTGAAATAAATATGATGCGGTTTCAACCATTTCTTTTCTAGGACAGGGTACGCTCATTGTCAGTTCCCCAGTCTACAAATAATCTGATTAATTGTTGAGTGGGGTTTTTTTTTTCCCTTCTCCAGTCTTTTTCCTCCCCTCTCCCCTTTTGCCTTTCATTCCGTGCAGGCTGAATCTTTACGAGATGTATAAATAGTGGAAGAATTACGCAGAGGGCTTTATTATGAAACTAGAAATCATTTCATTGACATTAATGGGAAAGTCTGTCTTGTGGAGAGCTCCACGTTTCTAGATGCCATTTCCTGTTCTCAAGGTCCCCTAATGCAGTGAACCAGGGCAAGATGGGAATTGCTTTACCTCTCTTACGCTTCAGAGACACATGTATATGAGATGGGATGCTGAAGGGCTACATTTATTTTAAATACTACCAGTTAGTCTTCTGTACAGGCTGGCTCCTGTTTTATTTAACAGTTTCCTAGGCTTATTGGCACACATGCAGTTATTTTATACAGAGATGTCCGCATTTCCCCCTAAAGCTGCCCTCCCTACATCTGCGCCAGCACACGCACACACACAAAGCCATCTAATACACTATTTAAATAAAGTGCTTTCTTGTTCCTTAGGCTTAAAACCTGTCAGCTGTAAGAGAGACAAAGGGCAGACAGCTCTTGCCGCTGCCTCATTGCCTCCTGGCTCCTGGCACTGGGAGGTTTGGCTGGCTGGGTCAAGTGCTTGGTCCTCTCTGCAGGGATCCTCACGCTTCAGGTGAGGACATAATTCTGACTGACAAGTTAAATGCTCTCTGCTCAGGATCCCCATCCCCATCGACTGCCTGGAGCGTGGCATCACACACCACCTGCTTTAAATAAGGGGCTTTTAATAAGGATGCATCGGTACAGCCAAAGGGGAGAGCTCCCAGGCATAAATTACTTTTTTACGGCTCTGATATTCCCAAAGCAGTCTGCCCTTTAGGTCGCCCTGCTCTTCCCAGCTGCAGCGTGTTACACACACAGATGATCATGGACTTCATAGCAAGTGATGGCAGCACTAAATCATCTGACACTTCTACAGGTGCCCATGAATCATCTGGTGTTGGGAGAATTTCTGTTCCAAGGCCGAATTAAACCAAGCTCCGGAGAGGTGAATGACGACCAAAACACATTAGACACTCGCTGCATCAAACACCCTCATTGACAGGACACTCAACAGGAACGGGATAAACCTTGAGGGAGGTCCTTACTCTGCCAGCAATCAGAGGGTTGGCTCCGAGCCTCCCGTACGACAGACCTCAGTTCCTGCTGCTGCAGGGTTGGCTTCTCTCAAACAGAAATAGAAGCCCCTCTCTTTCCACTTACACCTCCCTAGGTTGGAAGAAACATCGGGAACTTTAAGGAGTAGTTTGAGAAGCAGAGAAGGTCTTGAATAGGGCTGCAAAGATGGAACAAGAGGCAGCAGTTCAAATAATAGTATAGCACAGGGGAGAAAAATCTCTACAGTGGTATGCAGAGAAGCAGAGGAATCCAAGATTTCATATTTATATCATGTGAGGGCTTTTATGATAAATAAAGTTCACTGCCATCAAAAGCCATTGGAACCATGCCGGTGCCACCTTCACAGGGGGACTGGCAGAGAGAAAGGTTCTCCACAACATCAGAGGAGGGCTGTTACGGAGGCATAGCAACAGCAGCAGCAACCTGCACGCTGAGTCCAAGGGAAAACGGGCCATAAGAGATTAAGAACAAGAGGCTTGCTGACAAAGCCATAGAGATGTGCCAGCTGGCCCCCATCCTGTTCCTCGACAAGCGGATATTAAAAATGTCCTGAGGTTTCTGTCCTCTCTAGCCTGGCAGTGCTGAACACCACAAGGAACGGGGCTGTTCTGCACCTCCGTTCAAAGGTGCTATGGCTACGCTGACCGGTGAAGAAACAACTAAAGCTGGCTTTTTCTGGTCAAGGTCAGGTTTTGGGTCTGGTTTGCTTGCTGTAGGACACCTGCAGATCCAGGAGCCTTCCCTGCACAGAGCTACAGATACAGGCCACATGTGCTACCATGCTGCTGCGTAAAGCCTTCCAGACAGGACTTAAGAGTGAAAATATCTTCATCCGTGTGGTATATGGTAACCCACTCAGGATTGATCTCAGCAGTATATATACACCATTTAATTAGGCTAGTACAAATCTGAGCTTTGCCTCTGGCTGTGCCTCTGAGCTTATGCAAACCTATACAGAAGCAGAAGGTGACATATGAACAGTGCAGAGGACCAATAAAAGTTCAATCAGTGTGTATGTGTGTCGCCCCTTCTGAAAAAGCAGTGGAAGCAAAACTACCACCTGTCTTCAGAGAAAGGATGCAGGAGCTTCACTCTTTTAAAACTCCATTAATCCGACAACCGCAACGGAACGCACAGCAGCGGGCAATGAACCTCAAGGACCAGGCTGGTGCCGTTAGAAGAATGGTGCAGCTGGCAAAGCAATTTTTACCTGCACGTAAATACTGCCGATTTTACTGCGGCTTTCTCTAGGATCTGGACTTCTCTCATGTCAGAAGGACTCGCCTACACGTGATACATAGTCAGATTGCTCCAAAACACTGCTTGCAGGGACAGTCGGGAAGAGAAGCAATCTGCACACTGCGTCTGCACTTCAAACACTTGCCATACAGGCATGTCTGGTGAATACTAATTGTCTCCTAAACAGGTTATTCATTCAAGAATGAATAAGCTCAACACCACTACATAAGCTGGCATCAAACCAGTAGGTTTGTACTGTACCATTGCCTACGGTAGCTCATAACAACCTTGGTATTCATCATAGCTTTGGTCCCCACGAATGCAGCCTATAAAGGAGTGGCTTGGAGTTATCTGTGTCTCCATAGCCACGCTTGCACAACTCATTGCTCGTGGCACCAGTGAGGCTAACACCACCGTATACTGGCCAGCAAGAGGACCTGAGGAAGTTTTACACTGCCACAATGGCAACAGAGAAGTTTTGAGGCCTGACTGTTCACTGACAGCTACTGGGCATGCTGTGGTGTCTAAGCAGCTCCCAAATCCAAGCTGGCAGGCAGCTGATGGGCTCAGAGCACAGGCATCACTGGCAGGTGGACCTGTCTGTATGGAGATCTGTCTTCTACGAAACCAGGCACGTGCACTTCAGTGAAGTCACTGCAGCACAGCAAAGGAAAAAAATAAGGCCCATGCCGTGCTACTAATGGCTTGTGCAGGACTGTGGGTGTATTTAATTCAGTATGGCAGGGACTATTTACCCAGATCATTTATTGTTCCTTTTTTTTTATAAGGCTGTGGCTTGTTTTGCCCAAAAACTCGTGTTCCTTACTCTCATTTGTGACTTGCCAGGGGCAAGTAAAGCATAGCAAATACACAGAAAGCAAGGGCCTAGCAGGATAGTTCATTTTAGATTTATGCTGCTAGTGGCATTCGCTGCTTGTTTCAACTCCTGCAAATAGGGCAGGCATAGGGAAATGGTTTCCCAAGTAGCAAGTCATACAGTATATTTAGAAAGCACTGATTCACCTAGAGAAGCGTGCAGTCAGTGAATAAAAGTGTTAGATATGGGAATCAGCACATTTCACAGCACCAACGCACTGCAGAGAAGGTTATAGCCAGTGTTAACGCACTTATTGTTACCCATTCCCATCACTGGGAAGAAAGCACAGTGTAATTAAAGGATTGATCTCCTGGAACAGTGCTTAATAACAAGACCCTGGAAGTAATTCCACATTTTCAAATATTGTTCTCCAGTTTATTTTGCCTGAGTTGTTTGTAACCATCTACAAATATCTAAAAATCAAACTCAGTTCTATGGTCTTAATTCTATTTCCACTCAGATCACTATAAATCTAGAGTAAATTAACTGAGATTAATGTAGAAACAAAGGAATAAAACTAATGCAACGGAAATATGAATTAGACCAGATCTACATAAAAGGTTAAGAAAAAAATCCAGCTTTGATTTGCTGTTTCAATTAAGCCAAAGTAAGAACAGTATTGGCAGAAAGAGTTATAGATTACATGATATTTTATGCTCTGTGTAATAAACTGTGTTTTGGTGTGTGCTTTATTTTTTTTAAGGAGACATGACATAGTCTTTTTAGGCTTGTCATTTTAGGGGGAACAGAGGTGTGATGTGATAGCACTCACTGTTTGGGGATCTTGTTTTTTCCAATATTGTGTTACATATCATATGCTGCAGACCAAAATTCTCAACTAATTTAAGTGGATGTAACACCTTTAATTTCAGTGCAACTCCATTAGTTAGTACTGCTTGGCACTGACATTTTCAGGAAATGTATTAGCACAAGCCAGTGCAATTTAACAACATGAGCACAGCAGTATTTGGTAGGGACTGAACTAGCTCTAGTTGTTAATGCTAAGACCACAAAAGACCATTACATTATGCAGGCTGATCTGCTGGACAGCACAGCCCATTCACCGAGCCAAAAACTCTAATTAAAATAGATTAGAATTTGATCCCGAGCATGTACAAGAAATACCAGCCAGGTAGCTAAGAATGATGAAACAGAGAATGAAGGGAGCAGCATCCATCCATAACCACCCAGGCTTTGAGCTCTGGTCTCTTTCCAGCTCTCTCTAGTTGGGCATTTATGGAAGGGGGGGGAAATAAAAACTTGGGAAAAAAATATTAACATACACTCTTTAAGGCCCGTAGACAATTGCCTGAAACACAAGATACAGTAACTAACTGAAAGTACTAACTAGCTGAATTCAAAACAAAAATGTCATGAATACACTGAAACTGAAGCAGAAAATTCTGTTTTCTTTCTCATTAAGCCACACAGACAGCACAGACTAAAATGCTCTGCCTAATGAATTCAAAAGACTCCTAGTGCCCACTCATCAAGTAAAACCATCTCAGCATTTAATTATCTTGTTCCTAGAGAGCACCTTCTTTGTTCCTTCTCCTTCCTTGTGCCTGGAAAGCTCTCTCTTATTCTGAAATTGAATCGGTTCAACTTCACCTTCTAGCTGCTATACTGGAGTATACCTTGTAACAGGTGCTGCCATACCACCTCCTGTGTTTTGGGAAGCCGTGAAGTCCCCTCCCAGTGTTGTCACTGAATAGACTTGTGCATGGAAATGGTTCAGTTGGTGATACACTGCTGCAGCCACTGGTTCAGTTCCAATCTCTCTGCATCGTATTACGCGAGGCTCTTAGAAGGCTAACAAATAGTTCAGTCTCTGTACATGCTAAAGGACCACATATGTAACATTTCCTTTTATCGGTCTTGAATGCTGCAATTGATTTCACTCCAGAAGTTTCACATCCTCTTTTGATCTCCCTTGGACATTACTTGCTCTATTACCAGTCTTCTTTTCTGACCAAGTGCAAATCACAGGATTCTACCACTGCCTCACATCCCCATAGAGACACTAAAGAGCAGCAGGCTCCAGGGTTCAGGAGAAGCTAGAGACCATGTCTCGTGCACTGCTAGATCTCCATTCAACATGTTATCTGGAGACAAGGTAGACTTTAATTCAACTAACATCTCCGATACATTTCACGTAAGGCAAATCTCCTTGATTTTTAATCACAGTACAGTTTTAGTACTAAATCAGCATAAATTCAATCATGGTATGCCTACCAGACTTCTAAGACTCACAAAATATACACACGCTCCTTCCCAAAGAAGGGCCTCCCACCACCATTAATGTCTCCATTAAATAATGCCTGTCTAAAATACAATTCCTGCACATTTCCAGCTTTAACAGCCCATAGTGCTGCCTGCAGGTTTGGGAAGGAACCATGGAAGAAAGAAGCAAGAAAAGCGTCATTTGACTGCACAGAAAGACGTGACCATCCTCACCAGTACAAGCAGAGAGCAGCTCCCCTTCCCCCATGAGACTGAACTCTGGGCTCATCCACCAGGTAGTACCAAACAACTCTTGGCTGCTGCTGCCCTACCTACACCTCTTTTCAGGATTTCAGCACTTAAATCTATCAGTCACCCCATCGCCCTTCGATGCGTCCCTGATTTCAGGGGCTTCCCATACAGGACCAGCAGGCGGGTCGCAGGCTTGCGAGCGCAGGAGTTGCTTACAGAGACTTCACACCAAATGCAAACAGACGTTTTCACATCATCCTCGCCAGATTTTTCAAAATGGTAAATAATAACCATTTGCTCCACTCTTCACCAGAAGCGTATTATTTATAGCTAGAAAAATGAAATGATATGGTCTAAAAGTTTTCTCTCTTCTGCTTGAAGACTGCCAGTTCTCTGTGATGGTAGCTTTAGATGCAGAAAGCTCTCAGGAAAGCAGAAGCATTAAAAATAAATACAAGATGCTTCATGCAAGTTATAACATACTGAACCTTCAGAATAAATTATTTATACCACAAGCTGGATGTGCCATAATAGCATCCACCTAGAAGCTAAGAAACGTATAGGAAGAGGGAGAGCAAACCACAGAAACTAACAGAAAGAGCACTGTCAGCTACGGCTGCAAGCCTGATAGGAAAAATAACATAATAAGTGTTGGAACAAACAGCCATATGCTGCTCGGGGGATGCAGGTCTCCTCCACATCATGGCACAGAAGCAGGAGACAGGGGCTAGTGAGATAAAATACTAGAGGGAACTTAATCCCAATCCCTTCAGTAAATTCTTACTTCCACATTCTTTAATTTCTCTTTTATACCACTGGTGATCAACTCTCTCCATATCAAGCATTTTGAACCAAGAGTTCAAAAAGATGGTGCTAAGTAATCTGTGCACCCTATTATTTTTAAAGTTACCTTGATATTCTGGAAGCTCCCTGCACCAGCAGAGAACTGGTAGGTCACACGCAAATATGTACACCCTGACATGGAAAACTTTTCAGTCAGAAATCTTTCCTGTAAGAAAGTAGTCAGAATATTATACTCTCCCTATATTGTGCTTCTGTGAAATATTTTCAGGTGATGCCATGCAAACAGTGTAAGATTGGGATTTCCTGTTAACAGAGTTCTCTCTTCCTTCATGAGGGCCTGCTACGTACAGTAGTATATAACAAATTTGAAGGTACAATACTCAAGTTCAGGAAGAACACAGACCTACTGGAGAGAGTCAAACAGAAGATATGAAGATGATCAAGGGACTGGAGCACCTCTCTCATGACAAAAGGCTGAGAGATCTGGGTCTACTTAGCCTGGAGAAGAGATGACAGAGGGGATCTCATCAGTGCTTATCAATATCTAACGGGCGGGTGTCAAGAGGATGGGGTTAGGTTCTCTTCTCAGTGGTGACAGGATAAGGGGCAACAAACACAAGCTGAAACACAGGAAATTCTGTCTGAACATGCAGAAAAACCCGTTTACAGGTGCCAGAGCCCTGGAAGAGGCTGCCCAGAGAGGGTGTGGAGTCTCCTTCTCTGGAGACATTCAAAACCCACCTGGATGCATTCCTACTCAGCCTGCTCTGGGTGACCCTGCTCTGGCAGGGGCTTGGACTAGATGATCTCCGAAGGTCCTTTCCAACCCCTTCCATCTGTGATATTCAAGTCTGCAAATTTCTTCCATAAAGCAAGGCAACACACTACAAACGCTACATTTTATAAGCTCTTTGTTTCAGAGAGCATCGTGGCGAGGCTGCAGAAGGCACATGCCACACCGCTCCAACAGTGGTCCACGCTGCATCCATGAACCACGTGTTTTCCATGGTGACTAACAGCACTGCTCTTCGCTACAGGGGTGTGATGAGCACAGCCAGCTACACCCTCGCAGTGGTGTTTCAGTCATAAAGCATTCTGCAGAAGGGAATTGTCCACACACCACCTTCAGGGCCATCTGTAGGCTATACATCACACGTGGTGAAAGCCCCTGAACTCAGGAACACCCAGTTTATTGTCCAATACTGTCACCTAAATATAACAGAGCACAAACTAATCATTTTTACTGCTGTCACGAGGCTGAGCACGGGAGGGTCGGGTGAAGCTGAGGGGCATGCTAACTTTCAATAAAGAACCTAAAACACTATTTCAGAGTGTTTTTCAGAACGGGCAACAAAGAGGCTGCTCTTGCACTGTGGGTTGCTTTGTGGGCTTCAAAGGCACGACGGTCTGCTTTGGATTTTTTATAGACCGCTTTGGAAATACACATCCACCCCAGACAATGGGGTAGTACTCCTCATTTCAGTATTTTGCCAAGATACAAAATTAAACAGACACTTTCCTTTCTCACTGTAAATGGGTAGAGAGTTCCATGGTATGACAGAAGCTATGTATGTAGCAACTGCAAATAATTTCAGCTGAAATCAGAAGCACATTTAACAAAGCATGAAGCATAGGAACAGATCTATAAAAACAATTTTACAGCCAAACAAATTATTCAAATCTACACTACATTTCTCAACAAACATATTGGTATACAAATACTGGGGGGGAATCTTAAATTTGCCATTGGAAAGAAAATCCCATTGTGGTCTGCTTAGATTCAATTCTCTCATTAACCCCACCATGAATTCTCAGTAATTCCACTGACGACAAAACCATAATGGTGTAAAAAGCATGAAAAATGTGAAGATGATTGTATCCAGTATCACAACCAGAATAACAGGATGAATAATGGACAAATTGAGGCAGAACTTTAGCTGATGTAAAGCAACTTTGGGATTTCAGTGTGGCAAGGTTAATTTACACCAGCTGTGGATGCTGGCCCGTTGTCAGCAAATCCCGTTTTCCCACACTTACACTAACAAACCTGTTAGCAACATGGGAACAAATGCAAAAGTAGGTGTAAGGATTAATTTGATTAAACTCTTCAAATTAATTTACTTCTTAAAAAGTAATACAGTATGCCCTATAAATGGACAATGCTAAATTTTTTTTAAAAGCCATTAAAATCACAGTAACTACTGAGGAAATTAAAAGCTCTGGTAATGATTCATCACTTTGTTACAATTAAAAACTAATTGTATGCCTAAATAAATAATGTCAGAGCTTTATTCATGATACTGGGAAAAATAGAGTTGAACAGCTTCTATTAGAGAGAATCTTGTCCTTTCACCAATGGAGAGGATTATACTACACGTGTTTTTTACCAACACCAGCATTTACGCTGCAGCATTAAAGGCAAAGATCAAAATGATGTGTTGCAGCAAAGAAATCAGAGAAATGGCATTAATAAAACCACAGAGGCCAGCCATCCTGTGCACCACAGGGAAATGCAGTTTTGCACAGTTGGTGTTTTGAGGCGCATATGTGACACAATTAGTATAACGAAATAAGTTTCTCCTTGCTGAAGCATTTACTGCAAATTGAGTCATTAATCTCATTTATAAAACAGGCACGATGACTAGCACACTGCGATTGGCCGAGGTGATTTCTTCTCATTAGTGTATGAATAGCTCTATCTTGTTCACTTTAAATGTGGGTCATTTTAACTAAATACTTCAGCCCCAGACCCTGCAAGGACTGTTACTACTGTTAAATGAGCAACTTAAAGTTCCACCATGCTGGCGATGCTGTGGGCTAGCATCTGCCCTGACTACACTACGGCTGTGGCAGCAGGCATATTGCAGTCATCATTTTAAAGATGAAGACTCAAAGCTCAGAGGGATTCAAGACTAAGTCCATTGAAAGAATTCATCTTCTGAAAGATGAGGCTCCTAAATTCAAACAATGATTCAGAAAATCCCTATTGAGTCGCTGCCAAAAGCTGAAGCTGCCTCTCACAATGTGTCTGCCTACTCAGCCCTTTACGGTGTTGGTACCTACCTCAAACTGCCCAGGCTGAGGTACGTGGCATGTGCCTCCTGCCTCGTCCTGGTCACGTTTCCGAGAATAGGTCTTCTTTCAGCACAAGCTCTCTGTGGCATCGAATCCAGACTCTTCTTCCCCATTTGCAGTCCTGTAGGAGTTTTGCAGGGTCGGGGCGAGGCCATGGCGAGCGAAGGGCTGCTGCCTGTGCTTCCTGATGGCAAATAGGACTCAGTCACCGCTTGTGTGGATGGCTTTCAGTCTCCAGTTTGGGTAGGTAATCTAGCCCATCTCTAAACTCCCTGCTTTCCCCTCCTTCATTAGGAACATTCTTATTTCAGTAGACCAATATTGGGTGAATAGAGAGTGACCAAAGCTGAAACTTCCAGTCACCAAGGGGATGGCAAATGCCTTGGCTGGCTTCTAGCAGAACCCCCTTTTCCCTGGTACGGGCTTCTCCCCGTAAAGAAACTCAATGCAAGGAATTACCTATACTTCTTGGAGGTCTTTTCCTTCAAGTACAAGCCTTCCTCCTTTGCATACATAACCACTTGGATGACTCATGCCGTGTTTATTTCAATTATCTCATCTAATGAAATACAGTGCCACTGATACCACCAGCCACAGAGAACAGCCCATCAGATCAGCACTACAAAAACCTACAGCCCATACAGGGAGAAGGAGAAAGACTACACACCCCTCTACACAGCACAGCCTGCTTTGATTGCTTTTAACTTAAAACATACCCTCACGCCACCTGTTAGGCATTTCAGTCCCCATCCAAGGGCTGTCCCATCAGCAGCATCACTAGGGGTCAGGTGTGGATTTGGTACAACACAGGCTCCCCTCACCTTGAGAAAGCAGCAAGCTCTAACGTATCAGGGCTTCTTTGAGGCTCAATTCCCTTTTCCTTCCAAAGGGAATCTGTATCTTTTAAATACGATAATCAAATACTGAGCAGTAGAGAGATCAAAGTCTGGCCGCCTTCTTCAAGTTATCAAAGGCAACTCTTTCTTTTGGGTTGGTTTTTTTTTTGTTTCAAACTTCTTAAGCCAATCACAAAATTGTGTTAGCTGATATGATCATCAGGCTCCAAACCCCCACATTACAACCAGAAGTGCCAGGTTTGTGGAGAGACTTAAAAATCTCATGCAAATAAAAGCGTGAGGAAGGCCTTTGAGATGCCAGAAGGAGCCAGCATTACACGTAACAACTCGGCAAAAGCATGTCCCCTCCTCACCTAGCTAGAAAGGCAGAGGTTAGCCCAGACTGCTGTCAGCCTCCTGCCTGCTTCCTAGAGACCCGGCCGTGAGCCCACCCTCTAGTTAAATGCCCAGAGTCTCGAGAAGCGTATTAAGGGGAGAGGCATCAGAAAGGCTTGGGGAGACGTTTCTGGTGGGGTAGTCATTGAGGAAATGCTGGTTTGGGAGCGTAAGAGGTTGGATTGTAACTTCCCACCATCTGAAAGCTCTGCTAAGAGGCAACCTTTTGCACAACTGGGCTGAACTGTCATAGAATCATAGAATCCTCTGGGCCAGAAGGGACCTCCAAAGGCCATCTAGTCCGACCCCCCCGCAGTCACAGGGACACCCCCAACTAGACCAGGTTGCCCAG
>JAOQGH010000023.1:9752913-9767821 GCA_025769975.1 Gallinago jamesoni | reverse complement strand
CTTCTTCTATTGAGGGCTCCAGCCCTGCACACAGTGCTCCAGGTGAGGTCTCACCAGAGCAGAGCAAAGTGGCAGAAGTTATATGTTGTTATATGCATACAGATATATAAAAACTGATGTCTAAAACTCACAGTATTTTGTCCTACATTGATTTGTTGGTATTTATAAATGAAAATAAAAGTATAGGGCTTTTTATACATCAAATACTCTGCTCAAATAGGGCTCTTCTCTAAAACATAAACTCACAGTAACAATTCTACATGAAGGAACCTGCTTCTCTTATGAAACCCTCTTGGCTAAGTTGCAATACTTTTGGGTCAGAGATGGTCAGATGCAAAGTGCTTGCTATGTTCCAGCATAATAGGGTCATCTGGCTCTGGGAAGCCTCTAGACATTTCTTTGTTTACCTAGTCATAGTGGATAATTAATGAAATAGTGCACGTTCTTTCAGAGAGTTTAAAAACATTAACATTTTGAATATTACTATTATAAACTTTCATAAGTCACTGAACTTTGATCCCACTGAAATTGAAAATGCTGCTACTTTTCTTGCTACTTCCCTCCTAGGATGACGCCAAAAAGGTGATGAATCTCAGAGAAAAGGGTCATATCTCACTTATTTACTTTTGCAGACCAGTAAGCCCCGGATGACTTAGCTAAAGTCTGAATCCAGGACTTTTGAAAATAGTCCTACGATATTGTAAGTAATTGTGGCATCTGAGAGCAGGATTATATTTCTTTACAACATTCTTATTTTTTTTGTGACAGAAAGCAGGGCTTTCTCGTCTGCACTTTCACTTGGCACTACTTAACCCTCTTCTGGCAATCCTCCCACAATCTTAACAAAGCCAGGGAGTAACAAACAATAATGTACCGTCAGGAGTTAAGGTACAGCACATATCAGATGCCATGAATATTTACAATTGTAATCCACTGCAGCATGTGTTTTCTGCTTGCACTTTCCTTGCATTTCGAGGCAATATACATTTTTTTGTCGCTCAGAGTAAATACAGAAACTCAGAACTATTAACAATTAGAGCACTTGCTGCTGTTTGTGAAATATTAGCTGACCTACTTCACTGCAATTTTAATTAGGTATTACTCCCATGCTGTTCTCGTCCCCATGGGGATTATATAGTTGGCAGTGACATAAGTGTTCCTATGGTAGGGCAATTCACTGGGAAAGAGGTTGTTTGGAAATACTTCATTCAAGGCAGAGGAGCGCTGCCCGATCCACACCAGCTTCCCCACTCCCCTGTCAGGAATTAACAGCGCAGGGCTGCAGGTCTCCAAAAGGGAGACAACTTATGGATTCATCTGGGATCGATCCTTAATTCCCCCTGACTACAGCCTAACCCCAGCAAAAAAACCTGCTGGACCAAAAGTACCAAAAGCCTGGGACGGTGCCCAGGGATTTGTCACCTGCAAACTGAGTTGTATTGTATTGACAACCTACAAGTCATTTTAACAGTTGTCAAAGCTGTTGCTTAACTTCCCCAAAGAGGCTTTTCCGCTTCATGCCTCAATAACTGAAATAATTCCAAATGAACTATTTTTAGTTTAAAAGAAGTCTGTTGAGGAACAGCGAGGCACAGATCTTAGATTATTTTCTCCTTTTACTCACCAGTAGAACCATGATAGCACAGTTATTTTGTTGTTTCATTACGGTAGTTCAGTTCTGTGCTGCTAACTGCAAAAATGTATTCCCTAGGAATTTTTACAGCTTTTTTTTTTCCTTTTAGCAAGATGAATAACTCTGTATGCAAAATTTCACTGCTCTATGTCCAAAAATAAGCAGCAGTACATTGAGCAAGAATATGATTCCCTGACACATGAAACAGATACAGTTTTACACACATCAAAGTAATTTCAGAAGCAATTAAGGATGAAACACAAATCAGGGGAGCCTGTGCTCCCATTGAAGTGTCCCAGGGGAGAACAAACCCCTTAACTGCCACTCTCCTCTAATTATACGTAATGCCACTGCATAGGATGTAAAGAAATCGATAGCTATGGCTGCCTCAGCTGGCATTTGGAAACAAAAGTTAAAAGCTTCCACAGTAGTAGGGTTTTGAAGCTCAAATACATCGTGTATCTTTGTTTTCTTTTTCCTCTCAAAGAGGAAGCTTTTGTGTTAGTCTTCCTTAAACTGTGCCTTGGGCCACAGTCCTCGCTGATTTTTACTGACCTACAGCAGAAACTTTTTTCCCCTCTCTGAGTTTTAAGAATGATTAAAATCACCCTAAATCTGCCTTTCCTATTACAAATGAAAGTTAAAGTGGCCACAGCCAAATCCAATTAAACTGATGGCACAGTCTGACCTTTCATCTTTAAGATCAAGTCATTTTTTCATTAAAGAAATTCAGAAACCTTGAGCTTCTCAATAAGAGGTGAGTGGCCGAACCTGCAACATTTCCAAATTCTGGCTCAGATTAAATGAAACAACATCATCTCCAGTTGGGAGGCTTTGCACCTGGTGTTCTTTCCCACTTGTTGCAAAAGGGGATAAATCAAGATTCGGTAGAATTTCCTTTCTGCTTTTTACACAAGACACTAAGCAACAGAAAATGACGGTCTGGAGAAACAAGGTATAATCTGTGAACTCCCAACATGAGAATTGTAGCATTTCTTATGCAAAGGTATGGTCTATTGGAAGATCAGTAATTTTTAATAATGTTTCTTCAAACCAGATGGACTTACGAGGAATGGAAAAAGTGAAAAAAAGTGAGGTTGCAATGTCACAGGCATGGGAAACAGGGACAGAGCACTCCACAATAATGAGTTACCCTGATTCGGGACATACCTGTAATACTTTTGTTCACTCGTTAAGCTTTGATTTGTCACAGCAAGGCTGTGACTGCTCTGCTTGTGCTGTAACACTTCATAAAGGTGGGGTGACTTAATGAAGTGTCTTTTGTCCATCATCTATAAACATCCAGTGAAATCATGACAGGCTTCATTAAGGTGACATAAAATGGGTAAGTTGTGAAGCCTTCGAAGGAGGATTTAGTCACACAACTTCACAATGACTTTTATAGGACTCAAGTAGCAGGAATCTCACAGAGTTAAACAAAACATAGCACCATAACACCCTGTTTCCCTAACAGCAATCCCCTGCTTCACTTCTCCCCCCAAGAAGGGGGTGCTGGGCAGTGTCATTTTGTCATGACCAGGGAGGGGCCACACCTGAAAGATGGGTTCCTTTGAAATCAGTGGGAAATCACTTCTCCCAGATTTCACTGAAGGTTTGTGAGCTAAGCCCAAATACACATATGTGGGACAGGAGTGCTTTAAAATTTTGGTAGAGCAGAATGCTCCACCTGGGCTACGTATCCACTCAAAGATGTTGCCAGTTCTGTCATTAGTTCTCCTTATTCCTTTTAGCTTTTGCAGGACCCTGGGACTGATGAATAGAACTGCACAGGCTGCAGGCAAAGGAAAAACAAGGACCAAGGAACAATTTTAAGTGAGCAAAATGATGTGATTATTTTGTATTTGTGTACAAGGCTGTGGCTTGTACAAAGAGTTCCTGGTTCTATGTCTCTATGTGTAAAAAGCTTTATCGTGAACCTCAGTTCTATCTGAAGGGCGTGGAATTTTCTATCATAATCATACATATTTCAGTGGAAAATACTCATATGCAGTAAAGCTCCCTTTTTTTTTGCTTGTGTCCTTCTTCACTTATTTTTTAAAGCGCTAATTGGAGACACCAAGAGATGAAATACTGACTTAAAGAAAATATTGCCTTGTCAAATCACAAGAGCCAGATTAGCCTAATTAATGCAGGGTTTGAATGGGTAAGGTAGATCTCACAGAATTAAAATTGGCATAGCTAGGTTTTGTTGCAAAAGGTTGCTGTGAGTCTACTGCATATACAAATAGTCTAAGCATCAAGTTGTGTAGCAGTTGAGCTACTACTCTCTGTGGAAAGGGTGAAATTTAATTTCTGTGACTCCAGATCACCTGATACCTTAAACACAACAACAACAGTGTATATCTTATCTACCTATAACACACCATGCCATAGCGGTCTGTCTTTCACTGACGGAATGGAAATGGTTGAGTGTAACAAATCTGAGTCACGACATAGGAGCAGAAAAAAAAAAGACGTTTCAAACCCTGTATGTTTTCTGTTCTTTTTTCCATATCTAAGATTTAAAAAATCGCCATATACAAGTGTAATCATAGCTTGCTATTCCTGAGCTATAAAATATGAGCCATGTCTTGAAGAAAAGGGAGGAGAAAGAAAGTAGAGATTCCTAAAGAAATGTCATCTGCTAAAGACAGCAGAAAATGTATTGTAAATGTTCTTATCTACATGCAGGGCAATAATAGACCCCTCTGTGGTTACTCCTGTATTCATTGCTTATGAAAGTCACGTTATATCTATGTGGGTGGTCATCCTTTTTGACTGAACATGTAACACACCCTGATTCCAGGGCTGACTCCATTTCCTACAAGCATGTTTATCCTCGCATTTCATTCTAATTGATATTTCTGATGCCGGGGTCGTACATGACAGAAATCCAACCCAACTGAACATTAACAAAAGACAGTCATGCAACATTTTGGACAGGCTTTGAAAAAAAGAATATTCCACAAAAACGTACCTTGAGGGAGTCAGCAGTGAGACTTATGAGGGCACAATATGCTTGTAAAGCTGGGCTAAGCACTGGGCAAGATCTAAGCAGAGACACTTCTACACAGTCAGAAAAAATATGCTTGTAATGAGTGAAAGAGGAGTATGTCTTGCTTTTGTGGAAATACATTTAGTGAATCATGAAAGCGGGCAGTTAATTTCATTTCTATGGTTGTAGTGCATGGAGTTATAAATTTCTAGGTAACATTCAGAGAAAGGAGTAGTTTATAAATTGCCTCATTTCTGTTCATATTCTATAGTAATACTTCTATTAATTTTCAAGCTACAAACAAACAACCAGAGATGACAGACAAGAAACAAAATTTGGGCTGCTGGGTGGGTAGAGTATGCAGCTGCTTATGTTCATGTAGTGGAACTGCCTGTGAGAGGAGAGTTACTCATGTGCATTAATGTTTCAGGAGAAAGCTCTTGGGGCATATTACACATTTTGCTTTATGAAACACAAGATTATTTTGTCTTTTATCCTATCCAAAGCACACTGAAATCAATGTATGCCTCGCTTTGACTTCACTGAGGTTTGAATCTGACTCACAACTGCAATTAGGAAGGGCAAAGAGCGATCATAATGATTTGTGATCATTTTGGTGACTTATAAACTGAAATGTTGATTTACCATGTTCATAGCCCGTTTCTTTTTGCTTTGTGTGGATTGGAATTGATTCATGCACATATCAGTAGAAAATTAATTCGATGCTCCTTTTTTTTTTCCCCCCAGTAAATTTGTCCAGAGCAGACAGCTATTTCCTTACTAGAGGCCACCAGCATCTGCCATTAGCATTTGTGCCAGGTCAGGACACTAAACTGCTCATGATGCCTTTTTTACGACTGCCACTAACACGGGCCTAGAACTTGAGGGCACGTCTTCATGGGAAATCCCATGATGTTACAGCATATGCTACCTGGCACCACACGGAACACTGGGTGAGAAGAAGGATGGTCATGCTCACACTCTCGCCAGCTGGTCAAGCTTACACATAGCGATAACTTGAAGTGAAGCTCATCACCACAGATTCAACTGCACTGTCAAGTTTATTGTAGTTCTGATTAATACTTTCGATTATATTTTTAAATACGGGCAGCCCCTAAAGTTCCTTTTTATCTGTTTCCCTACCACCATGTTTTTAGTGCTGCTCCTAACATGTGCCCCTAAATAAAAGGGACAATTACAAATATGACAAGAGTTAATTAGTCCAACAAAAGAACAGTTTTTTTTTGGCAAGTTTCCCAGGTCCTTGACTGATATCTTGGCATGGACTCATCACAAGTGCTTCGCTGGTCTGTGAATATGCATGCATATTGCAGCCTGGGCAGGGAAGGGAAAAGATTCCCCAGTTGCTATGAGGAATAGTGACAGATAACCAAAAATTAGGTTTCATACCTCTGCCATTCTATATATGAGATTACGAGTCCCCACATAAGCACAAGACATGAAGAATAAGGCCACCAGTTTGCACCAGAAACATACATTTGCTTGCAACATTTCTTAAATAATTGTAAGTGACGGCCATGCCTATAGAAATACAATTTTGTTCAGAACCACTAGAAACCAAAAATGAGGAATGGAAGTACAGGAATGGTATCTTGCAATGAAAAAGTGTTCTAAATGCCTCTGTGTGCTGATACGGACCCATCTCTGTTTCTGTTCATGCCCCTTTTCTAATATGGTCTACCCAAAACCATTTAAACACAGTGAATAGCTGTAACAGATGTAGCCTGTTTCTGGCTTTTCTGATACTGCTTTAATCTGTTTGTGTATATGTCCTTTCACTGTATCTATCCAAGAAAGAAGACCAAACTTCTTGTTTATTTATTTGTAAATGATACAGATTAGTGAGTTTGTTTTCAGAAAGCTCCTTGACAGTATCTGGCTATTCCAATGGATTAAATGCCAGATTCTGTTCTCATTATAGGCAAAAGAATGACTTCTACCAGTGTTAATGTCTTTGCAAAGCTCTTCAAACTTCCTTCATAGCATTATAACAAATGTAGTAGCAACTAAAGTGAAAAAGATAATCTTTGGGAAAAGAAAGGCATGCCCCTAGTTTTTCTAAGTCCTTTATCTAATAGAACAAGCTGACAAAATTTAGTGATGACATCATAGCTTATAAAACCAAACTAATAGAGAAATAACACCACCATTCCCAGAGCATCCGTGGTCAGCTATTTTATTCTAAGATTTTTATGGTCTTTCTCTGTAAATATTGTAAAAAAGGATTTGAGAAATGTAGTGGCTTTAGATGGTTGTTCCTGTATTTAGAAGGATAATGGACCGCAAATTCCCCTTCCAGCCATAAGAAGGTTTTATGGTTATGCCTGCTTAAAACCAATGTGTTTCTTTTCCCATGTACTAACAATAAGACACAAAATTGAATTATGAGTCCTACTATAAGCTCTGTCTTTACCCATACTGGGATCTGCATTATAAGTAAGAATTGGAATAAACCTGAATCCTCATTTTGCTCAGTTATGATGACAAGTCACCCACCAAGTCCATAAGTTTCCCGATTAGTGCTCCAATGAGACTAATTATAAAAATAAAAGTAAACATACTCACTGGGAGGTACCTTTCTTTACAGCTCATATATATCCCTGTTGTCCAGCATGAAGATTTGAAGGCGAGTAAGCATTTTGAAACTGTTTCTCCATCGTTTTCCCATGTATGCAGAACTCTTCTAATTCTGCATCTTTGTTTCCGCCAGCACCAGCCTGTAGAGCGTGTCGTTTTCCAAGGCCACTGTGTCATTCTCTTAGCTGAGCCAGAAGCATTTCCAGGTTCAGTTTATTCAAAATTCTGTTGTAACTTTATCTCCCAAAGATGGATGTTCCTGGCTTTTGAAGACTGAATGCCTACAGGAGAGTAAAAGAAACCCGCATAATGTGATGGCAATGGATGGGGCAGCACTGAACTCCCTGGGTGTGCCTTGTTCCGCAGTGCCCACTGTTTCACCATGGTTAGTGTTACTGGTACCAATAGTCAACACTATTACCTATCCTTTCCCAACCTCAGTGTCCGATGTCTGAGATTACCAAACAAATTTTGCAAAACAGAGAAGCAGAACCCTGTGCAGGTCTGTAAATCACAGTCCAAGAACCTCCACACAGAAAAGCCAAGTACTGGTGACGAAATAATCATTTTCCCCCCTCAGTTTAGAACCTCCCTTAACTATACTTTGTAACTCAACATAATGTACAAATCTTTTGATCACATTTTGAAAATAAACCATGGTCCCACCCTGTCCAAGGAGTTACATGGGATTCAGGGAAACAATTAAGCATGTCTCCTATGAAGACAGACTGAAAGAGTTGGGGTTGTTCACCCTGAAGAAGAGAAGACTCCAGGGGGAGCTTTCTAGTCCCTAAAGGGGCTACAGGAGAGATGGGGAAGGACTCTTGATCAGGGTGATAGGATGAGGGGGAATGATTTTAAACTCAAAGAGGGGAGATTTAGACTAGATATTAGGAAGAAATTCTTTCCTGTGAGGGCGGTGAGACACTGGAACAGGTTGCCCAGAGAAGCTGTGGCTGCCCCATCCCTGGAGGGGTTCAGGGCCAGGCTGGATGGGGCTTTAAGCAACCTGGTCTAATGGGGAGGTGTCCCTGCCCAGGGCAGGGGGGTTGGAACTGGATAATATTTAAGGTCCCTTCCAACCCAAACCACTCTTTGCACTTTTTGTACTTAGTTTGAAAACATTCCCACGTCTTTCGCTCCTAAAACATCATGGCAGTACTCTAATTACTGCTGTATGAAATTATTTAGTAAAGGGTGACAACCTCATTACAAGCCAAAATATCAAGTAAAGCTGAATTTCTTTCAAGGCCTTTTCTGATCCCAAAATTTAGGAACTGCTGATCCATAGATTAAATGCCATAGACACCAAATGCTCCAGCGTTACGCAGGAAAATAACAGAAGGCTCTGAGGTTTGGACAAGATATTTTTTTTCTAGTCTGTAGAAAAAATTACCTGCATACTTGAGGCTGAACATCTGCCTGAGTGCTCTGTTAGATTAAAACCAAAATTCTTAGCACTTCTCCAGGCGGGGCTGTGACAGTCTCAAGGCCAATGATTTTTACAGCAGAAAGCAAAGCTATCGAAAGATTAAACATTACAGAAAGAATGCCGAAAATATAAACTTATTGCCCTGCTTCCTCAAGGAGATGACAATGTGTACCCTTATCACAAATTTTTTTTAAAAAACCCACGGTTGTAACCGTAGTAGCTGTGAAAGTCAGGCACTCTGGGTGCTGGATTTATTATGCCTCTACTTCATCACAGGCTGCATTCATTTACAAAGAAGTCCTTAATGTCAAGAACAAAAGAAACAAAATTCCTTTGAATGCTCCGAGTGTGCTGACTGCCTAACGCTTTGAGTGCCACTTCACAAGCTGAGCTGACAGGAAATAATAATATAATTAGGCAATAATGACCTTCAGGTCGGGCACTTCCTGGCAGTTAACCCAGTCTTTAACCTGACAGCTCCAGTGCTCCTGGAAAGTGCCCGATCCTGAGGCTTTCATAACTATGACAACTGCAGGAGTGCTTAAAACAAATAAATTACCATTTTTATGTGCTGAAAAGTTAAAGACTGAACTGCACATTGCCATGGAGACGGTGTGCTATTTAGAGCACAGAGATTTTCCAAGTAGTGAGAGTCCAGTTTAATATCCAACAGGAAAGATGGCTTCAGTCTTTATGTTTTGTTATGCTTATAATCAGGGTACTTTGCACGTAGGATGCACGCAAATACTGTTAGTTGATTCTTTGAAGTTATTTGTGCATTCTGGAGATAAATTGTTACTGCCATATCGGAACTGTGTATTCTGCTCTGGTCTGCTCCCCTTCTTGCACCACTCCCTTTCTGTGATCCCTTAACAGATGACTAGAGCCATCAGATGGGACAATATCAGGCATTGTTTAAGTATCAGTCAAAATAAATACTGCAATAAACTGCCTTGAGTTTGCAGGCTCTATATAATGCATTGAGTGTGCCGGATTACAGGTGCCCTGGTTGAATTTCTCTTTTTTTAAATATATTTTGGGGGAATAGAAATGTTCCACCAGTTTGCTGGTAAACACAAGTGGAGTTATGCTATCTGGATGTCAGACAAATGCTTGGTATTTGTAAAAATAGCGTGTCCCAAAGCATGAATGCATTTTACCAAGAAATCTTATTGATTGAAAAACTCATCCTGACACTTTGCATTCCTTATTGTTTTATTTTAAACGTTTTTGTCATCTTGTCAAGGACTAGAAAACAACACATGAATGAGCTTTTATTGTAAATATTGATTCTAAAGCAACCTATTGGACAGGGAGTCTGCATATAACAAATGTATGAGAAGAAAATAAAAATGCGTGGGTTTAGCTCGCAATTATCACATACAAACAGTTTGGCCAGTGCTTCAGTTTTGTCTTACTGTATGTAGCCTCTGATTGAGAGAACAGTCTATGGTTTTTTGGTTGTTTTTTTGTTTAGTTGTGGGTTTTTTTTTTTGTTTTTACTTCTTTTTTTTTAAATAAACAATGACCCATGTGGCAGTTTACAAATAAACTTAGTGTAATGTGAAACAGAACACAACTCTGCTGTTGTCAGAATGCCTCAGAGTGACACATCCTTTCCTGGAGGACACTTGCAAAAAAGCCAAAATACCAAGTTATCAAGCAGGCCTGCTGAATGTCTGAAGATGGGTCTGAAAGGTGGAAGGGATCTAGAATCCGAACATTCTGATTTATATACAAGTTGTAGAGGAAAGCACACAAAGTCACGTGCAGAAACATATTGCAAACAGTGCAATATAACCTTTAGCAATAAAAAATTAATCAGTATTTGTCTTATCAAAAATGTACTAGACTAGACATGGGATGATTGGACTTTGTTTCTTACTCTGCCAAAATTCTTGCAAGACCTTCTAGTTCCTTTTGTGTAATACCTAATCAATCTTTCTCAAGCCCACAAGTGCCTGATTTATTTAGATCTGAACTCATGAACCAGGTATGTGCCTCTTATTATTTTTTCTCCCCCCCCCCCCCCCCCACAAGTGTAGAACAATAAGGTGCTATACAATAATATATTACAACTGTCAGGTCTCAAGGGAATTTTATTATATTAGTGATTGAGAAGGCACTACCTATTAGCTACTTATTGTTATTCCCTTGAAAATTTCTAATGCTATAAAATAAGCACTGCAATGCCCTGTATATGAACAAAGATTAATTTGCTCAGTTGTGCGATAAACCATTAAAAATAGCTAACCAAAACTAATAGGACAAATCATTATAAACGAGTCAATTTGAGAAAATCAGAAATTGCTCTCCAAGTGCCTCTAGTATATTCTGTATTTGAGAATGTTGGGCTGAACTACAGAGCACCTCAGGGTAAGGTTCCTCTGACCGAGGAGGAAGATCCCTTTCCAGAAGGCACTACCATTCAGGGACTGTTAGCACACAGGTAACCCATGTTGGATATGGAACAAGACTAAGGTGGAGATGATCCGTAGTCACTCCCTCCCCACAGGGATAACTCTGTCATATCGAAGGATCTGACTTTGCACACTTACTGTTATGCCTGTGCCGCAGCGTCTCTCTGCTCTGTACTTCATACCAAGTGAAGATCTTGTGGCCACAGTTAGTGTGGCACCAGCCTGAGCTATTAAACTCTTCTACAGTAGCAGATGAGTATGTTGACTTGGTGCACAGGCTCACAAAGGCCCTCTTAAGTATATTTAATATTGGTATCCAAACACAGGCATAACCACAACTAAAAATCTCAATTGTCTTTATTGGCAGAGGTGGCCAGTCCAGCCTATGAAAAATCATTGCATACCTGCAAGATAAACGAGAAGCTCAGGCTGAGTGTAGTCCCAGAACAAGCTATCTTCCTTGGGACTCTGCCAAGCTTTGTTTTATCAGCATTCAGAGCTGTTGTTGTCTTAGTGGAAAGGAAACAAACACCACTGAAACAGAAGAGAGATAAAATGGGAACAGTGATAAGGACTTCCTCCATCACTCATATGCTGAACTTTCACTCTAGTAGTGCATTTCCAGACTCACCTTAGGCAAGTAACTGGCAACATTTGCAAGTACCTCAGAAGAAGCAGGAGAGGTTCTGCATATCTGTCAGAAAGACACTGTCATTTGCCTGCCCTTTACATTATCTTCATTTCCTTCCATTACGTCAACAAGCAGTTGCCCTCTCTCTCTCACACACAAGTGATCTCTGTCCCTGCAGTGCAGTAGATCATACAAGACCATAAAAGAAAGAACACAGTTATCTTCTCATATTTTATTAGAGAAAATGGAAATTACAAACACATTAACTCTCCACCAGAAATGATACACGGTATTTAATCATTATTCTTGAACTCAAGGGAACCACGAGTGCACGCTCTTGGAATGGCATCGGATTATCTCAGGCTGGAATCCGGCAACAAGTCCTCTTGTGGTAGGGATGAGGCAAGGATAAAATAATTTCTTTTCCCCTCATCTGAAAGGGAGGGTGATGGTAAAATAAATGAAGAGAAATATCACCAGAAAAAAAAAAAAAGACTGTTTCATCAACAAGATATGAACAAAATGCTTCTCCAGGCATCATGGTGGAAATAGTGGCAGCAAGAGATTCACTGAGAAGCAGGATAGAGCTGGCACCAGCAGACACTAGGAGCATTGTGTCTCTCTGGTCTCACCTGCTCTTCCATGTCTGACTCGCGCAGTGGCGTTGCCACTGCTATGGGCTGAAGCTTTTTGTCCTTCTGTGTGAGCAGAAGAGAGCTCTGAAACAGTGTCTTAAGGAAAGATGTTCTAGTTATAATGATTGACATGTTTTGTCCACCTTGCATTTTCCAGGCTCACGTGTACCTTTCTAGACAGGTCACAGACACCATTAAAATAAAAAGACACTTCTGTTTACTTGAAGTTTCCTCTCACAATTTGCTCAAAGATAAAAAGTCTCACTATTTCACTATCAAACTTCCCTCTATACTGCATAGTGCAAAGAGTATCAGTGACTGAAACCTTGTCCTTATATCTGGTTCACAATTATACAGTAACCATTAAGATTTTTGTTACTGCCTTCCGTTCACCGCAGAATAAAACAGCACAAACATTGCTGATCTCCTTTTTACTGACTGAGGCTTTGAAAAATCAGCAACTGTGAAGCCAAATACTGCTTTTATTTACTTAAGACACGCTTCAGTGAAGTACTAATTTTAAGCCTGATTTTAAGTGTCTAAGGAGATTGCTTGATCTTAATAGGACTGCTCAGGTATATAAACTAGACACAGAAACTAGTATCTTGCAGAATCAGGGTATAAATAGCTCTCAAATTGAGAAGAGTGTAATACTATCCATTTTAAACAGCACGCTCCCAGATCATACTAAAGAAGAAGAAGAACCCGTCCCACCAGAAACAACGTCTGGTTCCTGGGTGTCTAGGGTAAGATAGAGCAGAGAAACACTGAAATCCAAAGCGACAACTTCTCTAGGAGGCTGAGAAAGTTATTTTTTTCCCCCTATTTCTAACTTGCTTTTGAAATCATCTTCCTTTTTTCTACCCCAGAGGCAGGGACCGTCAGCAGTTACGGATTTGTGCAGGACCTCACAGTCCATCATTCTACCATTTCCTAATTTACATTATAAAATGTTGAGTTATGACCATTACTGCAAGACCTTTGCCACTGCTAATAGACAGGAGGATGCTTAGGTGCCTAAGGAGGCTTGAAGTGCACCAGCTGTATCTCCCAGGGTATACTGGGACACACAGTAACCCAGAAGCAGCATGAAATTCAGCCCCCACACTTACCAATAATTTTTAGAGTCATCAAATCTCCATGTCTCTGGAACAACAAATCATATTCTTGGTGTGCACAGAGCCGCTCAATGGAGACAATTGATTTTCAATGCGTTCCAGCAAAAGAAAGTCTGGCTTGAAAACTGCTTTTCAAGCTTCAGCTCTTAAAAAATGAAAAAGGGAGAAGAGAGGGAGAGGGGATCTTATGAAGATGTACCCAGGTTTGTATTCATTTATGCCTGGTCCCGTCTGTCATGTCATATGGTACTATGAAGCACAAACTGATTTCTAAAAAAGAGAGGATCTGGCTGCTAGTAGTATATGATCCATTTGGGATTTATCACAGGAAAAAAAGCCTTGAAATGCTGGAATTCAGATGGACCAAGGCTTCTTTTTTCTTTAGAAAAAACCACACTACATTGCATGAAAAATACTGTGGCTGCATTCCAGCATTTTCAGCGCTTTTTTAAAATTTGTTTTTTTAAAGATAGGTGCAATCAATAAAAAACCCCCTCATTGTCCAAAGGGTGATCACAGAATCACAGAATCGTCAGAGTTGGAAGGGACCTCTAGAGATCATCTAGTCCAACTCCCCTGCTAAGCAGCGTTGCCCAGAGCACATCACTCAGGACGGCATCTGGGTGGGTCTTGAAGATCTCCAGAGAAGGGGACTCCACACCCTCCCTGGGCAGCCTCTGCCAGGGCTCTGCCACCCTCACCCCAAAGAAGTTTTCCCTCAGATTTGAACGGAACTTCCCATGTTCCAGCTTGAGCCCGTTGCCCCTTGTCCTATCGCTGGAAACCACTGAAAAGAGTCCGGCTCCAACATCCTTCAACCCACCCTTTAGATACTTATAAATAAGGTGTCCCCTCAGCCTTCACTTGTCCAGGCCAAAGAGTCCCAGCTCCTGGAGCCCTTCCTCCAGGGAGGTGCTCCAATCCCTTAATCACCTTCGTTGCCCCACGCTGGACTCTCTCCAGTAGTTCCTTGTCCCTCTTGAATTGGGGGGCCCAGAACTGGATGCAGTATTCCAGTTGTGGCCTCACCAGTGTAATTTCCCAATTCTCAGTAAAATCAGTGGGTGAGAGATGTTATGACTCTTTTAGGATTTGTGCCTCAGATGAAGCCTTTCACATGCTGGTGCCGTGGTGCATGACTGGTTAAGGCAAAAATACACGACAGAGAAACATCAGGTTCGTATTCTACAAACATGTAGTTTCCCTCACGTCTTAAAAATCTTTAGTTCTAGTAATTTCCTTTCTAATTTTATGCCCACCATTTCTAATACCTTGGTAGATCACAGAAGGAAAATTCTCACTCCAGAGAACATGTGGAATAAACACTGAAGCTAATGGGGCGATTCTTACCCATTGAAAAACAAAAAAGCCTCCTAGTGTGTGTCCTTAGGCCAAGTGAGTGATATTGAGTGTTAGTTCTTAATCTTCAGCAATGAAAATCTACTG
>JAOQGH010000023.1:9738554-9752212 GCA_025769975.1 Gallinago jamesoni | reverse complement strand
AGGAAAAACCTCAGCAGCCCCAAAGGTTACAGAGAATTTTGAAAAAAATCTTTACTTATTAACAGATGACTCCTACTAGTTTGTGGGGAAAATTAGATGATATGACCACTAATGGTCAGGCATTAGATGTCAGGACCTCCAGAAGCCCGATGATAGAAAAAACTCAGCCCTTTGCTTGACCTCTTCAATTTTTCATCCTGTAGAGTTTTCTGGCGTGATATCACAGACAGTAAATTTTTCTCTTCATGCTTGGCAAGGCTCCAGATGGTTTTTAAGTCACTTGTTCGGGCAAAAGAAGAATGGTACATTTCGGATGAAATTATCCTGGAGGGCATTGTTGCAATTAAAGAGATGAATGGCCTTCAGCTTTAATTAGAACACTAGGTACATGTTTCATATCCTTATTCCAAGGAATCCAGCTCAGTCAACTAGCTAATGTAGTGCTACTAAGACAATACCTGTAGAACTGCAAACAGTACTTCTAAAGAAGGGGACATTTCAACTCCATGTTTACTTATAACCAAAATACATTTTAGTAGGGAAAAACATCCTGGTCGTCATAATTACTCCTGCCTCCTTCCTCCTAGCTTGCTAAAGCTGCTTTTAAATTCACAATAGGATAGTGTGCTTGAGAAGGTTGGATGGGCGTGAAAAGTGAGATCAGGACATTTATATTACAGTTACGAGTATACCCATGCCAGATAACATGCAATTACATATCTCAAATCTCATTCTAATAGTAGAATTGTTTTTGTGCTACTTGAACAGAAATCTGTTCTTTAAACTGTATTGCTTTCTTGAGCTTTTCAGGCTTCACGAGATAACATTTTGTGCTGCATATCTACAGTTTCACAAACACAAAACCACTAAGAGAACATTATTAAGGTTGTAAAGACAAACTCTCTTAGGTTGGGAAAGGGAAGAATTAAGATTGCTAGTGCTGCCTCAGCTCAGATTCCCTTTTCTATGTGAATTATGACGTAACCTTTGATGATACAAGTGTATTTTTTCCACAGCATTTTTCCTGCCTCCTTTTGTGTATAGAATGGACTATGCTCACTTAATGAGCAGCAATTCAGTATTTTGTCTTCTGCTTGTTGTTCAATGTATTGCCCTGGGCCTTATTTACTGCACATTTATAAACGTGGTTCTGAAGACAGAATTATTAATTTCCTCTGGTGTTTCTGTGGTCCTCATCATTAGCGTATGCAAGTGCTTCACAAACATTATGCAATTTACTTTCCTAACACTTTTGTGAGGTGAGAGGACAGAACCATCCCCTGTCTACAACAGGGAAACCAATACAAAGAAATTAGATTAAGGGGAAAATAAACAAGGCATCTGGAATCAGTGTATGACAAACAAAAATCAGTAACTAATAATTGACAGGACTTTCTATTACAGTCCCATTTTGTTTTTCTTTTGTTCATTGCATCGTTTCTCAAACAGTCTGGTTTCTATGCTACCAGCTCTTTACCTCATCTATTTCTTTTTCCCCAGCTTCATCGTCCTGTCTCACACTGGTTCTCAGTCTGAAATGGTCTTGCTGGTTCCTCAGCCAGTCTCAATGCCACCTCTGTATTGCTCTCAAATGCTTCTACTAATCCCACCCTTTGAATCAGCTGCTTTTCATCATTTTTCCCTACCTCTTGCTCTGTTAATTTAATTTCCATTTTTCTAGTCCAGCTAGTCTTGCAATCTCATCTATTCACACTAACTTTATCCCTCTCCCTATCTATTTTCCTCTTGCTCACCTTGCCCAGCAGTCTCCATCTCCTTTCCTCACATCTTCCAGGGGATTTTTTCCTCCTTTTCCTCTTCTACCTCTACACTTTTGCTGTTCCGCCTCGTTTCACATTGTCACCAGTGTATGCCTGTCTCCTCAGCGAATTCCAGCTCTCATTCTGTGAAGGGGTCATATTTCTGGTATTGGTGCCCAGCAGGGGCTTCTCTTCTTGGAGAGGGAAAATAAAATCCTTCCTTTTGTTGGTAGTGCTCAAGCTTGACATTACAGGTAATTACCAAGCTGGCTGTTTCAGTCCTGTACTAAACCATGCCCCATCCAAGCAGAAGCTTTGGAAGACTTAGCTGTCAAACTTATGAACTTTGCTGAACTCTAGAAAATCAGATATTTTCAAAGGCTTATAGTTTGACTGACAGTGGAATTGGTTGGGTTTTTTTTTTATTTAGACATAACAACAGGAGCATCCCTAACAGAAACTCCCTGCTCTGTTCAGATTTTGAAGCCTCACTCTGAAAGTGGGAATACTAGAGCCTTCTGATGACTCAATTTAATTTTTTTTAAGACAAGGAACCTTTGTCCTGTCATGTTTCAGTTATAAAACAACCAAACATTCTTGTTGAGATTACTATATATAATTTGGATGGGTTTGTTATAGAAAACCCTTCCCTCAAAATTCACATTTTAGAGAGCTATAACACTCTATTTTCAGTTTCAATGGGAAGTGTTTGGCAACTTTAATTATAGAAACTGTCATCAGCCCTACCTGCAATACAGATACCTGAATGCACGCTCATAAACTTTCTGTGTGTGTGTGTCTATCTCCGTGACAGAGGAAAAAAAAAATAATCTAGGTATGTGCAGTCATAGAAACATGAACATATACAAATGCCTTCACGTTTTCATTTGCTTAAATAAAAACACCCAGGGGAATTCTCTAAAGGAAAATATATAAAGCAGAAAAAACTAATTTTCTGGGCAATTTATCACATCCCCTCTCAAATGCATATTCCAACCATACAGTCCTCTCACAGCTCTTGAAAAGATGAGCTAGTTCTTGTTAGTGATGGACAAACTACCAGTGCCACAGTAGAGCTGCATTTCTACAGGTAAGCATTACCAAGAGCGTTAGGTGCCAGCACTCTCATGGTAATTACAATAAGCACCTCAAAAAATCTCTCTGCACTCTCTGTTGCCACTGTAACTGTGCCCCCAAATCCACTGCCCCATCTATTAATAATAATAGGATCACAATGTTTAACAGTAACATAAAACTTAACTTTGTATCACTACTGTGGGAGACCCAGATGGTGGTGATGGTACATAGCAAGCTGCAGGACACTGTCACTAATAGACAGGACAACAGAGCACAAAGCCTGTAGCCAAGTGGTTGGTTGGTTTGTTTCTTTATTTGTTTGGGATTGGTTTTGTTGGGGTTTTTGTTTGGTTGTTTTTTGGGGGTTTTGTTTGCTTTTTGTAGGTTTTGTTTTTAGGCAGATGAGATCAAACTCAGTATCTATCAGCGTCAGACTCCCTCAGGACCCTCAGGCTCCTGACATTTTATCTGATATCTCTCTATGCAGCAGGGTACTTACTTGGATAACAGCTGTACCCATCAGACAGTTCTTCCATCCACCCCTGCATCCTGAGTGGTCTTAGAGCCTGGAGCTGTTACTGCTTGATCACCTAAGAGAAATTTAAAAGAGTTAGTGTAGGAAAAACCCAAACCAAACCAAAACACCAGTACCCCGATGACTGTAAAGATTTTCCTCTGACAGAAATGGGATACCTTGATGCTAATAAGCTTGAAAGGCCTCAGAACTCGAGCCAAATGACTCTTAAAATGACTCCAAATGCAGCTTTTGGGATTATTAGACTTTCTCAGACTTCTAGTAGAGGGTCTAGTTCTTTACCAACACTTATGTCTGAGTTACATTCCTAGAAAAGACTTCTGGCCAGGGAAAATATGCTTTTTTTTTTTTTTTTGCACTTCTGCAAGGGAGCTTCCTTGAAGATTCATTGAGCTTCAGAGTTGCCTTCTCATTCCCCTATCCTTCTTCATAGAATTATTTGATATTTCTTATTAGACTAATAACTACTCTCACCTCTTTGGACACATCCATATGTCTGGCAGGTCAAGTGCAACCTCTTGTTCTTGACTAAGACAACTGTTAACGCCCTGAGTACTAAAAAGTTCTTCCTGTTTAGGGCAGCACTATGTATCTCTTAACATGGAATATTTCAATGCATTAAAAAGGGTGCAAAACATACCAACAGGTGATTTCATAAAAATCGTGTCCCCGCAGCTGCCCGATGCCACGCAGGAGGCTGAAGGAGAGGGAAATGCTATATGCAGAGCAGCTACACACCAAGATCTGCACAGGTCAGTCAGGGCGAACATTTCTCTCCCCTGGGTGCTGGTCCAAACTGGTCCAGAGGGGCTTGGGCCTTAAGAAAATGAGCATGCGTCTTTGTACTGTAAAAATAGTTATCTGCTCTCCAGGCCCATCCCAATATATGTCAGATTATATGTCACTAAGGGATGTGATTATGTTCCTGTGCTTGCTCTACCCTGATTTCCACCATAAGAATATACCAAGCCTCATCAGTCCTTCTGACCCCAACAGAGCACAGCTCCTTTCTACATAACTCTTTTCCAAGACACTTGTTTTTCAAAAACCAAGGACAGATTGCATAACCACTGATTAACAATATACTTAGGCTAAACTACACTCCTGCAACCTTAGGCTTGAACAATAGCAAGGTACATCAGAGTGCCCACTGAAAGACTTCTAAGTGCACTACTCTGAAGGCTGAAAATTACACGGCATAGCAACGCACGCAGCTTACAAAGCATTGCTGTAGGAGTTAGATGCCAAGGATTTATTGCTTTTGATTTTATGCCCCTCAAACAGATCAGCACCGGGTCTATACACTCCCAAATACAGTTGTGCAGAAGGGAGAGAGTGTTGGAAGCGCTGGTGTGTAGGTATCCAGGCAGATGGAGGATGTTACCCAAATGTGTTCCCAAGAACACCGCGGCTGTATTCCTTCATCATGCCTTAACCTTTCCCTGTGGAGAGAGGATAAGTCACAGGAGTTTCTCCTGTGGAATAGATACTGGATATTGATCTGACTCCTCTCTGTATGGAAAAAAGAAGTGTTTCCTTTCATTGTCCCCATCAGAACTGCTGCCAATCAATGAGAAGAAAGACTCCACTCTTATTTTACATCTTACTCACCCAACATGTGCCGCAGAGGGAATGTCACCACGTGAGGTACCATTCTCTAGCAGGAATCTAGCAGGGCCCTTGATCAAGCCCAGCAATGCCTTGAAGGCAACAGACAATCACAGAATGCTAGGGGTTGGAAGGGACCTCTGGAGATCATCTAGTTCAGGGTCACCCACAGCAGGTTGCACAGGAACACATTCAAGCGGGTTTTGAATATCTCCTGAGACTGAGACTCCACCACCTCCCTGGGCAGCCTCTTCCAGGGCACTGCCACCCTCAAAGGAAGGAAGTTCTTCCTCATGTTTAGATGGAACTACTTCTGTTAAGTTTCTGCCCGTTCCCTCTTGTCCTGTCACTGGGCACCACTGAGAAAAGACTGGCCCCGTCTTCTTGATACCCACACTTTAAGTATTTGTAGACATTGATGAGATTCCCCCTCAGTCTTGTCTTCTGCAGACTAAAAAGACCCAAATCCCTCAGCCTCTCCTCATAAGAGACATGTTCCAGTCCCCTCATCAGTACGCAGTACTTGTTGCTGTACACAGTACGCTTGTTGCTGTGTCCAAACTGGTCAGAAGCAAATAACAGAAAATAATTTTTTTCTGCATACTTCTTCAATACAGGCAGCTACTTGTAGTATGTTATTGATTGTGCTGTTGGTTTCTATGGAAACAGATGTGGAGTTAATTAAGATCAAGGGTTAGAGCTGATAAAAATTGGAATTTTCAATGCAGTTCATCTATCATGCACATTCAAATTAGTTTCCCCAACAAAATATCTATTGTAGAGAAACGGTGATGGCTGAATCATTTTAATAGAAGTAAATTAAACTTGTTAAGAAGAGCTTAAAGCCAATACATTTGTTTTCTGTTTTTCCTGCTGAAAATGTTTTTCCTTTGATAAATAAATAAAAACAATTTTTAAAGTTTTTCATTTAATCACCAAAAGACCTTTGTGATCAAAAGCAATTTTCTTTACAATCTGCTTGTTGCTGCTCTTTTCTATTAATTCCTTCACCCAAGGACCCTAAGTGTTTTGCACCGCTGCTAAAACATTTGTCTAGGTGAAAGGAACCACTTTTTTGCCTCAGACCTCGTTATTCCTGTTAATTCATTCTGACTGCCCTCAGATGCCCCCTGTGAGTCGGTGGGCATGTGCCTGATCTCCAGGTAACTGTAGCTCTGAACTGCAGCAGGAACTGAACATGTCCTCCCTTTCTACAAGCAGTACCATGAAGAGGCAGTTCCCAAGTCTAGGTTATGATAACAGGCTGCATGAGTTTTGCCAAAGCTGTCCCAAAACCACACCTAAAATGCTGGTAGTTCTGAATTTCCCTGGTGTCTCTGCATCCAAATACCAGTGCATTTACCCACTCGAGTCTCATATATGACTGATATGAATAGATTCTGAGTGCCTCACGTTTGGAAAGATGTGCCTTCTCTTCAGCTCCATCAAAACGCAGAGGGAAAAAAGGACTCCCTGACCTGCTCACCGTATGCTAGCTACAGCTTAATCATCTTGTCAGCTCACAAACTGTGCCGTATTTCCATTTTGAAATGGAACAGGAAAAGAAAAGGAAAATTCATGGAGAACACAATACCTTACCCTTGACTCATGCTTTCCCATTTCAGCTTTGCAAGGAAGATCCTTTCCAAATGTGCTTACAATCAACAAAATTAATTAAATCACTGTGATATTCCTGGCCGTTCAAAATGGTGTCAAAACCATGGTCAGAGACCGCTTTGTGTCGGATACAGTAGGAGACGTAAGCTAGATCCGAATTCAGTGTTTCATTGCACTTCTGCAGAAGAGCTGTAGAGACGTGCCAGCCTCAGCCAAATTTCCCAAAGGGCTGGAGTAGCACGTGTGCCACTGGGAGGGGATGCTTCCTCTCAAAGCTGGTTTGCTCAGTCCCTTTCCTCTCCCCAGTGCTACCTCTCCGTTCCACCTGTGCATCTTATTATGAGAACCAGGAGGGGGAATCGACACAATTAAAAATGCAGGCAGCCAATTCAAGCTGGCTTTGACATAAAGAAAAAGGTTCAGCTTCAGAAGGAAGCAAAGGAAAGTCTAAGAGTAAAGAAAGTGCTAATCCAGCTTGTCTGTCAGTCTGTCTGTGTATTTCTAACCACTGCCTACCCGTTTATATTACAGCCATCACTATGACATGCCAGTCCTTGTGTTTGCTGCATCTACAAATTCTACTAACACAGTAAATATGACAGAACAGTCTCTCTGCTCCTGACTTCCACTGAAATGCATTCATCTCTGGTTTTGTTTTGGTGGGGTTGTTTCTGTTTTTTTTTGGTTTGGTTTTTTTTTTTTTTACTAGATAGGATTTACCAGATGCTGACATGCTACACAACTGTTCATAACAAGCCCAACACAAGCACACATGGTATAAGTCGTAACTTACCCAGCAGAAACTCCAGAGGGAAAGCAGGTAGCCAGAATGTAATTACCTATGCTGGAATTTAGCCAGGACAATGGGGTTAAAATCCCTATTTGTTTGGATTAATTTAATTGCTAAATACATTGTTCCACTAGTTGCTGTAGAAATAACCTTTTTGTATTAGCCAGCAGGTTAAATAGCACTTTTATTGCAGTACTTACCGGCTTCTCTTCCTGCCAGTCACTTCTGCTTTTTATATGACTTCCAGGTCTTTTGCATTATCCCTGTCAGTCTTAGAGCTGCATCTCCTAAGGACAGGTACACAAAGCCACAATATTAGGGGGGGGAAATTGGGCAAGACAAGCAGAGATAATTCATCTGGCACGTACTACTTCAGTCAATGAAATTTGGCAATAAATGTGAAAATATCTTTGTAGTGGATATATTCTATTCTTTAATAACATCATGAGGAAGACTGGTCACGGATCCTTCATTTGTTGAAACAAAATTAGCTTTTATAACAGTCTAAAAAAGTAAATATCATAGAACATAAACACAGTATTGCTGCAGCGTACCCAGAGGCATATACTGGCTATTGTCTGTATTGTAATTTAACATTGCTACCATTCCTGAGAAAACTAACCCTGTCGAACTCCAAGTACTAAGGGATCTCCACCCAACCTGACTCATTCACGGTATGGCATATAATAGAATCATTGAATGGCCGAGGCTGGAAGGGACCTTTCAGGTCATCAACTCCAACCATTGACCTTATGCTGCCAAAACCACCACTAAACCATGCCCCTCAGCACCACATCCACCTGTCTTTTCAATACTCCCGGGGATGAGAAGAGACTGAGCCTCACCCCTACACTCACGTTTCAGGGAGTTGTAGAGAGCCATAAGGCCCCTCTTCAGCTTCCTTTTCTCCAGGCTGAGCAACCCCAGCTCCCTCAGCCTCTCCTCATAAGGCTTGTTCTCCAGACCCCTCACCCAGCTTCTTTGCTCTTCTCTGGACCCGCTCCAGCACCTCAACGTCTTTCTTGTAGAGAGAGACCCAAAACTGCACAGAGTATTGGAGGTGCAGTCTCACCAGTGCTGAATACAGTGCCACAATGCCTACTATGGGCTCTGCTCAAAGCAGCCTCATATATTCCCAAGGAGGTTTTTCCATCCTGCTTTCTTACATGCCTTATATTCTCCCCAAAATTACTTTGGGAACTAGAGCAGGACAGAATGAACGGTCTACAGATTTAAAAAAAAAAAAAAAACAAACAAGAAGAAAGGAAAAAAAAAAAGCAAGCAAGAGTTTCTTCTTGTCTCTGCTCTTGATTCATAGGCCTGCAGCTCAGCTGCTGAGAATAGACCACACAGGTATCGTGGGGAGATATTTTAAGAGGCCCAGAGCCAAAGAAACACCACACACAGGTGTCTTCATGTCTACACTACTGTTGCAGGATGGGGAGGGCACAAAAAAGGCTCCCTTCTCTTTATATTAAACACATCCAGCTGTGTAACTGAGACCTTATTCACAGCCACCCCCGTCTGGCCTTCTCATTGTCCCCCCGTTGATGTGCTATTTGAAAAGGCTTCCCACATTTCCCTGGGAGACAAGGACCATAACACCCCTGATTAATGCATGTCACCCCACTGATGAAGCCAAGACAATCCTGTGGTAAGTTTATGATAGAAAAAGAAAAACAACTTGGGATGTCTACAGGTGCATTTTGCAGGTTACTTAACCAAATTGATGAAAATGTTTTTACTTCAACATCTCCACCATCACATATTTTGTGGACGTGACATGCTACCAAAAAAACCTGCAAAATAACAAAAATCCCACACAACTCATTGATGGAAATTTAAGACAGTTTAAAAAGAAATATATTGAAACTCTTTCATATTTCTACTGCCTGCAAAAGCAGGTGTGTAATTACCAGCTGTAGAGATCTCAGAGGGGATCATAGAAAACCATTAAAACTGACCAAAAATAGCCCTTTTGTACATAAAGATGTCAGAAATTTGAAGCTTTAAGTCCTTCCAGGGTTTGAAGGAAAAGCCGGTTCACTGAGAAGCTAGATCCAAGCCTGGAATCCCAGTTCTCCCTGGTTGAGAGTACACTTTGAGCTACAGAAGCAGTAGAAGCTCCTGGCACCATCCTTGGCACCATCCCAAAGCACCCAGACTGGCAGCTACTTCCCTGACTGTCCCAGCAACAGGACATGAAGGGTTGGGCTGGACTCACGTGGGGCTCCTGGCTCACAGGAAACAGGTAGAGGGGTGAGACTACTTGATGATAGGATGATAAAGTCCTGAGTGTCCTAAGGGTGCTGGAAAGCCACCCAATCCTCTCCTAACCTTCAAAAGAAACCAGGTCCACATCTTCAACATGCGCACCTGTGAACGTAGTCCAGTGAGCAAAGCATCCTCCATCAAATCAGTGAACCCCAATGGCTCCAAGAGAGCATGTGTGTTCCAAAAGTCAGGACTTATAAATCCAGTATTCATGCCACTCCAAAGATGGGGGACTTTCACAACAGACCATAGAGTTAGCAAAATATTTCTTTATTCAATTTTACTCATGAGCAACAATGAACTCCTCTTCTTTGAATAACTCTTCCCAAGGATCATGTGTGGCTGTTTTGTATGCACAGCATCTATCACGCTGCCTTTCTGTAATCAGTGGTACAATTCCTGATCATTTTTCCTAAGCAATACTTCTCCTCTTTCTACTTTTCCCTTCATACTGCTGGCAAAACTTGATAAAAGTAGATTAGCACACTCTCCTTCTCACACCTTCAATGCTGGACTCCAGGTCCCACAACAGCAGCATGAAAAAAGTTTCTTTTATTTCTTTTATTTTTTTTTCCCTCCCAGATTGACCCAGCTACAATTGCAGTGTCACCTTTGAGCTGCTGGCCACAGTGACCTGTTATCTGAGATGCTTCCCTTTTATGATAATACCAGAAGGCAAGAAGATAAGAGTGGGTTAGGCAACAAGTGTCTAGATTCTTTTGATGAGACCTTCCTTTGTTCCTTGTTCCAACTCCATTCCTTTTTCAGTGACAGGTTTAAGGGTATTCTTAAATATAATTTTGATCCAAAAAACATTCATCCATCTTTTGCTACCCTTTCAGTTGTCAGAGTTGCAGTATGCGGGACATCATCACCTCAAATTTTAGAAGTTTGTTTGCTCTAGAAAAGCTCAAGTTAATTATAGAATAATTATTTTATACCAAGTACTTTCACTAATTTTGTAGACATCTTCTTTCAGAACGAAAAACTCCTTATTACATGTAGTTAATTTAAAATGCTCAATGCAATCAAATTTCAGGCCAATATACATTTGAAAAGTTGAAGTACCATATGATCCGAAGAGTATACTTTCTGAGGGAGGATTGTGTGACATTTTAGAAAGGATAGCATTTTTTCCAAAGCTTCAAACTGAAAACAAGCAAGAAATATTCAAGCTCCAGCCAATTTCCACATGGAAAAAAAAAACACAAAAAACCAAAGACATAATGTCACGTTTTGTGGCATAAACCTTCCAACCAACCTTGTCTAATGAAACATCATTGAGCAGGCAATAGGGTTCTTATCATAGTCTTACTTCATCAAGAATAAACACATCCAGCCATGCAACCCCCCTTCCCTGTTTACAGTCCTAGAGCATCATTTCCAGATAAGCTGGACCCCTCCTTTTAGGGAATTTCCTTGGGCTATTGAGTCTCTCGAGGATCTGCCCACGATTGGTATTAACATCAGCATCATTCCTTGTCTCTGTCAGCTTACTCTAATGATAGTTTGCCACTGTCTGTTAAGGAATTGTTCTGAGATGCCTTTCATGACACCAACAACAATCATCCTATGCTGCCAGTTAACAAATATTTGTCACCTCAAAGGGTACAAAACACACTGCACAACACAGAGCACAGGTCTGAAGCAGTGGAGCTGCCAGCAGGCCTGGCTCACGTGACTCGCAAGCACACCCTTGGTCCACCTCCATAGCTTGCTGGACCTGGGGGAGCTTCTTTAGACATAACAGGTCCAGGGCCCAAGGTTGTTAAAATAACTGCCTGGAAGCGTTGGGAAAATGAGTGCCACCAACCTGAGCAACCATGCGCCAGAAGCACATTCTCTCCATTTCACCCGTAATGCATTCCCTTAGTCTATGCCTGGTGCCCGAATATATTGAGCTCCTCTAGGAGAAGCCTAACAAGAGGAAGGAAGCACAGATCCACAGTTTTATCATCCTGAGTTTCTGTGTATTTGCAGGCCAGCTCTCTAGCTAAATTGCACGTGGTTTGTATTTAATTTCCTCAGGGATTCAAGCAGTAATTAAAATAAATTATAATTAATGATGGACCAAGCCCAGAACTTTTCATGCACCTTAACAAAATCAGAAACCAGCTGATAATGTTGAAATAAACAAAACAATATATTTATCCATCAAGACCAGTACCCAGCAATATAAAAAAAAAATAAAATAAATTTTAGAAAACCTTCTTGGAATCTATTTCTATGAGGTATCTTGAGCTCTGCTCAGAAAAAAATCATGCAAGGTTTCTTAATCAGTTAATGTCCCTGAGTTGGTGCTCCTGTGTCCTCTGGCCACAGTCCCTACCAAAGAGGTGTGATATCTCCCCTCCAGCAGCAAAGCAGAGTTCATAGGGTCTCTGCAGGTGAGTATTTACAGTGCAGAGTATTTACAGCTCTGAAGTGGGGTGAGGTTATCCCTCTGGATTTAACAAGGACTTTAACAAAGCCAGGAAGCTGTACAGGCACGCTTGGCAAAGCCACTTAAAGTAAGTCCAGTGCAGCCATTGGTTTCAGTAGCTCCCCATCGCCCAAGGGGGGTCTTTTTCCCCACAGCTGCCAACATCACAAGGCTTGCCAGCCAGAACTCCCCCAGCAAGCTTCCCACCATCAAATTCACCCAGCGTGCTGGGTCACTCGCCCTTCCCCGGGATAGAAAATTGCATGTTGGGAGGTCTGGGTGTTTGGTCCTTTAAATTGCCCCTTTCAAGAAACCACAGCTGTATTTCTTTACAGACTTGTCTCGATTTGTTCATACTAAGGCCCTTAAGCTTTAGATTAAGCACTTAAGCCTATAATAGAAGAGACACAAAGAAAACAGTAAACTGTTAATTTAGATAATGGTGAGAAAGAAAACCCCACAGATTGCATGCCATTTTAATTCCTCCCCCTCATGTCCAAAGCTAAGTCTCTGTAGGCTTCTACATTCAATATTCTTCACTGCAGTGCAAACTCCACATAACATGGGCCCCCTAGTACAGCACATAAATCCTGGAAAGTGGTGGAGAACAGAATGTGAGGAGAAGTTTATTTTTTCCACCTCACCATGCAAAAACCTAGAGGGATAGCCCAGGGCTCTCAACACTAACAACTTACGTGACAGAATTACAGACCACACTGCAGCAGCATAAAACAAAGCCTGAAGCAAGTCCATCTCCAAAAAGAAAGTCAACTCACCCATCCAGAACCAGGGAGGTGATTTGGCAAACTGAACAACTCTAGGATCACAGGATTTTCAGCAACAGGAACACACTGTCCTCAGGGAATTTGGGACTTGCCTCTTCCTTGACAGAGGACATGTATGAAAGCAATTCCAGTGGAGCCAGCGTGTCACACCACTACAAGTCTGATACTGAAGGGGCCACCTTCATGTTTGGTTCTACCATTTCCTGAGGAACTACCAAAACAATATATCCACCGTGTCACTGCTGATCGCATCCACCTATTCCAAAGTCCCTGCCTCTGGAAACGGGCACTCAGCAGCAACTCAAAAACCTGTCTGTCCTTCAGGTCACTGCTGTGGTGGCACGTGCAAACATGCTCTCTAAACACAGCCCGTGCCTTCTGCATGAAAGAGCTAGGGTGCAGGTGTGTTGCTCAAGTGGCTGGGAAAGCACGTCCTCATGTTGGTGTGAGCTGGGGGATAGGCACTGCCAGGGCTGCGATGCCAAGCAGCTGGCTGGCTGGATCAGTTTAATTTGGGGAACAGCACCCTTGATCCCTTGGCACATGTCTGCCGGGGCACTAAGCAATGCGGTGGGGCGCACCGTGCTTCAGTATGGATGGGGCTGAATGCTTTGGCCTGGCCATGGACCTCTTCAAAGCAATGACAATTCGTGAAGATACGAATGCCCATGACTTGTTTGCAGATGTGGGCAGCCCTTGGGCATCCACCTGCAGGCACTCCAATGTGCCAGCCATGCAGGCACTGACTCCAGACCATCTTACTCCCACTGCTCGCCCAGCAGCACCCCTG
>JAOQGH010000023.1:9692400-9738454 GCA_025769975.1 Gallinago jamesoni | reverse complement strand
ACCTCTTCAAAGCAATGACAATTCGTGAAGATACGAATGCCCATGACTTGTTTGCAGATGTGGGCAGCCCTTGGGCACTCCAATGTGCCAGCCATGCAGGCACTGACTCCAGACCATCTTACTCCCACTGCTCGCCCAGCAGCACCCCTGCTGCAGCACCTGCTCCATTCCCTGCAAGCGTGTGGCAACATCAGCTTTTACATGGTGTAAAAGGGTGCAGGGCAGAGAGTCATTGCTGCCTCACAGCGATGAGCTTCCCCGATTCACATCCTTTGTAAAGGTGTTACCTTGCATTTTTACACACATTACATTGTAATTTGACAGTTGCATTAAATCCTTTCGCTCTTACTCGGAGAGAAGCAAAATGCACACAATTTGCCTTCCCCATAACACTGATTATTCAGTGTCGCTGTAGCACGGCCTTGTGTCTCTGCATTAAGTGGTATTAATCTTCGCTGTCTGTCTGCTCATGGAAGCCTTTTCTATACCTCTAATCATTTCTAGCTCTCCAGACACCTCTGTTTCTGCTGTATGCTTCAGATAAGAAAATAAGAAAACCTACAAAAACCTGTGATAATCTATATTTATATACTATACAGAGAGGCTATATGCAGAGTGGAAAAAAAAGCTGATTAGGAAGGACTACTGAAACATCATCTACTTAAAGCAATGCCATACATAGCCAGTGAAGGTTTATAAAATAATGAGACTTGTAGCAACGACTCAAAGTGGGTATTACACTCTAAAGCGAGAGGTGTTACAGCAGCCTGTCCAAGAAAAAGATTTAGTGGTTATTTCAGAAACACTCCTGAAGCATTCAACCTGATATGCTGCTACGTTAACAAAGGAGGCAAATAGGATGCTAGAATGTCTTGCTAGAGGCATACAATGTACATCAAAGGGCTGATGGTTAAATTACTAAACAAAGCACTCCATGTGCACCAAAAATAGACTCATTCTGTACTTGAAATAAGTTGCAGATAGCAAGTAATTACCTCCAGGTTACTACCTTTATTCCTTCCTATTACGCTAGTCCTTTTCTTCCCCGTAACAATATCTGTCCAGTGAACACATTATTCATAGCAATACCTGCCTGCATTCATACTAACTTCAAGCCATTTTTTGGACAATGTTTGGTTTATTTCTAAGCTGTTGATTGGATGAAACTACAGAATGAATGAAATAGGCGCCTGTTTTCCCCTCCCTTTTTAAATTTCTTAATTAAGCAGGTCACTGATACACCTTGAGTTAATAAACACAAACCTATCACGATAAGGGTGTAGCTGAGGGTCTCTTCTTCCGCGCTGCTGCAAGCAGCCCCAGCTTACTTCTCTCCAAAAATACCTTGGAAACAAGCCCAGGTTGTTCCTTTGCTGAGAAAGAAATATGCATTGCTTTGTTCAAGAGAGCAATAAATAATATAAAGGGGTGGATGAAAATAAACACCTCAAATTGAACTGAATATAAAGCAAAGTGAGATGGTAGAGATCACTTTTAAATGCTGCCAGGGTTTGAGAAAATGAAGTCCATGTGAAGGGAGAATTTTCCTCTCAGTTATAATGCTCTAGATCAAAAGCCAGTGTAACAGATTGCTGTGTACAGGACAGATGTAATTGGAAACAATATGCAGCCTAACTATTTCTAACCCTGGATATTAACAAGGCACACAACTGATCAGAAAAAAAAAATCATAAGATATATCTAAAAGAAATCCGTCTTTTTTGAAAAAATAAATACATTTGAATTTTTGTTTGCCATCTCATTTCTGAGACTTCAGAAAGTAAATAATATTTCCATAACTTTCTCCACCACTATAGAAAAGCAAGTAATCAAACACGCACACAAGCATATATAGTTATATGTTCAGAAAAATAATTTTAAAATCACCTGATTCCAGGAGCTAAGAATATAAGGAAAACACCAATGTTGCAGTACTTAAAATAAAAAGCGCAAGTTTCCAGCACAGCAGTTCCTTTGTTCTGAGTTTTTAAGTTACACCAATACAATTCAATAGCAGGAATCTTAAATAAATAGACAAGGTTTGCAATACTTTGATGATCATGCATCTCATTTTTAGTATAGGACAAAGCAAAAATTGTCAGTGGTGCCTTATGCAGATCCTGTTTTACACCTATTCTCCACCTCAGTAGCAATTCTTGTATTACACCATGAGAACAGAAGCAGATCCAAGCATGCAGAAAAGGCAGGAAAAAACAGTATAAAAAACGAGTAAAATTCCTTTGTGTAATGTGGCACATTAGACTCACATGATGTGGCAAGACCTTTGTTTTCCTTTCATGGAAAAATTTAATGAACTACCTGGAATACTGAAAACTGTAGGGTAAAAGGTGATGCTAAATGGGAAAGAAAAAACAGACCTAGAACAAACAGCTGCCATTCGAGGGCTTAAAAATCCCTTTTTGCACCTTTACCTGACATCCCCCAAGGAAGCACTTTGCCCTCTCTGCTCCTTACATGCTTCCAAACCTGCCTAAGTAACTAGTCTTTTCTCTTTTGGATCTTCTGAAATGACAAGCTGATGAGCCATCAGATTGAAAAGCAACAGCCATTTGGTGGATTTACGAAGCTGCTCAAGAATTATGTGGTATCTAAAAAAAAAATAAAATATATATATATAGTTGTTTGCACTGTAGCTTAACAGCTTCATGAAGGCTCCCTTGAGAATAAATCCAGATAGTGGCTTAACACTAAGATAGAAAAGAAAAAAAAAGACAGAAATTGAGAGCAGAGAGAATGTTCAAAGTTTTGTAAAATATAAAAGATTAGGATGAATTTTAATTCCAGAAGTAGAATACCTGGACTATTACAGAGAAAAGACTAGAGTATTTATAAATGCAGCAATATACTTCCTAAGTGCAAATTGAATAGGTATATTTAGCATTCTGCAGGGATTCATGAAATTAGGTTCAAATAGAAGAAAACCGGCATGTGAGCGCTGTTATTTCTTATAATAAATGAACAGTGAAACAGGCACATTTTTATAAGAGAAAGTATGTCTTATACAGCATACTGATGAGCAAGACACTCAGCTATCCTGGGGAAAAAAACCAAACCAAACAAACCACACCATAAAACCAAACCTTCCCTCCTTTGTTTTACGATTTATCTTCATGGCTAGAGGAGCCAGCAATTGCATCTGTCCCCCAAGGCGAGGGCTCCAGAAGAACACTTCTGCTCTCTCTGGACTCTGCTGTCTCCACCCCAATTCTTTCTGCAGAGGCTATGGAGCCTGCTAACCCTGCCTCGGTCACTGGAGAGCAACGTCTGCATTAAGGTTTGAATTTGAACACAGCTTTCCCCAACTAAGTCAACAGCTCTGCTTTGTCTCCAGTAAAAGTGGTTTATCTCTCTTGTTTCTGTCTGAACCGCAGAGCAAGCTCAAAACCAGGTTTCTGGGTAGCAGGGGCTGCACTCCTTAGCTGGCCGGTGAATTGGCCCCACTCGCTAGGTCAGCGTGGAAACCTGAAAAATGGAGTGGTCCCTTTCCCCGTCTCTACGCTACATTGTGCTGGTTCTACAGAAGAAAGGCGAGGCAACAAGGCCTACAGAAAATTTCTAGACAAAAACAATTTCATTAAGCTAGACTTAGACTTCTAAACAACAATAAACAGCTGTTTCTTGCTGAAGGGAAAAACCTTAAGACAATACTGGATTTTTCTCAAAAACCATTAAAAAATCCTGGGATTTGAAGCACAGATTATAGTAAAAAAGAAAAAAAAATATCCAAAAAGCAGAATGCCATATCACAGCTATTTGCATAGAAATGTATATTTAAAGTTACTCAAGCAGCCTTAACTTTGTCTTCTCTTGTGTATGCCGTTCACCTCTCTGCAGCATCTGTGTCTCGTGCAGATGAGGCACATTTTGATGGAAGAATTTTCACTAAAACCTAGAAGCAGTTCACAGGCTGTGAGTAGAGGACACTTAAGCCCCCTCCCTTAAATAAGTTTACCCAGGGAGATGGGAAAATTTGGTGAACACATTTCAAGTACAGAGAAAGAGATTAGTAGATGTTGAGACCAAAAGACTAAAGCAAGTATGAAGTCTAACCTCCTGCATTTTACAGCATGGAGAACTTCATATTTAATCTTTGCCTTCAGCTCTGCTTGAGCTGGGACATACCTTTTGAAAAGATGCTCGCTTTTGATATAAATATTTAAAATAGCAGAAGATTTACCACATCCCCAGCTCTGCTCTGTGATTGTTTTGTAACGTGCATCCTTATAAATGGGAATCTAATTTGTAGAGAAACACAGCACTTCCTTTGGTGTTGTGCTCCCTTCTTTGCTAACTGAAGTACCTTATGCCTTGTTCTGTCCTCAAAAAGTTTTTTGCTCAGATCCATCAGCTGAATACGTTTCCTGTCTTCATCTAAACGCTTAAAATGGGTGGTTGTGTTCACACATTTTGTTTTCAGACCATCTCCAAATCATTTCTATTCCCCTGCTTCCCTTAGCTTTCCTAGATGAGATTCTAGATGGGAAAAAAAATACAACAACAAACCAGAAACAACCCAACCCTGCTCAAATTGAACAAGTGAACTTTGTAGCCTTTATATGCTCTGAAAAATCTTACTTCTCCCTTAAGTCCAAGGTGACAACCTCATGCTTTTACTGTGAGTCTCTAACTGGTTGATGCTTTTAATTAAAGCCTCAACTCCTGGAATCGAAGAACAACAAAAATCTCAGCCTCCAGAAGAACTCTAGCCCTCACGATAAGCAATAAAACTTGAATATATGACCCAAACACCACAAAAATACAGCTGCAGATATAAAATTGTTTCATCATTTTAGAACAGCTGAAATACACATTTGGATGCATAAGACTAGGAGAGGCATACCATTACTAACTGGAAGAGGAGGAACCTCCTCCAGCTGGAGGCTTACCATCACCTCCAGAACACAGTGGCAGGGGCTTCTCAGCAAACCCTGCCACTCTGCCTTCAGCATCCAACTTCTGAAGCAGGAAGCCTCCTTGTCCTCACCTGCTAAAGGAGAAGAAATGCTAAAGGAAGAAGTTAGAGAATCTCTCTGGTTTTACATGGAACATGTTTCAAGAGGCCAGCTTAAGTCCTCTCCAGTTCCAGCAATCTACTTTCTAAAAGCAAGAATTTTGTCAAGGAGAAGAAAACCCAACAAAGAAAATTCTATAGACAACATGAACTTAAAGATGAAATGTCTAGCTTTACCTTCCTGAGAGTCCTTCACCAGCTGTAGGGGATGGAAGCTATTCTCAAAGAACAAAGCAACTAGTAAACACCTCTGAAAGGGTCTCCTATCCCAGAAATAAAGGAGGTGTATTTGAAAATAACCAGGTGTTCCTGGGCACGTTCCCCAGCTCAGGACTGTGTAGATTACAAACACCTATCAGCTGCAGCTCAGAGAGAAGCTTGTTGAAGCAGTCAAGGCACTATCCTCAGTAAGAAAAGGATTTTGGCTGAAAATGTTATCAGGTAAACAGATAGCTCTGACACCAGGTTTATGGCAGAGCTTGGAAGAGGCTTCAGCTTTCAAAGTTGCCAACTAATGCCCTGTTATCCCCAGCAAAGGGAGATACAAGCCAATTCACTGGGGATTTTCCATTCAAACACTGCCTGAAGGATGACAGTTGAGTCAATATTAAATAAATAAATAAATAAATCCCAACCATTTACAGCAACAAATATTTGAAAGCAGCCAAACAAACCTTTCCTTCATCCCTTTAATTCACTTACACAAAGCAAATTCTTATTCCTGGTAGAAACACAAAGCCTTGCAGGGTATGGGGGACTGAGAGACAACTGCTGAGCAGCTGGGTGAGTAAGAGATTTCACTACTTACCAATTTCATGTAAGCTCAACATAACAGCACTATTAGGTTTATATTATGTATCAGTAAAAATACTAATTACAGAGGTCCAGACTTGAAACAGTTTCTCTGAACAACATGCCTACAGCTACCATGCCGAACAAGCGTTCTTCCCAGGGATACACATTCCCCTACTAAACAGAAAAAAACACGCACAGTTGTTATCATTTAGAAAAGACAAAAGCTGCTAAAGCCAAGGAGATGCCATCAGCGCTCAGAAAAGAGATCTTTATTGTTTGCTACTAATTGCAAGGAAAAAGAATTCACAGACATTTCAAAGCAGCTGCTGCCTTGTCCTTAAAAACTCCTTCCACTTCGGAAGATTTTCATTTTAGCAGCCATCAGAAGCTTTTATGGCTTGCTACCATCCAAGGCCACTTGGATGTATTATTTCTATATTGATTGTGTTGTGGGGTTCAGCAAAAAGGTCTAAGAAGCTAAGAGAAAACCCTGTTGAGCCTGTAACTAGAGAAATTACTATTTAAGTCTCAGCAATCTCTGTTAAATTAATGGTTATTTTCCTCCCCCAACACACACTAGCCTTGTTAATTTTACTGGTAAAAATCCATGTAGACTCAATTGCTCGGGAGACTGCAACTTGATCCTTTGAAGCTACAGGGTCCAGCTGCTGAAAGTCATCTGTGGAGTGAAGCTGATTTACAGTAGCTGAGAATCTGGCCTGTTGTGGCTAAGAACTCCTCATCTGGTTTAATCAGTCCCCCTTCTGCACAGCCCTAAGGATCATCATTGCAAGCTGTATTTGTCTCTGAGATCTTTGTAATGTTGATCTTGTGCATACAGCCAGGAATATCCTACCCATTGCTAGGCTGGGCACTGTCTCAGTGACGAATGAACTTGCTAAATGAGGTTCAGGGCACCCACCTGTTTTGCAATGTCCTGCAGAATTTTTTATTTCAGAGGTTTCCCCAAATAAATGTCTTTCTTTCGAGGTGTTGATCCTGCTTTTATCAGCCAATAAAACTGGCAGCCGTTATTGTGTGCGCCTGACTGTTAGAAGCTGGCATCGTTGTATTTGTGGCATTCGATGAGAAAAACAACAACAAAAGCATCTTACTTCTTTTGTGGAGAGATTTCACTTGAATGTGCTTTTCATTTTTTCCTCTTGTGGGGAATAGCGCCTGTTTTTCTGTCTCCAGATCTCCAATTAATATTTGGCCATGAGTGTAAACATCAAGAGAAGCTTTGCTTAGGCAAGGACTGAGTAAAGCTGAGGCCTCTCTAAAGCAGCCAAGGGGAAAGACAGATCCAAAGATACATCAAGACTGGGAAGACTGGGTTTAGTTCTTTGCTCTGTCACAGACTCTGCTACTCAAGGTCAGATTCAAAATGAGATGTAGGCAACTACAGAAGGAAGGAGGCAGAGCTGTAGTCTGGAAAAAGCTTGCACTCGGGCACATCAAACTCCTTGTTATCCAACTTGGACAGGATCAAAAAACCAGTCATTAAAGGACCCAACTTGGGACGGCCAGGTCCAGTTCCCACACCTGCCTAAGGGGATTCAAAGGCATCTGCTGTCTCACTGGAGCATCTGAACTGTCTCTGTCCAGAGAGACTGAGAAGGGGGATCCCAACAGCTGCATTAGTTGCATCATCGTGCAAAAAATTATTTTGGGAACTGCGTGCAAGCAGACCGTATCCATACTACTGTATTTAGGGTATTCATCAGGATGCACTAAAGCGTGTCCTGGTTCACACCCAGAATGCATTTATATTCCCTGAACACTGCATCCCCCGGCAGCACACAGCAGAGCTAAACTCCCTCCTACTGCTCGTCTTGCTCTCAAATTATTTCTGATGCAGGGAACAGCCTCAGTGTGGGAAGGAAGGGGAAGGGAGATTAAACTTGGATCTTCCTGAGTACATAGCAGGCCACTAAAGCATGGCAAAGAGGGAGGACCTCCTCTTCCTCCAGTAATTTCAAAGAGCTGAGGGAAACCTACCAAGCACTGGGAATGTGGTGAGACACACATCCAGAGGAAAGCATCGTGGATGATCCGAAGCCAAAACTTGCTTTGAAAACCTGAGTGAGGTAGCCAAGGCGTTCAGTCGAACACCCACCCTTGCTCCTAGCATTTCTTAGCTGGATAGCTCAAAGCAGAGACATCCAAGAGAACTGATTTAAGGCAGCTTCTTTCTCACTAAGTTGGCTGTTTTGTTCCCATTTAGAGAGGATGAGTCTACCCTATCTATGAAGGTGTCTAACAGTGCACTGGATACAATATGGGCTCCAGATGACTGCCAGGTAGTGCTTCAGTACTGTAATTCTTTATTAGATTTGGCCTTTAGTGCTTCAGCTCTCCATCTGCAAAATTAGGATAAAAGCACTTCCCTGTTTTGTAGCTCATTTTCATACTCATTTGTAACTCCTACAGAAAGATACTCAACACTGCACCACTTTCCCAGAACAGTTACCAACATAGTTATGCAGGAACAAAGAAGAATATGGATGCTTTTAATCTGATTTTATAAACTTGACACATAAGTTTTGGTATAATTCTGTAAGGAACTGATTAGAGCTTAAATGACATTTCCATTTTACTTCTCAGGAGATAACTATATTTCTCACAGCAATGGCTAGGTAATCGTGCAGGCACCCCTGTACTGCCAGCTACACAGCTCACTGCTTCGCTGTTACTAGTGCCCAAGAGAACCATTTTATGGGAATTTAGGTGTGATTAACCCCACTGGATACCAATTAGCTCTTCCAACCACGTGATCTATCAGAGACTATCAGTGACTTTGATTTTCTGGAAACACCACACTGTGAACTGCAGTGCCTCAGGACTTATTACTCAGGTATTCAGATGTCTCTCTGTCCCAGGGGTTAAAACTATATATAGTAATCTTATAATCTGTCCTTAAAGATGTCACCTCTTTTTGTCCATCTGAGCCCACACGCCGTGTGACAGACGTGGATCAGACATGTGAAATGGTTCCTGCTCTCAGCTCTTCCTCCTAGCAGCCTACTCCTGCAGAGCAGGGACAGCTGCAGAGGATGCTCGTCCTCTTAAGCCACCCACATTAAACTGGGACCACACAGCTGCAGACTGTGCAGGAACTCTAGTGCAGATTCAGCAATTGGCCTTCATCCAGATGTTAGGCACCCTGTCAACTTCAATCAACTTCTAAACCACATAGCAGCAAGGCTGGGGTTAAAACCATGGACATGCTCACATGCATTAGCCCAGAGAAGCTGTGGCTGCCCCATCCCTGGAGGGGTTCAAGGCCAGGCTGGACAGGACTCTGAGCAACCTGGTCTGGTGGGAGGTGTCCCTGCCCAGGGCAGGGGGGTTGGAACTTGATCTTTAAGGTCCCTTCCAACCTAAACCATTCTATGATTAATCTGGGTAGTGAACTGAAACTGGCTTGTACTGGGGCATGCACAGTTAGAGTTCTCTGCAATGGATCATGCACATGAGCTGTGAGGTACCCGAGCCACCCAAGCTGGTTTTGAAAATGGAAGTGGAGTTCCTAGTCTTGAAGGAAATTATTATAATATTACCCTTTAAGTTTACTGAGAATTTGTGGGATCTGTGATCCTTTCTATTTTTAAGGTCTTTCTTAACACACGAGGGTGTTAAAAGTATTAATAATTAAAACAAGCCAATAATTCAGTTGGCATCCTTGCTGCTCTGACTCAGCAGCAATTTTTGTGTATGTCTTAGGGAAGGGACCCCCCTTCCTTTCCCCTTTGACTCAGAGGGCTGTGGAAGGGTCAGGGTGTGACCAGGGCCTGACCCCCTCCCTGTGCGTGTCACCCTCACTAACAGTATGGCATGATACACCAGACCCCGAGCTGCAGCGGCTGAGGTTTAGGCCCCTCTTTCATTCAGCTATGAGGATGAGAAGCCTCGCAGACAGAGGGAGCACATGGCAGGAGGCTGTAATGGCTTAAACCACCACTGTGAGATTCACCAGAGCTCCTTCTGTCAGGGAGCCTTGTGTGCTGCAAATGAAATTTTCATGAAACGCTAAGCAAGCTCATTAACATTGCCCTGAGAGAACGACGATGTTGGGAAGCAAGTAGTTCCTCTAGTCAGTCAGCTTCTCCCACCAGCCCAAGCACTGTTCATCCCACTGGATGCTTATGTCACAGGACAGTTTGTTCCCTGTGAACACAGGACAAATCCCACCTGGCAGACTGATAATTCATGACATATTTGTTAGAGAAACATTGGCTCTGACTGAAAATGCAGAGCTATTTCGGGGGTCTGAAATAATTTATTTGGACACGAAGACCGCACGTGGAAACAGCAAGACAGACTTTATCCTGTGGGAACATGTAATGAATTAGGGTGATGCCTGTGACTGAGAGAAAATACTCAGTGTGAGTTTAAAAAAAAAAAAAAAGTGGGGGAGATTCACAGGAGTAAAAATGTTTCCTTCTCTTTTCCCTCACTCTTCTTTTTTTTCTTTCCTTGTTCTCACTTCAGAGATGAGAGACAGCTTTTGGAGCTGGAAGACAGAGTTTTGCACATTAATAGCCACAGTGAAGGTCAGCAAGTCTGACTCACTCCAGTAACGGCTGAGTACATCGGATCCCATTGCATTTTAGGACAATGGCAGCAGCGGTGCTGATCAACAGTGTCAGATTTCCTTTTCTTCAGCATAACAGATGAAGTGATTGTTCCGTGAGGCAGCAGGGGGAGAACCCGGAGAGGAGCAATAGACTCAGCAACGCGCTCACTGCAGCTGTACCTGTGTTTTGTTCTTCCTCTCGGTGCTAACAATACTGGCTCCAGGTAACTCCTGAGGGGTATCGCAGTGTTTCCCCCAAGGTATTGCAGGGTCCCTTTTATACTCAGAAAATGCAGATACCTGCATCATGAGTGCCTCCTGCATGGGAATATTGGGGAAAGCAGTACTTAATATTTCTGTCTTATCTGTCCTATTTTGTGCAATACAGTGTCAGACACAACACTGACTGACTCTCCAGGGTTAAAGCGAGAAGAATTCTCCCTTATAGAGGCTACAGAGGCTCTCTGGATCTTCCGGGTTAAAATAAGGTGGGGAAGGCCCTACATGACTGAGGCCAAAGGAACCAGGATGGTGACTAGGGGAGCAATCTCCACTAATGTGCTCAAGTGGCTCCCAGCTTCCTAAAATCTGAGTACCTTGTGGTGTTTCTGGTGTTGTGGTGTTGCAGAGGACTAGTATCCACATTTAACACCACGGAAGCAGAAGTTAAATGACTGGATCAGGAGACTTAAAGGAAGCTTGCAATTTAGAAAGAGTTGGAAAAGATGTCTAAAATGAGAGGTTAACTCATTTCCCACTGGGCCTTTTTTCCTCGCTGATTCTCTAATCGTTTTCTTAAAGACCTTCAAATTCTTCACTTTTATGCTGTAATACTGCTCCTGATATCAACACTGTATGGTCCCTGTTGCTGGGGCACAGGCGTTTTGCCCACAGATAACTGAGCAAGTGGCCAAGAGCTCAGGCAGTGCCAATTACTGGCTTCGTCTTAACTGAGGACAAACAAAGGGCTGTGATGCCCACAGAAGAGCAATTAACGTTGACAAATTCTGGAAGGGCCTCAAAGAATAGTACAGTAACTTTCCTCTGTACGCTCCTTAACATTTCCTAGCATTGATTTCCTGCATGTTAACAAGACTATTAGAAACATAATAGGGATACTGCCAACAACCCCACGCTGGTGTTCGCTCAGAAGTAGTGAGACAGAATAAACCTGCCCCTGAACACCAAGGCAGAGCTCACAAGCTGCTCCTAAGAGCAATAGGCACTACTTCTGCCCAAAATGAGCCATCTTTCCTCCTGCTGCTGCAGGAGGGGGCATAGCAAGGGAAACAAGTAGCTGTAGATAAGCTTTATTTCTTCTCCTTAGCTTACAGAAGCAGAAGTTTATACACACCCTGGCCCATTCCATCCTCCCTGCCACATGCTCACCTTAATGCTACAGCAGAGTGAGAGAAGTAAAGGGCTGGATTCCCTACTGGTGTAAATCAGCCTACTGCTACAGCCAAGATAAAGGTTTTGACTAAATATTCAACCTGCCTGTGAGTCCTAAGAGGTGGGGTACATGCTTTCCAGTGCCACTTCTTGGAGCTTTGTGCTCCAAGTTCCGATCCACAGTTTTTCACCTCCTGTTTTATCAAAGGCTTTAGAACAGTTCCTCAGGGGGTATCTACATGGTGCAATGAAGTGTTCTGCAGGGATAACAGAGTTATCCCTGGACTAATGGAGTTATTAGGAACAAAACAGCTACATCAAAAAGCTGCTCTGCCAAGGTGGTTGTGCTGACTGCAGAGCAGGGTTTACAGGCTCAGCTGGCGTGCTATGGCAATGCAGTCCAGCACCAGCTTGTGCAGAGCTAGTTCTTATCTCCCTGCATTGCCCTGCCACGTCCCATCAAAGTCCCTCAAGCAGCTGAACCTCTTTGGGCCATCAGGGCCTTTCACCTGATTGCCCTTTGCTTTTCTAGAAGTCTGTCACAGGAGAGACAGACACAACACGGGCAAATCTCTGCCTGGAAGAGAGGTAGCTGAAAGGCAAGGTGCCAATGGTGCCTGACTTGTGTTCAGGCAGCTACCTGCTACCTGCTGCCCGGGGATGGGGAGTTTTCAGATGTCCAGTGTCATCAAGGTACTTTCAGCAATGGGAATCCCAACTTTAAATTCTGTCTTGTCCAACTCGCTTGACAGTCTTACAGGAAAAGATCATAACTTTAAAGAAAACAAAACAATCATGTATTCCTAAATATCCTTCCCTTATCTATAAGGAGACTCGAGGAGGAAAGAGGATGCTATTTAGCTGGTTTGTGAGTGAGCCTTGTCAAAGCCGCAGACAGCCAGCAAAGAGCCAGCACAGGGAGAAGTGCAAGTACTCCTGCGAGTTACTGGTAACTCTTACTGGGAGGGAGCATCCTCTTAAAAAGTGGGAGCTCGTGCCTCTCAGTGACCCCTGCAAGGGCTGCTGCCTCTGCTGAAGGGGTCACCCAGCGACCTGCTTTGGTGACTTTGGTCATCAGGGACAGCAGCAGGACCCAGCTGCTTGTGTATCATAAAACCCTGCACCATAATTAGGACATTCAAGTTATTAGTCACCTGGGAAGGAATTGAACCGTGGTCTGAAAATGAATATTTTTATGCAAAATACCAAATCCTGCAGCCTTCTACTCGCCTTCCCTGCTTCTGCAAAGAGTTGTTCTGGGGAGCACGCATACCAGAGAAGCCATAACTGTGGGAAAGAGAGGTTTTTACATCACCAGTGGGAATTATCCTGTTGTACCATCTCCTTCACAATGTGATTCTGCTTTTTTGTAGGAGTGGGAAACATTGATTATACAGTTATGCTGAGTTTCGCCACTGCTAAAATGCAAACTGCAATTTTGTCACAAAATGCAGTATTTCTGAATTACTGTGCTTTGAAGCCCCAAAGGAGCCCCAGAGGAGCACTTCTGAGCATTCCTTTTATTTAGGATTGTTCACATTTTTCCCCAAGACTAGTCAGATAGATCTAATACATTCCTGATGTAGCACATTTTGTTGCTGTTTATTTTTTTTGCCAAATGACCTGCACCCACACCCACAAACACCTTCCAAATTTCTCATCAACTTTTATTAAGCTGTTCCTAAACCAAAGAACTAAATAGCCCTTTATTTTTTTTTTTTTTCACCGAAACATTAGATGAGCACTCCAGACTCCATCTGTCTGTATTGTATCACCCACAACAGGGAAGTTACACTCTGCAGGTGTTCAGCAGCAACAGGAACTGCTGCTGAGAAAAGCCCTGGGCAGCGGCTGCAGGCAGAGCAGGGAAGTAGAGAGAAGTAGTTTCTCCCTGGTCATTTTCCCTGAGTTTCCTCCCCACCCCAGCAAGGACAGCCACAGAGCACTGTCCTGCCTCCAGGAATCCGCAGATATTCCCCATTTTCTGGCAGACGGTCCCTGCTCGGGCCGAGTTGGGGATTTCCCCTCAGCTGTGCTGCACTGCTGGGCTTCTGTTCGCACTGACCCTCATCCAAAGCTCTCACTGAAGCCAATAGCATTTTTTTTCCAGTGACTGCACAGGGTTTTGGATGTGGCCCATTACAGCCAGTAGCACTGGCTGCAGCCAAAATCTTGGCTTATGTTTTGCAGTCGATGGGAATAGATGATCACAGTTATTCTTTCTGGCCATAAAATCAATGCAATATTTTCTTCTAATATTCCTTGCCTCTCCCTAGTAGAGAGCACTTGTTCTGCTCTATTCCTGATCAAGTTTCCTGGGAAATATTAGATTTCATATCAGTTTTTCTCACTGAAATGTTCTCACTGGGATGCTTAGACATCAACACATTTATATCCAAGGGATCCTGAAGAGGTTAGCCAGAGGTGATTACGTCTCAAATGATGTTGTACTATAATTGCTCAGGATATCAGCTTAAATGAAATAATCTGCGCAGGAGAGAAGAAACAGTAAAGCTAAGGAAGGAAATTGCTGCTATAATTACTAGAATATTTCTCTTTGAGGTATTAAAAAGAACTGTTTATAACATGAAAAGCCTGGAGAGGATGACATGTGGCAACTACAGACTGGATGGCAGAGCCTCTCTTACTTTCCATCAGCTCTAACAAGCTTCCTGAACATTACTTACACGTAAATGGAGGGTAAGAGTATAAAGTAGGAGGTAGGTAGAAAATAGCCTGGAGTGATCATCTAGCTCAAACACTTTATAATTAGTTATAAGGATAAAAAGATATGAGAACAGGTACTCTCCTTTAGGGTCTTTTACCATCAAAGTCACTCAAGCCTTGCTATCCCCTTGCTTAGTGGCCCAGCCAGACCCACAGCCAACAAGGGTAGGAAGGACAGCAGTCACTCCTTACAAACCGCCGCCTTGCCTTTTCCCTTCCATCATTTTTGTCTTTCTCCCTGCCAGATTGTTCTGAACAAAAAACCATCTGAAATTCTCACAGCTAGAACATCCTCCCTGTTCTAAACATAACAATGCTGTGCAAAGTTCTCATGTTTCCTTTCTGCCTCTTTTACTATTTCCAGAAATATGCTTTATTGGAAACTCTGAAGAAACGCATTAACTGGGGATTTGATATTTCAAAACCTCTTGTGCTTTAACTTGCATGCACATAATTGTGTGAACCTCACTAAGACCACACCCATGATTAAAAAGCCCCACAAATTTATCACCCAAAGGAACACTTCCTGGTCTAGAGCCTTCCTGAACCTGCTGGGCCCTACAAGTGGCTGGGCATTGGGTCGTTTTGGACATTAAGCAGAGCCCCGAGGGATTCACTGTTTGACAGTCCCTTTTGGTACGGGGGATTACAGGATTGCATTTTATTCCTGGAATACGTCATTGTGACAGGATCCTGAGGAGGGATGAAATATAGGAATTTTTCTAACCAGAGTCTAAATGCCAGTGATGCTCTTAAGATATGAAATCCTCATGGACCTGCCAGAAAACTGCAAGGCAGATCGGTTTTAACCTTTTTCTTCAGATTTTGTACAACTTCCAGCAGGGTGACCAGTGACAGCAAATAGATTGGAAATTCCTCGGTTCCAGGACTACTCCCCATTGTTGCTCAAACCACTGTAGCTTGAAAACATCAAATTTTCAGGGAACAGTGTGGCTCACAACACAGAACAAAAGAAAAGAGGGTAGAAATTGATGAGCAGCCCAGGTGAGCGCCATCCACCTCTCTTAAGGGCAGAGTGACTAATGATTGCTGCCTAGCAGGGAGGTCACTTGGGCCTAATAGATGGTGTCAGGACTAGGTGGGGATGCAGGTGTATCTAACACAGCAATCAGAGATAATGAACCAGGGACACTTTCATAAACACGGCCCCCAGTTGTGCCCTCTGCTGTCCTCTTGGTGGGTTTAGAGGAGAGTTACAGACTTGTTATTGCAGTATGCAGAAAAACAGCCCAGCTTTATTTTGCCTGTTTGAGAATGACCCCTGTGTACAGCTGCAGACCCTGAAGGGCTTCTGAGATCACAGCAGCATCTCTGAAAGTGAGGAGCACGGACCGCCTTGAACTGAAGAAGCTGAGTACATACAGTAGGTGATGAAGAGTTTCATGCTTCATTAGCAGCCCCCAATGTTCTGGTCTGATAGGTGCTGGTTTATGATCGATGATTTAAAATTCTATTTCATTAAAGTAATTTTGTTTGGCTGGGGAGCAGTGTTTGGTTTGTTTCAGAGCCCTTCATTTTATTTCAGCAGAAACACTAGGCTGTAGTGCGCAGGAAGGAAGGAGAAATCCTCACAGCCTCACAATGCAAAGCCATATATTTAGGTTCAGGGCAGGAAGCCTGGCAGACACCGAGGGCAGATTCTCCTGGAAAGCAGAGCCACACAAGCCTGCACTCCTTTACAAATAAGACACGTAATCAACTATAACTTTTTCTCCCAGTAAAATTCCTCTGTGTGTGCATTCCTTGCTGTCTCCTATCCCTTCCAAATCCTGCCCTGTTGCCATACTTCAGGCCTCTCTCTTGAATGTCTCCTCACCCTCTTGCAGCACTTCTAAAGTACACAGAGCCCAGAGCAGGCACAAAAGATGGATTCATTCCTCTGGGCCAGCTGTATTTAATGCACAGATCCCATCCTGCTCTCAATAGAGCATCTTGCTTTTCTGCCCAAATACACTGGGAGCAGAAGCTTCTTCTAAAAATACACGTTTTTCAACATATTTGTTTAAAGTTATTATCCTGGAGTCCCCAAAAATACAAATTCATAGATATTTTCCTTGCTTGCACTTGAGTTATATAAAATTCCTCGATATGTTTGTGGCCATAATATGATGGGCATTGCATAGACACAGTGAAAGAGAATCTGTACCTGAGCCAAACAGGAAAGACAGGGGAAAGAAAAGAAGGAACTGCTACCCCACTTTACAGAGCCTTGGAAAGATTAGCGTGACTTGCTCAAGGTCATACAGAAACTCTAGGGAACTGAACTGAGACCACTGCAGTCCCAACACAAAATCTTAATTACCAAATCCAATTTTCCACTTTTCCTTTCATATGTTTTTTTCATACATTAAAACACTTCACATAAGCTTCTCTTTTCTCCCAGGAAGAATAGCAAAAGCAAAGGCTGCAAGTTGCCCTTGTTAAACTAGGTTGCACAGCCAAACAAAATTAAAATGATATCTCAGCAAGATTTTGCAACCTGCCTGCTACAAATAAAAGGATGTTCACCCTGAAAACATGTGAGCGCTCGGGAGGACTAGCTGAGAGAATTTAGCAAGGCTCCTAATGGAAGAGCTGTGCTGCAGTATGTATATGCATGAGTTCATGTATTATTTAAACCATTCTGATCAGAATAAGCATCGTGAGCACAGTCCTGAAAGTGTCACTAGTGTTCATGCATTGAATAACCCGCCCTCATAAAGATATAATAATGTCTTCATCAGTTTTGTTTGTAGTCCCAAAGCAGTAATAGCATAAACAGAAAGTAACCCTATGTGTTGCGAAAAACACATAAATATAAATCTAATTATATCTTTCCTTGATATTATGAGCAAGAAATTATGATGCTCACTCAAGTATAACATATGACACCAAATGCATTCCCAAGGGCCTCTTGTAAAAGCCTGCTGCTGTGTTCAAGTCTAGCCTGGGATTTTAGGGGTTAAAACAAATACATCCTGCCCAAATTGGTCAGGCTGCCTCAGTGACCTGCTGTAGGTCCTTTCTTTGAGAGGCGGGAGGTTCAGATTGTATTTCCAGTGCTCCTGTTACAGCACAGCCAGTGCGTGCTGCCACACACCATGCACCTCCCCACAGACACCCCACGGACTGACAATTAAACCTCAGTGCTGATGGCTACCTGGGAAGACGTCCTGTCCTCAGCGGTCCCGAGGACAACTGCGCCACATGAGATGATGGGAAGGGTGAGAAAGGAGAGCGACCACAGGAGGAAAAAAAAAATTGAGGGATTCAGTAGGTCTCAAGGTACACCAAAAACACCCCTGCCTACATACACACATACCTTATCAAGCAAAAAAAAAATTTAAAAAACGCCAGTCAAACAAACTGAAATCAGAATATAAAACAAAAATAAAAAACATCAATAGATTTTTTTTTTATTGTACTCAAACTAAATTGACTTATGAGCTGTGATCTCAGTCTTTTGGATTATTTTTTTTTTTCTTACCCTTTAACACGTTAGTGAATTGTACTTTCATGTGAGCCTGTTCTTGCTGGTAAAAGTGGCAGGACTCCCACTGGTTTCATTCAAAGGTTCAGGCTGTTAATGATGACTCAATCAATCAATCAAGACACAAGAAACTGCAGAGAGAACTGGAGCCAAAATTGGTCTCAAAATTCAGTGAGCTCATTTGTTCTTGTGTAGTTTCATCAGCCGAATCAGATATGCATCTTTCCTCACTATTCCAGAGAGCATATCTAGGACATTTTGGGTAGGCATCTTTGGGAAGGTCTGTCACTTGGTTCTTTCACTGCAGTTCCTGTGTGTCAAAAGCTTCAGAAGAACACAGTTCAACAGCCTTGTGCTGGCTGGGCACTAGGACAAGAGCAGATGCAGGGGGGGACACACCAGGACAGGAGAGGTCAAGGTGGCCAGGCCATCAGAGGAGAGGGGGACATCCAGAAATGGCAAAGGAGCTTGCAATGACCAGTCAGGCTAGGGGTGTTCAGAGAGACAAGAATGAGCTTGGAAAGACAACCTAGTCATTTACACGAAATCAAAATTAGAGCTGTGTGGTCTATATTTAGAAGGGGAGACCTAAGACCTTTCTCCTCCAGGAAGTACTGTGGGAATTCACTTATCCCATTTGCTGTTTATGGATGGAAGTTTAAAGGATATTACTAATCATATTATGCTACTGGTAAATGCTGTACACATTTACCTCCACAGTGTATGTTGTTATTGGAAGAGATAGTAGAAAAAATATGACTCAAGTCTTTCTCTGAAAAGATGTATTTGCAACAGTCAAGCTTTTATCTTTTTTTTTTTCTTAAATCAAGACCTGGAAAATTATCTTATGTACTAATTACATTGAAGCAGCCTGTAAAGTTTGAGGATGAAATGCACAATAAACGTTTATTTACTCTGCAAATGTAAGTTTCACTGGATCTGTTCCATTTTTGTTCTTTAAGAGCTAAATGGTAATAGATAATGCAAAGACATGAATGAGGTATTCATAGCACAGAAGTACACAAGGTTGCTCTATAATGCAGGAATGCTTAAAACTAAGTGAAAACAACCTAGACCCTGAAAAGGCTTATTGCAGATACATTTAAGTTGGGTATGCTTAAAACAATGGTTTACTGAATGGAGTTCAGGTATCCCAAGGTAAAACTGACATAAACATATCTATATTGTTTTCTGTCTGCAGATTTACTGTTATGCAGAAGAGCTTGTAGTCATTAATATTGTAAGCTCAGAAGGCAAGAAGCTTAAAAATGGGAGGAAAAGAGGGGAATACAAAAAGCTATCCAGCTCTCTGGGTGGTGGTGTCTCTTCTCCCCCCCACCCCAACTCCCAGCTCTAACATCCAAAATGTTCAAGGCCGGAATTTTAAATCCAGATAAATAGCAGTTCACTGCATTCCAGTGACGCTGCTTGATGAATGAAATGCTATTTATTTTGATTTAAACTGGAAAGTTCACAAGGGCTTGATCATTCTTGGGATTATGGCCTTTATGTATTCACAATTCCTGTGCACAAGAAATAGACTTACTTTTCTTGTTGCCCCTCTAATCGGCAGAAGAGAAGTCTGGACATTGTTCCCTGCATACCAGTATTTTGCCCTGTACTCACACAACATAGAAAGGGGAAGATTATGGGATTTAAGATTAAACATAATAATACTGTGGACACTTTTTCTGGGCTTAAGCACTCTTTACAGAACTACTGAATGGTTTTATTTCTGCAGCAGCATCTCCTACCTCAGTCACTACCAAGAGCTCTGCGATGGAGAGGCAATGAGGAAGGATGGCTGGAGAGCTAGAGGAAGGAGCCAAGGGCTAGGACACAGGAGCAAGAGGGAGTCACCAGAGCAGGTGCAGAGTGGGGCTTTAGGATCTCCATGGAATCAGCTACATTCTGGCCACACAGGGTGATAAGGGAGTTGAGTATATTTGTAAGATTTAAACAATTGTCATTGTTTAAGAGAATGCCTCTTTGAGGAGTGCATCTACAAGAAGGGGTGAAGTAGCATCTGTGCCTCAAATAAAATAGGAGACAAATGATTTTCCTGTTTCAGTTTGGATTATGTACTAATCATGGTAGACTTTCCAGATGGAAGATACTGGATATATGCAAAATCTTACCACAATTAAGTAGGGGTTTTTGACAAAAAAAAAAAAGAAAGAAAAGGGTAGAAACCCTGTAATGCGAGCTGTCTAGATTCTCTGAAGAGGTGGTAGAGAGCATAATTTAGGTTTTCCTAAGGCAAACATATAAAGTGTTTTATATATTACCTTCTGAAAGGGCTCATTCCTATCAGATGACTATAAGAGAATCTAGATTAGACTTCTCTAATGTAGATATTTAAATATACAGTGAAATTAGGTGAAATTAATTCTATTCTACTTTTCAAGAATCTGTGTGATTTTTCTTTTTTAAAAGACATCATAGTATGGAAAGGTTTAACTTTGTAAATACTTTGAGAACTGAATGAAAGCTGGAGGTATTAAACACCAGAATATTCATTTTAATAACAAGCAACAGTTTGAGGGTCCAAAGAAATCATGGTTGAACGGTATGACTGAGATCATGGAAAGATCAGCCTCTCTCTGTTTTGTTGTTCTTTAAGAACATAAAGAATTGACTAGTTTGTTCCAGTTTGGCAAGAGTCAGTAATTCAATAATATGCCACATAATGATGAATATGCGAGAGAGTAAGAAATCAATGACACAAAGTGTAAACATTTTAAAAGTTAGTGAACTATTTAGGGCCCTTTCTTAATTGAGCATTTTCTCCAGGCACGTTTTTGAGCAGCTTAAGTGTGCTTGGAGAGCTAGCTATTTTTCCTCATACACTCTCTGCATTTGTTTCTTTATCTGCCTTAAAGTCTAGATGCAGCTAAGGGTGCAGGCAAAAGATTTAACATTTGAGTCAGGATGGCTTAACAAGTTACCACCTGTCTCTTCAGCTGGCATCGTTCTCTATCACAGGTTCTGTTCCCCCCCATTCCCCTCCTCAAAGTCAAGGCAAAAATGCACACACCTCAGACTCATTCATTATTGCTTAAGCTAAGACACACAGCTCTTCAGGCAATCTCAGGGCATGCACACATGTAGATAGAGTGGCTCAGTTAATACATAATAGCTTTAATGAGCTTCTGTAACTCAATCCCCTCCTATGGCCTTACTCCAGCACAGACTGGCATTGTACTCCAGTAATTTAGTTCTTCATAGCCACTCTGCGAGCTTTCACGCAGCTTTTGCTCAGGCAAAGCCAATATGAAACTGTCCTTGACAGAGCAGTATTGTTCTAAGGATATGCTCCTTTCTCACCCCAGACACATAAGGACAGAGGGGGAGAAGAAGCCCCAGTATCAGCAATTGGAGCTAAATTAGATAGTTACGCTAATATAATGCTTTGTGCTTGTTATTTTATCCCTCATTTCTTTCTAACCTATCCTGACACAAGCACATTTTCCCCAGTATAAGCAGCTTCTCTGCTAAGAAATGTGTTGACACAATTTATGAAAGTATTTCTGCATCACAAACGCTAGGATGGACTGGGTATTAGTAAATAAAACAGAACTTATGGTCAGCTTTTGTAAGGAGCTCAGCACATAATAGCTCACACTACTGTGTGCTTTAGAAAGCTGGACTGCATTAAGGTGGCTAAATGGGCTCAGGGTTTGAAGTAACTCAAATCCAGTATTTATTCTGAGGGTGCCTTAGCAAGAAGAGAGATCCTGTCTCTCTTCACAGAGCAAGGAGGAGAACTGAAGGGCAAGGAGGAGAGAGGGAGGTGAGATTGCCCTTTTTCCCCTATATACCTTGAGTCTTTTGCACATATCCCCAAAAGAAGCAGAGAAAAAAAGCAGAGCAGTGCTGTTTCGGCAGGAAGCATCTGATCCAAGATGAGGCAGTTTACATTATCTTTTTTGCTGCAAGACCCTTGGGAAAGTCCTGTCCTTCCCTTAGGCACAGCTCTTTCTACTGTGAAAATAGTTACCTGCTACCCCTTGCTTAGAGATCTGCCTCAGTCCCTGAACAACAGACGGGCCAGCCCTTCTGTAGCACAGTGGAAAACAAAACTAGAAGGACTGATTTAATTGCTGAAGATTTTTGGCACATATTCCCATCTGTTCTGACTTGAGGGTTTGTGAAGCACCACAGAAGCTTCTATGTAAAATAAGGTACTTCACAATATTGTACCTGTCCTATTTACCTTTTAATCCCACCAACTTCACACATGGCAGATTTATTGCAACCATTTTAGTTCTGATCTGGTCTTGCAAAAGGACCCAGTTCATCTGTAACTTGGTACAGTCAGCGCTGTCTGTTGCTGTAGTAACAAAGTAGTGTTATATACCCTCAGTGATCAGCGCTGCAGAACTGCTGATTTCTCTAATAAGGTGAAAATAAAAAGATAAAAAATCCTTCTGATTACATCTATCGCTCTTTGTGTTGTCGTGCTGTAACAATAGAACTTTAATGTTCCCTCTGGAATAAAAATAAGAGAAAGCAGAGCTTTCTCCATTGTACGAGGTTCAAGAAAGGTCTGGACTGTAAATCCCAGCGACGTGGACATATACTGCTGGGCTCAGTTTCATGTTGGTGCAACCATGAAAAATGGCAATGAAGTCTGCAGAGTTACGCTGACATAAAATGCCTCTGAGCAAGGCTGGAATCCAACCAACTAACTTTCGTGAGGTTGCATGTGCTCTGTATCTGTGGGCTAACCTGAAAACACATACCCTGGCCCACCCCGACAGAGTACCGTCTACCTTTGTGATGGCTCTGACGGTCGGTGGGATCCAGTACTATACATAAAGATTTGCTTGCAACTGGAGTTTTGTTAAGAACACCTTACTTTCATCCCTAGTTTCATTTCCTACTGCATACACTGGAAAAATAGATAATCCTATTCCTGAAATGCACAAACTTAAAATATAAGTAAATACTTCAGTATTTACTCTTCCTTCCTCCCACTAAACATACCAGGATGGCTGCAATTACAGACATATGTTAGTACAGGAAGCAAGATCAGTTTGAGCAGTAGACGCTTTCAAAATTCTGATTTCTTTCCACATTTAAGCTTATATGGTTATAGGTATATTAGGAAAAGGAAAGCTCTCTAAATGGCAAAATCATGTTCAATAAAGACAATATGCTGATGAAATTAATCTAGACAATTATCTAGTTCTTAACCAGGACAAAAGTATCAGAAGATGAGACTATCTTCCCCCCCCCCCCCCCCCCAACAGTTCATATGTTATGAATACTCTTATCTTAATGAAAGTTTTAGGCCTTGTAGTCATTTCAAGTACTTTGAGTGCTTGGAATGAATACCACCATAGCAACAGAAGGACTGACCAGACAGTATTCATATGTTTGGTTTGGTTTTTTAAATGGGTCTTCTGTGCAAATTTTCACAAATTATTTTAAAACTCCAATTAAAATAATTTACCATTCTGATGCTCAATTATTTGAAACCTAAGTGTTTGTATCATATGAGAATTTGAAAGGTGATTATGACTTAACCCAAAATCCATATCATTTGATAGTTCTTTCCTTGCTTTAGAAAAAAAAATAGTAAAACAACCCCCACACCCTTAAGGGAAAAGCATATGCAGTGGCAAAAGCACTTCTCTGCATTTCAAAAATTCCTGTTGGATGTCAGTGGGAGTAGTACAGAAATGTAGCTGTTAAGTGAAGAAGCTCCAGCTGACAGTGTTCAATAAGCATGTGAAGGGAGATGAGACTTCATGAATCAAATTCAAATGGAGCCCTGGGATCCCCCCACGGCAGAGACTGAACATGCCCCACAGGAAGGAAAATGCTCATGCTTTGCTGTTGTTTCCTAAGGATTTAGTTCTGTCTCCACTCCCTTTGGCAGATCCCGTCTGCCCCTCGCTGCATCCCACGGGCCAGGGCTGGCAGAGGCGGTGCATCACCCAGGATCTTCCACCTGGGGACTGTGGCAGGGAGGCCTGAGTGCCTGCACTGTGGCTTTCACAGTGGCATCGAGCTGATGCTGAACTCGCCAGCTGAAGCACAGCCAGCTGCGTGTCCCCAGCACCACAGAGCTGAGAGAGAAGCTGCTGAAGCAGCCACCCTCCACCGAGCCCAGGGCTGCCACTGCCACGCCACTACAAACCCCAGGCTGTCACATCTCCCCACCTAACAGTCATACCTGAGTGCGCTGCAAACATCCCCAAAATGTTTTCAGAACAGAGGGATTTACAAGGGTACAACAAAAGCAAGATCTCATAGTTGATTAGGGATATTCCAAGCTGTTGGGCTCCTTTCCTCTTTATTTTCCCAGAGGATTGTTACTACTGTGGCTAGTGACCTTCACCATTTTGCTGTTGCATCCTGTTATCACAAAGTCCCACTTTTAGATCTTTATTCCACTTTCATTACATAGCACCCACACAATTTTTTGAAGACAATTTTGAGAGCTGAAGTGTCCTGTTTGTACAGTCCCCACTTTGTTAGGCTGTGCTATTTACTGATTTAGCATCAGGATTTTCACATCTCACCAGTCTGGCAAACTAAAAGTGAGTTATGAAAGGCCAGTAAGGACTTTGCAAGAGTACATTATGTAACCACACCAGCCTATTGTCTGTTTTGGGAAACCAGATAGGGTTTCGGTTCTTTGGATCGGCTCTTTTGTGTTCAGGGTGTTTGCGGCAGGGCCATAGCCTTCCTCTCAATCTGCTTTCTGTAGCGTTTTTTAATACACTGATTTATTTGGGGTGCCACATACTCGGGATGAAATCCCTGCTCCCGCTGAAGTTAATGGGAGTTTTGCCTCAAGCAGAGTATATATTAATGCCGAGTGCTGCTTCTGAGACAGGGGCTTTGCTGGTGCACAGCAGTGTCTGTGCAGTGGTGCCCGTGGGTGGGTAATCGCTGCAGGTGTTCCTGTGGAGAGCAGAGCAGCGCCACGGGCAGAGACCCTGCTCACAGGCAGCTCTGGCCAAGCCGCCTTTGAGAAAGGCAGCGTGTGAGATCAGGCACCAGGCTCTCGCCACGGCTTTATTCACACTCGCTGAAACCTTCGCCTAGGACGTGTGGCAAACTCCCCTTAAGACTCAGCTCAACAAAAATTCTGTTGATGCTTGAATTCTGTAAAATTTCCAAGTTAGCTTAAATGACATCAAGAGCTTACTTAATATGCCTAAAACCTCTGAAGTCATGCTCTTTTTGCCAAATTAAAGCTGTCTCAATTGAAACTGAACTGTTTCTAAACAAGCTTATGTTAACAGAGAACATTTCTTTCTATATTTAGCAATCAACTTTTGCTAAAATTCAATAACAAAAATAGACATAGCAAGATGATTTTTGGAACTTAGGCAAAACTTATAAGCAACCACTTAAACACAGATATGGTAATATACAAAAATTCAGATTTAGAAATCTTTTATCACCATTCTGTATCATCAGTCTTTGATGCTTAACACTTAGATTTCTAAAAGAATTAATGATGACTATTCAGAATACTTCTATGAAATGCTCATAATAATATGCAGTCTGCTAGAGGGAAGTGTAATCACTCTGTAGTTAAAAGCAGCAACAAAGTTTCAGTCTTAATGGCAATGGCAGCTTTCCTGTCTGCAGAAGATACAGGGAACGATCTCAAACTGTATCACAATCTCTTGTGGTTTCCCATGGTATTTTTAATACTGTCTAAGACAGGAAACTGATTACGATTAATTCCCTTACAGGAAAGGATTGATTTTGGTTGGAACTAGGTTATAGAATACTGTCAAAACCTTGGTTAAAAGCAGATCTCTGTTGCAAAAGCTGAATGCAGAGTTTCCCCCTCCCAAGAGTGGGGTTCTGCCTCTTTGAGCAGTGTCCAAACCCAGCTCTACCCCAGCCATTTCCTCCAGTTGACCCAGTCCACCCAGAGCTCCAGCAGCGACAGCTTGCATACAGCTTGTCTCTACAAGTTAGCCATTGCACTGTTGGTAACATCGCTTCCTCGTGCGGTTCCTATCTAAAAGTAATTCCATGTTCACAGCAAACAAGTCTTTCAAACCATTATTTCTTTAGGTATAAAGAAAAAGGTAGAAGGAACATGAGGAAGAAAAGGTGGTGGTTAAAAAAGAAGATGAGGGCCAGAATTGCAGAGACAATAAGTCCTGTAAAAAGAACAGGAAGGCCTTGATGCACAGCAGTAGTTTTCATTTGGGTCTGAGTACCCCATATTAAAAAAAATAATATATATAACAAATTGTTACAAGCACATTAGCATATAGCAATTCACAAAGGCAGTTTCAGTAGGAGAGTTTTAAGATCAGGAGTTCTGAAGCAACTCCAGCTGGTCCCACTTAACTACACTTCAATTAACTTCACAGAGCACTCTGCACAGAGGAACTGGACACTTTCCAGATTAAATAATATGAGCTCTATGAACATACCTAATGCCACCTAAGCACTAATTGGCTCACAGTCTGTGGGCCCAGAGTACGACCGCTTCAAAGAAAATCCTGAAACGCAACATAGAGGTCAGGTTCTCAGCACCATCCGTGCTGCCCTGTGAATTTACCCTTACTGAGCCATATTTTCTGGTGCATATGTAGCCTTAACTTTAAGTCATATCCTCCAACCCTTACTTAGACAAAGCTGTTAAAATAAATAAGAAACTCGTCTAGATCATGGCTGTTCTATTTGTGCTATCAGCATTTTGAAAGACTTCCCTAAAAAGAGACCACAGACAGGTATAAAGAACCTCCCAAACAACATTAGCCTTCAAGAAAGCTAAGCATAAATTTGCCTCCCCCAACAATCATCCATCAACAAATCAAGACTTAAATAAATTAATTACCTGAAATTCTTCTTTCTATATGGTGATTTGCTGGATAGCATAAGACAAAGCCCGTTTGCTTTCTTTTTTTCCTTCTTTCTCTCACTGGAATACATTCCTGTCTTGTGCCTCAGACTTACCCTGTTAATCAAGTGGAAATCAGTAAAAACTCAAGAAGTGGGGGAAGAAGTTGTTCTGGCCTTTAAATTCTGCCCTGATGTGACTCCTTGCTTTCTATTGGCTGCCAAGAATGCCTGAATGTAACGGAAAATCTTTATACAATTAGCTCACAGGTGGTGTGAAGGGTCTGGTAACTACAGCCAGCTGACCCTTGCTAACAGGTCAACCCTTCTGCCAGGTGGGGCTGACAGGCAGATGTGACAGGCCTCCTACCTCTAATGTGTAATCAGCAAGGAATAAAACCCACCTGAGAGCCAGAAAAAGCCAAGTGCCAGCCACTGGCAGGGGGGATGGGATGGAATTTCCCAGGGGAGTCTATTTCTGTTATTATTATTATTTTCTTTCTTGAGGTTTTTACATTTCCTTGTGCTGGAGCCTGTCCCTCTCCCCACGGTTAACAGCGTGTGTTGCTGGAGCTCCCCTTTAGCCAATGTCCAAGTCCAAATCTTTGAGATCTGGTCTCCCAGAAAATTAGGGTTACCTGTATCTGCCTGTGGGATGCAGATGACAGAGTGGCTTTCACCCCCCAGGCACAGGCGGCCTGAGCTTCACCTCAGGTGAAGCACAGGCCAGTAAAGCTCTAAAGAAACCCTACATAAACTCCTAGCTAAATTCCTCAATTCTCTATGCCACCACGTTTTTTGAGAACCCTGTTGGATTTTTTTTGCTTTGAGGGATTTGGCGTCTAAGGAAAACCTGAGCCTGTTCCCACCAAAACCCACCTCAGCTTGGCTGAGCCATGAGCCTTGTGGCAAGTTCCCTGCCCAGCGCTGGCTATGAGAGCCTCACAGCTGAATTTCCCTCCATTTCTGTACTCACACTGGACCAGGGGGCTTGGCCCTTACCTCTCCCCCCCGTCACAGCCACCCATCCTTAGGGGGTCTTACCAGTTCCCAAAATACTGTGCTTGCCAGGGTTCTGAGGGCCTCAGGCCTGCCGCAGCTGTGGGAGCTCAGGGGAAAAAAAAACACAAAAAACCCCCCACCAAAATAAATAAAAGGAGATGCTCATACCTCAGCAGCCTTGTCTCAAGCCTTGGCTGGAAAGGCCACACACCACCACACGCTGCCCGTTGTCCCCTGCTTGCTGCAGACTCAGAAATGGCCCTGGGATGACAGGGCCCTGCCAGCCGCTGCACTGAGCCGCCATTTTGAGAGAGTATAAACTCAGGGCCTAGTGTGAGTGAAAGCAAGAGCAGCCCTCTGAGGACAACACCAGGGACAGTAAGAACTTCCTCATGACCTGGCCCTTGCAATCCTTCTCTGGAGCACAAGCTGAGCCCATCATGGTGTACAAGAGTCTCCCTGTGGCCCTCGCCCAGGACCCTGCCCTCAGCCGCCATCACTGTGCATGGGGAGCAACAAAGCCAAGCTGGGGCTCTCCTGAGTGACATGGAGGCCTCTCCTCCCTCCCTGCAGCTATGCAGCCTCCCTGTGGCCACCAAAGCTGGGTGCTGCCACCTGTTTTGGAAGCCACTTAATTTGTCTCACGAAACAACCTGCTGTACTTCCCCCAGAAAGTGTACATTAATTTCACAGGGAGAAGGAAGTTTTCTCTGGGAACAGCCCATCAGTTGGTGTGCAGCGGGTGTTTGTGTAAAGCCTGCCCGGTCCCCAAGACTGGAGGGTGCCCTGACAGCACCCGGGCCTGTGCTTTGTCAGCCCGCCGCATCCCAGACTACCAGTAATACAAGTACTTTGCTCTTTATCATCCAATAAATGCTTACTGGCTTGTAATCAGACTCGCTCACAAGAGCCCAGCCAACGCGCCAGCAGTTATTTTTGGCTGCCCAAATTCCATTTTCCTCTGTTATTTGCTGCAACCAGACGCGTTCACGTTTTGATAGCCATGTTGTCGGTTCCTGAGCTCGCTCACAAATGAGCTAATGTCTTTATTGTTTACTGAAAGGATGTTGTTGAGGATTACTGGCCTAGATTTTTAAATCTCTCGAGTGTATGCCAGTATGAAATTACTGCCCCTAACGTCAATTTACTCACTGAGAATCCCACACTCTTTGAAATAAATCTACCCCTTATGTCACCGTGTTTTTTCTTTAAAAGAAACCCAAAGTCTACCACAATTCAGCCTCACTGGAGGAGCAGTGACTTATGAATTGAATAGAAGATGTTCCACCTCAACATGAGGAGAAACTTCTTCACTTTGAGGGTTGCAGAGCCCTGGAATAGGCTGCCTGGAGGGGTGGTGGAGTCTCCATCTCTGGAGACATTCAAAACCCGCCTGGACACGTTCCTGTGCAACCTGCTCTGGGTGGACCTGCTCTGGCAGGGGGGTTGCACTAGGTGATCTCCAGAGGTCCCTTCCAACCCCATGTGATTCCAACCCCATGTGATTCTGTGATATGGAAATCTGCCAAACAACAAATATTTGTATATATTTGTAGGGTAGTAACTGAGAAAGGTGAGGGGATGTACTTTCTTTGACAGTAGTCAGAGTTGATGGCTGGATTCTGTCAAAGACCTTGAGCAGGAAGATGCCTCCAAAGTAAACAGGTAAAGGACTGGGTGAGTTCTGGCCCTGTTCTTCACAAAACGGAGCAGACCTGTAGCAATGACTTCTTTTTTTTTTCCCCTTTTCTTTGATTTCTAACTCACAGTTAACCCATGGGATATACTTCTGGTTTCACAGAAAGCAATGACTGACCAAAGGAGGAACAGACCATCCGGAGAAATCGGAGGCTGGCAGGCAAGCAGTTTTACCATCCCTGAGCATTTATCAGTTCACAAATTGGTTTATCTGTACTGTGGATTTCTCGTTCTCCCCACTCCCATTTTAATTCTGAAATACAGATTCTAACAAAGTGAGGGCTTTAAAATAAAGCAAATAGCCTTCATTACAAGTAAAATTGTACTGACAAATCTATCTTATTCCAGCGCAATGCTTCCAAGCACCTCTAAACATGACCGTACTGAACTTAAAATCAAATTTCTATAATTAATATGAAAATCATACCTAGATATCCAATTTAAAACTGTTTTGTTAAACTATAAAAAAGTCATATTGAAAGAATTACACACAGTTGTCATTTACAACCTACATGTGTGCTCCTTATTCTAAGTTGCTTTTGGGGGAGTTGTTTAGTTTTTTCTCTTTTTTTTTCCTCATCTTGTAGAGGTTTTTTAGCTACTTGTCTACAGTGGTGATTGATTATGGAGGCCACCACTTAGAGTGGTTAGCAGATGATGGATGGTGCAGGTACTGAGAGACCATTAGGATTTTGGAAAAAGGGAGAGCACAGTATAGATGTAAGGAAAAAAAAAGAACAAATAGAGTGTAGAATTAAAAAGAGTATAATTAAATGTGCGGGTTTTTTTTTTTTTTTGTACTAGAACAAGAATCACTATTGTTATAGCTCATTTAAATGTGTATGAAGCATTTTCCTAAATCGAATGTTCAGGATTTACTTAAAAACACACGCACAAAAAATACTAATCCCAGTATAAAGCTGTTTAGAACGTAAGTTTAGCTAGAAACTGTTTTATACCAACGGAAGATAGTGGCTGTTTTCTCCAGATATTCCCGATCTTAAGTTATCTAAAATACTTCAGTCTATACCTAATTAAGCAGATGAATAAATCCCATTGAAGTCAAACAAGCTACTGATGTGATTAAAGAAGATACATAGTTAAATTCTATTTGGAGTTTAGATACGAAAGCTTAACTCCATCCCCATTCGGCAATACATTTAGGCAACTTTAGACACTTGCTTAAGTCAATAGGATTAGATATTTGCTTGAAGTTACCCATGAATTTAAATGCCATGCTAAATAGGAAAGTACTTATGTAATGAATTAGCTCTGGTTGAAATTTTGTGATTATTATCTAGGAATGTTTTTAATGACCTGAAATACATTCATTTTCCATTACTTTTAAAACCATCTTGTAGACAAGAGAAAATATTTTCCCTTTCAACTTTTCATCCCCTTAACCTTACCTTCTGCCATCTTCTTTCCACTAGGAAAAAAAACCAAAAGTGGCAGTAAAGGAAAGGAATTCTTTTTTTCATCCACAGGGGAAGAGGAACATGAAGTGCTAATTTCTTCATTTAAAAAAAAAAAAAAAAAGCTAGAAATTTTCAAATGAAGCAACTCTATGCAAAACCAAACAATGCATTATGCAAGTCATACTTTTCTAACAGGGTCGGCTGAACACAAGACTTGTAGAAGGTTTTCACTTTCGCGTATAAATGGCTGCAAGGTCACTTCTTCCTGACACGAATTTCTTTAACTTCATACTACTCTACCTCTTTTTTTTTCCACTGCTTTAGGATGAACAGGTACTCCAGATCTAAGACCAAGAGAAGAAACAAGCCATCATTTGTATTAAGAAACATTTTTATTAACAAAACAGTAAATTCCACTTGCTTAGCATTTCCAATAATGAATAAATTGGCCTTGCAACAAATAAAAAAATCGTAAATATCTATCACAGAAAGCACTATAAGGTTAGGGGCATTGGGCCTCTCTTTGATGTCTTAGGGTTGAAAGTTTCACACGTTATTTAGTGTTTTGTTAAAAAAGGCAACACAATACAGTCATAGAAATGAAGCCATCTCAGTCAAACAAATTAGGTTATTATAGAGAAAGGATCCAATTTTATGTTAGGTAGTTGGTTTATGTCTGTTTGTTTGTTGCTGCTGTTTTTAAACAAAAAGGAATTTAAATCCACTTGCTGGCACTTCTGATACATCCGTATTTGTTTTTTGTTAAATTATGAAATTAAAGAGGAAAAAGGAGAACCTTCAGAAACAGTGTTAAAATTGTGTTTGCTTATTATAGTAGTAGCAGTTTTTTTTTCCTTGATGTGTGGATTTAGTTAAAGATTAATCTACCAAACTGCCTGGAAGTTGACAGGACCGTGCTATTTGATTAATGCAATCAATACAGAGCAGAAAAGACCATTTAATCTCGCCCAAACCATATTCTGCCACGTCTAGTCTCCTGTCATCAGATTATTCTTGTTCCTCTACGTACCTTCAAGCACTGAAATCTGAACACCACCTGGCTTTCAACTTCTTCTTTCCCCCCTCCAGCTGAAGTCTCTTGCTTCCAGCAACGACCTGACCCTGCCATTCCCTGAGTACAGCTGTCTTGTAAAGGTGGGAGAATTCTGAATTCCACAGGTGAACGACAATCTAAGGAATGAACAGCAGATGGATTTTGTGAACCTGTTCTCATTATTTTTTTTTTGCGTAAATGCTAATGGAAATTAAAACTTGTTTTATGATCGCAACATGACACACCTCCATGTGGTTGGCAGCCTTCAAGAGAGGTGTTTTCATGTCAGCTCCGTGTGTTTTTAAAGTGCTCTGACTCCCAGATAGATAGCTGTACCAGTTTCCAGCCTTTTTCATCAGCTACAGTGAATAACACACAACAACATATTTTGTGCCTGCTGTTTAAAGCTAATTTTAAATTCCTCCTTCCTGTCTGTAAAAGTGTGAACATCTCTATCCCTCCCAGGAGGCCTTCCAATGATTTGGTTGATTTCTATTGAACTACCCTCTTTCTGTCTAATGTATTCCCTTTGAACTTCTGTGTAAATAAAATGTTACGCTATGGTTTATTGCTGTGAACCTAATGAAATAACACTAGAAAAAAAACTTTAACATGTAAATTACGGCATTATATTTAATATGTTTAACTAAAATGCATTAATGTTTTATATATGCAAGAAAAGCTATGTGTTACTTTAAAACATGATGAACTTATATTTGTCTGGTTATGATGTCTTGCAATACTAGACAATCAACTTAGCTAAAAATACTTTTTCATATGTCAAAATGCCCACCCTTGAAAAATACTATCGTGCACTTCAACATTATTTCCTTTTTGGAGAAAGGGGTAAATTCTGCAGTAGAATCAGCCTGGATAATTAAAATGGGTTACTTTAGATCTTTTACCACCCAATGCTGTAGTAGCTGTCGTTCATACAACTGAATGCCAGATAAACACTATACGATACTTCCTAAGATTCTCAAGAAACTCATCATTCTCATAATTTCTTAAGAACAAGGTTTCTCTAAGGCAAACCATGCTCTCCAATAGTGAAGCTTTGACTGGAAGCCGAAGGCCAGTTTAAGTCACTAAATAGTTAGCTAATTAATGAATGTGTATTTCTAGGAAAATTGGCCATTCTGATCAACTTCATTGATGCATATCAGGAGCAAGAGATGGGGACAGGAGGGAGAAGACAAATTACAGTAGAGATATAGTTTTGCTTTCTAGTCCACTTCTTTCATACAAACTACTGAAACTTAATTGCAACGGAATAGAGGCTGTACAGGTAAGAAAAAAATTAGCTGACTCTTATATACATTCATACACACCCCCCTTAGTATAGCCACTACACTGTAAATTAAAAAAATTAAAAAAAAAAAGAAAAAAAAGGGGGAAGAAGTCTGGGACAATTTATAATGGCTGCAAAAGAACTGAAGTATGTCTGTTGCTCCAGATGTCATAAAACTCTCTATACCTAGCAACACTTATAACATTGAGTTTACCAAAAATGGCTGAAAAGCAGATATAGTTTGCATTTTCTATACAACAGGCTATAAAACATCACTTATCACAGTCCAGAAAGCACATATAGATGTGTTTTTATATAAACATATGTAATAACATATTAAGCGTGCATGAAAATTTCCCAATGATTGCATCTATGCCCTCTTGTTTGTTTTTTCATATTTTTTTTTGTGGAAATGTGCCTTATATTCCAGATTTTTGTTTTTGTTTTTGAAAATAAGGCCTCCGTACTATTTTCCTCACAACCAGAAAGGGGCTTTTTGAAAGTATTTCTACGTAAGTCTTCAGAAAAGCCAGCACTTTGTTTCAACTGCAAGTTTCCAATCACTGCTTCACTGCACCAGACGGCAAACTCGTTATGTTTGCTTGTTGAGTCACCACATATAATGACAGTCTTCTCTGACAATAAGACTAACTTACTTCTCAAGAAAGCGCTAGCACTTTGGCTAAATCCAGAATCATAGGTAGCTTCTTTTTTTCTTTTTTTTTCCTGTTTTGTTTTTTTAATTTGTTTTGTTTCATATTGTGCCTTGATGTTGTAGTAATACTCCTTGCTTTATGAGTGCGTGGTGTCATCATCATTGTCTTTCAGAAATGTTCCAGCAACATAAAGACAGGCAGAGTAAATGAAAACACTGTGGATGTTAGGGAATTTATCAGCTCCTGTTTCTGAAAAACAAGAGCGTGAAATGCTTGTTTTTAAAAACAGTCTTTCCTTTCTGATTGCATTCCCTGTCTTTTTTGTTTGTTTGTTTTTTGAATGTGCTTCATAAAAAGTAAAGTAAATAAGTTTGTATTATGTCTCAGATAAAATGAAGACTATTTCTATACAAGCGTTCTTTTAGATGTTGAGATCAGACATAGTACTCCTTATCCTTATTTTTCTTGTTTTTGTTGGAACTTTTAGCACTGTTGGGCTGTTTTTCCTTGATCACAGCCCCGTTGGATTGTGCTGAGTTACTGATGTAGTTTCGACTCTCGTCTACGTGGTACGATCCTTCGTCTCGGTTCCTGTACTTGTACATCGCATACAGGAGAATGAGGATACACAGCGCCGCTGCCGCCACGATCCCGACCACCATGCCCGTCGTGCTGCTGGATTCACGGATCACCTCGGACGAGCCAGGGTACTCCCTTCCTCCTCCTGCCCTGGTAGGGTTTGCTGTAGGTAGATAATGAAATAAGGGAGAGGTTATCAGGGAGTTTGCACGTTGAGGAGTTAAGTCACATCTACCTGCTCCAGACATGCACTTGCTAATTGCGCTCACTAGAGCTGGACCCTGTAGTACGGGTCCCAAAACATCTAGGTTTGCAGCCCTTTCCAGTTCCCTGTCTGCCAGCACAAGTAAACAGGCTTTTAAACAAGGATAAGGACAGCAAGGAAAATCTCATTTTAGCCTTCAAAAGTGTAATTTCTCCAAATGCTGTTATTAAGCAAAGAGTGCCTGAATAATCTGAAATCACAGGCGTGCCACAATTTAAATGCCAGAACACTAACATCTGGGAGGAACGGACCTCCCTCTCCCACTCCCTCCCTCTCTCTTTCTCACCTTCTGTAAAGAACAAAAAGCGACACTATAGTACTGATTGAGAAGACAGTGATGATAAGACAGATTACCAAGCAGAATGAGGGGAAAAGAGAAAAATTTCCCTTAATAATAAATGATAGCATCCAATAAGTTGGCCACAAGTAAGGTATCCTCAGCTCTCCTTTAGACTTCCTTCAGCAAGCTTTTCAATTTCTCTTTTCCTTCTAATATTTTTTCTTTTTCCCCCCCAAATTAATTATATTTACTGTTATTACTTCTAGAGGGCTATCCAACCCTACCTCCTCTTTTCTAATTCACAGAGTCCTGCTTGGATATGGCTATGCTTCAGAGCACTTCTTCACTCCACTTCTCCCATTCCCCATTCCGGCATTGATGCCAACACCAGACATTCCTTCAAGCAATGTTTTATGCCCAGAAAAACACTTTAAAAATGCCCAGAGCAAGGGCTCAGCCTTCTAAGAACCCACCTCTCAGGCCAGACTCTGGTCTCTTCAGTTGTGATACGAACTGAACTGACCCATGTCTTCAGACTGTGAAGTCTTCTTGATAGGAACTATTGTGTTGCCTGGCACATTTTGTCCCTTTGCACAGCCATGTGGAATGAAAGCTAATTCCAGGAGGAACTTCTAGGTTAAATGCTCACAGCCCACACAATGCTTATGCATTTGCCATCATCTCCTTTCTTTATTGCATTTGGGAGAAGGAGGAGAGGCAGACCTTTGTAAAGAACCACTTTAAGAGGTAATAGCTGAGATGGATCTTCCTCTGTAACTAAGCAAGTGTCATGGACAAAAATGAAGTGAGCTGGGTCTGTGCAATGTTCCTCTGACTTTAACCAGCATTTCACAGAATGACATGGGGTTGGAAGGGACCTCTGGAGATCATCTAGTCCAACCCACCTGCCAAAGGAGGTCCACCCAGAGCAGGTTGCACAGGAACTTGTCCGGGCAGGTTTTGAATGTCTCCAGAGAAGGAGACTCCACCACCTCCCTGGGCAGCCTCTTCCAGGGCTCTGCCACCCTCAAATGAAAGAAGTTCCTCCTCATGTTTAGGTGGAACTTCCTATGTTCAAATTTGTGTCCATTTCCTCTTGTCCTGTCCCTGGGCACCACTGAGCAAAGACCAGCCCCATCCTCCTGACACCCTCCCTTCAAGTATTTGTAAGCATTGATCAGATCCCACCTCAGTCTTCTCCAGACTAAAAAGACCAAAGTCCCTCAGCCTTTCCTCATAAGAGAGAGATTCCAGTTCCCTACTCATCCTTGTAGATCTTTGCAGTACCCTCTCCAGCAGTTTCCTGTCCTTCTTGAACTGGGAAGCCCAGAACTGGACACAGATTTCCAGAGTCCTGGAGGCTGTGTGCCCTCAGCACTGCCTCAGGAACACGGAAGGAGAAGTGAACCAAGGTTTCCCACCGAGAAGTGCAGAACACTCTCAATTAAGCATCCAGGCTGGCTCATAGAAACTATGGTTTAAATCATTATGCATGGCTAAAAATGCAGTCAGTAAAATAGAAATGTTAACTAGGAGTGTTTTAAAACGCTGGGTTTACAACATATCCCCAATATCAGCTTTATCAGGCCTTGCCTGCACCTAGTGTTTCCCTGGAGTGTGTTAGTGAAGTGCTCGTGCTCAAGGTGCACGGGAGTCTACCGTGGCCTAGAGTCACTTTTTTTTTGCACTGTAAAAGACGTAACAGGAAGATGCCGATTTTAAGGGTGCTCCACTAAAGGTAATGCCACAAAAACTATTTACACTGGTCGAAAAATTGCAAGAAGTTTGCACAACCAGAATTAAAAGCAGCCACCAGTGACAGACATCCACAATTGGCCTATGAATAATGAAACACAGCAAAAAAGCCACAAATCCCCAAAAGAACTAAGTTCCCTCCCCACCTTGGTATTACTCATCATTTATTTATTGGTGATTTGTGTTCTTACTGTTGAAACATCATTTCCTGGCAGTTATCCCACATAGGTTTAAAGAAGGTGACATTTTATTTGCCTGAAAGAATAGAGGCACCACAGCAAGACTCAAGAAGACTGTCATTCGTGTCAAATAGTATTTTAATTATTTCCTTTCCCCCTCTGAAAGTTCTTAGTTATTACAAGTTGGTATTTTCTATGACTACACAAGAGATCTTCAAGTTTCCTTTCAGAAGACTCTAAGATTTTTTTTCTCATTTCAGGGTAGATGCCACCTTACTAAGAGATGTGGTCTGTCCCAAAGTAGTCAGTGGCTGGCTTAGATCCTGTTTCTTCATTGGAGCTGTTGTAGAAAATGGAAATTCTTTTACACATAGGGTGTCACTTATTGTTTTACAAGAGACAATGTGTTCCAGAATGAAGACTCCTGAGCATTTCCGTAGTGAATGAAAACGAGACACTCTTATCTCACTGCATGTGATTTCAGGAAATTAATTTCTGAGAAATAATAGAAGCAACTGAATAAGCTCTGTCAATACCTGGTGGACTCACAGCTGCTCTTTCTCTTTAAAATACAGTCATTTGGGCCAAATGCCGTCAACTAACTTTACAATTAACGTCTACTAAATGATACCTAACTGCTTGATTGGAGGAAAACATTCTTTTAACACTGCAACCTAAAAAAAAACACGTTTGGAATATTTTTCAATGTTACCTAAACTCCTGCCTTTCACCTGATGGCATCCTTTTATTTTTAAGAATGTTTTCACAATTATCTCATTTATCCCATCTGTCTGAGGAATATTCAGCCGCTACATTAATGTTATTTAAACCTAAAACATTTTCAAAGCATCTGTTGCTACATTTGTTTGGTCTTCTGTAAAAGAAGCAGTTCAGCAAGGGAAATGACTTCTTGCTATTTTTCTTCCATGTACATTAAAATATCCTTTTAACCTAGAAGGGCCTTTGCAGGAGAAATGAAGGAGGAGGAAATAAGAGCAAAGTTTTACAAAGCCCGTGGGGCTGTCTGTGAGTGTTTTATGTAGGAAGGGGGAACGGAGCGCAGGCTAAAGCAAGGGTCCCGTTCTGAGACGGGGAGGAAAATTGGTCAGCCTGCACTTCTTCTGAAATCTTTGTAAATAAAACAAATCCACATCCATAACATTGCTGAAACGGCTGCCTTCTATTTAAGTAAGACCGTTATTTGAATAAGACTTGAAGGGAATTTATCTGGATATTTTTTTTTTCCCTGCAAGACAGGAACCATTGCAAGGGACAACAGGTGATCTTAATGAAGAGCAAGTGAAAATTATAAGGTTATGGAAATCTTGCCCTCCGCTTCCCAGCACAGCAGCAGAGGTACGTCTATGGGTAACCGTGTCTGCTACTCGGTTGCAGTCCCTCTTAGTGTCTGCAGCACCAAAAAAGACCCATCTTCATCCCAGATGAAGTTTCTTATTGGAAATGAGAAACAAAATACCTTTTAGGTGAATGTTAAGATTACATGTCATAAAAATTACCCTGATTATAAAGAACAAAAAGTCATCCCCCAAAAGTCCTGAAAACATCTATAATAAGTTGAGGATGGTTTGATTAAGAACAAGAAGACAATCATAAGGACTGCACTTATGCTTGGACCATGCCATAACAGTGAGAGGAAACAAAAGTCATCTTGTGGTGCAACGATCCCTTCTTCACTTCCCTGATGTGCAACTCGTCCTCTTAATAGCATACACCCAGCCTTTCTGAATTGCCTCAAAGCCCAGCTTAGAGACTGGTTTTCAAAAGCCTCTTCTACCACTTAGGAAAAAGTTTCCATGAAATAATAGCAACTGAGCACAGTCTTACATTGTGTAATAATGGATTAGAAAGTTATTATTCTTGACTGTATTGCTAAGTGGTTTAAAATTTAGAGGGAAAAATCTGACTATTTCCAGTGCCCAGTTTTCATTAATACTGTGAAAAGAAAATTGGAATTGCAGTCTCCCATGGTGTTCGTGAATTGAAATTAGCAAACTTAAAAACAAAACAAAAAACTCAACAAAGGGACCCCAAACCTGTTTTCTTTACATTTATGCCTTCCCACAAACTGTGAATAGGAAATTACTCACAATACAAGAATGTTTAACTACTGCTTTTGCAATGAGGCATGAAGGCAATTATATACAGGACACATATTAATTTTCACTCTGTGTGCTATCATTGTAGACCTGTTTGTGGTCGACTTTCTGTAGCATTGTTGGATTCTGGTGAACTGGTTTCTGAGCTCACTGCAATTTCAACATCTCATTACAATGAGTACGTCTGAAAAACAAATCTCAGAGCTTCCTTGGCTGAACCCGTGGGATAGATGCAGCCCAACTGCAAAACCAGGGTGAGGATCTGGAGAAGACTGGAAGACTGAAGAAGTCTGGAGAAGAGAAGACTGAGGGGGCATCTGATCAACGCCTATAAATACTTCAAGTGGGGGTGTCGGGAGGATGAGGCCAGTCTTTTTTCAGTGGTGCCCAGGGACAGGACAAGAGGAAATGGGCACAAACTTGAACATAGGAAATTCCATCTAAACACGAGGAGAAACTTTGAGGGTGGCAGAGCCCTCGAACAGGCTGCCCAGGGAGGTGGTGGAGTCTCCTTCTCTGGAGACATTCAAAATCCACCTGGACGCATTCCTATGTAACCTGCTCTGGGTGGACCTGCTCTGGCAGAGGGTTGGACTAGATGATCTCCAGAGGTCCCTTCCAGCCTCATGTCATTGTGTGGTTCTGTGATCTGCTCTAAACTTGCACAAGAGACTAAGATCAAGCCAAACCTTGGTCTGAATACCTCAAGGGTATCTCAGCCTGCTCCCTTCCTACCCAGCCTCAAGTGGCTCTCGAGGGGAGGCAAGAACAGGCTCCCAGGGGAATGCCCATCAAGGATTAAGCTGCTGTGGGAGGGAAGTAGTAAGAGGTTGTTCCACATGTGGCTGCTACAGCTCAGTGACAAACTTTCTTCAGACTTGGAACAGTCTATATGCAAAGCCAAGATCTAATCCACATGACAGAGGTACCATGGCATCATGACTCAAAGAGCATGGGAGCCAAGACCTGCGCAGACACCACACTGCGACGTGGTGGAGAGCTGTGGTGCTTGTGAGCTCACTAGCTACATCTGCCATCTCGAACTCACCCCATTGCATCTGTTCCAAGGAATCTGTCAGATGATCACTGAGTTTGAGGGAACAAGGCAATAACCTACCTTCAATATTCTTTAAGAGAAAATTATTAAGGAAACTGTTCTACTCTGTACGCAAACGCAGGTTCTTCACTTGCTAGAAATTCAAATTTTGAAGGTTCTCAGGAGGAAACATATAATGCATTAAAATACCTCTAAAGCGATGTTAACAAACTTAGCTAGTCACAGTCCAGCAGCAAAACACCATCCACAGCTTAAAATATTGCTTTCCTTAGAAGCTAAACATTATCTCTGCACAGAATATAGCGCTTATTTCCATTTCCCATAGATTGCCTTGAAATAATTTACAAATCCTACCAACTCCTTAGGACTGCAGGCTTCGCAAGTAACATTTTTTTCCTGGGGTGGAGAGGAGAGAGGGTTGTTGTCTCATTTGTCTTTAAATGTCAACAAAAGTCTAAAGGGAGATAGGTTAGTTGGTAGCAAAGTGACGAGTGATAGAGCATATAAAATCAATAGTTTTTATACGTTAATATGCTCTGCAGAGCTGAGGGGAATATTTCACACAGTTTAACATGAAGGTTTTGTGAAAACATTTTCCACAAAACTAAATTTAATTTTAGCCAGAGTGGAAAATGTAAAACAATATATCACTTAATGTTTTCAGGAGTCTTCATCACTGTGCTCTTACTCTACATTTTAACGATTTCGGTTGTATTGCTCCTCTTTTAGTATTCTTCCTCTCCCAATCTGGATCCCTTCTCCTTTTAGGAGTTCAGCTCTCAGCCCTACCTCTCCCTGCTTCTACAGTTCTCAGGCATTTTTGCACCTCTGCTTCCTTCTTTTTTTTCACATGGAGTAATTTATCCCGGTTTTGTGTGTGTTCTGGGAAGTCTTTGGTAATTTGTCACTTTGCTTCAGAAATTTTGACTGATCAGCAGAGTCACTGGGTGGTCTAGATTTTAAATGGAAATACTCCTAAATGGGAAAAAAAATTAAATGCTTTTGCAAATAAGGGAACACAAGGAAGACAAACCACATATATTACACTACTGATGGCGTCTTTTCAAGCTAGAGCTAAGCTGCTGTAATTGTGGGGAACCAATTAAGCCACCTAAACCAGTATCTTTTGTTCAGTTAGCTGCCAGCAGCTCTAGCTCCCTCAAGACTCAGGTGAACACCAGAGTCACGGCAAGAAAAGGGAGAGAGGCACCAGAAACATAAATTTTTGGTGGCAGCTAACTGTAAGCTCGGCTTCATTGTACCAAACCCTCACAGCGTTAGCGACAGTGACGTCTGGTCCCACTGGACTTAGTGAAAGCTTTGCCACTGAGGTTTCAGTGATTGCTATTGTTAGCGTTATAATCTCATTTTTACAAAGAAAAAAACAAACCCCAAAACCACCTAGTCTAGGAGCCAGTTTTCTGCAAGGGAGTACCAAAATGTAGTTGTGCAGGCTGAGGAATGGGATGGCTGGGCCTGCGGAGCAGGGAATGACTCTTGCTGTTTGCAAAGAGCTGGAGGCGCAGACACCCACATCCAGCTTTGCAGCCGTGGGAGATTCCCCGGCTGCCTTCCCTCACCGAGCACCTACCACACGGAGAGATGAATGCCTGTGCCACGATCATCACACATATGGCTTGAATGTTGGAGCTGAAGGCAGGCAGCATTCAATTTGCTCTACATACTGTCCCCAAGTCAGATCCGTAACTGACAGCGTTGATGAAGTTCCCTGGAAAAGAAGGGGCCAGGCTTTCCCCTGCGCACACGCTGGAAGCGCCGCTGCCACAAACACCAAACTACACCCCTAAATAAAGGCTCGGACACAACTTGTAGGTATACCTGTGCTTCTTCAGCCTGAATCCTATCACTGCCAACACCTTCTGGGGCTCTCAGGGGGTGGAGAAAAAAAAGATAAATGGACTTCAGGATTGATATAAATTACACTTGATGTAATTAATGTTCTTTTTCTCGTGATAAAAGTATTAAAATTAATAAGATCACCTTGTTTTTCTTTGCTTCCCTCGCCATACTTCATAAATAAACAACACCTGTGTCTCTGACACAAGGCACAAGGAAAAAGACTGAGATATCTATAAAGCTTTGTCTTCTTTTGGAACAGGATTCTCAGGATCTTGCTGATTTCAGCTTTCCTTTCATTTATCCATTTTTTGCAACTTTCTAAAGGGTACGGTCATAATATGTGCTGTATCTAGATCAGAACTTACTGTTTAAGCCAGCTTACATTCAAACTGTCCAAGTCACAAATCTAGACCACAGCTCTTAAGAGAAGTGCTGGTTTTGAAACCTATGGGCCAGAATAGCATGTCAACACAGCAGAAGGAGGTTTCATTCAGGTCTTTCTATAGTTAGAAGAAGGCAGCCTAAGGTTAGACTATTTCAGGTACGCACATCCTCATTACAGGGTACTTGTGCCTTGCATTTTCCCTACCTGTTTATGAGCAATGTGCTTCCAGAGCACCCAGTTCTCAGGCTTGTCAGCATTCACCTGCCACCTTGCAGGCTGCCACAAGACTAGTCACACGCTGAAAAAACCCCAGTGTTTCCACCAAGGTTTAAATTAGGTGTTAGCAAGGGGCTGAAAATTAGCAACAACGGTCCTACTACTAGGTATGGAAGAGCTAATGAGAATTCACACTGTACTGATTGCTAGAAAGTACCAGCAAAAAGTTTACCATTTGCCCTTATCTCCTTTGTCTGCCAGCGGGGTGAGCAACCTTTTTCCTGCCAGCAGCCTGTTAACATGGCAATTAATTGATAAGCTGGAGCTGGCACACACCAACCACGTCGTAACACTGTATTAATTGAATTTATCAGGTATTGCAAATGGTTAGGGAGCAGCACAACGCTTGGCTTGCACACCTGTAACCCCCCTGCTGGAACGCAGGAGATCTCTGCTGCAGAAGAAACGCTGGAGCAGAGAGTGCCCGCTGGCATTTACTGTCCCCACGGTCACCCCAGGCCAGGCTGGATGGGGCTTGGAGCAACCTGCTCTGGTGGGAGGTGTCCCTGCCCGTGGCAGGGGGTTGGAACTGGATGATCTTTAAGGTGCCTTCCGACCCAAACCATTCTATGACTTAACTCAGAGAGTTCAATCTCTGCCCCGTGTCCCTCCTTGCAGTGCAGTCTGCTCCCCTCTTCCTTAGAAAAATTGTATTTTTGGGGTGGCTGCCTCAGAGTCCCGTCTTTCTGCCTGGTCCTTCCTCCAAATACCAGCTGAAGTAAAGCAAATTTCTCACAGAAATGTAAAGACCTGATTTAACACCGCAGTGTTCAAATTTTAATTGAGAGAAAGGCCTGGTATGGAAGTTGAGCAGTACGATGTCAATTCAGGCCAGTATTTTGGCTATAAATCTTTTTATATCTTTGCAAAACATTGTCTGTCTCCTACTACCATGTCCATAAAACAAAGGATGATAAATGGTCCTGAGGAAAAGGGGTTTTTTTACACAGAAAGAGGCAAATTCAATGCATATCCATTACAACGAAGTAGTTTGGGTATTGCCAGTGTCTAAAATACAGTATGCGAGAAAATAACTGCACTAGATGGAGCCAATCAAACCAGAACAAAGGGGTGCTCAAGGAACACAATGCACTTCCATTAGTCAAGGCACCGTCCTCTAATTTCAAACCAACCAGAAAACCTCGCTTATTTATGCTGCCGATCTACGCGCAGCTTTCATTCAAAGTGTAAACTTGATTCAGAAGACCAATTTTTAGGATTATAAACTTTAAATTAGGATTTTTAAGCAGATTGCCATGAAAATTAACGCAACATGTTTCAGGTTCGATCAGTTTTTTACTTCACCTTCGCTCAAGCAAATCCCTTTCCAAAATTCCTTATTTAATGAGATAAAAGTCTCACTCAAGTCAGCAAATTATTTAACTGTTTCTCAAAACCTCAGATTTGCAATTACAAATTTACTTTTTTTCTGCATTTTTCAACCAACGTCAGTGTATGGAAACCCACCCATGGAAAATGTTTTGAAAGGCCACTTAAACTTTATTTGGCTTTACTTAATTGGTTTCAAGAAATCTAATGTTTACAAAATAACCTGAAAACCAAATTCATTTCTCAGGATGCAGATTAGGACAGGTCAGTGATGGTTTTCTCACACCCTACTTCTATATTCTATCTGTATTCTATTACGCTTGTATCCCAAATTGGAAAGAACATGCTTTAGAAGACAAAAAAGAGACTGTTCCCTGTCGGAGTTCAGAAAACTTCAACTGCGATGATCAACATGTGCCATGTAATGGGTTATATCTGACTTGGCATTTTAAAAAAGAAAGATTATTCACATCTAAATGAACAATATTGTTTGTATCTTGAAATATACAGAAAAAAATCCTTCATGATAATTCAAAACCTTTTTTTGGGGTGTGTGTGTGTATTTTGCACCCTATTCTCTAGTTAAGTGATTCTTTGAATTTAGATTAAGAAGATCTATACCTGTTTTGAAAATGGTGTAAATATTTCATAGTGAAGGTGCCAAGGTGCACACATCTTTATTTCTGTCTGAGAACTAAGAATCACAAAAGATACAGAACTGCCTAGAACCTATTTTCACATATTAGGGATACGTGCACAGAGACTGGGACATAATTGTTTGTATTATTGAAAATCTTGAATATCAGTCTTGAAAATCAGGACTGCTTTGTTTAAGAGAGCACAGTCATAGATCCAATTTCTTTTTTGTGCGTGTGTGTCTGACAAAGCCACTGTATTAGCAATCAATTAATTCCTTAAGGTCTATGTAATACCTTATTCGGTAATTTTGTACTTTGTTAGATTTATTTCCTTTGGGGGGGGCAGTCATTCTGGACATATCTCACTCTCTGGTTAACGCCGAATGGTCTGTAGTGCAGATTCTTCATCTGGGAGTAGCAAAAAGAATAGGTCAAGCAACCGCTTAGATGCTAGGAACAGTCTTTCCTGCAATCCTTTTTCTAGGGAGAGTTAGGAAGATAGGGTCTAAAGAGCATATACCGTGGGGAGGGAGAGAAAAAACAAGAGAGAATGAATACGAAACAGATTGTAAGACCGAGAGTTTCCCCAAACTAATCTCAAGGCCATATTCCTCTACCTCGGCATGTGCTGTGTGAGAGTAGAGTTCTCCTGCTGTCCTCCCACCCTGGCCCCACAACTGCCATCCCTACCTCTCACCTGCTCCCCACTCACCTCCTCCAGCTCAATCATCTCATGCAGGGCTTGCACGCTTCCCCTGACTGACTGACGTGAATCAAGGGACACGCCATGTTCACGGACATTGGACTGTCCGTGATCCAGACAAGCAGTGACAAGTTCCAGGTGGGTCAGTGGGGATGACAGGTATCGTCCACGTGCGTTTGTCAATGAGAGCCATGGAGCGCCTGGTTTGCTGCTCTGCATCCACATCCCAGTCCCAGTATCGCAGTGGGATCACGTGTTTCAGCTTTGCCTGTAAATACCTTCAGAACTGAGTCAAAAGTTCCCATCTTTAACAGAAAGAAAAAAAGCCGCCTTCTTTCATTGGGCCACCTCTTCTGGAGCACTAAGTAGCGTGCCCATTTTTCTTGAATTATTGTTTATAAAATGACTAAATTTCTTTGAACTACTAGAAACATTACCATCAGGTTTTGTCTATGCTGTGGAGATGTCTGACTCCAGACCACTGAACATGGATGGAACAGCAGCACTAGTAATTTTCACTTAATTTCTCTGAACAAGAATGGTCTTTTCATGTTTGAGGGCTAATGGTTTTAAACTGAAAGAATTTAGATGAGATCTTAGGAAGAAATTCTTTGCTGTGAGGGTGGTGAGACACTGGAACAGGTTGCCCAGAGAAGCTGTGGCTGCCC
>JAOQGH010000023.1:9680330-9692300 GCA_025769975.1 Gallinago jamesoni | reverse complement strand
GCAACCTGGTCTGGTGGGAGGTGTCCCTGCCCAGGGCAGGGGGTTGGAACTCCATGATCTTGAAGGTCCCTTCCAACCCAAACCATTCTGTGATTCTGTGATTCTCTGTTGTCTGCACGTATCTGAAGCATGAAATAGAGCTTTAGGTAGTGCCATACAAATAACCCCAGTATTTACATGGGGAATGTTTGCTTTTCTTATCCACATTACTGAAGTCCAACTATAGCAAGATAACGCGTGGAACACGAATACCCCCTCAGAGTTCACACACAAGGAAATCCGTTCATCAGTTACACACCACTGGAGAGGGTCTGGTGCAAGTTAACAGAGAGCTCTGTATGACTGATAGCAACCCGATGTCCATACTTCTTACCACTCTTAGAGCACAGCGAGCCACTGATATTACGCTGTTAGAAAACCATCATGCTCAGGAAAAAAGCTAGCTCCCCAGTTTCTATCCCCAGTCAGCCTTCCAATATGTCCATATCACTGTGACTGCCATTAATAGGTGCTGGAAAGCATTAACCTCTGCTGTCATCTCTGTATTAAACCTCTCTTTGAAACCCGTACCTTCAGCAAGGAGTATCTACTTAAATTTTTCATATTTTAAAAGACACGATTACCTAAAAATATCTTAATTTTGTCCTAAAGTGTGCTGTTAAAAGAAACTTTAAATAATTTCATGTCGGTCACAACTCCCCTGTGCCAGTTGAGGTTACAAAAGGAAAGGCTGTATAAGAATGTGAACACCACCACTGCCACCAAAATCAAACAGAACTCATGTGATGAGTCACAATTCTCAAAAGTATGGAAAAATGACTTGTTAGACTGGAAGAAAACCCTTTCAGCACATGCTATTGTTGTCAGTGGCTCCCGACATAGGGAATGTATGAAAATTCTTAGGACTGGCTGAAAAGCTACAATTCTACTCAGTATTCCCATGTTTCAATGATGTGGCTGGTAAAGAGTAGAGATCAGTGTTGGTACCATTGATCAATTATCATTTTTAACCTCATTTTCTTAGATAATTTAGGAAACAAATCCTTGATTGAATGCAAATGAGAAATCCCTTGTTTATAATTCACAGTGACAGACAGTAAGAGCTCAGACTACTGACAAGAAAGCGGTTCAGTTCACAATAAAATAATTTGGAAAAATGCAACATTTGCTTTCTGTTGCTTTAGGGGGAGGCTTTATGATTCATAAAAAAAAATAATCTTAACAACTATTTTAACTTCAATTGTAAGAAAATTATTCTATATCTGAAGCCTCTCAGTTCCTTTATGTATAGACACGGTAAGAGCTATCACCTGGAAAGTTTGTAAATAAAGCATAATTTTCACCCAGACACGTCTATATGTATTTCAGCTAAACATTTAAAAAGGCTGACTCGAGGCAACCCAGCAGTCTTTCTAGTACTGGAAATGCATATAGAACTACAGGTAATTGGACTGAGGCACAAATATTCCCTTTATGTCTCGAGCCATAATGAAGACAGTAGCCCTATGAACTAACTGTAATTTTCCTTTTCTTTGTTTCAGCTCCTTGCACTAAGAACTGCATGAAGTGCATGACACGGGGCACTCTCAGTGACGTATAGATTACAGGAGTCACTCCACCTCCCACTGCAATGTCATCTTGCTGCCAGGCACACCGGGAATGCCGTGCAATAACTGGTGACAGGCAAAGAAGAGCAAAACTTCTGACAAGGAGCGTAAATCACTCACAGCTCTGCCCATTGGAAGAACTGATTATCAATTCTGAGAGCAACCCCAAACCATCACAAGGCGTTTGGGAACGCCTGGGGTCCTGTCCACTTCTAGCCACCCTAGTCACCTCAAGCAGTGGCTTGCTTGCTCTCCCTTGGTGATAGCGGTGTTTTGGAGGTTTTGACTGTCGCCAGCCGTGTCCTGCGGTGCAATGAGCCTGACCAAGATGTAGGAAAATCACCACTTGCTCAAAGATCAGTCCATAAGCAGCTATCATTTTATTAGTCCTTACTTAATAAAACAGGAAAAGAACCGATCCTATTTCTCCCTTGGAATCAAGAATCGGGGCTAAAAAAGGTAACTAATGCTACCAGGTGGTACCCACCACTGATCTCTGTCCTGGCTAATGTTATTTTCTGGCCTGAGAGAACGAGTACAGGACCAGATCTGAGAGCAACCTAACACTGTCCTGGGAAGTGGAATCCAAGAGCTGCCAGACAAACGCTGATCTAGAGATGATGAAGTATTTTATTTGGCTGCAACGTAGGAAATTCTGTTTGTACAAAGACACTACTTTGAAAAATCTTGTTTCTACAAGACTGTTTTTTCACTTTGAAAGTTGTCTTAAAACCTCCTAAGACCATCGAATACCATATATTCTTCCTTTAAGACTGCTAAAACTTCTATTCCTCCCACTTCTGCTGGGGCCACCAGAACAGGTTTTTAACCAAAATTCTAATTTAAACTTATGTCAAGTCCCGAGTTTGAGAAGGATTTAACTGTGATTTGCAGGAAAAGAACTGTGCATATGCTAAAAACTGTAAGGCTTTCTTCCCTGGTCTAGATTTCCCTGCCATTAAATTCAATGATTTCACTTCATTTGACCCAGTCTGGCCCTCTCTGTGTTTTGGAAGGTTCCAGTAGCTACAGAACGGCTAGATAACAGCTAACAAATAAAGTACCAGCCCAGTGTAACAGGAACAGATCAGGTGTGTGGCACAAATGCTCACTGACACTCTGCAGAAATCTGAGCCCCTGCAGAGCCCAGGAAAGGCTGGAACAGCAGCCCTGACGTGCAGAATGGCTGTTTGTCCAGCCAGAGTTTTATAACCCTTGACGTAAAATTAGTAAATTATCCCAGGTCCTTTTTATTTTTTTTTTGTTTGGATAGGTCGCCACTAACATTTTTCATAACTTGTCTACAAAATGAAAAGGCTTTATTTTTTCCTCTATGACATGAAGCTGAGGAAACATAAATAATTATTATCATCATCATTCTTCATATTGTTATTAGCATGTAGAATGGGAGAGGGGAATCTGGAGAGACTGTGAAAGCAATACGTGTTGCCTTACTATACAAAAGCTAACACAAACAAAATATGTTGACTAAATTTTGCACGCTAATAAATTTGTTATGACTTCATCCAATTACGGAGCATTTAGCAGTTTGTATACCACAATGAAATCTGCAATTATAATTTCTGTGACTTTATGTTCCAGACAAGTTGATGGGATTGCTGCTTAGCAGCTCCTAATCTGGTCTACGTTTTTATGTCCCCACATGAAATTTGTTGCAAATTGCATCTTTCCATTTATTATTTAGGAGACAGGTGCACAGAAAGCGAAGCTGGTGGTGGCAGACCGAGACTTGTTACCACTACAAACTGCAACATATTTACCCTAGAAAATAAGCTCTATTTTAAGCATAAATCTCTCTAATGAGTAAAAATCTAGCTAAGCGGTATTTTCTATGAGATATAGGTTTACCATATTCAAACTGTGTGTTGAATAGGCTTTCATTTTGAGCTGAGACCTTTGGTTAGAAATAGGCATGTTATGGGCAATCATCACATAAATAGACAGTTATGGCTCTGCCAATAAAACTGAAGGGCTCTGGCCATCCCTTGAATGAAAAATGTCGACCTGAGAGCATCACCTCTCGTGCTGGGGTGGATCCTTTTGCTGACTGACCACCAGGCAGCAAGAGAAGAAATCTAGGGGGGTCTCAGGCTACGGCCTCTGCAGTGGAAACACAACAGTAAGGTGGTCCTCATTATCACATATTTTGCCTCCTAGAAGTATCTGTTGGGAAACATAAGCTTCACCAGCACCAGTGAGGGTGTGGAGAAGGAACTCTGGTTTGTGAAAAGGGTTTCGGGGAAAAAAAGCTGAACTGAGCCATGGGAAGAACTCAAATAGAGAGGGGGAAAGGAAAAAAAAAAAAAAAAGATTAATCTGTCACTGTCGACAACATTACGCGTTTCTCTCTTAAGTTCCAGCCGAGCGTTAGGAGAAGCTCCAGTCCAGCGTTAGGAGAAGCTCCAGTCCAGCTGGAGACGGAGCAGTAGCAGTGCCTACAGGACTACCCTTCCTAGGACTGAGTGAGCGGGCTCAAACAGCCTAGAGAGAGACAGACACGCTGCAAGTGATGGCTTCGGGAGCACCTGTGCTTCATGCTATTTCAAATGTAAGGAAAAGACAAGGCCAATGAAGAGGCAGGCAAATTAATAGCTTTTAAGAGTTGGGAGTGGGAGGACAAGTGACATTTTGATGTGAAGAGTGACACGTAAAATGATCCAGACAATCGGGAATACGGAGAACATAATTCCTGTGCCAATCCAAACTTTTTTTAAAAAGCAGTAGCAGTTGGGCTCCAAAAAATAAAACGGTAAAGCCGTTCTCAAATAAACAAAAATAAGAAGCATAGCTGGGTGACGAAAAGCTAAACCAAGAAAGCTAAACACCAGGGCATAAAGCTAACGGCAAGGTTTTGGTCACAGTTTGGACAGAAATGATAACCTGTCAGCAAGCTTCATTTCCCCCCTCCCACTGCGGCTCCCACCAGGTAAATGAGCGTGTTGTGTGGCCCCGGGACCGCCGAGCGCTGCAGCCCCACAGCTGAGCTTCAAAACAACCGCACAGAATTAGGAGAATTACTCTGAAATTTCTCTGCCTTTCGGCAAGCTGTGCAATTACATTTCTAATACATCCCCATACATCTGAAGAAGGCTTGGGAAAATTTTTTAGCGCTAGGTAACTAATGTATTGTTTTACAGATGCCTTATAAATTTAAAAAAAATATTAAAATTACCTACATTTGTAGATAATTTTTTTTGTAGATAATGTCAATTTGCCTACAAAACAGCACTGCCTGAGTTAACTAAAGCAAGGTAGCAATTGGCGTGGATGAGCTCAGAGCCTGTGAACTACTGCATTGACTTGCACTGGACAAGACAGTCTTGTTAAACTCAAGAATTTGAAAATTCTGCAGGGAAGAGCAGAAAAAAAAATATCCTGGAAATTACTTTTCAAACTTTCAAAAAAGGGATTCCTATCACAATTCCTAAATAACTTGCTCATGATGTCTGGGACTTCTGCAAGTGAAGTGTCTTGCTGAGAGATATAAAAAACGTGTAAGGTGGGTGTATCTCTTGTTGCTCAGTTTTAAGGATGGTCGTTCCATCTCATGGCATTTTGAAAAACACTCTGAAATTCTTTTATTGGAAAACAAAAGAAACCAACTCCAAAGTGTTCTCATCAACTCTATAAATATCTTGGTTCCTTGAAGACCAGGCCCATCAAACACTGAGATAAGTCATAAACGTCTCTGCCTTTACTTAAATTTAAATAAATGATTTTTGCATGTGGGCATTAGGTTATGTGACTTCAAAAAGGAACCATGCATCTGCAGTTGAAGCAAAATTGCATCTGTTTTAAGGCAAATTCCCTTAGATGTATTCCCCGGTCCCCAATTAGGGTGTTGTACTAAGATGCCTTAGTTTTGATTTGCATTCATATGCAGGCCAGTCTCAAATTTCATTGATTTCTACTTAAACTACATATGGTAGTACACAACAAATTTATCTTAATTATTTTACTATTAACGATTATGGCAAGTACGGAATACTACCATATTAACTAAATCACCTGATAACAGGAATGCTACCCAATAGAACAGAATTCTCATGAGTAAGAAAAACTGAGATCTATTTGGTACCAAGAAAAGGTAAAAGCTAACCCACACAACAAAGAAAGCAGTAGTTCCTTTGACATTTGGGATTTTTTAAAGCTTATAGAGCAACATAATTCTTCACATTATGAAGTTTCACTCTCCTTTCACAGCCACGATAAGCATTTTTAGAGAAAATATGTAGCTTTTAATTGAATATGAAGATAAGTAACAAATTATATCAGAAAGAAAAATCAGTACCAAATCTCCATTATTTAGTGGGAGTACGAAAGACATGGCGAAAACACTACAAAATTTTTTTCCATGGAAAATAATAGACTGTAACCATTTTTCATTTCTATTCAGAACCAAAACCAACGCTCTGAATAGTCTTGGCTTGGAAAAAAGCCATAAAATAATTTCATAATTGAGACTGCTGTATTCTATGTCTTGAGGTTTTTACCATCTATACAGTATTTCATCCCATAAACAGCAATACGAAATGAACTCTGCTTCTACTACTGAGATAATATGACACTTGAAATATGGTACTTTTATCTTATTTGGGGGAAACACTTAGGCAATGAGCTTTCCGCTAAATTAAGTTGTCCCTTTTTTATCTCAACACCACAGTTGCAGGGGTCCCAGAATGCCCTTCCCAGTCCAGCCTCAGGGCCTTGCTTCAGCTACAACCTCACTCAGATCACAACTACATGTAGAGCAAACTCTGCCTCTCTCCCTGCTATGTACGAAAGGACTGGCCCGCTAAATAGCATTCTGGGGATTGAAGCATGCAAATATGAAATAAAAGAAAGTAATAAAAAAGTTGACTAACCTAACCCACCTGAGCTCGGCTCACAGGGATCGATGTCCTCATCATCGCTAGGACATTCAGCCGAGGCCACCAGGATGTCATCTGTGGTCTGCAAAGAAAATAAAAGTCAAATAGATATATTTTAATTGACTGAACATGTTTTAAGATTCTCACTGGCATCTTTTTTATTGCACAGATTTATGCAAGGCTCAGAATATTCCCGACTTAATATTTAATGGCACAGTGACATTCGCCAAGTCTGTATTAACGGGACTTTGCTTTTCAATTTGCACTTGCCAGTTTTCAGAAGAACTGTGTTAGATACCCAGTGAAGGCACTTAAACATTTTAATATTTTTTTGTAATAAGAACAGAAAGTAGAAGGATAGAATGCATATATATTGAGGCTACTGGTCTTCCCTCTTTATCTCCAGTACCTCTACTGTCATATTGCAGAAAACAGTGAGAGCATTAAAAAGGCAAATCAAAATATCAAAATCCCTGCAACTGTTAGAACCATCAGAAATGTAGTGATGTTTTCTCCATTAATTGCACTTCTTAGATATAGAGCCAAAAAAAGAGGAAAAGACACAAACATAACTCTCGTTGAGTAGAAAACTATTAAATGAAAAGAAAGTCAAGGAAAGAAAAACATAAATGTATGCGGCGATAGAAAGTATCATCCTTATCACCCTTTCTTAAATAAGTGAAAAGATCCTATTTTCTTAAATAAGTGAAGTATTTCCTGAGTGCTCCACTTCCTGAGAGGCTCTAGGAACAGCTGTCCAAACCAGACAATTCTTTGTATAAAGAAAACAAATCAATCAAACCCAAGGATCAAACCAGGGGACATACGATACACCGTGCAAGAAAGAAAAGGAAGCGGGGATGCCTGTCCACCGCTGCCTACAGAGCAGGAACAAGGAGATACTCAATGAAACACAGGCAATCAATCTGAACCTGATAAAATGAAATACCTTCTGCTCAAGCCACCTCTGAGAACAGTCATTTAGAAATGTAATAAGAACATCCACAGTTATTAGGGGAAATAATAGCAGGGAAATATAAACTGTCATGCTCCTGGTCATTTCTCAAGCAATTACTAATGAGGTTAGGAAGAAGCTTCTCCTATGGGCAAGACATTTCATAACTGCCCATTTCAAGCTTCTGTTCACCTCACTGAAGGGAGTACACGGAGAGGATAAGAAGACTAGGTGATACTGAAACAAGAGCCTAAGGAAATGGGCAAAAAGCCCCTCTTGGAGTGAGTGATAAACATCCCAATTCACAGATACAACCCATTTTGGTAAACGTGAAATACTATTTTTTTTGTGTGTGTGTACATAAGTATAGGAGAAGGTCATTACAATACATCAAAGCTTTACTTCATCCCATTGAGTCTGCACGTGTAAAAATGACTGAACCCTAACCAACATTGTTTGTCATTATTATTCTAACTGAAGTTTTAAAGCAAAGCATATTACAGTAATAGGCTTTTCTTTGTCACGCTTCAAGAATATTAATGAACACAGGCTTTCAGCACTTCTCTGAAGTGGGAAAGTGATACAGGAATACATTCATTAATATGTGAGGCATAACAAAGAAAAGCCCATAATAATAATATTATATTTTACAGGTAGAAGTCTGAGGCGTAAGAGAATGAAGTAACTTGCTGAAGATAACCAAGAAGTCTATAGACAACAGCTATCTCACAGTTTGACACCATAATGACAAAAATGGACTTTCTTTGTAACTGACACAATTTATAGGTGGGGAAAACCACTCTGTAAATCTGCATGGCTGCCAAAATGAGCTGTAAAAACCACAACCAATAAAAAGTATACAAAAGAGCAGCATGCATCTCCCAAACAGTTTCAGTTTGGTCAGTAAGCCCAGAATGTTGCATTTTTCCCCCTGCCCATAACCCTGGAGAAGACACTAGACTTCCAGGACCTGCAGGCAGAATACTGAAGAGTTACCAATTGATGACCAGGGAACTGTACACAAATACCATTCCCATGAGAGGCATACATAGTAGTCACAGCAAGGAATCATGTTCTGTGAGCCCTGGGGAGGGCTCTTTAAAGGTGCTTTGGGAGACGCAAGGATGAGCGACCTTGTTGAGGTGAAATGATCAGATGGAGTTATCGACTTAATGCAGCGTCTCTGATTTTTCTTGATATAGGATAGTATGGTCAGAGTTTACTTAAGTAAACATTCAAAATTACCAGAAAGAAACTATGGAAAAATCCTACACTTTAAGTATCTTAATGTATGAGAGATACTGCTCAGTTATTTGTAAGAGGGAGCATCAAAACTGTCTTTAAAAAGCGACACTAATTCCAATCTCTGGAAGGAGCATTCGCACTTCTACAAGAACAAAGGGATGTTCTTGACTGATAAAAGTGCACATATATTATAGGTACAGAAATGAATAGCACCTTAAATAAATGTGAAGACAGCACGACAAGAAAGACCTCATTAATTTCTCAGTGTATTAAAGGAAATAATGTATGTTTCAAAGTCAATACTAGATATAAAACTAATTTTGTTGCAAGCAATAAATCAAGTATCAGTATTTGAATAAGAAGGGAAGCGGTAAGGTGATGTGAAAAATGTTTTCTTCATAAAAATATGCCAGGAAGGATTCCTTTCTCCATTTCAATTAACAGATATGTGCAGCCTCCCCCTATTCTCCCCTCTCCCCAAACCCAAGTATCTCTTTCTGACTTGTATCAGAAAAAAAGGCAAAGGAGCTGTGAAAGGCAAGTGAGATGGCAGAGACCAAGCTACAAATGAAAGCCATTGGACTGCTTAACACAATTTAAAATGGGATCAAGAATTGGCTAAAACACTAGAGAATAAAAAGAATACATAAATTAAAGAAATACTTTGTGCCAGTTACCAGACTTCTTTCTCCAGAAGAGCTCTGATTGATGGGACTTCACCTGGACAAAGAGCAGTATTTAGACCTAAGGGTCTCAGGCAGCCACGGGGTACAGATAAATAATGCAGGATAAAGATATATGTTTTACGTACTGCACATTATCTCCTCCTGCTTTCTAATTTGGATGGGAAGACTTAAAGCAAATCAGTTCACCTAAGCGAATTGCAATTGTTGCTAGCACTATGGCTAATTTACAGGACACTGCTTCGAGCATTCTCATTAATCAAGGATTTAAAAGTCAGTGGAAAATCCCTTATTTACAGCGAGTGCCTAATAGGATAACATCCAACTGGTATCATCATAATACACGATCGGATTAGAATGTCTCTTGGGCAAGTTGTTCAAATTCATTCAAGAAGCGAAACTGTATGTAAGAGATTAAAAAAAAATATAAATTAAAATAGCAGGTGTACAACCTGGAAGGCCCGGCAGAATTTCTTTTGATTGCATCTTCTTTGTGTATTTTCAGAGCTTTTCAGATTCATTCTGCAGATGTGGCTGTTTGATTTAAAATGCAGTCCATTGTAATACATGGCTGCTTAAAAAGTTGGGACATCTGTTCACTTTTCCCAAAAAGGATGGCAGAAAAACCTTACAATTAACGTGCCAATATAAAAAAAGGGACCCCCAAAAAATCAAGTCTTTTAAAACCTAGAAGCCACTACACAATGCAGTTTCTGACAATTATTCATGGGTGTAAACCCTACAGGAATAAGTCTTGCTTTCATTAGTCAGGTCTGCTTGCAAAAAGAAGGACTTCAGGATTTGTCTCTTAGCCAAGAGTTTAAAATATCACCAATCTGCCACCTTGCCTGAGGAAGGAAATGGTGACTATTTCAAGAAAGCTCCTGGCCAGATCAAAAAATGATGTTCTAGTCATGGCTTAAATACAGCGACAGCCTCTAGCTGTGGATAAATATCAAGCTGCCTCAAAGGTTACTACCATGGGTTCAAAACTGGTACCAGCAATTATGGTTGTGCCCTTCTAATAGTGCTCTTTGAATGCTATGGACTTTAAAAAAAATAATTGCAAATGAATAAACAATAGAGGAGAGTAATATTTTTTTTGATTATTCAGTCTTTGCATGACTGGGCATAATTACATACAATCTTACTCAGTTTTTATGTATGAAGCCTGTTACACCTGAGGGTACCAGAGAAATACGATCTCAAAATTAAATCACCAATCTGAATTGTGCATTCATTAACAGTATAATGGATCCTGCGTATTTTCTCCTGTAGTATTCCACCAGCTCTCCTTTAAATCGTAGCACCCTACAGCTACTCTAAATATAGTTTATTCCTTTCTTCTTCAATAATATACTTTATCCCACGAGAACTGTAAGTAAATCCAAATTATACAACAGTTAAAAACGAGCAGTCCTAAATTATTACATGAATTGTAAACAGCATAACTGCTCACGACTACTGTTTAAATTATTTTAGATGAGAACCTCAACTGTGTAATCAGAACTGTTCTTATTTACAGCTGTGGCGCTTAATGACACCAGCCAGGCACCATTGTGCTCGGTGCCAGAGGCAGCTGGAAGGAAAAGGCTCTGCCCCGAGGAGCTCACGCTTTGATTTTGGACCAGCTGCAACAAACGAGCACGAGAGAAGGGGAGCAGAGGATGAGAAGGGTCAGGTGAGGATGCTGCGGTTACGCAGGCTCTGATCTAGCAAATTCTCCATCCAAAATGATGCTCCAGGACGGCAGGGAGGGAAGGCAGGAAGGAAGGCGGCAGAGGAGAGCCAGGCAGGAGCCTGGGACTGGCCAAGGAGATGGCGGAACAGATGGTGCCTGGAGAGCTCTGCCGAGCCACAAGCCTTTCCGAGGGAACTCGGTGTATTTAAAAACCCTGTCCTCCAGCAAGTGCAGAGGGGAGAGCAGCCAGGGTGGTGCAGGGAGAAGGGGAGTTAGAAAGGGAGGAGAAGTAACAAAGAAAGTTAGAAATTAATGGTAAGGTCACGGGAGCGAAGGGAACGAGGGGGCTAAAGGGGATGGCCAGGACACAAGGGAGTTGATGCCACCAGACCTGATTATGTGAAGATTAATGGGTAAGAATTTAATGACTGTTAACAAATGACTGTCTGGAAACATACTTTCAGATGTAGCACTAGGAAATTAAGCTTCTAATTCTCCTTTCCCCCTTTTCTGAAATGTTTGGTTATTTTTCTCCTGAAAAACAGCTCATTCAAATACGTGCCATTTAGTTCAGACGGAATCAACTGATTCTGATATTTGAACACAGATGTCTGCTTCAGCTCAGCAGAAGGGTATATTGCTAGAGACATGGTAGAGACAAAGGTTTCAGAAAACCAACAGAGATACACGCTCTTACCTTCTCCATTAGCTGTGGCAAACTGGCCTTTAAAAATACAGTTCATGCAATGTTTACAGAAGGGAGCTCAGAGCAGTCATTCTGTATTTTTGCACTGGACATTCGGAATCATAGAGTGGTTTGGGTTGGAAGGGACCTTAAAGATCATGGAGCTCCAACCCCCCTGCCCTGGGCAGGGACACCTCCCACCAGACCAGGTTGCTCCAAGCC
>JAOQGH010000023.1:9666301-9680230 GCA_025769975.1 Gallinago jamesoni | reverse complement strand
CTCCAAGCCCCATCCAGCCTGGCCTTGAACCCCTCCAGGGATGGGGCAGCCACAGCTTCTCTGGGCAACCTGGGCCATGTTCCAACATCAACTTCTGAGGGGGTGGGTGACTCTCCTAAAAACCAATCCCTTGCATATATTCCTTTTTCCCCCTATTTTTCTTTGAAAGGGAGGAATGAAGTAACCTAAACCAATGGGAATGCTGGTAAAAACCAACAGGGCATGAAAAATCACAGAAGAGTTCATGTGGAAAAAAATAAAATTTCATTGTTTGGGATAGGATTAACTGCACAGTTTTCTTGCCAAGGCTGTGTAACTTAAATTTAACTATCTGTGTATGAAGCAGATCTCTAGACTTGTTGTTGAAATAGCTGTAGAAAGAAACTCCAGATAGTCACATTAATCAGTCGTACTCTTCAGCTAGCTTCTCCCTGGTGTTAATAACCTCCCATGGCATGAGGCAGGTTGCTGAGAAAGATGCTGCAGTGATCCAGCAGTAATATCAGCTCTAGATGACGTGCTGTTTGGACAACCTCCTCTAAAGCAGTATTTAACCTGCTATGGGTCAAACAAGTACATGTGCATCAATTACTGCTCGTCCACCCACATACACAATATTTTCCTGGTGCTATGCTACAGAAAAATGTTATTTCTGGACACGGATATTAAAATGTTAATATTTCAAGCACATACACAATATTTACTATATCTTTTATTAACTGCTGACATATTATTACCCTCTAACGTGAAAAATACCGTAACTGAAAATCAAAACACTTTCTCAAAACTGGCTCTCATCTAATTAATACTATCATGTTATTTCTTGAATTGGTCAATGTTTGACAGTGGGAGAAAGCAAAAGCCTCGATTAGCAAGCTCCTCTCACATAAGAAATGTCTAGGATGTGATAACCACACACAATAAGGCCTTTCAGTTAATGAAACGAGTCCTAGAAAAATTAAACTCTCTGGTGTAGGTAAAAAGCTCAAGATGCTGCCTCGGGTGCCCTGAAGCCACCTGCAGCCTCTGTCCCCAGATCCCTTCAGCGATGGGAACGTGGCTGCCCCACACAGCAAAGCACAATAACCTTATTTCTGGCTTCCACCCCTCCAAAGAAAGAACAGAAATTCTACCTTTCCGTGTAACAACCTTAAAATCCACAGTATTCTTTCCATGCAGAGCAGCATTCGTATTGCTTCTCCAGCTCCTCTCCTCCTCCCAAACATCTGAATTCTCATGGGCAAAATTACCACAGACAGCGGAAATATATTTGGAAAAAGGATTTATAGTAAAATAATGTCAACAAAACCGTGTGGCTTTCCTTTAAGCTCTGAATTTGAAATTAATTGTTTTCATTCCAGTCTTAGAGCCATTTAGCTCATCTGGTAAAAAACAGAAACAAAGCTGAGAAAATCCACCTGCTGGCATAGCTACAGCTTTTGATGTGGACAGCTAGCCAGGCAGCACTGTGCATTAATCTTTAAAAACAAAAGTATTACTCATTTAAAATTGGTAAATAATCCAAATCTTTTCCTGTCAGTTCCTGTCCCTTACCTCCTGCAACACACGAATAATGTTAGTTTCACAACTAGTTAGTTTTCAATGTTAGATGCAGACCAAAACCAAGTTCTATATTAACTTTATTGATGAATGTCTCTGTTTGTATCCCCTTGTTCTTGGGAGGTGCTCTCTGGAAAATTAAGCCACTGTTTTTCCTCCCCACTTCTCTCCCTGCTAGGCAACTAATGCAATGTACACATCTCCACCAGGGTATTTTTCACTGGCCATTCTTCCACATTTAAAGGTCTTGTAAGGAGAAAGGATATTTAACCCCATACTTATTGCATAAGAGCAGGGGCTATTTTGGACTTCTCTTCTTGAAACAAGCCATTCCTGTACTAGCTGTGGTTCACAGAATCATAGAATCATATGGGGTTGGAAGGGACCTCTTGAGATCATCTAGTCCAACCCCCTGCCAGAGCAGGGTCATCCAGAGCAGGTTGCACAGGAAGGTGTCCAGGTGGGTTGTGAATGTCTCCAGAGAAGGAGACCCCACCACCTCTCCAGGCAGCCTCTGCCAGGGCTCTGCCATCCTCAAATGAAAGAAGTTCCTCCTCATGTTTAGGTGGTACTTCCTATGTTCAAGTTTGTGCCCATTTCCTCTTGTCCTGTCATTGGGCACCACTGAAAAAAAGACTGGCCCCATCCTCCTGGCATCCATCCTCCCTTTAAGTATTTTTAAGTCTTCTCTTCTCCAGACTAAAAAGACCCAAGTCCCTCAGCCTTTCCTCACAGGAGAGATGCTCCAGGCCCTTAGTCATCTTTGTGGCTCTTTGCTGTCCCCTCTTCAGCAGTTCCCGTCCTTCTTGAACTGGGGAGCCCAGAACTGGACACAGTGCTCCAGATGGGGCCTCAGCAGAGTAGAGGGGCGGGATGACCTCCCTCGACCTGCTGGTCACCCTCTTCTTGATGCACCCCAGGATGCCATTGGCCTTCTTGGCCACAAGGGCACATTGCTGGCTCCTGGTCATCCTGTTGTCCAGGTTCAAGAACTCCCAGGTTCTTGAAATCAATAGCAACCATACCATGACAGAGTACTGGGGATGGGAGTTACTGTTTCTTATTTTTTGGCAGGAAGAAGGCGGCTTACTTTTTGGAGTAATTACTTCATTATCTGACCTGAGTCTTAAGTTATAGTACAGGGTTTGGCATTTATAATAGGAACAACTGATTTTTAGCATGAATGTTGGACTCATACTTCAAAACCGTGCAGGCTGCAGTGAAGGGTGAACTGCCCGCCTTTCACACCTTTCCCATCAAGGCCAACTCACATTTTGATGACTTGTTTTGTGATGGCATGTTTTGCATGAGGAGTCACATCAGCATTATGCACATTTTACAATCACGTCAACCTAAACTTGTTCTGCAGTGCCAGAGGAATGGACCAGCCTTGAACTTCCTTCCTAAAAATGGTATGACACTGTCTTGCTAGTGATGGATGCTGAGCTACAGGTACAGCAAAAAGACCAGTTTCTGTCCCTCCTATTGGAGGTGTTCAAACAATGGGTTTCATGATTTTTATCAGAGTTAGGTTGATGGTTGGACTAGATGATCTTTAAGATCCCTTCCAGCCTAGACAATTCTATGATTCTATGATACTGGGGAGGGATGGCTGGCTGGGAATGACAAACATAAGAGCTCTTTACCATGTCTACATCACTCCCTTTGCTTCATCCTGCCCTCTCCCTCCCTCCTGCAGCTCCGTGCTCTTGGGAACTGCCCCCTGACCCCCAGCTTGATCTGCCCCCAGAGCCCCGAGCGATGCCCGTGAGGTTGCAGGCAAGGCAGAACTAACCCAATGGTATCTCGTGCTGGAGAAGAAAACACAGATGAAGAGACATGGCACAAACCTGAACTTTATCCTTGGAAGTAGGTATCGATGTGCAACATGACAGCAAAGGAATGCTAATGCACCTAACTGCACAGTGCCCAGGACGCTGTTTACACTGTGCCATGGCTTGGATGAAGACTGCATGAATGAATGGTCACATTATTTCTTTCTCATCTAACTTTAAGATTCACGGTGGTGTAACATTTCTGTTTCCAGAAATATTTTTTTTTTTTTTGCTAATTTTCATTCTGTAATTACAAATACTTCTGTCACAGATCATACTGATAAGAACAAGCCGTGCTTGTCTTCAACTTACATTTTTCACTCTTACTTCCCCCAGGTAACTAAAATAGATTGAGGACAAAGGACAAGTAATCTGTGGACTCTTTCAAAGTCACTTGTGCTCTCTGAGATTTTCTTCAGAAAATCCATATTCTTCTCTCATAACCACCACACTTCATTACAGAACAAACACAACAAAAATGCAGTTTTTACATGTGCACTAAGCCTAAAATATATGGAATGGAATGTGATTGATGAAATGCAATCCTATTAATTCCTCCTAGGCAAGAAAATAATTTTGCCTCTAACTATGACAGAAATGTTTCTGGGCATTATGCTTGTATTTTCTGATATCATTTTATTTTTAGCCATCCCTTTTGCTGAAGTAAACATTTTGGTCTCCATTAATTCTGAATGCACAAAACACAGTGGAGACTTTTGCAGGTGCTTTTTAACCCAAGGACTGTGTGCTTATTAAACTGCAATGTTACAGCAGTGATAGCATTTTAATTTATAGTCCTGTATTACCAACCACACGTACAGAGATTGCTGAATTTTTGGAATAGGAGACTTGCTGCATTTGTATTCATCTCAGTAAACTCAGGCATAACATTATTAAAGACTTCAAAAATGACTATTTGAGTCTTTGTTGGGGAAGTGGGGTTGATTTTAATTGACCAGTGAGCTGCTAACATAGGCTATTTTATTGCAACTTAATCACATGGTTTAAGGCCATTCTTAGCAAAACTTAATAAAGTTAGAGAAAAGACTGGAACCAATATTGGACACCTTAAAGATTCAGCTGTACAGGGTGCTCGACCACCTGGTCTAGACCATGCTTTTGCCAAGCAAGTTTGGACCAGATGATCCTTGAGGTCTCTTCCAACCTGGGATTCTATGATTAGGTGATTCATTTAGTTATGAATCACAGAATCTTCATGGTTGGAAAGGACCTTTGAGATCATTGAGTCCAACCACAAAAAACAAACAAACAGAAAAACCCACTAAAAAACCCCAACAAACAACCACAAACAGACACAAGCCAACAGTCTCAGGCCCTAGAGCATGCCCTGAAGAGCCACGTCTACACGTTTCTTAAATACCTCCAGGGATGGTGACTCCACCACCTCCCTGGGCAGGCTGTTCCAGTGCCTCAACACCCTGTTGGTAAAGTAATTCTTTCTAATATCTAATCTAAACCTCCCCTGCCCCAACTTCAGACCCAGTGAAAGTCCCCTTATACAGCAAAGTTAGAAAGGCACTTACGTTGAGCTCCACGTCCATCATTTTTATAGAATTACAGTACTGCCAGTTTCGTTGAGGGGCTAAGGGGGCACACTGCTCTCTCCCAGATACTCACTACTTTGTCACATTTTATCTCCCAGTATCACCAGGTTTACCCAAAGCAGGGAACAGAAAATTGAAGCTGCTTTCCCACAAACCAGTCTTTGAAATATGACTTTTTCAAGTATTAAGCAGTTGAGTTCCACTCCTAGAAATTCATCAAATGTCTTTATCTTAATGTTTTAATTTAAAAACTCAAACAACAGTGGCAGGACCAAGAAAAATACTGAAGAAATAACCTACTAGTTTTGCAGGGCCAAGAAATGTCCTATGGGACTTCACTCTGCAAGTGCAACTTGTTAATACTAACAATAGTTAGCTACACATGCACGGGAAGGAGACAATGCCTAATTGCCTTTCAATTAAAATAAGAGTTTCATTAAAGCCACTGTTTTGGAGCTACAGTTAATTAGATAGTTTCTGAAAGTGTACATTTGTCACAGAGGTATTTGGGTTTGTTAATGATGCCTTTATTTCATAACTGTCTAACAAAGGGCACTCAAAATTCAGGTGAGAAATGAGTTGGAGGGAATCAGCAACGCTCCCTGCCCTTGGGAGATGCTCTAGGTGATGGCTGTGGGAGCGGCAAGTGCTTCAGGTGGCATCATTTAGCCTTCCAGTATCTATGTACCATTAATTGTTTCCAGGCTTCGGTTTTCTTAAGTAATCACCTTCAATAAAAAGCAGAGAAAGTTTAAACCTGAGTTATTTGGGTAAGAAAAGTTCTGTGAATTCAATATAGATCACAGAATTGTGCGATACCTACACTTTGGCCTCAGCGTTTTCCATTTGGAAGATCTTGTTTGCAAGTGCTCTTAGTTTTATCTAATTAACTATTTAAAGATACATTCCAGCCCTGGTGGTACTTCTTTAAGCCTGGGTGTATCAAACCGTAAGTCTACATGCGGGCTTGCAGCGAAACAGCTCCAGAACTTCTCAGACCAGGTTAAGCAAAAATGAAAAAGAGGAGGACAGAGACATTATTTACTTGCAGGCAATTTTTACAACCATGACATTAATCAGGAGCCTACCCTTTTCATCACGTGAATGAAAATCTATTCAAAGGTGTCAGCCTCGGAAAAACGCAGGAGATCATTGGGATCTGGGACCTAAAAACACGGGCTTGCTTCAGGGGACAGGCAGTGGTTTTCCAGTACCAAGGAGAGGAGCTGAGACCTGGGAGACAATGTCTCCTGTGCTGACCATGCTGATGGCATTTGACAGTGAGGAAGAGTAGGGCAGACTCAAGTGGGAAGGAGAGAGAAATCAGGCTCGGAATAATGGCAAGATGGGACGGGATGCTGAGATGAAGGGCCAGAAATGTGTGAAAGGTATCTGAGATAAGGTGCTGGAGGATTTGGGTAGAGTAAACACTGCTTACCCTAAGGCTGGGGACACACACACCATTAGAAAGGAGAGAGAGGATGGAGGGACATAGAGTTACAGCAAACCCGAGAAGCGACACATGGAGAGGTAGAAAGAATGGGCATGGGGAAGCTTGGGATAAAGACAAAGGATGCTGGACCAGCACCTGGCAGGAAAAATTACAGGTTGGCAGCCATCAGAACAAGCCCCAAGATTTCAGCATTCCATCCTCTGTCAGCAGCTCCCTGCTAATCACTCCAGCAAAGATTTCAATGTTTCTGCAAATGTCTGGTCCATCAGGATCCATCTTAAGTCTAAGGCTCCCACTAATGGTTGTTATCTCAGCCTCAGAGACCCGCCAGGTGGATCCAGAGGCTCCAGCTGTGCCAGCTGTCTCCTGCGGGGTGTCAGTCTGATACTGCCCAGTGGAATACGTTTCTGCTGTTTGTTTTTAAGGCAACTGGGAAAACCCACACGCAAAGCAGTTGATTTGGAAAATCTGAAGCGTGAAAGGGAACAAATGCCCGACAATCAGGGGGATGCCAGAACTGGAGTCTAACACGAAGCCTTAATTCACACGCCTTGTGCCTGCACAATCCGATGCCGTCGTTAATAACAGGCTGGTACAGATTAATAACAACATATTTGAGTGTCAGCTGGCGTAAAGCTAGACAGTTCCAGAGAAACAAAATGTTCACACTTCAGCCGTCTATTTGGCCCACCATTTCTCATGATATCGTTTAAAACTGAAAGCCCAAACCCACAGGGAATTCTCTTAATCTTGTATCTGTTTAAGGCTATGTACTAATTGCTGTTCTGCCTGCAACAGGCGTGCTTCTGAGACATACGCCAAAGACGTTTCTGGTGGGAGGTAATCCAAAAGAATTGGAGTTAAAATGAATAAATCGGAGGAAGTCTGATGTTTCACCTTCATTATTACACTGCGAGCAATTACTTGGAATAGGGCAGAGAATTAAAATCCAATGCAAATTGAGAAATTAGCCATCCATGCACACCCCAGCTATCCAGTATGGCCTTATATTTGACAAGGTCTTTCCATTCTCTGGACAGAGCCTCTAAGTTATCTTTTAAAATTTCTTTTAATAAGACCTTATAATTTTATTTGGTGAAATACAACAGAAAAGCAAGGGAATTATATTTGTTTGGAGCACAAACAGAAAGGCAGTGTAAGGTTCCTCTTTAAAACTAAAAAGGATTTCGTAAGACCCAGGCTGAATCTCAGATGGGAGTCTAAATGAAGTTCTTGTTGGCACAACGAAGACATTCAGCTGGCTCCCTAAATAGGCATGCTAAGTCAGGAAAGGCTATAATTAAGCTTCCCGAGTCTGTCAGTCTTGTCTATATGGGAACGGTATTGTGATATAAATCAAGTTAATTAAAACTGGTGTAACTCCCAGGTGGATAAATTTATTCTGGGGAAAAGAGACCTAATGTTTTCTGTGTAGATGTGGAGGGTGGTGTTGAGCTGCCTCTAGCCAGCTCACGGTTTTACTTTGTGCATCAACAGGAGGAGTTGAAGGGGCCAGACTGGGCTGGTTCATCTACACTCATGTAATGGTGGCAACACGACTTTTGGGGGGCAAGTCATTGCACTCACGCTGCCATGCTCAATGTCTTTGACTGCACAGCAATCTCCACTGCACCTCAACTCTCCACGTTTAACTCTTCTCCCTGTAACAGCTATGTACTCCTGTCAGGAGAGCGCCCTGCACAACCAAAACAATGCACACCAACACAGGAGAAAATCTCAATTAAATAAGAGCATTTCAGTCCTCCTCCCACTGGCTCAGCATCGAGCATCCGGGCAGTTTGTCACTGTCAGCACACCCTGAATTCCTCACGTTGGACAGCTATCGAAAGGTCACGTTCAAGTCTCTTAAGCTTTTATGAGTCTGAGGAAGCTTCAATAACTGTCTCTTTCCCTTCAGGGAGGTGGTTTTTTTCTTTGTCCCCCACCCTTTTTTTCCTTAAACATGTAATCACTAGAGTCTCCAGATTTCTTAGGTCTGAACAAAGCTATAAAACTGCCATCACGCATTCCCCATCATTGATTTCTCATGTCTTTAGTATTCTGTGGTCTTACACAAGGGACCCGACCTCCTCCTCCTCCACTGCTGTTCTCCTGAGGTCTCTCCTTCGGAGCGTGGGACCTCTCTCTTCTCCCTAATATCACTGCAATATCCATTTTTTATAACCCCTGCTCACCTTTGCCTCCCTGCTGAAAGACTTCTAATTAGCCTGCTGGGATGATGGAAGTCCTCGCTGCCCTCAGCGCTCTCTACCTTTCTCAGCCATCGTTCAGACTCCACTGCGTCACTCCAGGGCCCAGAGTCAATTTAGTTCATCTGTTGCCTCTGCTCCTCATGACGATAACGGAGCAATACTCCTCACTTAACATCACCCATGTTTCATGAACTTTAATATCCGAAATAAACTTCATCACAGAGGAACAGATTTTGAGCTGCTGGGAAGGGACAGGAGCGAGGGCAGGAGCTGCCTGCGAAGCGCTGGGCAACCCCTCTCCTCCTGGATCAGCTGTCAAGCAGAAATGAAAGATGGTTCTCTGTCACACATGAATGTTTTACACTATAACACCAAACAGGCGAGTAGGCCTTGGCTGCTCCGTGACGAGCCCTGGGCCGTTTGGGGCACCCCTTGCTGGTTTCATCCACCAGCATAAAGCAGGAATAGGGATGCAGGATCTGGCCCCAAAAGTATCACATAAATGCAAGTTGTGTCACCAGGGTCCCTGGGTGATAGATAGCAACGCTGTATTTCAGCGCTTTGAGACAAAGAACTCCTAATGAGCAGAAAGGCAAAAACGTGCAGCAATTTGAAATAAGAGAAATGACAACTCTGAAACCTTATTTGGGTTGGTTTTTACAGAACATTAATGTAACATCTAAGCACTCAGACAAAGGGAAGGAAAAACTCCACAATTTAGGTGAGACCGCCCACAGAGATTTTCTTCACCTGACCACACCAATTTGCAGAGATTAATTGTATGGAAGGAGCCACACAATGTTGAATGTCATGATAAATGGACACTGTGACAGCAAACAATTTCCCCTAATGTTCCATTGCACCTCTCAACATTTGAAATTCAATTCCTTGGGAAAAAAAACCCCAACAAAATAAAAATTGCAAAAGCCATCAATACCCTCCCCTCACCGTTACACAGTATTTTTGACTTGAGGAGGCATTTTGTTTCACAATAAAGAAAACTTCAGGTGTGAACCCAAGGGAAGCAGATCTCAGACATTATGACAATGTTGCTATAGCAATTATTTGTGGAAACGTGACAGTCGCGTTTTAGCTCTCAAGCCCACTGCTCAGCTCACGCACGCTGTTCCTAACCAGAATATAAACTGCCTGATGCTTATTGTATCCTAATAAGATTTGTAAATTACTTATAGCGATGTACTTCCAATAACTAGGGATGGAAGAATAGTCTTTGTTACTAATATTTAATCATGTTCAGAAAACCCCTTTATATCTATGCATTCAGTTAGCTATTTCAGCTGCTCTTTTCCATGAAGTCAAAGTTATATAAATATATTCTAAAAGCAATCAATTACATTTTCTGAATTATTGTGCATAACACATTATTTAAATGGGGTCTGCTTTGAATAGCAGTTATTTAAGATCAGATTAATATTTGGAAGGAAAGGAAAAAAAAATCAAATCAAGATAAAATTTTATACCCATTCCGCATAACCGAGGGGTGTGAAAATGCAATGTTCAAGTATTCTCAAAAGCCCAAGCAGCAGATAAAGCAGAAATATCTGAATCACCCTTGCATGTATTTTGTCCATTTCATAATACTTCACTGCTCAGCTAAACTAAATCTTCCTGGGTACGTTCATTAAAAATAAATGCAATGTTGCAATGCTGGTGATATTAATGGGCAGCTTCAGGCCTTAAAAAAACCCCACCACCTCCCAGCCAAAGTATCCCAGACTTTGGGAGGGTTTAGTTTCAAAGCTACTTCAGTCTTGCAAAGCAATCCATAGACATAAAACTTGCAGCCAAGGACTAACTGTAGAGCAGACCCTCGGGGTGCTCAAGTCCCATACCCAGCCAGCTACAAGCACTTCCGTCAACCTACCCTTCTTCAATCCCCAATTAATTATATTAATTGATCTTTTAAAAGTGCTTCAGCAGCCAGAACAGGATGGGTCCTAGGAGCACATACTGCTTAATGTCACAAAGACGTCTCTGGTAATGAAAGGTCCATCCCGGTACACAGTGAGTGCCCTGCTCAGGTGAGGGCACAGGGGAACCGGCTCTGTTCTGCACTTGCTTACCACGGGGACAAAACTTCTCACCAAACCCTGGCAGATGCACAGGGAGGCAGTTCCTTAACGTTTCCTTCCCAGTGTCTGCAGCCTCTTCACTTAAATATACACATATTTAAGCCCGTCTTAATATTTTGCTTCGGCACAATGAAAACGTTGCAGCCTCCCTCCTTTGTTCCTTCCAGCCTTCTTCTGCAGCAACGCCCGAATTAAAGCAGGTATAAATATCTACTTATGCAAATTACACTCATAGATTTGGGGGGATGAAAATCTACATACAACTGAGTGCTCTCTGAGCAAAGCAATCATTTCTCTTTTATTTTTTTTTTTTTCCCAAAATAAAATCCACGAGCCCTTTTCAACACAGAAAAGTCATACTCCTTAACTCATCCGTCAATGTGTGGCGCAGCCTCGCCACTCCCTGTAGTATTTTTACAGGTAATAGAGCAAAACCGTTTTCTAAAATGCACTTGACACATGCAAATGCTCAGTCTGGAAGGACCTGCTTTGTTTCCAGTACAAACAAGCTGCCCTGCCAACCCTTAGCTTTTTAATTTTCTTTTTAATTTATTTTTTGAAACTCCAAACAACAAAACAAGTGGTAACTGATATTAATAATTAGCAGTTTTGTATAGAGCTGCTCTTTAGCTTCTCTACCCAATTCTCCACATTAAAAATAGATGAGGAGACAAGGAGGCTGACATTTAAAAGTACAGTTCCCTTGACAGGCCACAGAAATATGGACATCTACACAGCCCCAGGGGCTTGACTGACTGGGGAAGAGCTGTCCAGGAAAGTCATCTGGGAAGCCCACCCTGTGACACGGGGGACACCCCGAGGCAGCAAAAGAAAGGGGTCTGACGTCCTCCCTAGAGAGCTGTGGACCAGGGAGGCCTGGGCCCTGCAGAGCTGGGATGTCCTCTCCCAGGTTCCCACTGCCCCCCGGGACCCAGTCCTCGTTTTTCTCTCTGAACTTCAACCCTCCTGATGCGATTCCTTCTTCTTCCGCAATCTGGAAACTCCCCCCAATTTTCTTTATTAGGCACAGTACCAGGCAGCTGTAATGCTGCAGACACAAGAAAAAGCCTGCTGACGTGCCCTCCCCTCTCCTGCCATTTACTTGTGAACACACAACATCTCCAAATGCCCCCAGTCCCAGCTTTTTAAACACCACCTCAGAAAATCCTCGTTTTCCATGACGGCAATGAGAAATATGCGTTTTCTATTAATCGGCTGCTATTTGCGTAACTCATATGGATTTTATTGCTGGAAAAACAAAGGAAAAGATATGGATTTCCTTCAGAGAAATGATCAGCGTGGCGTGCATCGCTCCACAGTCACAGCTTTGTGCAATGGCTTCCAGCTATAAGAGCAGGACGGGCAGTGAACAGCCTCATTTCTCCTCCCTAAACCCTTCCGCACCCACAACTCGGTTCTGGTTGAAGAACATCAAAGATGGCTTTGTGTGGGAAGCACCTCATGGAAAAGGTGGCACTAACCCACTGAGAAAAGAGGGGTGGCTGAAAGTCCCCACTGGGGTCAACAGAGAGAAATTAGTGTTTTGCTTCCTAAAAGCAGGAGAGGGGTCCTGGCCAGCGGCTCCCCTCTGCTGTTGAGCAGAAAGTATGGCACCACCTCTCCACCACACCTTCCGCCAGTTCTCCACCACACCTTCCACCATTTCTCCACCACACCTTCCGCCAGTTTTCCACCACACCACCTGCCATTTCTCCACCACGACCGGGTGTTTCTCCAGCTGAGCAGGGCACGGCAAATGCCAGCAGACAGGGTGTTTTCAGTGATTCTGTTCTGAAAGTTAACTCTGTCATTGTAAGATTCTGCTAAGAGCTAGACCTCAGCTGTCTGTGCTTCGGGAAGGCTGTGACCCCCTCCTCAATTTAACTGGAGAAGTCCCCGTGTCACACAGTTCTGATGGACACAGAAAATGTACGTACAGAAAGTGCCACCGCCGCGCGATGCCATAAATCAGGAGTTCTGGAAATGCTGGAGCGAAGCCTCAAAGAGATGACTATAATTCCCAAATGCTGACTTGGAGAGGGCAGAATTCTCACAATGGCACACGCAATTATAGTGAACACTCGCTAAAATTTATTCGCCATTAAACATGCAGCCTAAGTATCAATAAAGATCATTTGTCTTCCTTTCCTTTACTACCAATCTGACCTTGTTGTTAATAAAAGTAAGAAATAGCTTTTTTTCCATCAATACAGGAACACATGTAGATTGATATTTATCACTACACAGGCTGCTTAGAGCCTTTCGAGTTTTCTTTGAAGGATCACAAATTATTCACAACACTGCAGGGTTTCTTCAGCGATCACATCTGATGCATTTTATACAACATCCTTGTTTTTGTACCGGATATCAAGCCCTATAAAACACATCATTTTATGGAGAACCTGAAATTGGATTCCTCTGCAACAGAATATTTCCTCCCTCGACTGTCTGCAGCACTTTATAAAATATTTATTGATAGGACGCCTAAAAATACATATAGGCCAGCACAGCTTTAAGATGGATAACTATTTAGCAGCCATAGACTGCATTTCACACCACGGGGTTCTTATCAGGCATAGTTGCCTAGAAATCACACTTATTTTCTGACATATGATTATAAATATTTTCATTTAAAATGAATAATTCATCTCACTGAACAGACAGAATTATATCATTTTTACTTCTTCAAGGCTCCCCGGCAAAAGCTGCGCTCCCAAAAAACAGACAGAGGACCCAGGTGAACAAGCCTGTGTCTTTCTGCCTATTTCTCTTTCGGTTGAAAACAGAATTTAGTTACTCTTTTTGTGAGACACATGGCATACTCCTGGTTGAGCCTTGGTGTGGAATGCAGCTCTGCCGGTTTTTGGCCGGGATCTCCTGCTGTGACTCGGAGGGATGCTGAAAACTCCCGTCCCCCAGAGCCCCCCGGCTTGGCAGCCTGTGGTACGACGGAGGGGGGGCTCCAGGCTCTCCTCCCCAAGGCAAGCAGGGCACGGCAGAATTTTATTTTTGTGGTTGGACTCAATGGGCTCAGAGGTCCCTTCCAACCATGAAGATTAAATTGGAAGAAGGGAGACTTAGATGAGATACCAGAAAGAAATTCTTTGCTGTGAGGGTGGTGAGGCACTGGAAGAGGTTGCCCAGAGAAGCTGTGGCTGCCCCCTCCCTGGAGGGGTTCAAGGCCAGGCTGGATGGGGCTTGGAGCAACCT
>JAOQGH010000023.1:9649250-9666201 GCA_025769975.1 Gallinago jamesoni | reverse complement strand
AGGGGTTCAAGGCCAGGCTGGATGGGGCTTGGAGCAACCTGGTCTGGTGGGAGGTGTCCCTGCCCAGGGCAGGGGACTGGAACTGGATGGTCTTTAAGGTCCCTTCCAACTGAAACGATTGTATGGTTCTGTGAGTCCAGCAGCAGGAGGAGAGGAGAGGGTGCTGTCAGCAGTGCTCCCTCTCCCCTGCCAGCACCGGTGATTTGGGGACCTTTGCCTGCCAGAGAGGGACCGCCACAATTCCCAGCGCTTCTACTACGGGTGGTGAGGGGTTCACCCTCCTCTGTTACCTAAAGAAAACCTTACCTTTCCCTCAGTGTAGCGGGTGTTTGTTATTTTTTGCTTTCAGATAATTAACTCCCCTGTGTTCCAGGGATCCCCTCCCAGCACTCAGGGTTTCTGCTCCCCGCGGGGTGTGTGTGAAGCACACCGGGTACCACCCATTACCGACACGCCTGCGGGACGTGGAGCCTGGCAGAAACTGCACAATGTCTCAGGCTGTGCCGTGCTTCCAGCAAACACCCTCCTGTGCTAAAGGCACACCTTAACGTCACCCAACACGGGCAAACCCCAGCACGCCTCCAGTTCATTTCCTAGAGCACATCACCACGTTTACCATGCTTCAAGGGGCTTCATGCAAGCCCACTGCCCACCCTCTGTAGGCATCTCACGCATCCATCTCACACACGAAACCACGGCGGCTTGAGGAACTCAACATTGAGGACTCAATGCCACCGAGACTTTCCGCTGGATGAGCGCAGCAATCTGAATTGAGATTTCATGTTTACTTTACCTGATTAAGCACAGAGCAAACACCAGAGAAATTATACTGTGAAACAAAACAAAACACACACACAAAAAAATAAAAAAATAAAAATAAAAAATTGTTCAAAAGCTAATTAACAGTGGTTGAAACTCGCTCGCGTCAAACAATAACCTGCCCAAGCAACAGGCGTTTTGCAGCATGGCAGCACTTAGCCTCACAGATAAACCTCTGAACTCACTGTGTCGTTTCAGGCAACCCGAACCACTAATTAAGAAAGAATAATTTAAAAGAAAGTGTAATCTTACCTGCAGAAGGGGAAAATGACTAAATATTTAATTCTTCTCTTGTACACAGTGAACTAGAAAATAGGCAGAGTGAGCATGTGTGCCTTTGTGGGAGATGCTGCATTTAATCCCTGCATTCCACAATGTTTAGGATACAATCACTGTTTCACTGCTGCTTTCACACAGCTCACTGCTCTATGACTCAAAACTTCATTAAAGCGTCCATTCCAAGAATGTGGTGAACCTGTCCCTATGGCTGTACTCCGCTTCAGATCAGAGCCTAACTTTGAAGCCTGCATTGCCCTTCCCACCCCAAGAACGATGCGGTTCTGGAGATGCCATACGCTGCACACAGTGGTTTTAACCCTCCTACTTTTACTGGCAAAGGACTATACACACTGAGAAGCGCTAGAGATACAGTAAACTCATCATTTCTGTCCCACGTCCAAGCATTTAGATCAACCCCCCTTCCACTTACGCAGCCTTATGTTTTGCAAAATAAAACAAAGTTAAGTCTCCCTGCTTCTTTTTACATAGGGCACCCACCCACGACCTCCAAGAGTCTTTATTATGCTTTATTTTTAGCCCCTCCAGCTCTGCCAGACCTGGTAAGAGAGACATCTTGGCTTGGAGAAGCACAAGCCATGACGCTTCAGTGCACCGTTGGGAGCTGGGGCCAGAAGTGGGTGTCCCCAAGACAGAACCAGTACTTCTGCGACAGCAGCATCAGCTCAGCTTTAAGCCATAGAAACATGCAAGCAACAAACAACCCTAATTATTCTAGATAAGAAAATTATCTGCAAAGTGGAATGGCAGAATCTCAGAAATACATGAACACAACCTCCTTATCAGATATGGTACCTCATTTTCTTAAGCAATCAGGACCTCCTTTGGGGACCCACTCTATTTCTCACGGCGGATGGTCTACTTTTCTCATTCCCTGTTTTTTTAGCTACTGGGGATAATAAGAATATGGATTAATGGCTTATTTTAATGTCACGTAACACTGGTAACATACATATAATGCAGTAATTATGTAAGCAACTGTCTCTATAATCACTCTTCAAGGAATCACTATCTACAAATCTGCCACTTTGCCTTTAAAAGTACAACCCTAACCTGTCAAAATCAAATTGAGTTTTCATTAAAACACTGCAGAAGTTAAGCAAATAAGCTACAGAACCATGTTTTGAAACAAATTAATATTTCATGCCATAATTTATACTGTGGAGAGCAAAAGTAGAAAGATATTTATGTAGAACAGGAACTTTCATTTTGTTGTTATTTTTTTTCTTCTTTTCCTCTCCCACAAAAATCCAGTGAAGTGCCAACACATACAGCCAAACCTCTTAGGGGCTAAGCTATACTGGGCATCAAAGAGATTATGGATATTCACCATGACCAACCAGAAGGACTGCTTGACCTACACCACTTTTGCTGTACATCACATGACAGCACAGGGATATTTAAAAAAGAAAGAAGAGGAAGGAATATTTCGTATTATCCTATAATACACATAGAAGTTCATAAAGGCAAGAACCACTTTAATCAACTCACTGAAAGACAAAAGTGGCTTCAGCATCGTGCACCAAGTCCTGCATCTAAGTCTGCTCTTGGTAATGACTGCAATTCCCCTTCTAATGTCAGCATCTAATTTCTCATTTTTCATCAAAGGTTCAACATTTTAAATGAAAGACAATTACAATAATTTCAAAATCAAACAGCAAAAAGCTAGAATTGCTTTAAAAGCAAACTCTTTCCCCTAATTGCTCTTTGAATTCATCTCCCACTTCTGCTCCCCTCCCATATTGTCACCTGGATTGAAGTAGGAGTTTTCAGAAGCAAGGATGAATTCCTTTGGTGTAATTCCACTAAGTGCATCTTTAGGTCTCACTAGGCATTACTCCTACTGCTGCCAGAGGGAATTTGGCTTGGATAAAGACCGACAGATCTACCAGCAGCTATGTCCTCAACAGGTTCTGCAGAAGTTCAGATCATTAAGAAAGGTGCCCGTAGATTAGGATTATTTGGTCAGTTGTTCCACTATTACTGAGACATCTTCTTAAATGAATGGATTGTTGCTAGCAGGCCACTGTAGTAGAAAACATGTTTATTCGATAGTGATACAGTTCATGTACAGAAATCTCTCTCAGACAACGGCTGTCTTCCTTACGATGACTGTGAAAGGCCACCCCAGAGGTGATGGGACATTGTCAGGGTCACGAATTCTTTGTCAACATTTTGAAACACACACATGCAGAACTAGGACATATCATGTAGCACTTGTTTACCCCCCAAACGTTTTACAATTGTTATTATAATAACAAAATAATGATGACTTTTAAAAAGAACCAACACTGAAGAAGGCATCAGTGACTTGAAAATTGCTACTGTCGGGAGAGAAGCATCTGAAAAATGTTCAAGAACAAGAATCTATCTTATGGCCTGTCAGTAACTAGTAATGTAAGTCCTCATTACATATAACTATATTTGCATTTTGTACTTGTAATTTCTGCAGGCCTTGCTATATTAAAACAATGCCTAGTGAAATGATAGAAAAATAAAACAGAGAAATATGTTCAATCTTCAGCATTCCTAAACAACTAATTTGAAGGGTCAATTGAGCAGCGCTGAGCATTTTTTCCATGCCTAAAGACTTCTAATATACATCTACTGCTAGAAAGGTCCATCTACAACTGTAGTAGAGGAAAACCTCAAAAACAGACTAGACTTTACAACCTAGAAATTTTTTTTCAGTCTTACACTCTCAGCTTAGGGAACTATGAATAAGTTCCTGTGTGGGTGAATGAACCACTATGAGCTTTTGCTTAAAATCTGTGTCTTGAGCTAGTCTTCCCCGCCTTCAGTCAGAGGTCATTTTATTAAACCTGGCAAAAACCCAGCTAAAACCTGACTTTTTAAAATCCCCACACTCTCCGAATGCCTTATGTCTATTGATGCATCTCAGAAGTCACACACAGGATATGGTTTCTAATGCATCTTATAAAGGTTGGTTGAAATGCATGTACAGATATAAGAAACCATTTTTAATGAGCAGCTTCGTGGCAATTCTCTAGTTGAATGGACCTCTTGATATTGGAATCTTTGGATCTAAGCTTGATTTTGAGCTTGATATTCCTCACGCTTTTCCACACAGCTGAGCTGTGGCAGCAAGCTGGCCTCTTCTGCTACCTATTTATTCACAGACAGGAAATTTTCCTTTTGTGAAATACCCCATCAGGCAACTTTTCTAACTGATTGCTTCCAGCAGCCCAACAGCAGCTGGCAGATAAACGCCAGATGTACTTTGAACACAGAATCATAGAGTCATAGAATGGTTTAGGTTGGAAGAGAGCTTAAAGATCATTGAGTTCCAACCCCCCTGCCCTGGGCAGGGACACCTCTCACTAGACCACGTTGCTCCAAGCCCCATCCAGCCTGGTCCTGAACACTTCCTGGGATGGGAACATCAGCTAAAACAATCCCACCCTGTCCTGCCTCTCTCTTCTCTGGTGAACTTTGTCAACCAACTGCACATTCAGCTCCTTCCCAGTTTTCTCAGGCTGCTTTTACTCCTCCCCAAACCAGCCCAATCCACACCTGCTTATGTTCCTTCTTGTTACGGCTCTGGGAAAACACAAACACTATTTAACAGGCTTCTCCCGGCATCATCACAGCCCTTCCTGGAGACAAATACAACTCCTGTAATTTCTGCTGGAAATGAAGTTTCTGTAGATGTGGAATAAGAAGAAAATAAACCTTCCCTGTTGTCTGCTGCAGCCTGAATCCTCTCTCTGTCCACTCATATGTTACTCTTGGTTCTTTGGCAGTGGTATTCGTGCATCCTCCTCATGCCTCAGAACACCACAAGGATAAACTTGGGATGTCTCTGAAGAGACTTGTTTTCTCTTTCTGGAAGGTTAAGATGCCCTACTCTTCTTAGGTTAATTTTTTTTTTTAAAGGAGGTTTCAAGACTGGTTTCCCAATCACTGACTCATATAAGAAATATTTTAACTTTTTGCAATTCATTTAATCCTCTCTTCCACCACCTCCAAGACGTTAATCAGTGTTAACTACTCCGTGTTACTCAGTGCTCTTGAGGATGGTACCAATATCCTCAAGTTAGGGGTAACACGTCTGTCCAAAGAAGATTCTCTGCCTGAAAATAAATGACTAAAATACAATCTTTTCCCTTTGTATCAGGGCTAAGAGCTACCTATGATCATTCCCAAATCCAGGAGCTGTTCTCCATAGGTGAATCACAGCAGAAAAAAGGGGAGATTACATATCAAATATTTTCACAACTCTGCCCGAGTATGAAAATAGGCACACGCGTACTCAGTGCACTAAAGGGTCTCGTTCTGAAGGAGAAGCTGCCAATTAGCTGTCCCCACAAGGCTAATTCATTACTCTGTGACTTCCACAGCTGTAGCCCCTGGCTGCACACAAGATTCAAAGCACCTGCTGAGGGACGAATCCTTTCAGAGACTTTTCACTTTGTTGTTCTGAATAACCCTTCATCCCTTTTCTGAGCATAAAAGCACACCAGCCTCTGACCTTGGGAAGGGTGTCTTCTTCACGGGCACGGCATGCAAAGGCAGGAATCAAAGCCGGCAGGCTTGCAAGAGCCCGGTGGCAGACAGATGGTTATAGAGCATTGGCTGCTTTGTTTTAAAAATACACCGAAGGCAGGCTCTTGCTCGGAGATCACAGAATCACATGGGGTTGGAAGGGACCTCTGGAGATCATCTAGTCCAACCCCCCTGCCAGAGCAAGTCCACCCAGAACAGGTTGCACAGGAAGGTGTCCAGGCGGGGTTTGAATGTCTCCAGAGAAGGAGACTCCACCACCTCTCTGGGCAGCCTCTTCCAGGGCTCTGCTACCCTCACAGTAAAGAAGTTCCTCCTCATCTTTAGGTGGAACTTCTTATAGTCAAGTTTGTGCCCATTTCCTCTTGCCCTGTCACTGGGCACCACTGAAAAAAGATCAGCCCTGTCTTCTTGACACCCACCCTTTTAGTATTTATAAGCATTGATGGATGCCCCCTGAGTCTTCTCTTCTCCAGACCAAAAGGACCCAAGTCCCTCAGCCTTTCCTCATAAGAGAGATGCTTCATGTCCCTCATCACTTTTGTACCCTCTCCAGCAGTTCCTTGTCCTTCTGGAACTTGGGAGCCCAGAATTGGACACAGTGCTCCAGACGGGGTCTCACCAGGGCAGAGCAGAGGGGCAAGATGACCTCTCTCAACCTGCTGGTGACACTCTTCCTGATGCACCCCAGGATGCCATTGGCCTTCTTGGCCACAAAGCCGCATTGCTGGCTCACTGGAGAGAAGATGTTGGCTCACGGACATCCTCTTGTCCACCAGGACTCCTAGGTCTTTCTCCTCAGAGCTGCCCTCCAGCAGATCAGCCCCCAACCTGTCCTGGTACAGGGGGTTATTTCTCCCCAGGTGCAGCACCCTACACTTGCCTTGGTTGAATTTCATCAGGTTCTTCTCTGCCCAACTCTCCAGCCTGTCCAGGTCTCACTGGATGGCAGCATAATCCCTTCCCCTTTGTCCTGATAGGGCTCTAAGTGGGACTACTGGATGTGAGCTACTGGCCCAGTGTGCAGCTCCAGAGGAGCAGGGATGGAGTGGGGACAGATGCAATGATGCCCTGCGGAATTTTCAGCCGGCAAGAAATAACAGGTACAAGCATTGCTCCCTGTCACTTCAAGGGGGTGCTGGTTCCGAAATCAGAGTGTAATACTCAGTCTTCCACTGTAAATGAAGTTAAAAAATAAAAAGGAGACTGCCCTACCAAGAGCAGCCGAGACAGTTACAATACTCTTATTTTGAGATTTTAATTGGTGTGAAATTGATGGTAAGGAGAGCACCGCTGTTTCCCCTGATCTGACCTCTGCAGTGTGAGATAAACAAAACTTCCCTGATAAAAGGCTACACAATCTCAGCTCTTAGAATGTACCTTGTAGTCTGTCAGCCACCTGCTCGGTATAGGCAATCTAATAAAATTAGAGATCCTTGGGATGGAGCCAGCGTTTTGCTCAGTTCAGCATGCGGACCTGGCCAGCTCCCTCGGCCGGAGGGATCACGGACTGGGCACACACACGGCGCCTCCAGCCCCAAATCATGCCGCTGGCACGAGGAGGAGCATCGGCAGTTTGGTCGCCAGTGCCACCCCTGTGTGTGTGCGAGGGTACTGTTCCGGGCTGAAACTCCTCTCCTTTTTTTTGGAGACCAAGAGCACCCGCTGAGCAAAGCATCCTTTCCAGCATTTCCGAGCCAGAACAACTCACATGGAAATCAGATCCAGCAATTTATGCAGTTCCTAACGTTTTTCCATTAGGTCTACAGGAATTTACAAAGAAGAAAAAAAAAATTTACTTTTTTTGACTGCTGACCTCACTAATTGCCGCAAACCTGAGGACCAAATTTGGTGGCTGTGTCTAACTTGAAGGACTACCTTCTGAGGACGACAAAACTCAGCTTTATATATAGAACATGTAGCAGTTTCCTTAACTCCCACCCCCAATTATTTTGCAAGGTCACAGAATATTCCTGCCTTTCCTTTCTTCCAGGAATATCCTCTCCCCTCCCGGTTATTACCTGTAATACAATTGAGCATACATCCATGCAAAGCCATTCACAGGAAGAAGAAATGCCACCTCCAAATTAAGAAACTATTCCTGGAGGAAAACCCAAAGAAGGAGCTTCCTGAATCACTGACCTGTTTCAGGTCATACACATACATGCACAACACTGAATCTGGATAATAACTCAAATAGCACTTGGAAAATGCAAGAAATAGCATGATTACAGATTTTCTAATGTATTTAATTACTAAATTGTCAAATTTAGTGCTCAGGATAATTTCAACTCAAGACAATGGATTTGTCATTCTTAGTGCCCTCCATTAGAGAGCTGTTCTGTTCTGGGATGCTGGTACTGGAGCAAAAGCCTGATAGAGAATATACATAGGAAGAAATTATTTTTCATATCTGAAACAGCACTGAAGTCTAAGACCATATGAAATAAAAGACAGTTTGCAAAGCTCACCGTGAATTGAATGTGAGTTATTTAAACAGTCACACAAACTTTCTCCAAAATGCCAAAATAACATGATTAATATCTGTTTTTCCCAGTTCTTGCTTGGATCCTCAAATTCAGTTAAAACCTGGAAATTATCTGGCATATTCATAAACAAATGAGGAACACAAAGTCCCCAGAAACAGATGAAGGAAGAGGAGTTTCTACATTCAGGCTAAAAATGCAGGCAATTTTGCACTCACACACTGATTTAGCAAGGACGTGGGGCCAGAAAGCCCCGGCCCCACAGCACCGAGCCCTGCCCCACCTGGCTGTGCTGGGCCAAAGGAGCTGCAGACCTGAGTTAGGCTCTGAGTGCCACTGCTTTCCACACTGTGAGACAACGTTGTTTCCCCAACGTTTTTCCCAGCTTCAGCTGTCCTTCCTCCGGTTACCAACACGGGTGAGACAGCACCTTTCCATTTTGCTTTCCGAAGCTCCTCAGCAGTGGAGACATACGCCATGCACTAAGAGTCTGACAAACAACTGGAGCTGCTTACAGTTCGTTCAAGGGGAATAATGTTATTTTCCAGGGTCATCTTATTATTGAGTAATCTCCGATGGTTCTGTCTAATTAATCACAAGTAAATGAGAATCTTCTCACGGAAATGAAATGAATTACAGCTGAGTTAGGCTTTCAGCGGGAATTAGTCACTTCTCACTGTACTTTTAGATCATTTACCCAGGTTACTTTCAGTTGCTTTATTTCCACATACAACAATACCTGCCGTTGAAAATCCCTGAGGCCATCTGGACAGCGGGCTATAAAAAGAATAACACAAAGTCTACTAGAGCAGTCAGTCTCGGCACAATGCAAGGCAGGAGCAGGAGCAGGGATCAGCTGCCAGAGCTCCCCATCCTGCAGCGGCCGCACACGAGAAGAAGGATCCCGCTGTCATAAAAGCTGCTGCTCTTTCCTGCTACTGATAAATCACCTGTATTGCAGTGGGGAACAGATATTACAGGCAGTTTGGACACAAGAAAATCGTCTCAGACTTTTTCAGGACTAGGTTGACCACCTCAGTCGCCTATTTTAGACTGCCAGAAAACAGAGATTAGACAAAGTGACAGATATACTCCTCTGGGCTTAAAAGTTGCTATTATTCCCTCTATAACCGTCTGCTGCACAAAAAGCAGTGAGATTTGAATGTCAGTCTGTATCCTCTCTGCCTCACACATCATCACCAGTAACCCTGAAGGAGCATTTTGCAAAGGTCGCCTTTGCAGCCTTTTCAGATGGCTCCGCTGCCACTTCGCTTCGGCTATTCCCTAGGGATCCCCCAGCAGAAAGGGGAATTATGTAGAGCGATAGAAATTTTCTGCACAGGGAAAGCTGCAAAGGGAAGGGTTAGGACTGGTAAAGATGACAATTGTCAGCGCAGCTTACGGAAAAGCGTGGGGTCTTATTTTCTTGTGCCTCTAGGCAAAAATCGTGCAACTGGCAATTTAGCACTTAAGAGACAGGCAGAAAGAAAGAAATTACGCCGATTCTCTCTTGGCCGTTTGGTGTGCCCTGACCCCTGCAAGAGTTAGCAGAAACCCCTTACTGTCTGCTGTTAACTAGAATAACATCAATAAATACAAAGAGGAGTAACAGAAAGGCTCTCCGTAAAGTCTCTTCCTAACCAAAACCGAGCAAGGTGGCCATAGTCCAACACGCCCCGGTCGTGCCTGGAGATGCCTCGCTGGGCCAGGCTGAGATTAAACCCATTGAAAGGTTTGTTTCCTGGGGGTAAAGATGAAGAAGGGTGCAGTGTGCCCTAGCCTTGCACCCTTTATGCTCGCTAGGAGAGGAGAGGAGAGTTATTTGTGGCCCTGGTGGACTGGGTGCTGAACCTGGTCTCTGAGGCTCACGTGGGAGGCGGCAGCTCCGCGGCCGCAGTTGCCGGCGAGGGCCCGGGGCTGCTCAGGCTGTTCGGTGCAGATGGACATCCTCTATGAAATCACAAGCTACATTTTTAGCTTGGCCTCAGCGAACCGCCGTGGAGCTGGCACGGGCTGGGGGAAGCAAGCTTGCCCGGGAAACGGGGGCTGACGTTGACCTCAAGCTCACAGAACATATTCGCGTGTCAGAGAGGAGCTGACCGGAGGGGATATTTTTGCACTGGCCTGCTGTGATTTTGGCCGAGCGGTCTCCCAGCCATCCCCGCTGCCACCTCCCTGCTTGGACACCTGACGGACATTGGTTCTTTGTCAAACTTGGTTCTGCTCCGTTCCTCAGCTCCCCCATCTTTGGTGCCTTACTGACACTTGAATAGCGGTATTTAATGTACCTGTGTTATATGTAAAGGAGAACTGGGACTTTTCCTTTGCTGTCGTATCTCCAATACTAAGCAAGTGAGGAACTCAAATACCTGCTTTACTTCTAAGGGCCACATGACCTTCATTTTTGCTTCTAATGTTACAATATATCCTACACAAATAATGTATATTTTCTAATTTTCTAATTTTCTATGTACTCTTACCTAACTTACTTTTGCTTACTCAACTGGCATCACATTTCTTAAAGACCCATTGGTCATGCAAGATAAACCAGGTGAAAACCAAAAGCATCCTCCACCTCTTTGATGCAGCTGTGCCCCAGGTGTATCTTCTGCTTTGAGGGAGCGGGAAAAATTGGTAGTGGTGATAGTGCAGACACACAGCCCTGGACTCCACCACCCTCGTCCTGACACTGAACTTGCTCACCTAACTTACTGGTTTTTGTTAACAGTTCAAATAACCTCACAGACAATTTTGAAAACCCAAGAAAACCCCTGAACGACTACGGGGAAGCAGCACTAAATAACAACACAGAAAAGCAAAGCATCTCCCCCAGCATCCAGTACGGATCAATATAACAACAGCACGCGTGATGGTGTCGCTTTCACAACGAGAGTGAACTAGAGAGGGAGTTTTGAAAATAGATAGGAAGGGGAATAAAATCAGGAGAACCACAAGAAAGAAAAAAACCCAAAACAAACCCAAACTTGTGGAAACATCAAGAAAATATTTGAAGTCTATACTTCATGTAGTTTAGGTTTTTTTGGTTTGCACCTGTACCACAGCCTATTTAGAGAAACCAGTGAACAAGGCACCAACATTATCGTGACCAAGAAATGCAATTTACGCTGTGCTAAAGCCCACAACTAACTGTATTCACTTCTGGATTTGTGCCAAAAACACATGGCCAAACTCAAACCAGAAGGTGCTCCAAGGTCCTGGATGTCACAGACTTTGAGCATGAGAAACGCCTCACCACCTGAAAGCTTCCCAGCTCTCCACTGGTGAGTAACCATTAGTTCGTGAGACGGAATTCAAAATGAATCATTTTGCTGAAAATACCATCTTGCTCATTTTCCACTTCACATCTCATATACTTTTAGCAACCATCAACCAAGGGATAAGTAGGTTTAGAAATCAATTCTATGTCCTTACCTACTTGGACTTCATACTCTGTGCCAATTCAGATTTCTGCCAGGGATAACACGTCAATGACATTAACGCCAATGTCAAAACTTCCACTGACCTTAATGCTGGCAGAGATTCTCCTTAAATCCACCAGTTTTGGAAAGCCACCCACCCTGCTCCACAAGACTAACCTAGGTGTCCAAAATACTTGGATTTCCTGCACATGCAAAAAGTACTTTCTAATTCCAGGCCTTTCCCCCTTTTTTTGAAAAGGTTCGATGCATTTTTTTCCCTTATGCTGTCAAATACATTAGTAAGAGAAAAACAAAACAAAACAAAACAAAAAAGGCAGTATTTGTTGCTGGTAGCAATGGGTATGTATGAACACAGAACAGTAGTTTGACCTGGTTTGCAGTGTCCCATCAAAACCCAACCAGCCATGGGGGCTGCGTAGAAATGGTCCCCACAGGGATTTCCTTGGAGGAACTACGGCTGACTAATTGCCAGGGTTTTGCTGGTTGCCTGTTGACGTACAGTCACTCCACTTTCACAAAGCTGTTGACTAAGTTTTGTCCTCAGCTCCTACTCCATCTCATCTTGATATGGTACTTAGATTGGAGGTGTCACCTGAAGTTTCACCCAAAAGGGATTGCAAGATATGATCTGAAAAAAACCCCAATGATTAGCCCTACTTAACTGCACATGACTATATAGCTAAATCTAATTATGAGTCCCACAGGGAAAAATAGAGTACAATTCTGATGTAGACAAGACCAAAAGAGCAAGGCAATGCAAAAAAGCATAGCAAAACACCGTAATCATTGGAGCTACCTCATGAGAGCAACCTCTCATGCTGGTGTCAGACTCTTCCTGGATCTGCTGCTTGGAGCAGCTTGCAAGAGCAGGACAAAATACCCTATGGCTTGAAAAACCAAGTCAGAGAAGTAAAAACAAAGGGGGAACAAGTGAACCAGAAATCCAAAGTTACTACTGGCTAAACATGCAAAACAAGCGTTAAAATGATTCTTTTGTGTCAGAAAAGCTGATCAGTTAGGTGCGGAAAAAAACCTGGCTAATAGCAACACTGAAACAAACAGAATGACTAAACTTTATATTAAAATAGACAACTAAAAATAATGATTATGTATTCAAAGGTACTGAAAAAGTCAACTAAAAAGGTATGAAGGCCATTCACTATAAGTTCCACCAGTCGAGCTTCTCCTTGGCTAAGACTGAATTTGATATTTTCTTCAACTACTTATCTTGATGATTTCTTTAGATCCACACAACCCAACCAAGCTGTAAGACCACCTCTAACAGTGTGAAGACATAAAGAGTTCCAAGGAGAGGCAATGACTGCTCTAAGCGGCAGCAACGGGTGACCCAAGGCAGAAGGGTGTCAGCAGAGTGAGAAACCCTTTCACAACATGGAGCTGCCAGAGCTCACGTGCCCGTTGAAAGAAACCACCACGATTTTCAGTGGTTGTGAAGAGACAAGAGGACAGATGAACAGGTAGTAGTCCAAGATCTCCTAGAGGGTATCTCCTGTTTGGATTGCAGCAGCTTAGATCATTCCCTCAGCTGTGTCACCAAACTATCCCCATGATTGTATACTCGTTAAAATCTTCTATCTGGCACAAAAGCAAGTTCAAAAGAACATGATTTTTATTTTGAGGCATCGGTATTTTAGCCTTTTGTGTGCACCTGTGTTCTTTGCTACTCCACGCCAGCACCTTTCATAAGGGCAAGAGGAGATGCCTGAACCTCCCCTGCATTTCCTCCTCGCAGTAAAGCTGTGCTGACAACTCTAAACTTTTTATGTCATCTCCAATGCACAAGGTCAAAAAATAAATCCTCTCGCACTGTGACTGGGATTTCTTGCTAAATCAGCATTACTCCAAGACATAAAGTGCAGTTGAGTTTTTAAACGTTGTCCTTAGGCTGTCTGTCTCCTCTGAATTCCTGTTGAATATTGATTTTGGATTTAAAGGTCCAGCTGCCCACTTCATCAGGTTGCCTTGGTGTATACAAACTTTGACTGATTAATGAGTTATTTTAAATGCGCAGATACCTCAAGGACTAAAGAACATGGACAACATGAACTTTTCTTCTCCTGCTTAATGCCACAAGGATTTAAATCAAACTATACCTTCACAGAAATACAGGTTTGCCCTTGAAGATATAACCAGCAACCAGATTTCTGTGTGTGCTTCTTTTTTTTCAGACAGATCTAAGGCAAATCTGCCTGGCCTTAGTTATAATATATTAAAATGCCAGAAAAAAATCACTTAATATTAAACTTGAGACCACACATTGGCTTTTGAGATATTCATAACTCTAGCAGACCTTCTATTAAGAAAATGGAATTCAATTCGTAGACGTTGTCTGGATGCATCTCTCCAGAGGTGAGCTACCATCTAGGCAGGTTTAATGGACAATTCCTCAGGCTGCCCTAGCAATTACTCCTCTGCTGACCTGGAAGGATCATTAATATTAGGGAGTTGAGAGGCAATTCAATTTCCACTCTGGCTCAGCCCTAAGCTTCCTCTGAGCAGATGCTGTCAGCTGTGTCAAATTATACACGATGCCTAGGTGATGTGGAAGGGTATTAGGACCAGAGCCGGGAATGGCAAATCCAATTCACAAAGTTTTCAACCTCAACTTGGAACAGTGGCCTGAGATACCAACAGGCCAAGCCCATTTGGCATGGAAAAAACTCTACCAACCACCCAAATATATCTTTTGGATGGGTAAGATGCTATGGGAAGAGCAAAAGCAGGTACGGATTAGCCCATGGCAATAAGAGCTGCTTTACAGAATTGCATGTTAAGAGATTTAAACGCATACATGAAAGAAAAACAAAATAAAAAATGGCAGAACTTTGAGGAAGCCCAGCTAACAAACACAAGCAGGATTACACAATATACCCAGTGCACCAAAGGTACAAAGCTTTGATCCTCAGCCCCACAACTGCAGTCCAAACCAATAATCAAGGCAGCCGGGTCCAATTCAGCAGGTAACCTTTCACAATTATGAAAAAAAGCCCCCCCCAACCCTTCAGTCCTGTAACACCCTCGTCACAACCTGTAAACCGGGATAAATCCGCACAACCATCTCCCCCACTTTATTATCTTCTGACTAATTTGAAAGAAAACAACATATTGGAAAAGCTCCTTCCCTTCCTTCCCACAGAATGAAGGGGGAAACCAGACGTTTATGGACAGATAAAAGCTGCGGCTTCCTCTCTTTAAAAGCCCCTTTTGGCAGCCCTGGTGGCCACCCAGCCACCCGCCCGGCACCAGCCCGGGTTCCCAGCAGAGCTCCCGTGGTGCCCGAAGGTGTGACACCGCCACGGCATTTCAGCTCTCCCGGGGGGGAAGAGGCAGGAAAGATCACACTCCTCCCCACAAACACCCTCCTCCTGCTTGTTTGCAGGTAACACGGAAAGCTTTGCAACCGACGCTCTTTTAAACTAGGTACCTTGGAGGTCTGTTATTTATAAATAGAGAGATTAATAAATAAATAACCAACCAACCCACCCCCCCCCCTCCTTTTCAGTGTTAGAAACAAGCATATAAACAATCAGTCTTCAAAAAAATACACAAACACTTTCACTGTCATCGACATGCAGCCATTTGCCCTCCCCCAACAGATTAGAAGGAACTCATTTGAAAATGAAGCTACTTTGCATTCTATATCACGACACGTTAGGCAATCGGATACGCTCAGGCATTTCTATGCAATTTTTCTTATCAAAACATGCAGGTAACTCACAGGAATTCCAGTGGTGCAAAACGTTCACTGAAAAAATACCAAATCAAAACAAATACACACGTACGTACACACACACATACACGCATATTCGGTGCCAAAAGGAAAAGCATGCATGGTCAGGGTTTAAGCATCATCTAAGCCAAAATAATTGCTAGGTTTTTAAACAGAAAGCAGCCTGGCAACTATTTGAAGCAGGTTTTATTCATGCTTTTATTTGATTCCTCTCAATTTTCCTTTCCTTTATACTCGTTTGTAGCGAACATGCTAGAAACCATCTCTATTGTTTAAAAAAGCAGAAGAGAAAAAAACAGAAGCATCCATGCTCTGGGTACCAAAGCGTTATTTTCTTGGAGCAGAAAAAAAAAAAAAAACCAAAAAACCCAAAACCAATTTAAAAGCTTTTCTACATTTAAAAAAGATACTGTGCAGAAATTCAGAAATTTATCTTAATATTAATGACATGCAATCTCCAAGGAGACGTATTCTAATTTGAAAAAAAAAAAAAAAAAATTTTCAATAATCGGTTCAAATGCGCTTTTTTTTCGGTTTTTTTTTTTTTCCTCCTCCTTGCTGTCAGCCTAACGGTATCTTAAACCCTGCATGCGGCTGCAGTGCTTCCCTGTGCTCCGCAGCGGCCGGGAGAGAAGCAGCTACCTGAGAGTTTTCACAGTGCCATCTCATATCCATGTCTGCCTGCCCACCCTGCCTGCTTACGGCTTTTTTTTTTTTTTCCCTCTTTCTCCCCCTTTTTTTTTCCCCTTCTTTTTCTTTCCCCCCTCCCTTCCTTCCCCCTCCCCCCTCCCCCCACTCCTCCTCCTCCCTCTACCCCTCCCTTAATTCTTAATGGCAATCCCAGGAAGTTTAGTCCATCCTCTGAAATCAATACTGGTGACAGGCGCGCTCCCTGCCTCCGCGGGAGAGGAGCTGACAAACGGGCTGCGCAGCCGCCCGCCCTATCGCTGCCCGCACAGCGCCGGGGGGAGACGGCGCCCCCCGACACGCCAGTGGCCGCGCCCGCACGGGCGGGGCCGGCGCCGTGCGGGGATGGGGCGGGCGCCGTGCGGGGGCGGACGCCGTGCGGGGATGGGGCGGGAGCCGTGCGGGGACGGACGCCGTGCGGGGATGGGGCGGGAGCCGTGCGGGGATGGGGCGGGCGCCGTGCGGGGACGGACGCCGTGCGGGGATGGACGCCGTGCGGGGATGGGGCGGGAGCCGTGCGGGGACGGACGGGGCGGGCGCCGCCGCCGCCACCCGCAGATGCGATGCGGAACCGAGCGGGCGCCGCCCCGCATCCACCGCCCCCCCCTCCCCCCCCCCGTGTGTGTGTGCCATCGACTGGGGCCCGTCACTCGAACGCCTCGACAGCTGAGGTGCGACCGATAAAGGCACAAACCGACCTCCCCCCCAACTGGGAATGTCTCTCCATCATCTCAGCTCCAAGGAGAGCTCAGAGCCCCCTTCCCAGCCCCTAAGGGGGCCACGGGACAGACGGGGAGGGAGCTCTTGATCGGGGAGCGGAGCGACAGGATTGCACAATCTTCATGGTTGGAAGGGACCTCTGAGACCATCAAGGGGTTCAAGGCCAGGCTGGATGGGGCTTGGAGCAACCTGGTCTGGTGGGAGGTGTCCCTGCCCAGGGCAGGGGG
>JAOQGH010000023.1:9631882-9645858 GCA_025769975.1 Gallinago jamesoni | reverse complement strand
TCTCTGTCCCTCTTGAACTGGGGAGCCCAGAACTGGACGCAGTATTCCAGTTGTGGCCTCACCAGTGCAGAGTAGAGCTGAACACCTGTAGAAGAAAGAGGAAGGAATTTTGCTCCTAGACTGATCCCATCCACAAAAGCAGATACGGTACGACAGTGTATGACACCCTTCAGTGGAAAAATCCCCAAAGATCCGATGAGACAAACTCAGAGCAGCATTCTGAAATTTTGGAGGTATCTTGCCCATGCTTTCCTAATTAAAAATAATGTAGAATGACAATGTCTAATTATTCACAAGGATCCATTTCACCCCTATAGCTACAGAAAGACACGAGGTGTGAGACACGGAAAGAATTCACCCTTGCTATCGTGTGCTGGCTAGGAGAAGGGGCTTTGCCCCCCCCCCCCCTTCAATCTAGGAAGTATTAAGGCTGCCTGAACTCGCACCTGACTGCCCACTGTCTAAAAGACTTGTAAACACATCATCTGCCCATCTGCCTTGGTTTTTGCACCGACTGCACCTCTGTACCAGTCAAAGAGTCCTAAATAAACCAGTCCTAAATCCCCACGGGGAATTCTCATGGGCACATCTGCTCCTTTTGTAGGGGGGGCGAAGGGAGCTCAGAACAACGGGCTGAATCTCTTTGATTTGTTATTATAAACTTAACACCCTGCATTTTTCCAGGTGCTGTTCTTGTTTCAGTGGATGCCTGTTCAGGCCCTGGGTTTATCAGGGAACCAGAATTACCTCCAGAGGCTCCGAAGGGTAGGTGAGCCCCCAGCATCCGGATGAGGCTGGGAAAGGGTCAAGCTCGGTGTAGCTTAAGTGGAAGCAAACTTCCAAATTGCACAAAGTTTTTCTCCCCCTGCAAACAGCCACAGGATCTAAAGGGGAGGGGAGCAAGAGCTCCAGCGCCTGCAGCAGCACACCAAGGTGGGCTTTCCAGGAGATGCACGAGAAGATGCGATGGGGTGAGAACAGAAGCTGGGGAAGGAAACAGGAGACAGACCCCCCCGTCTGCCTTTCTCTCTGTGCTCTTCAGCACGTCAGAGATCACGTCTCCTTCCCCCAAATAAGAACAAGCGAAACAAAGAAGAAAAAAAAAAAGTCTTTGTGTTCTTTCCTCCTGGATACATAATGCACAGCTGCGTGCACACAAATAAATAAACTGGGAACAACTGCAGAGGAGGACATTCTGTAAACAATAAAGCTATTCACACCATTTCATACCTTTGTCAACATTTAATACTTACATTTTTCCATATAACTATGTATTTCACAAATTATTTGATTCAAAGTGATTCTCTCATCAACTGTGGCAAGGTCAGGAACAGCTTTAGCCTCTTGTATCAGCCTCCTGTATGAATAGCAGGGGCGAGTGCCTACATCAAAACGTATAGGGGATGATAAAAAGCATACCTTAAGACACAAAGCTGTCATACCAGCTGGGCAGGGGAGCAGACAGAAAGGTGAAGTCTCGGCTGCCACTGCATTTTCCCCAGGTGTGACTGCCCTGTTCCATCAGAGACATTTTTAGCAGCTGAGGAGTTCTTGCTGCAGTTTCAACATTTATAAAAACAGTTTAAATCTAAAACCAACAGAGCAGAGAATGTAATATACCGGCTTTGATTGATCTGGATCTTCAGGTTTCTAAAACCTTGTTGGTTCAAAGAAGATTGCTGCGAGTGTATTATTTGTTCTACTTCAAAATCGTATCTTTTCAGAGACACCCACGTAGTTTAGAAATAGATGTGCAATTGCATTAATTTTTGGCCTTGCTACATTTTGCAGAGTGGGAGTATAGGGAAAAAAAAAGACGTATATGAGAACGTGAAACCCTCCTCCTAAATTAAAGCTTTCATGTCCTAATACATAATTTCTTTGGCTGTTAGTTAACGCTTCCATTATTCCCTAATGCAGAGAAGCCCGCAGAGGCTGGGTGTCTTCTGCTGCCTCTTTAATCAGAAACCTGTTTTGACTGTTGTGTCAGGTAAACAGCAAAGCCTGGGCCATGTCTCTTTTCTATGCTCCATGGAAAAAATACAGCAGCTATTGAATAACTACACAGACACCCACAAAAGCACACACAACCTATCGTTGGCTGTTCAGCCAGCACAGCGCTTCCCTGCGGGAAAACAGGGTGGTTTTCCCATGACCGCAGCGATGCCAAGGGCTTCCTTGGGACTGTGGTTGGATTTGTACAGGAAAGAGGACTGACAGGGATAACGGATTCAAGGAGCAGCTGAGCCTCCTGTGAGCTGACAGGGATGGAAACACCGAGCAAGAGAAACCCTCAAATGAAGAGCGAATTCCCGGGTGCAGCTGTGTGCCGGTTATCTGGAGAGGTTATCTAATTACAGACCTAGAGGAAAACCGCAAAACTAATGAAGGAATTCACATTTAGCAGAGAAAATCTTGCTCTGACATCAGCCTCAGACTGATGGGCTGATGAGGCTGCCTTCATCTGCAAAGTGCAGGGCTGCTCACCTGCCTCTGCCAGCAGCCAGCTCGGAAAGGAAAGGGGTTTGAACCACGCAGGAAAACCAGGCAAACCAGAAGAGCCACGCAGACCACACCACGGTCAAACCAACCCGCAGGCAAAACTAAAAGCAATGGCAACTCCTTCATTTCTGAGTGAGAAACTCGTATTATGCAGAAGGACGTAACAGAAAAGGAAACGGAACCCTTCGTTTTTTGACAACTGTAACAAAACAAAGCAAAACAAAGCAGGAATTTGAATACTTCATGAGGATTACATGATTTTTACACTTTAATTAAATTACTGCTTTGGCTCAGCCATTTTGCCATGGGCAACAACTATACAGAGTTGTTGTTGGAGATATTAGTTGTCATTTGTTTGAACTTCATGGCATTTAAAGAAAGAGATCAGAAAAAAAAATAAGACAGGCATGCAAAGCCCACAGAAACAAATGGAAAGACTTTTGTGGATCATGGAAGACGCATTAAAGGGCTGGTGAGAAACCCTGGTCCCTCTGAAATCAAATGTAATTCTGCCAGGATTTTTTCAATCCTTACTTTTCAAAACATCATGAAGTCTGTCCTCTGCTTTCGTACCTCTTTGGGAAGCACAGTCACCTACAAGCACAAGAGCAAAGTCCTCTCGCGAGCAGCGTTGCCCTCACCGTGCCAGTCTGCACTAAGGAAGGGGGAGAGGATCTCAGCACTTCTCTCCTCCTAGACACAGCTTGTAGGTGTGTAAATCTCCATCCTGAAAAATTTCACACACATCTTTAAGACAAGAATGTGGTTTGAAGTTGGAGTACACGCTCCGCATCATTTTTAGGAAAGACCAGAGGTAACCTGACATGTTGAACCAGTACAGAGGCAAGTGATACAAGTGGAAAGGTTTCACTACCTACTGGTGTTCAGGGTTTTCCAAACTAAAACTCTGACACACCATTTATATTTATTTGTCTCGGTACGTACCTAGTTAAAACACAAATTAGCCATAACTTTAATTTCACTGCGGTAAGACACGAAAAATCAATCGCTCATCATGACATTAGTCTTCCACTGCATGTGCAGGGTACTGGAGAAAAATTTAAGGAGTTGTATTTTTGGCTGATTATCTGTCAAACAGCCTGCTTGTGCAGGTCACAGTTGTGTAAGCACTCAAATAAGTTCATGGCGATAAACTGGAAATGACAATACTCCTGTTCAAGGCCACACACAAGCACGTATGCCCCTACATGTTGGAAACACCCCATTTGTTTTCTGCTTTGTTTACTATCAAATCTTCTTATTTCTCTTTCATGCTAAGAGACAAGTAATTAGAAGTCTACTAATCAATAGACCATTTTATTATCCACTGCAGCTCTGAATAATCCTCATAATTTAACTAGCTTCTGAGTAGGCCAGCAGGGAATAAGCAGAGAAAACAAAGAATTTGACAAACACCAAGGGCTAGTCAGTACAAAGCAGCTTTCAAGAAAATAAAAAAGCTACCCGAGATTAGTTTTAAGTAGCGGAATCAAAACAAGTGAAATGCAAATCTGTTTTTTTCTCTTTTTTTCTTTTGCAGTAAAATTGGTGGGTGCCTTGCCCCAGCTACGCCCCGGAGGTCAGGCACCTCCTCCTGCGCCAGGGAGAGAGAGCCCCTTGGCCTCAGGAGGGGTTTCTGCCCCAAGAAGGGGAGGGAAAGAAAGGAGAAGGTTGTCCTCCCTGCCAGGCGTAGGCTGCTGGGCTGAAGCTTCCCGAGGAGACGCCGCAGCACGGCCACGTTGGCTCTCCAGGGCCCAGCAGAGTGCCCTCCTTTGTGCCGCGGCAGAAGGGGATTGAAGCACCTAAACTCTTCATAATAAAGAAGCAGGGATATCATTTCTGCCACAGCATTCAAATATTCTCGGGTTACTAAAACAGGCAGTTCGTTTGCTCAGACCTCCCACCCTCTGTTTTTGTTAAAAACAGCATCATTGAACTTTATTTGGCATTCTAGAAGTGTATACTTATTCAATTGAGAGCAACCAGGATAATTATTCTTTGTCTATCAAAAATGTCTTCCGTGATTTAAAGAAGACTATAGAATAAAAAGTAGGACAATGCAGAGTAAAAACATTAATTAAATAGTCCTGAATATATTTTCTATGCTCTTTCATTTCCTTGACAGCATAGCTGCACTATTTCCTCATTTATTGTTAATGACCTAAGTATATCCTTTCTTGGTCTTGCTACAAAATTGAAACGATAAAAACAAATAAAACCAGCCTAATGTTAAATTTAAGCCTTTAGGTCTGTAAAAAATATTTACAACTCAAATCATAGTCAGGTTTAAATCACAAGCTTTTCAATATTTAACAGAATATTGCTGTAGCCAATGCGTAAATATTTAAATGAGTAAGACATGGAAGGATGGAAACAGACTTAAAAAAAAAAAAGCAATATAAGATAGAGATGTAAATGCTTGTGTATATATAATAAAAAATCAAAAGTCACTATGCTCAAAATTGATATAGTTTTCATGGTGAACTTATTTTACCTTGCAGTCCACGACTGATGATCCAATTTATTTCATTAATAACATTATTTATAAATGTTTACTTAGTGCAAAATTTGGTTGGAAAACCTCTGGGTCCTGCCTACTGACCTAACCTTCCTTCCTTTGTTAAGCCTTTTCTAGCCTTTTTTTTTTTTTTTTTTCCCAGATGCCATGCCAGGTCATTCCTGTTTGGATCCACCTCTCAGAAGGACCACTTTCTATGAGCAGGAGAGGTTCGACCAGAGACCTCCCCCCAAGCTCCTTCCACTCCGAGTGATTGTACAGGAAGGCAGAGCAGGGGGAGACCTCCTGGTTCAAAAGGGCCAACCCCTTACCATCACCAGCACAGGACCCTTTTATCAATTGATCACACCAGTTCACTTTTGACTTATTCCTACTGGAACACTCACTACTCTCTTGATACCTTCTTCTCATTCCCAACCGAAGTTTATCTGTGGCCACTTTATCTCTGTTTTCTCTCATGTTACTTCAATCCTTTGGGATAAATAGTCCTCTCCCCTCTCTGGTTCATTTATTTGCATGTCTAGTCATTGTTTTGCTGTGTTAAAACAAGCCACCTTCTTTTAGAGGACGTACATGTGACCATGATCGCATTGAATGAGCAAAGATGTGAACTCCCAAAAGTTCTTACGCCCTACGGTAACTACATCGTGCTTTTTCGAGGTACACTGGGATAAAGACACACACATTTCCAGTGGTTACAGACTCCTGATGTGCTGCAAGCTCCACGTAAAACTGAGGTGACTGCCTCATGTTGCTATACCCTTTTCTTTTTTTTCTCTTCTAGGACAGGATCATCACCAACTCTCTCCCCCCAACACTGGCCAGCAGTACTGGCCTTTTCCATGGCCACAACACTCTGGCTTACTCATCCTGTTGTCATTTAGTACATCCCATGCTTTTACTTCTCATTCATTTCTAACTGATGAGCAATTAACTTGTAGCTGAATATCTTATTATTCTTAAGTATGTGATTTCGCACTTGATACTAATGAATTCATCTCTCTGCTCCTACCCCAGTCTGCAGGGTCATTCCGCTTCATACCCTCATTTTCTCCATATTGATGACGCCTCCTTTCCTTATATCATACCTAATCAGTGCACCTCCACTTTTTGAGCTACTCCTGGGCTATATTTTTACTGCTGTTCATTAAAGTTAGTGAGTCTCAAGAAAGAGGAGAGACTTGCAATCAACCAGCTCATCAAGTGGGAGGAAAACACTAGTTTTCTGTTCCTGGTAGGTTCCATCGAAAGTCCTGGCTTCATCTTATGGCTATCTACAGGCTTTATCCTGAATCAGAATTTGGAAGAAGGTCATACCTACTGATTTATAAAAGCAAGGAGAGCTACAAGAACTGTCAGACCGAATGATAAAGGAAAAAAAAAACCACAAAACAAAACCAAAAAGAAGAAAGGAAGAGGCGGCTAAAATAATCTACAACAGTACTGCCCACAATCCCAGAAGGGAGAGGGATAAATGTCACAGTTCCTGCAAAGAAAAGGAGAGAAGGAAATATTTTGAGCCATACCCTTATTCTGACCCTCAGCGGTAAGTCTGGTCACTGTATAAAATTGCTCCTAATAGCAAAATACATAATCGGTAAAATGACCAACTCTTTTTTTTTTCCCTGCAGCTGTAACAGAATAACTGATAAATAGTGCAGAAGCCAAGAAGAAACAGCACGTATGACATCACGTTCGTACTCTATCAGACAGATTAAGGGGAGTTTTGAGCAGTGCAAAGGCTTCATGTTCACTCTTTGCAGACTGGTGAATTCCATCTGTTAAGAATGAATTTCCAGTTGGCACACAGAAAATGACTGCAGTGTTGTATAAGCATCTCCACTAAGCTTTGTCATTTATTTCTGTAATTAAAACCATTTTGAGAAAGATGTAGTCAGTTCAAGCAAATTACATGTTACAATAAAACAATCCTAATAGCAATGCAGAAGTTATTAATGAATACTCATTTCTATATAGGAAAGTATTAACTGGAGTAGCTCCTGAACAGGATTATTGCTATTTTCAGATATTAAAATGTGTTTTCTGCACAGAATATGGCAGTTATATTTGCATAATAATCATAAATCCAATCCAGAAATGTAATTTTATTTTTCTGAATAAACAGTCTGCTAATTTATCAAGGGCTCTGAACACCCGAAATGGTGGAGCAGAGGATAAGATAATGATATGCCTTTTTCGTGGGATTTAGTAACTAGAAACAAGCAGGGAACTGAAGGATGAAATTTTTAAAACAACTTCTATTGATTGTAAAAGCATGGTTTACAGTTTCTTAGATCTGCTTGTGCAGCATTTGCCAGCCTCGCCTCATCTCTCCGATCCCCCAACAAAGCAGAAAAGAAATAATAACTGCTCCTATTCTGATTAATTGTTTAGAAAATACAATAGTTTTGTAACTCCCAGAGCCTTTCCTAACAGAACGTACCGTGGCTCAAAGCCTACTGGCAAATCACTACGTACAGACGACTTAAACGTGTGCTCACAGAAAGAGCCAGAAAAGCAACTTCTGGCTAAGGGGTTTTACTTGTGTACATGCAGCTACTTGCAAATTCTTCATCTTTCCTTTCTCACTTTCAGGGGAACCCTTTCTTCTTAATTAAGACTGCTGCTGCCCAGGTGTTTTTAGAGGTAACTCAACCAACCAACCCCACAGCCATAGGAACACCAAGACATGGACAGGCTGGAGAGTTGGGCAGAGAGGAACCTGATGAAATTCAACAAAGACAAGTGTAGGGAGCTGCACCTGGGGAGGAATAAGCCCCTGCACCAGGACAGGTTGGGGGCTGACCTCCTGGAGGGCAGCTCTGAGGAGAAAGACCTGGGAGTCCTGGTCTCCGGTACTCCAGTACTTAGAGGGTGGGTGTCAAGAAGACAGGGCTGGTCTTTTTTCAGTGGTGCCCAGGGACAGGACAAGAGGAAATGGTCACAAACTTGACTATAAGAAGTTCCACCTAAACATGGGTAGGAACTTCTTTGCTGTGAGGGTAGCAGAGCCCTGGCAGAGGCTGCCCAGAGAGGTGGTGGAGTCTCCTTCTCTGGAGACATTCCAAACCCGCCTGGACATGTTCCTGTGGGACCTGCTCTGGGTGGACCCGCTTTGGCAGGGGGATTGGACTAGATGATCTCCAGAGGTCCCTTCCAACTTCATTCTTTGATTTATCCTCTGACAGGGACAGAACATGAAGATAAAGCCCCATCATATGATAATGATCTTGCCCTTCTTAACATTCAGAAATCTCCTGTTGGGAAAGGGCTATATAAATACACAGCACTGTCGTCATTGTTTTATTACATGAAAACCTCTAACTCCTGCTACAAAATACTGCTCCTTTAAAAGCACTGCACACAGCATGCACAAATGGAACAGCAACACTCCCTGAGAGCTGGACCTTGGGAAAAGTGTGATGCAGGAGCCACTGTTAACAGTCAGCTCCTGAAAACCAAGATAAGCGATTGAAGAAGGTATGTAGCTTGTAAATGTATGCGCCGTTAAACATCTTGAAACTAACATCACTCTCCTCACACTTCCACCTTCTGCTTTGGTCTCCAAAGAAATTCCTGTCACTAGAGCCTTCAAAGTAGGCTTATATCAGCCTTAAAAGGTAAAAAAAAAAAAAAAAAAAAAGGTAGTTTTATAGTGGCACAAACGCCTATGTTCATGCATTTTTTTCCCCCTCTTACAAGTGGTGGCTTCTCACGAGCACTTACAGCTGAAGCCTCCAAAATACATATCTCAACCAATTATATCCCCAGCGCTGCGGTTTTACACGTGTAACACATTTAACACATTCTTCTCTAGGAAGAAGAAAACACCTTTCTCCCAGGCTGCTACTACATGTTGTTCAGTGAAGACAAGGCTGTGTTTTTATTTCACGGTAGCCCTGTCCTGCAAACCAGTGACTGAGTGGTGACTCACCAGTTTACGATTAGCTGGCCCATCCCAAACCTGAGACACATTATTCCACCTATGACTTCAACAAGAAATGGTACCTGATGTCTTTTCATCTCTCCGTAATTAGAAGCTTTAAGGGTCTGGTGGTTTTTTTTGCTTAAAATAAACAAACAATACCTCCCCAAAGCAAAACCTCTGAGCAATTCTGGTTCCTCTATGGCAGATGACTAAATCATAAGAAAACTCATATAAATCCTTAATTTTACATTAAGACAAAGGACAGTCTTCTCTGTGATTCTTTTAAAAAAGTTAATATATTATGGTCGCTTTGACTCAAAAGCTTTCAGACTCCTCTGTTCTTGAACCCTTTCTTCCTTTCTCTGTAATTTTTTTTTAACAGGCTAAAAGAAATAAAGACAAACAAAGGATAGAAGGAAACAAAGAGTTTACATCATTTTTGGCAAAAATGCCATTGCAGATTAAAAACCCACCAAAAGCAGAAATATTTGGACAAATACGAAAGAGACTGTATATAAATAAAACATGTGCTTTCACATGAAAAACACTCCTTGAGCGCCTCTGAGGTCTTTTCTCCCCTTTTGTGGTGATTACAGAAGAGCTCAGTGAATCATCAGCCTAACCGGACCGGAGCCTTAGCCGAGGTGAGTGGCTTAGCACCAGGTGACCAGACATCCCTGGGGACCAGCAGACATTTCGCTGTTGGGTTGCCGATACGGACTTGCTCACCAGACACACCTTCTGCACAAAGCAATGTGCCCACGCTTGGCTGCACCATATCCAAGGCCATTCAAAAAGACAGCTGCTCGTGGCATTGACGGGAGCCCCCCATCTCTTCATATACTGGCTTACAAGCTTTTTCCTGAAAGTTTCACTGCCCGTTATCAGTTGCCTCAGCGTTCCAGGAAGGAAAAATTAAGGTTGTTGTTACTGCAGGAGAACAACAGAGCCATGGGGAATGAGCAGGTGGAAGGATGCTGCTAAAGCTCAATGAGAAATGGCAACTTGAGAAATGCTGTTTCTTCAGAAAAAAAAAAAGGGGGGCGGGGGGAGAGGGAGAATAGGTTTTGAGAGGAAAGATAAAAATTAGTAAATATGCTAAATAATAGGGAGGAAGGACGCAGAGAGTAATCCTCCAGAATTTTTTTGGTAGAGGAACAAATCTAGAAGTATGCAATTAATTATGAAAAATAGGACAATTAATGAAAAATACAAAGGAAACAAATATGGAAAAATGAAGAAATGGTCTGCTGCGTGGGTGAGAGTGAACACAAAGACAGACAACAATGTCAGATACGCCACTAAAGCTTTTCATTTCCCCATGTCCCTTTGCTTTTCATACTCTTGCAAAACATTACCTCATCTGTTGTTTGGCGGTTGTTGGGTGGTTGGTTTTTTTTGTTATCCCTAGTGTGCAAACTCACATTTCTCGTCTTTGTCTTTTCCACTGCAGACAACAAACCCCTTATCCAGACAGAGCACCATGGCAGAGACAATGTCACGCACAGACGGCAGCGTCTTCAAGTGCGTTTTGTATTTGCTAAATACATCTCAAATGTGTTCACCCACCTCTCCAGAACAGAAGCTGAGGGAGACGAAACATCGAGAAACATCTGTTTTGAAATCAGTCCCAGATATATGCACGGTCCCCACATTTCTAGTGTGGGTTTAAGTAGGACGTGCTACGTATTGTTTAATTAGTGAATAATGCAAAAGCGTCAAATATCTTCTTTAAAAGAATTTTCTAGCACCTCTGTAGCTCCTAACCTGCAATTCTTTTGAAGAAGAGAAGCTTCAGCCAACAGATTTTTTTTCAGCACAAAAAAACTTCACTAAAATGCTGAGTGAATTGGCTTATTTACTTACATATATTCTTATATTTTTCTCCAAATAGCACATTTACATTCATGAAAAATGCTTCACTTTTAAACTGGTGCAGCTTACTTCTGATTCTGGAATTTGAAGGATGTTCCAATGGAGTCAGCCCTCTGCTGTTGTAAACCAATATGCACCTTCAACGCTGTAAGCACAGGGGCATTTGCAGCTCTGCTTCCCCAAAACCTGTTTTGGGGGCATTCACTGGGCAGCGGAGTAGAGAGCAAAAAAGGGATCACAGAACTTTGTGATCCAAATCTGGCACTGAGCTACTGCAGCCTGAACCAGAATCAAATGCAAATTTCAGAGCCTTCCCACTAAACACACATCTTCAACCACTGAATGGCCCATTTATGATTTATGCCACCCCTTCTTTCACTGCTGAACCTCTCCCAGATGTCCTCATCACTTTAGGATACTGCCCTTCAAATTTGCTTTGTAATGGGCCTTGTGCATTTCATAAATCAAGGCTGAACTCTTCACTTCTCTGCATTACTCCTGAAAATAACCTCACACATCTTCTGAAGCACGATCCATTCACTTGATGAAACGCTAAGATTTTTCCTTAATGTGTCCTGGTCAAATTCATAATTATAGCACACATCCCATTAAATGTTCCATGTAATAATTAGATGATAACAACTTGATGATTCCACCGAATAACGCAAAGAATGAGATCTGCGTGAAATCTCCTCTTTCTGGTGTGAAATCACAGGGAATCTGACTACTCACATTATTAAATTTGCTGAATTTGTAAAGTTACGAAGCTACATTATACCATCAGGAGGAGATTCTGAGTAACTCTTCAGTGACAGGAGGTTTGGACACAATCCAGAAAAAACAGCCCCTGCTGCAGAGAATTGCTGAAACGACTGGGATGCGGGAAAGAAGGGATTAAGAAACGACAAAGTAGTGCGCAAATAACTTGTGTTACTAAATCCCATCCAATACAGCAGAAGTGATACCCAAAGATTATATAAACATTTCTCTATCAAATCTAATTTGTAAATCTTCTTTGTTTTGTGTCAGTGGTGCCCCCAAAAACTCCTACCTGAATGCTGTACTTGTATTAAATTTTACAAGACGGTTCAAAAATCTATTGGGAGGTTATAATTTTCTAGTAAATGATATAGTGACCTTTTTGTAATGCTTAGGGCCATAATAGTCAGACTAGGTATTTTTCAAATAGTGCAGCGTGTTTTTAATTTGCATAGGATTTGCAAAACAATCTAAATTATTCTGCACTTGACAAGACTTCAGGAGTCACGCCTGTTATTGTAATATTTTTCCCACAGAGCACTTGCTTCACGTCTACCCAGAAATAGCCCTGAAATGTCAAAGAATACAGAAGCTAGGTGGCTGCTTGTTGACCTGTAAGATTACAAGTGACCAGGCTCTCATAGCAAGAACAAATGCAAGGCCAGATGACAATCAAATTCCACTCTTAATTACTTCTGCCGTGGAGTCTAAATATACGCCCAGCTTGTGCCCAAATCATGTCATGCTACATCTCGCTGATATGTGTCAAGGGACCATGTCCTTCCTTCTCTACCGATGCTCAAAGGTATCACCAGGGATAAATTCAGTCTGGGGATCGTAGCAGGTGCTGAGACCTCACTTAATATACATACATATGCATGTCAACCTAGATAATATACTTGGGCATGGTTGGCCAAAAAGAACGTAAATCACTGTCAAGACAGGCTGCTGTACTCCCTGGAAGAGCCATGGTTCTTCACTGCTTTGCTGAATCCAGGTGCCATTTTTTTCCAAATGAGATTTTGATTAAGAATTATTATGTCTGAAAGTCTTTTAACCCCAAGCCCTCATCCTTTTGACTGCCACTTCAAAACATGTGTTCTAAGTAATAAAGTAACCTCACAGAGATTACAACCACACAGGCATTAGCTAAATCCATCTTGAAATGAACAGACGAAGCCAATGGTATTTGCCAATCTGACTTTCTTATGAAGTCAGGCAACATTTTCTCTGTAGATGCAATTTTTAACCTGTTGGCCACTTACATATTTGCTACAAAGAACCAAGCATACATTTTCTTTCATTAGGCTAAAGGTTGAAAATCACCTTGAAGTATAAACAGATCAGACAATAAAAATGCTAAAGGGTGTGAGGGGTCCAGAAGGAGTAACTTAGGCTGGTATTATTTTTCAAAGAGAGAAGAAATGATTTCTCCTAAGTGCCTGGTGGTGGAAGCTTAGCTCTTAGAAATAGACCATTATATGCACAAAATAAAATGACAACTACTCCTGTGAGCTGCAGTCTTTCTCAGGATCAGTGTTCTGCCTGGCTTTGCCACCCTTACCCATGAATCCATAATTTGCAAACAAATCAGAATCTGATGACAAAATGAGCTATAGAGTTCCCACACTTACCAATTCACAGAACCATTACCTTAACGTGTCTCTCAAAACTGAAAAATGCCCTGCACCACATACACAAATCATCAAGTCACTCCCAAAATGTAAGCAGGGAGAGCTTTATATAGTAGCAATCCTATACAACCGATCAAGAAAGGCAATCATATCTGCGCTGTGCCTTATTTTCTAAGACCAAATGAAGCATGGCTTCTTTTTGTATCACTCAAATTGGCCATTTTCTTTCGCACCTTCATGTTCTATTATTTGTGTCACTGCAGCTGGAATTGCAAGATTTATTTAGGAACAATACTTTATCCATCGTGAAACACAAAGCACAGTCCAATCTCACAGCACATACGTCTTAAATAATGTTTGACACCTCATCTTACTTACAGAAACATAAGAACTGGTAGCCTGAATTAGGGACTTCAGTGGTAGCTATTAAACATTAAGAGCCCTTTTCCCTATACTTACTCATCTTTTTCATTTTCTGTTTCATTTTCAGTGTTATTTTATTGCATTATTTTATAATGGAAAGACAATCACATGAAAACTGTCTGTGATACAGTGGCTCTTTGTCATCTAACTACAGACCATGAGTAAAGAATTTCGGGGCAGTAACAGTTTTTCCAAACTTCTACCACCTTTTCCTCTCAGTTAAAAAGTGGAAAGCGCTGTTTCCTTTGAAGTTCCTGCTCAAATAATCCTGTTTCCATCCCATTTACTTCACATGGAGGCTAACACTGAACCTATGTGGCTACTATTTAAGGGATCA
>JAOQGH010000023.1:9600812-9615170 GCA_025769975.1 Gallinago jamesoni | reverse complement strand
CCACCTACTGGCGACACTCTTCCCTACGCAGCCCAGGATTCCATTGGCCCTCTTGGCAACAAGGGCACATTGCTGGCTCATGGACAGGTTACTAGCCACCAGGACCCCCAGATCCTTCTCCTCAAAAGTGCTTCCCAAGCAGGTACCAGCAGTGACTGTAACACCCAAGCCTTTCCAGCCATCCCAAATGTAGAAAAAGCCCGTAGCAGCTCTGTGACTGTAGGGTTATGGGTCACCAACTCAGCAACAGTCTCTCGTTCCACCTGAGAGAAACATCCCCAGTTCTGTGCAATCCTGATGCAGTGATGTGCGTTTGGTGTGCTGGGAGGCACTGGGAGGAAACTGGGGACAGAGCGTGAGGCAGAACCAAGCACCGCTTCATACGAGAGGAACCTTCCCAAAAAATAGGTTGGAGGGAAAGAGCCTGTGAATGCAAGGGAAATACTTCTCCAACAACAAAGCACAAAATTTGGGGGTGACTTTGTTCAGGAACAATTAGTCTCGCACATCTCATGTTATGCAGAAGGATGTTTTAGGAATATCACAGTGCTAACAGGACGCAAGCAACATAGTAGGGAAAATAAAAGAAGCATGCTATGAAAAAACACTAGTATGAAGATGTTTGCTCTACCTGAAAATTAAAATTCACCATATTTCAAAAAATGCGATGAGCTAGAATTTGAGACTGGATAACACCAATTTGGGTTAAAAAAAACCCCACATAATAAAGCAAACCTTGAAATAAATGAGCTTGGTCATTTGAACATGAAAGAACAATAAAACAGAAGGTGCAAGTGGCCTCAGATGCTTTTTCCCAAACTGAACTTTAAATGAAACTTGGATTTGCAACCAATTAATCAACAATTTAGACAAGTGTCTTCAGGTTCTTTGGAGACTAACGAGGTTGTAATTTAATTTACAAACATTTTTTCCCCTGTGCATACACACTGTGGGGGGTATTTTCCAAGCAGTGCTCAAGGTTTTAGACATATCCTGCTGGCTTAATGGAAATGGCTTGGCTTCCTTTTTGAGGGGCTGGAAACCTATCTGGTAAGCTTTCACACTGAACAACAACAATTGCTGATCACGTCCAGGTATTTTTATGCCTGTAGCTCCTGAAGCAACTGCTCAAGTTTTGCCTTTGGTGGCCCCAAGTGTGCTATAAACCACCTGTATGAACCCTTCCTCCCTAAGGAATGCTAACAACAACTAACAACGAGTCTTATCATCTGAGCTTGACACAAAGCTCTGGTTCCAGAGGTGAAATTCTCTGTAGACCATAAAGCTAATGACAACTGCTATTATTTAGGACTACAGTGGCACGGCTGCACGCACAAAAGCTGCATGCACACGCAATTTGGCTTCTCAGGGAGCTTAATGTCCTTGAGATCTTCACTCCAAAGACAGATTTGACTGAAGTGGTCAAGAGATTCAATATTTATTAGGAGAGACGGACAGACAACCATATAATCACATATATCGCACTGGGAAACAACAAACCAATGAGCCAACCTGACACTCAAGTGGGCTGAATGCTGCTTTTCTGAAGCTCCTTTTTTTATAGAGCTCCAATACTGCAACTGAAGAGCCAATATTCAATATGCGAATACTTTGCAGGAGAATGGGGATGTCAAATGTGATCCGGTAGCAAATATTAAAACATAGGTAGAGAATTTTAGTGTTCACTGTATCCTATTTCAATTTCTAGAGATCTTACTTGAGTGTTGGTATAAAAAAAAATGTTTAAAAATAATTAATCAAAATATCAAAAAATCACTAGAATAAACTAAAAATGCATAGTATGATATTTAAAAAAAAAAAAAAAAGTCATGGGTTTCCTGCACCTAGCTATTTTTCCATCTATCTTCAATTAAAATGTGAGCACTTCCACAACTGCCATGTTTGTAAAGAGATCCTACTGCAAATGAGACTTGACCCTCAATGCTTGAATTCCCAAGGTTCTGCCACCTCGTGAGCACGTATGGGTGCTGAGCACTGCGATGGGGAAAACTACGGGATTCACTTTACACTAGTGAGCATCTGCTGGGTCAAACCCTTGTGATTTACCAGATGCCTGGGGAAGAGCTTTGCCTACCAGGGTCGATGAACTGTGGGGCTGGTTGGTGTGAAAATCCAGAGGAAGAAAACAGCAAGAGAGCAGAGGCACAGAAAGAACCTAACCCCTGTGTATAACAACAGGCATTGCAAACCACGCAGGAGATAATTTTGAACTGAGATGGGTGGAAAATACTCTTGCTTGTATTAACTACATCGATTTCATGATTAGTGTGTCTCCATAAAATACATTCACATTTACAATCCTATGTAAGGGTCACGTACTTGACTACCATTTTTAAAATTGAACTCTTTCAATGGAGGATGCCTCTGTCTTTTCCCAATACTTGTTTTATTTGGTAGGTTAAGATGCTGAGCCAACCCTGTCATTGTCCCTGCTCCAATGAATACCATTTAAATCCACTGCTTCACATACAGGTTATGTGAAGAAACATACCCTTCACCTGATGTGTGCCCTCCAAGGCAAATGACCAAATTTCAGCTCATCAATTTAATATGAAGTCAATTTAGTTCTCCTTGACCAAAAATCAGTGCCTATTGTTCCAAAACATGCAATCATCCCACAGTATATTGCAATTGCTGTTTAAGTGGCCTAGTGTTATCGATAAGCGTCCACTCTGATGAGAACAAAGAGGACTGCCAGAAACCCTTATGAAAAATAAAAAGAGCAATTTTGCACACAAGTTTTAGAGATGGCTTCCAACACATGAGAGCAGAGGCTGCTCTGTGAATGGGCTGTCATAATCAAATCCTTAGAAATGGATGAGAAATGAGCATATTATTCTTGATTTACTATCACTTCATTTATGATTTCCAGTTAATACAGATCCACAAAGCCATGCCAAAGAGATACTAAAGGCCTGATTGTGCTATCCTAGTTCAAGCAAAACCCACACTCAAAGTCCTTTTGAAGCCTTTCTGCTTCTGCCAACTCTTGCAATTTTTATTGCAAGCCTTGCAGTACTTGATGTTTTGCTTAAAATTCTGGCTCCTGGAGTTATACAACATATGAGTCTCCTTTATTTTCATTTTAAAAGAAGTTTATCGCCTTCATGACTGAATAGAAAAACTTGCCAATGAGGCTTTTAAAAAGTGTCAAAAATAAAAAGTGAAAAAGAAGAAAGAACTTAACTGTGTTATTTTGCTGAATAGCTTCACAAAGAGGATGATATGCCCCAGTGCATGCTTACAACTCACCAAAAGTTAGCACTTTTCACTTAACAGCAGTCCTGTTCTTGTAACAGTTAAGGTTGGGGATTTCTTTTCATGCTCATAAAGGTATGAAAAATTTTTAGCCTTCTCCAGTCCAGCGTGGAGCAGAGGACCTCTCCTGCAATCCTCAGCTCCTGCCCTGGTGGCCATGGGTTCCCCCAGCTGTCAATGGCGAAATGAGGCACAAAGTATAAAAAACCTCTCATCAATCACCCAAACGATGCTGACTGTGCACCAACAGCCCAACTGGGAAGCCCAGTCTTTAAATTGCCTGCTCCAGAGCCTACCGTGAGCTATGTGGTGAGCCTTCAGGGCAGCTGTAGCTCGGGGGCTGCTCTCTGAAGAGCTTGGATCAAAAACCAGACGGTAAACTCTCCCTCCCACGATGGCTACAAATCTGCATGGAGCTTGTTAACACTGAAACAACACAATGCTTTATTTCCCCTCTTCCTCCCACCTTCTAAATTCTTTTTTTTTTTCTTTTTTCCCCTGCCTTACCTGGTACATTTTGTTAATTCTCTAAGCTATTTGAGGCAGGGGCTGTCACTTCCTACATGTTTATGCAGTGCCTCACATGAAGGCTGACAGCTCCAGTTGCCATTATAATCAAAAGGGGTGGGAGGGATTCTTAAGGAACTACAGAAAATGAGGCATTTACCTATTGCTGACACTCAATAGGCTTTGAGTAGCTTTCTCCCCTTTGAAAAAAAAATCTACATTTACAAGTATAATAATTAAGATGTCTGTCATCACCAAAACATCCATTGTTAAAATATGACGCAGCCTCCAAGTAGGAAAAACCTTCATTTGGAGCAGAGTCACTAACAAAAAGGATTTTGTATTTCAGAAGCGCTAAGATCTCATTTGTCTCAAATCACACACAACAATATTGAACATACTTTCTGGAAGTATCATGTCTATCTTGTATCATATATTGCATTAGTTAGTTATCTGCTGAGAAACACACACTCCCATCAATTTAAGCACTAACATTGTAGGTTTTTTTAAAAGAACATTTCCTATAAATAGAGATTTAAATGATCTTCTTTAAGTATTGTAATCTTTAATTGAATTCAATACCTCTGCAAATGGAGCAAACAATCTCTGATTAGATCATTTGCTTCTATTCTATTTCAGACATGCACTGGTTTGCAGTAACGTCAGGTTTTTTCATTAGCAACTGCTGTTGAGCTGCATATTTTCTTCAGCACCTAATTAATTCTAGAAAGGTAACTTTTCTTCTTGTGCATTACAGTATGTCAATGCAGTTGACGCTTTTGCAGAGGTTATATATGAATACAAATAAAAATGTAGAGGACAAAAATGAAAGGGAATGCAGAAATTAGTAGATTTCTCCATGAAACGGCAAGTGCCTTCATCTCCCAGTGACATCAAGTTGGAAAGTGATTACTCAGCACCCTTCAGGACAGACCCCTGGGAGTCCTGTGTGTCACTGGCACAGAAATTATTACATGCAGGGAGAATAAGAAACCAGGTATTAATGAAGAGAAGAAATTACATCCTTAATTTGATTTGGTAGCTTCCTAATTCTGAAGGCTTTGCATGAATAATAAAGAATCCTGCAGAAAAACTTCAGCTTTGACTTTGGGATGCTATCAATCTCCTGAAATCAAATCACAGGCCTGATTGCAAACTGCATTCCAGTGCAGTCCCTGACTAATGAAGTGTACAGTCATAATGACAACACGGATCCTACCAGGAAGGATGTTTAGACATAGCTGAAGTAAACCACTGTGTATTATTAATGGCAAGAAGGGCTTAGTTATAGACTGGGAATGCTGTGTGCTCTAATGGCATTAACACTGAACGCTGTACTCAGAAATGTTGATTTCAGGCTCCTCAATACAGAAATATTCCTAGCAAGTTATTTCAAATAAACCTTCACCCTCTGAGCGAGCTTTGGTGAGATGCTGTGCAGCTCTGGATGCTCCTGGAGCTTGCATGAAGCTCATAATGGAGGGACATCAAAGAGCAGGTGCTCATGGAGTTGTGGTGTAACTGGCTCAGCCAGGAGAGGATGAGGGAATGGCACAGTTGCCTTGAGGTCACTCTGCTCCACTGGCAGCAAGGTGCTCTAAAATAGTTGTGCAGATGCTCTGATAAAAGTCGGTAAGGGCTATACCTTATTTCAGGCACCAGTCCAGAAATGGAAGGTCTTTGGAAGATCTTTTTGCCAAATCATCTGTTTCCCCTCTTCAGAAAGTCATACCTCATCATAGTTAATAGCTTAAGAAAAAATTTTTCTTCCCTAAATATGCCATTGGAATACCTCAAAAAGAAAATTCTCAGTGACTAGACACCCAAAAAAGGTAAATAAACCATAGTGGGGATTATTCTTGGAAACTGAGGCCAGCTGGCAAAGCAACTGTATCAGTAAACTCCCATCACCCACAGATCATATAAGGTGCCAACTGGGAACGGTCCCAATGATGCTTTTCCTCCCAACTTGTGCCTGGGAGTTACCTGAGGGACTGCCGGAGGCCAAAAGCATTCTCAGAACTGTTAGCACAGTTTAAGTTAGTTTAAAATTTTAATTTAGTAACATTAATTTAGCCAAAATTCTTCTACACTGTGAGGATGTCCTGCACTTTTTAGATGCATCTTCCTCTGGGTAAATTTGATAAAGTCTTACATTTCATTGCTGCAAAATACCGAGGTTGGACTAGATGGACAGTAAAGTGGGAGACACTATTTAAAACATTTATTAAAGGATTAATAAAAAAAAATAATACTGCCTATTTAATAAAAACACTGTAGCTTACTACAATAATCACTGAAAGAACTACAACCTGTGATATACAATGATGCCATTTTTGCAGGCAGCTGGTTCCATGTATCTCTACTTGGGCTTTAGCTGCCCTCCTCGGCTTTTTTCCCCTTTGGATTCTCATGCACTTTAAATAAACAGGGAAAATGCATAAAACCTGTGTTTGTTTAAGAACACAAGTCAAAATGGTTATGTCAAAAGTCACCTTTAACTTAAATGCTCTGCTTCAGTTTATGAAATAATAATTTTTACTTTTGCATCATGGTAGTTTTCAGTCCATAGTATGAAGCGTACAAAAATACTACAGCCAGAAAAGCTGAAGTGTCAAGTTTGATGTCCTGATCGAATTCAAACTGTGAGTTGAGGTTTTGCACAGAAAACGGGCAACTTGACCTCATCCTCCCAGTCCAATCAGCACGTTCTGCTCCATTCTTGAGAAAAATTAACCTCATTCATCACATCGTGCTCCCATTACTCCCTCTGGCTCACGACACTTTCTTCGCTCCTTGTCCTACTTCTGGATCTCGGAGCGCGGCTGTCACGGCTTGATGGCACAGTGCGTGCACGAGCAAGGACATGAACTGAGTAAAGGCAGGAAAAGCTTTTAGCCATGTACCTTTGTTTGGTTTGTGGTGGGTTTTTGGGGGTTTATTTTAGACAGAATAAATAAAAAAGAATCTTCACTGCCACAGAAACACCATGGTAAGTTTTAGGTCTCTAAAGCACAGAGTCTGAATGCTGTTACTCAGGTTATCCACAAGACGAAGGGACTTCGTTCACTCACCTGTTTTTTTCCCCCCCTCCTTTTTCCAATAATTAAATTCCCCCCATATTATGTAGAGATCCTGACAAAACCCGAAACCTACTAAATATATCACTAAATTCATGAGATGCAAATAACCTCCACGCACAGTAAACAACAGTCTCTGACTTGGAGCCCGAGCCTCCCAGGGTGCAGAGTGCTCTTAATTCCCTCATGCTGCCACTGCCTCTTAGGAAGAATTCTGCCCGAGAAGATCGTGGGACCAGAGAAACTGCTAATTCCCTCATTTCCAGCCTCTTCCAAAATTTTGATCTTCACATCTCTTTGCTGTTCCCTCTTCAAACTGAGGCTCTATCTCATGGATAAAGTCAACACTTCATTTCATTATCTGTAACCCCAGACATCCGGCACTCCTACACTGAAAATCACCAACATAAACCATCACAGGAAGAAAAAGTATTTAAAAATACGGACCACTATGAAGATAGATGACAGGACAGTAAATCTCAGCACAAGAAAAATCTGATCTGGTAAGTTTGCCTAATTTAGAAGAACAGCAGTGTCCTTCCTTTCTCTTTAAATACTGATCAATGTTGCTTCCATGAGTCATGCATGGTACAGAACGTATCTGCATCATCTGTAATTCATGCATTTCTTCAACAGGAACAATTTCATCTGCAGTGAATACGACACAGGAAGCCAGACTCAAACACCAGAAAATATGTGCAAGAGGCAAGGAAACCGACTTACCTGACCAATAGGTTCTTTTGTCGGGGTCTTTCCTCTTCTAGCGGTGCTCGTGGCCAAAGTGGTGGTTGTTTCCATGACTGACGTGGACATCTCAGACTGCATCGCCGTGGCTGTGGACTCAGTTGTCATAGAGGAAGGCACTTCACCAACAAGTCTCACATTTCCTTCTATCACGATGTTGGCATCATTTTCTGCTGCCATATTCAGCACTTTCAAGCCATTGTAGTAAAGACCAGAGAGCTGGCCTTGGAAAGGATGGCCACGTTCCTTGCCTCCAATTTTTATGGTTGCTTGGCTATTGAAGATTGTGAGCTGACGCCCTGTAAAGATAATATTATATACATGCAAAAATGTTGACTGCAAACACTATACTCTACACGAGTGATAACAGATTTTCATGGGGTGAATAATGAGAGCAATAAACTATAAGAAAAGAATTTGACTCATAATTCATTGCTTTTTAATGAGGTGTCCATGAAATGCATAAATTTTGAGAGCATTTGCATTTTTCTTAATTTATGACGTTTTGGGATTTATTTTATTTTTTTTGCTAAAAGGCCAATCAAATATACTTGCAAATGTGTTTAATACTACAAAGGATACCCCTTTCCCTTTTACCTGGAAGTAGTGTTAAGCTTTTTGGTGTGTGTCAAGAATGCCAGGTTTCTAATTCCTTAAGATTATTTTTTCTTCAAGTCTGCCAACATTCCAAAGTTTTTTTCCACGCAATACAGCATAAGGCCTATAGCTTTATGTATGTACATATGAGATTATGTATGTATAGACATATAGAAGTATGTATATACACACAAAGAGAGTTTATATATATGCCAACAAGTGACTAGGTCCAGTGAATTTTAAAGAATAAGTTACGGAGTAATCTGTCAGATCTCTATATAAGCGAATAAAATATTTACATTTTTAATTAAATGTTTCCTTTTTGTATTTAAATGTTTATTTTCCTTCAACATCCACACTGAAAAGAAACACATGGTTCACACTGAGTATCTCAGAGGCAGATTCAAAAATAGATGTCTGATTGGCTTTCAGCAAGGCTATCAATTAAAATAAAAGATTTTAGATGTAAAAGCGGCTTCAGAAATGATACACATACCGATGGAGAAATCATGGCACATTTCCATTAAACAGAGAAATCCTCAGCAACAGTACCACTCTTAGGAAATAGAATAGTCACTTTAGCAGATTGGTTTCTGCTCACAAAAAGCATGCACACAACTTTAAGTTCTGTTTTAATTAGTCTTTGTTCCAAAATCCCCTTAGAAGGTTGCAAACGTTAAAGGGACTTCATTTCGCTTGGCAATTCATGTTGCCCACTCTTTAAGATACCTACAGTTTAAACAAAATTTTTTTTCAGGACCATAATGAAGATATCATAACTACATATATATTTTAGTTAATAATTTAGATGCTGGAACGTAATATAATCTATGAATGATTTATAATTTTTGGTTAATGTTTGCTATGAGTACCTTCATAGATTGAGTTAGTGGATTATATTTAACAGTCCCTTTAACCTTAAGTTAACAGGGTAAGATTATTAAACAGCTGGTACTTCTAGAAATGTATAGAAATTATTATACAAGGTATGCAAATATTACTCTATATTTTACTTTTTTAAATTTGTTTTTAATTTAGTTTTACTGAAATTTATTTTTTATGTTTATTAGTGTTACAATGAAGTACTACTTGGTTATGTTCAAATTATTTTTTTATTTGAAGTTTTAATCAATGTTTTTTACCTTTGTCGAGTAGCCATTCATCAACTACTCGACCAAGTCGATATGGAATTCGCTGTCTAGCAATCGCCAGGCGCTCGTTATCATTGTTTCCTTTAAAGTTTAAAGAGACATTTCATTGGTTAAAATCTGTAAGGTCAAAGGTTAAAAGTTAATACTTAAAGCTTGAGCTATACAGTTGCCACATGATTTTTTGAAATTTGGAATTTTAAAAAGCGCTACCTAGAACATTTCATGGTTCAGACTTTTCATTCATTCATTTATTTTATTTTAGCAAACAAAATTATTCCTATGTTAATTGAAAATTAGAAATCTGCATTTGAGCTAGGTTATTAAACTTATGTTATAGACAGACCCAAAAAACAAATTTAAACATCATCGAATGGCTTTACAAAAAATGATCATTGACCTCAGGGTTTTGTCTTTTTTGATGTTTCTTATTAACTAGTTAAACATGTTCAGGTGAAACAGGTTTAAGTTTTCCAAAGACATCCAACCTCTCACTCCAGGTTAGTCATTTAAAGAAGAAGAACACCACAACTCTTAATCACCATCTAAGGCACACTTACTTCTGCTGTCTAGAAACAGAATTGCTGTAACTTATTTCCTAATCAGAAAAAATACATTCTTATTCATGTCATTTAAATAAATTCCAGAGATTCAAATATATGATACAGAACACACCAGGGCATTCACCATTTAGTACATTCTCATATGACAATGTCTTGAAGGAACACCAAGGCTTTGACAAAAGTGACTTGCTGAAAGGTAGCCTGCTTCTGAAACAGGGAGCGCTTTAAAATTTAGCAAGAGGCCATCTGGAGTGGGGTTCCATAAATTAAGAAGTAATCCAGAACCCCGTAATGCAAAACACCAACTTGTAATATTTGCAAGCTGTATCTATTCTCAGTCTGTGCAGAGATCTTTGACTTCTTTAAATAAAACAATGAGATAAAATAAGGCTGGTACATTCAAAAAAATATCAGACAATTAGGAATAATCACTATAAATATTTATGTATAAAAATCACTATAAATAATTTATTTCAATTTATAGCTTTTTGAGTGTAAATTATATAGGTGTGATCCTTCAGAAAACCATGTCTTCTACTTAAAACTTTTCTTAGGAGAACGGTAAACCTAAATATTTCCGGCAATGTGCACGTTTTTGGTGGTAGTAGTATTTTAGACCCACAATACTCTTTTTTTTTTTGCCACTTTATTAGTTAGTATTAGTAAAGATCCTGAGAGATACGAAGACTCAGAAGAGCAAAAAGCAGGCATTCCTAATTCAGGTCCCAATCCAAAGTCAATCGTACGAGCTCCAAGGTGCCGACTGCGTGTGCATACTGCTCACAACCACGTGTGCTGGGAAGGTGTTAAACTCCACCTGTTTATTCAGCCTGTGGGTGTCAGTCAGGTGCATTTGGTAGGACCCTCTGCAGTCACCACTCTGGATCCCTAACACTGTGGCACCTCCCTACTGTAATTCCCTGGCTAACACAGGATTTATCCTCGGCAGGGTTTGCTGCTGCCTCCACTTTCACCACTCGGCAGCTGCTCCAGGACATCTCTACAGTGATCGTGAAAATTTCTCTGTGAATTTAGTCTTGGGCAGCTTATACATTTCTTTGAATTATTTAATTAAAAAGTCCATAGAGAATGAATGGGTTTTTGAGCCTATTGCACCCTATTATAATGTGATTCTATCTATTTATTATGCTTTATACTAACTGCAGCGTTCTTGCACCACTGGGAGCAAAATGCGAGTGAAAAGCAAGGAAATAACCATTTGATTTGGAAAGAAAACACAAGAAAAAAAAAATAAAGAAAAATCGGTCACATCAGCCCATCTCTCATCAGAGGAAAAGGACATTGTCAAATGCATCTCCATTTGATACCATTACATTACCTTAAATTCTTCCAGTATATAATATGACTGGGAAGGCTGGGGGGGAATGGTGTGGGACTTACCCTACTTACTTTCAAGGAAAACACGTAGGTTTAGTAATGATGAAACTGGTAGACAAGAAACTAAACAACTACTTTTAAAAATAAAAGATACATAGGACTGAAAAGAACAGAAAACAAAAGATGAAAAGCAACACCTTACTGTTACATCATGAAAAACAAACATCTTTTCAATAACTGCTTCTTCCCGAAGAGCTGGTTTGGGTCATACACTCAGCTACAACACATCTGGACAGCCCAACTGAATTTAGTAAAACCATACGCTTCTACTTCATCTAGTAATCACATTCCCAGTAGGTAAAACATAAATACCACGTATTGCTTTTCTCAGGAGTAGTCAGTGCACATTTTTCACGCTTCCTTTATTTATGCTTGGTTTTATCAATATGGTGAACCACAATGAGCATCTTCAGTAAATACACTTCCAAGAAGGTTAATATTTTCATACTCTAAATAAACCTGTGGCTTTGAGATTTTATTTCTGTTACCTGTCTGAAAGATTAAGTGCTCTGGCAGGCATGCTCTTCAGCCGTAATTCCTAAAAAACAAGTGACACAGCTAAACTTTAATTGTAGACACCTGTGTGTCTACAGTCCCTGATTTCTTTGATTAAAAAAGCTAGGTAGAAGTGATTCATTCAGGATGTGCACCGTGACATTGTCTAACCTGATTGAATTCTGGATGGCTTCATTCTGCCAAGTAGATGATATTTTGTCACAAAGGAGTGTTAATTCTGAACGGGCAGAAGGGCTTCAAGGGAGTAACAATAATTCCATAGACTCAAGGCAAGCAGAGAGGAGCAGCAAAGGTCAAACCTTTGAGTCGGAGCTAAATCTTGTGGCAAGATTGAGAAGCAGCAGTCCAAAAAAACTTTAATCATACCTTTATATCTATAGGTCAGCTGGGACAAACCAACTACGCGAACTCCACTAATATGTATTTTATCCCTCCTGATTTATTATATTGTCAGTGCTGGAGTGTAATTCTATTTTGTTCTCTGAAATAAAGGTGTCAGTTATTGATGTGAAATAGCAGCATCCTTGAAAGAGAATAAGTAAGAAGGTTGAAAATCGAGAGTCTGTGAAGAACAACCTAGACTACAGAATACCTTCTTTGAAAGAAACACTTTAACAGAATACAAATTCACCTTGTTAGTCTCAGTGATCTGCTGGGGAAATAAATAAAGTGATGAAACCAAGGCCTATATCCATTTATAACACACACACACACACCCCTTTCCCTAGGTTTGCTCATCATGATCTTGACATTGTTATTTCTGAATCATGACTTCCCTGACATCTGCAAGAGGAAGACAGAGACCCATGTGGCTCCTCCAGACACAGTTAGGGATGAAACCTGACCGAAGTGTCAGCTGCAGGGCACGGGAGGAAGCCAGAGCAGCTCTGTGGCACAGGGGCAAACACTCCACGTCACCTGGCCAGGCTAGGAAACAAAACCCCATCTTGGTAACAGCCCATACTTAAGTTCATTTGAATCATCTATTACTGTGCACGGACACTCGTGTATACAAACACATATTAATGTTGGAATAGACTGGAAATGCAAAAACTGTGGTCTAAAATTTGTACAACAGATGATTTTGCATGTGCAGCTTCACCTCTTCCCAGCAAAAGAGACAGTGATATTTCAAGTGCTATCAATTGCAAGCAGAGACTTTTACAGAATCACAGAGTGGTATGGGGTTGGAAGGGACCTCTGGAGATCATCTAGTCCAACCCCCCTGCCAGAGCAGGTCCTCCTAGAGCAGGTGTGACATGACTCGCAGGTGATTTTGTCATGCTGGTGCTCACAGTGGCTCCATGTCTTGGCCACGCTTTCAGTATTATCACCGTCTCAACGTAAATTGATGTTAACGATACAACAGGAACAGACTGTAATGCATTTTGAATAGCCAGTATACAGACAGAATCTAAAGCTATATTAAGATTAAAATTTGAATAGTTTTTAACTGTCATCTAAGGAATTCAGTGGCTGTCTCTCCATTGCTCTGACTGAAGACCCCCTAGAAAGGTCACTCAGGCTAGGGCTCCCCACACAGATATGTGCTGCAGGCACAGAGTATGTTCCCAGACTTTCCACACACCACGAACAGGGTGTGCTAGGGCATAACTTTATCCATCCGCACTGCAGACCTCTAGCAAGTCTCGCTCCTAACAAACTTAGCTCCTCAACAGCCTGCAGCACATCCCGCCGTCTGATCCTGCCTGTGCCTTCATGAAAAGCCCTGCTATTACTGGTAAGCAGCTTGCCCTGGGCAGCAATCAGTGAGCTTGCCTTTACACCTGCAAACACAAGATCACCTCTTCCATCACAACCCCCCTGGGTCCAGGATATACAAGCATGAGTCTGGGTTGGATGGAGCAGAGGACAAGAGAACCAGGTCCACTCCTGGAACAGGAAAGCACTGCCTTTGTGGGGGACTCTGACACTGCTCCGACCGACCCCAATGTTTGCCAAGTGCTTGCAGACATGGCTATCTGGTATTTGATCCAGGAATGAGAAAATCCTGAAAGGATCAGGTAAAGCTGTGTGTCTTTTCCTGTTGCTAAATACACCAGCTCCACCTGTTAAAACATGTAGGATGACAAGGTGGGAGAGATGGAGGAGGAGGATAGAGGGGTCTGCCTTGAAGACTATTGTACAAGGAGTTACGCATCCAGAAGGCTGATTTGGGCCTCCTCCAGTGTCCAAAGAGAGGGCAGAGATACAGTTTAGGATGTGTATTTTTTCCTGTTGGACATCTAGAACAAACCTTACTGACAGCTTGGTGAGAAGATAAAAGTGCAAAGAAACTCTGAAGTTAAAGAACCTGTAGCAAGTAAGTAATGAGTGCGACTCTACAATCCCTTACCTTATTCCAGAAGAACTAACCTCTAAAAAAAGAAATAACCATGAGATACGACATCTCCAAACTTTAAAGAATCAAAGCTGGCAAGTTCATATTAAATGACCATCACATAATACTGCCCTTTTCATGCTGCAGGGACTCCTAGATTCCTCATAATGAATATTAGGTATCCC
>JAOQGH010000023.1:9535465-9583803 GCA_025769975.1 Gallinago jamesoni | reverse complement strand
GGTGTCCCTGCCCAGGGCAGGGGGTTGGAACTCCATGATCTTTAAGGTCCCTTCCAACCCAAACCATTCCATGATTCCGTGATTCTGCAAGAGCAACCTGCTCACAAAGGAGGCTGAAGTTTCCACAATGGTGCAGTCCCATTGCCAGCTAGTCAGGAGGGGCAATTAAAACTAAGTTGTGAAGCAGACAAGATAAGCCATGAGGAGTAGAAAGAATCTGCATGGAAAATGAGGTTAGTGTATTGATTAGGAACTCTGACTGCACAGTCAGCAGTTTTCTCATTCCTGTTTAATATGATCGGAAATTAGCCTGCATCCAGATAAGTTAATAGGAAATCACTATCCCAAAAAGAGGCCAAGGTGAAATATTAAAGTTCTTTGGGAAGGTGCAGGGGGATGATAATTCAGTAAAACTACATGGCATTGAATTTAGTTAAGAAAGATCAATATACAAATCCAGTACAGATCTAGGCATCTCTCTCAGCTATCAAAAAAATGTAACATACCATTCTCAATCATAGGGCTACCCACCAGCCTCTGACACAGTAAGGAAGTGGGAAAACAGGGCAAATATTTAATAAAGGGCATCTTCATAGCTCTAGCGTTGCCCTCAGAGAAATGTCATGAAATAAACTTCAGAGTAAAAAAAAAAAAAGAAGAAAAAAAGAAGAAAAGAGACTTTGATGTGAGTCCGCAAGAACATATGTACTAAATCTAAACCTCTGTTTCTGAAAATCATCCAGCCATTTCTGAACACTGAAATGTTCCTATTTTTCTAGGTCTAACGTACATTTTTCCCTCACTATATTCCAAAAAACAACTAGCTGCCTTAAAAGGATAATCATCTTCTACCACTGGTGACTCCCACCTCTTTTCCTTACAGCTCTCTCATTTCTTATCTACTCAGGTACAAACTGAAGGTGCATTGGCCCAGAGAAAACATAACACTCAAGTCTAGTGGGATGCAGAATGATGTACAAGACAAACACGATAGGTCCTACTAATTTTCCAGGGTCATTTTTCCATTTTATACAGCTGTAGGATAAAACACAGAAAGCAGCCAGAGCCCTGTGGAGCACTCCCATATTAATACTTTTTTAAGGTGCCTACCTCTGACTGCTCATAAAGCAATATTAGAGCATCACGTGTGCTACACCAGCTAAAAAACCTTTGCAAGAGCAGTGAACTCCAGGCAGCTCCTGAGACCCACGACTGAGTTCAGACTCCCTACCAAATCCACTGGGGCAAACGGGGCCACAACTCTTTGGAAAATGATGCTGGCTTTGTCTATCAATGGGGGGGCCCACAGCACCCTCCTGGCAACCCCAGCTGTCATTGGGCCTTGGTGCCATCACTTAGAGCAGTCAGACGGGGCTCTATCAGGCCTACACAGGCAACGAAACTGGAAAATCCTGAGCCTCTAGCCAGAAAGTCCCCTCAGAAAATCTTCACCCAAGATTTTAAGATGCCAATCTCAAACAAGCAATGCCTTGTAGTCAAGACACTCCAACCAGAAGTGTAATTCAGAATATAATCTGTCCTGGTAGAGAAAGGAGAATTAATTAATTGCTATGCTTTAGACCACCAACTGATATATTTTTTTATACTCTTTAGTTTTTGAAAAAAGGAAATCCAGCATATTTAAGAATAGCAAACTTAGTAATTAGGCTGCTAATCTTGTTTCTGCTCTTAATTTAAAAAACAAAACAAAACAAACAGGAGTAGAAGAGATAAGCCTGTGCTTATGTGCAGTGGTGCAGGCACATTAGGAAATTATGCAGAAAGAAAGAAACAATTCAGGAAACAGGCACAAAGCGAAAAAAAAAAAAAACAAACAAAAATCACTTTCCAGCACCAAAATGAAAGCTAATGTGCCCTTACTCATCAAATTCTGTCCATATCATACAAATGCAACACGTCACCCCTCCAAAACACAAGCAAAGAGCAAGTTAGCTGGTTAACCAGTACTGCCAGGCAACACTGTCAGTCCCTAAAACAGCAACAGCAGAAGCACATCTAAATTGGGTGCAGCAGCACTTCCCAAACTCTTGTCTGATATCATTAAGGCATTACCTTTAGAAATACTACTTTTAGAAGCGGAATGACAGTGGTAGCTTTGAACATGGCGCCATTAATATCTTCAGAGCAGTATCAAAGGCAGCATGGTCTTCAGGACAACCCTCTGTCTTTTCTAAAAGGTACACCAACACCAGTCTGTAAAGAAACTACTCTCTAAAAAGGATTTAAATGAAGAGTGCCAAACCCGATGGAGCAGCATTGAAACCTAAGAGAAAGGTATGGCTAGATGCTGTCATACTGGGATGGGAGAAGAGATGGAAGGTGAAAAGGAAGAGGGCGAGGACAGATTTCAAAAATTACGCTATGGCATACAGGAGCCATAAAATATTATTATGGGAAATGCAAAGAAAATTAAAGACGAACACCAGTCTTGGAAGATCCAGCAAAAAAGCAAGCCAAGGGACTCTGTCCCCTTGCTAAAGGAAGCTCAAGAAGCTCTCATTTTTTTGTTTACCTTTTTCAAAGGAAACATCCAACCTCCTTTCACGCTACTAATCCCATCCCAAGGAAATCACTCTATTTTCTAAATTGATCTGTGTTCAGTAGAAACAGATTCTGTGTGCCACTACCTTCAGAAATCAACTGCAGTTTCTCCTTGTTGTAGCCACATGAAGAAACAGAACAGAGAAGAAAAGATTCTTTTCGTGCTCATCATTTAGGTAAAAACCAAAAGACAGAAGAACTCCACCCCAGACCTATTATTTCCTTTGTGCTACATAAGTCTCGAACACAAACTAAGGCACAGCTTCCACCATCCTATTTCAGCTACCATTTACCAAGGGTTGCAAAAGTTAGAAAACAAGGGGGACATGAGGGGACCAGGAATACCTGAAAGACCGCAGGACACGTTTCATTCAGTATCCCCCTTTCCCTCAAGGATTTATCACCTCTCAGAGGTGTGTCTGACTTAAAGCCATTAATTGTTTTTAACTGCCAGAACTGTCATTCATTCATTCATTAAGCATCAGCACACAGGTGTGTTTTTTAGTAACTGCTGCTATGCATAATTTCATTTGCAATGCATACTTTCTTTTTTATTTTAAATTCAAAATTATTTCCAAGAAATTATCTGAAGTGTAATATTTTACCTGTGGATTTCTAAAGTTTTTTTTTAATTTTTTTAAAAAGTCAGGTGAGCAGCTGGACTACTCAACTCAAACACCACCACAAATAAAACCCCCAAAACCCTAAATACTAATAATTAGTACAGGGAAAGGCTTATGCATTCCTTATTAGTCAAACATACCCTCCCATCCCGCTCCACCCCAAAAATGAAGAATTTTCTACTTTTAAACAGATAATCAGAACTGTCATTTACACAACATCAAATATGCAACCAGAATACCTTTCACTGATGTCTCTGAATTTGCTGCCTTTTGTTTAATAATGTAAATACACACAGCAACTGTTAACAGATAACATGCAGAATTGTAAGTTACCATTAACGGCTCAGTAGTCCTATTCAATAAGAAAGGGATTGCGTATCTGAAAAACCTGTTGCCTTTAAAAATGAATAAAATTAGTAACACAGTCATCTTCAGTGCATGGCATTTGCATAAAATTAAATATTGGCCCGATCAAGGCAACTCTGTATTCACACCAGCGGGCCTGTTCAAGTAACCAGCATCACTTGCATAAATAATATCCTGTATTTTAAATTAAGACATCTTAATTTGGTTGGTTGGTTGTGCAACTGATAGCAAACACACCTTTTGGTTTATGCCTGCTGGAACACTTGTGCCGAATTCATAAGCTGCAGACGGCTTTAGTAACAACTTGTAATTAAAAAAACACAGACAACCTTTTCCTCAGTAAATGTTTTACCCCATCACTTGGAGATCGATTTGGGAGTCACTTTATTGTGTAGCTTTTGTCAAAGCCTTTTTTTCCCCCCTAAAACAATAATCCAATGAAACCCAATGAAAACAAGAAACAAAATCACTATTTTATGCCTTGATAACTGTATTTTTCCACTTTCAGCAATAACTTGAATTTGTGCTTTTAAACTCACTTAGGAAATGCCATCATCATAAACTGCATATTGCTCAGGACTCTTTAACTACTCAATCAGCTACTAAAACACTGCGAAGGAGCTGATGTCGGATTAGAAGAGAAGCAAAATGAGCCAAACTCCACGCATCCCCCACCCTCTTACTCACGAGCGTTTGTGTAAGCCCTTACCTGCTGGGTAACGTTCGATAACTGGCCAGTTGTCCACCTGTAAGGTGGCATTGCCACCACTTCTTGTGAAACGTACTACATGGTATTTTCCATCATTAATGATTGCGTTGATCTCTTCAATAGAGATGTCATCAGTTCCAACATTAAATTTAACTCCAATTTTTCCCTGGTGCTGCATATTTAAAAAAAAAAAAAAAAAGAAGAAAAAGAAGAACCAATTAAGAATTGTTTTAGCAAGAAATAGAGACAGTGTGTCATACAGGGGAAGATTTCTAACATCTTCCCTCCTCAGATGTAACTTCTGAAGGCTTGCATGTGGCAGTGACAAGCCTCCTGACAGCTCAGTAAGTCCAGAACATCTCTTTGATGCATAATTGATATTCCTAATGAGCTATTTCACCAAATTGAGTTCTCTCCTTTTCCAAGAGATTCAGACCAACACAAGGGTGGGGGGGGAAAGGAGAAAAAAAGCTCAATTTTTCTTTGTCCCCTCCCTCACCTCCATGAGGATTAAACACCATTTTTCCTTTTAGGCTTTCAAAACAGAAAGCCTTGCAGCATCACTCAGAAGAGGTACGAGGCTTTTTCTGGCTATAAAAGCCAAGGCCAGCCCTGCATCTCCTTTCTCCTCATTCATTCTCAGTCATCACAAACAATAACAAAGGAGGAAATTTTCTTTTTTCTTTTCCCTACTGGAGAGATTTTCTGCACCACGACATAGTAGCTCTGAATCATTAGGACAAGAACAGACTGATTGTCTATAAGGACTTTCCTCATCAGAGCCAGAGAGGAGCAAAAGGCGTTTGTGACACAGGGACAGCATCTTGTTCCCACTAAGGGCCAAGACTCTGATTTTTCTGCTGGGATTTGACAGTAAACTCCCGTGCCTGAGCATGCCTAGGGCTAAGGGCACTTCCTACGCACATTCATACTCAGGACCAACGCTGTAGATTTTCCAGATTATTGTGATATTAGCACGTTTTCATTTTTATTGTCTTTTAATCATTAATGTGTTCACTCTAATGGGTCATTTAAATTTTAACAAAGTCTTAATGTCTATTAAAGGTTTAACTTAGGGGCTTCTTGATATTTTTTTTCCTCTTATAAAAATCAATTGTACTCCTTAACATGGGTATTTACTAAATTGAGGAGAAAGAGAGAGAAGTATGATATTAGGGACTTGTGCATAAGAAATGGCAATTCTATGTGACATTTCCTGTCATTGATACTGGTACATCCTTCTTAAAAGTTAAAGAACTTCTTAAAGTTTTTATACAGACAGATGAAACACAATGAACCATTTCAGTTTGCACCTCTTGGCCATTCACTTCAATCTTTCCAGAACCAGCTTCACCTCTCCTGCAAAGCTTTTGTGTCTGCTCCCTCTTTCTCCTACTACCCTGGCACCATTCCCTGCAGTGAATGTATCCTGCAGCTCCTCATCTCCGGAAGACTCCCAGGCGAAGAACTCAGGAGTTCTTCCACTTTATTTTATTTTCTTTTTAAATACCTGACTCCATTTTCCAATAGTGCTTGCATATTCCAGTTCCACAGTTGAGCAGCTGCTGAACACCTTTGGGGAAATCTCTCAACATTTTGGTGCTACATTGTCACCTCTTCAGCTATGATTTTATTTTGCTTTTTAAACAATAAAAGGACCAATCTCTGCTGAGATTTGCAGAATAACTCTGAAAAGTTTTCTTTTTTTTTTTTTTTTAATTTGCCCAGTTGCTTAACATTGATGCTTAACACATTCTAAACATTCCTCTTTTTTCCTTGCAGATTGTTTTAATGTTCCTCTGTTGGGTGATCTTACTTTTCCATGCCTATAAGGTGTCAACAGGGGCTCCACCTCATCCAACACATCCTCACCTTCTTCAGTCTCTCGTGTGAGTTGCAGAGCAATCCCCCAGTTATCCTGGCAGAGTAACTGCAGCTCGATTTTATTTCAACTGATTCAAATATGACTCAGAATAGATTTCACCCATTTTCTCCCATGGATGCAGCAGCTTATTTGCTTCACCTGCTTCATTCATATGCTTACTCTCTTTACACAGAAACATATACAAAAAAATATAACGTTGTCCTGGCTCCAAAGCAATTTCTCTTCTTTTACTAATTTATGAAATGCAGAAAACCAGCATGTAATGATAATGGCATATGCACCTTTTCACAGTACTTTCAAGAAATCAAAGGCTTTGAGGATTAAAAAAAGATGACTAATTTTTATGGTGATTCATAATTATACTACTCATAACCTACACTTTACATACCTGCTTTGCCATTTGCTATATATATGTATATACATATATTATTTTAGATTAAAAAAATGACAAGGAAAAACAAACACCTTTGAATGAATAGGACAGGTGCAGGCAAAATGAAGCAGCATAAAAGGCAAATATACCTGGAGCTTTTCCAAAATAAGAGAATGCGGTGCTGCAATTTACCATTTGTAAATGGCCAGGTATCAGCAAGTGAAACTAATGCTTTAGAGACTTAAAGGCAGATCCTTCGCCTTACTTGAGACATACATACTTTTTAGTAAAAAAACCCCAAGTTTCCACGGTTTCCCCACATTTGTACGGTGCACAAACACCAGCGCGTAGTTGCAATGCAAAGAGTATCACCCCAACAGCTGAAAACATACTGTAGTGATTTTTGGGCCTCTTATTTCTAATATATTTATGTAGCTGAGAACATGAGTAACTCTATATTTAGAGGATACATTTCGGCTTTTCACTCTTCTTCAGCAGCTATGAGCATTTATGTAACCTCCCATAAAGCAAGGCAGTAAATCTGGGTTTCAAGTTTAAGTTTTCCTTATTGTTATATCCATATGCAAGTTTGACTTCTGAACATCACGCTAAACATGATACGGACTACAATCCCGTTGTGCCCAGCCCTTTAGAACCACAAAATAAAACATGATGCAAAACCTGAGAGTCCATGAGCCCAGACAGGTCACAACAGTGCCACAAAGCAGTAAGTCACCGTGTATCAGCCGAGTCACCATAAGCCCCTCTGAATGGAGACAGTGGGACTGTTAAGCCCTTGCCTAATCACGCAGTAGTCTGACTCGCTGTACTCCTCCTCCTCTGCAAGATAACGTGAAGCCACGGCGTTTTTCTTTTGCCGTTGGGTAAGACCATGTGCGCATACAGTTACTGTGAGTTAGCTGATGCACCTAACCTGCTGAGATACCCTGATCTCAGCCCTCAGCCCCGCGATGCTTTGATATAATGGGCCTGGAGACCATTAGAAAGATTCGCTTTCTATTTTTCCTCCTTTTTTGGAGCAACACGATAGTGCAAAGAGGGAAGAGACTGACAGAACTAAATTACTATTTCTGCTTTGCCAGCCTCGGTGGCATAGTGCAGTAGTAGAAATTTTCCTTTCTGATTTGTCCACTCATAGTAAAGTTATATTTCCTATCAGAAATGGCCTCAGACCAATGCGGAACGAGAGGTTCCGCCTTCAGCACCCTGAGGGAGGGCACAACAGAAATGCCTGTGCATTACTAAGTACCACACTCGTTCAGTGTTACTGTTGAAGGATGCTGCCCTTGCCAGTGACCTGAACTAGCACAGCATTCCAGGCTCGGATGTCTAGGAGCTTATGTTTGCCCACTAGCAAAGACGATCATTTCAGAGCTCCCCTGGTAAAAATCAGCTCTGTACACAGGACCCCTACATGTCCACCATGCTGGTTATGGTTCTTAGCCTGTGTTTTATTGTTCTTAGTCTCACCCAGTTGTGAGAGAGCATAGCAATGAAAGCAATTCCTTTTCCTGCTTTGCCTTTATCTGATCTGAACCAGGAAGGCCACAGTAACAGAGTGGAGACATGCAGGAAACAAGAGAGTCTCCAATATTATTTCAAGAGAGGCCAGAAGAGAGGACACACCTTCAGGAAAAGAGAGTGAAGCATTTCAAGAAGCAGCATAAACACTGTTCTCTCCATCTAGAAATTACTTTGAACTTCAAGTCAGAAGGCACTATGAATTCTTCTACAGCCATCACATCACCACCACTGCTCCCTGGGACAAAGAGGTGCAGGGACTTCCAATTCACCCACAGACAAGCTACATGGCACTCTGAGCCACAACCAACAGCTCTTAGAAAAGCTAGGCTTTTGTTTTGGAGGTGCTTTGGCCGTGTAGCTCTCCTGCTTCCAAGGCCAGGGTGACTTTCTCTCCACAGCTCCCACACAGGCAGAGAAGCTTATTTGGTGTTACCTCTACATGTTGCCGAAACACACAACGTAGGCTTTGCCCACAGTTTAACCTCTGCTGTCCAGCCACTTGGAGGAGCGCAGGCTCACAGGGTAAGGATAAATAACTTAATGGCATTAAAGTAGTTGGACAAGAGCATGATGTATACTTGTTTAGCCCAAATCCTATGTTCCTAACATGCTCTGAAACCCCAGGAGTTTTGATCACTCAAATAGCATAGGTGTGTGCGCACGCAGGCGTATAGATCCATCATGTCAAAACATTTTGTCTTCAAAAGCACTGGCGCTACTATTGTAATTTAACAACTCCAGTGGAATATTTTCAATCACGTTTTATGAATTGTGGACTCTAAATACTTCTGCCTTGGCTTTAACACGCTTCTGCTGAAGCCTCGAGAAAGCTGATGAACCCAAGAACCAAGCGAGAAACTTGAGATGCAAATCAAGCCAGCAGCTGACACTGCAATTTGTTCCCTCTTAGACCCCAGCTCAGTGCTACTGATCTGCCAACTCCAAATGCAGTAAAACCTAGGCTAGTGTAAAATATATATGTATCTATCTCCAGAATAATAATATTTCCTATAGCACCAGCAAGGTTTTACTGCTCTCTGTAGTAATAATTCTGGAATCAGTCAAACATGAACATGTGCAAATTTGGCACAACAGTAGTTTTAGAAGAGACCACAGACAACCTAAGCTCATAATACTTACAACCTTTAACTGTTTCCAAAGAAAAGTAATAACACTGACTCCCACGGGTGAACAAATAGAGAAAAAAATTTCCAGTGTGCCATCTCGCATCTTATTGTGTCGGTCCCCGAGGCACAACTTCCTGGTGAGTGTCATAACAAAGTCTTAGAGCTAACCGATGGTTTACTTTGATTTTATTAAAGAATAAGTTTCTTCAGTTTTATTATTACAAAGAGTGAGATCATTTTCACTCAAATGTAATCTGAGGCTAATATTTCATATTTTAGAAAAGTATGCAAAATAACTACAATAATTGCTGGTTTTCTGAGCCTTGTAAGGAAATTCATATGTAAAACCAGTACCGTTTGCTCGGGAAGTGAGGGAAGGAATACATAAAGGACAGAAGATAGATTTGAACTCCAAGATTAGACTAAAATATATGTGGTTACTCAATTAATGATCCATCAGCATTTCTTATTAATATCTATTATCTTCCAGAGGAAATGTTTCCTGGAAAAGACACAGAAAACATAAAACATCTGGGAAGAGTTCTTTGAATGAATCCATCTTTTCTATTCAAATGAAAGAAGTTAACTCTCAGAATATTGGGGCTCTCATACTCTCAGATAGTATGTCATTAACCTCTTTGGTGATTTCTTTAAATATTTTTGGTACAGCTTTTCTCTGTGAGAAGTGATAAAATATTCAACCTTATTTTTACCACCAGTAATCCAATCTTTTTACTTTTTAGTCAACTGCAAGTGAACACACCATAGGCACTGGCATCCTCACGTCATCCCTCACCTCGAGTATTTACAATCAGGTTTTGTGTCCCTTCATGATTTCAGAAAGGTGACCATTTTCAGGGACAGATTATAGCTTTCAGTATATCAGTGCTTGACATACTGTAGAATATGTAGGAGGGGCTTAAAAACTCTATCAGAGCTGTAGCAGGCAAAGTTATCAGTCAGAGGTAGGCACTTCAAGCAAGGAAGCAAAGATTTGTGCTGATGTCTGATAGGGTGCATCCACAGTATTTGACAGACTGGCATCTGACAAGCAGGAAACTGTTTGGCTTCTCTTTCTTTTCCCACAAGCTGGAAATAGGTAACTACTGTGGAGAGTGAAAAAAACCTCAATCCAAACCCAAACCGCTCCATTTCCTAAGTGAGGAGACTGAGCTACTCCCAGTGTTCTTTCTTGCCAGTCCTCACCATTTATTTGCAACCTTCCCAATATTTGCTTATTTCTTAAATCCACATCTCTGTGGACCTTAGGTTATGAAAAAATCTCACTTTTCATTTTAAAACAAGCTCCTAGTTCTGATAATTGCACAGGAAGGCTTAAAACCCAAAGGCCTGCAAGCTACTGAATTGGCAGGCTAATAGAAAGAACTGAAAAACATGTTAAATCCCATCATCTTAAGTTAACTGCTTGATTGTTGTTGTTTTTTAACTGGAGGTACGATACTCTGTGCAAATGACACTGATTTCATTACCCTCGTATCAAATCTGAGCAACGTGCCGCAACGTGGGTTTTGTCTCAGTCCAGTCTCCCAGCAATTTTGACTGCCCCTCCATCACTGAACCTGCGTCTGGAAAGATTTGTTCTTGATTCTCAGACTCCTGGTCCCCAAGACAGTGGGGCTCGAGGAATGAACTGGCAACGCTTACTTCCAAAATGCTCTGTAAGACTTTATCTACGGCTGACTATTCCTTTTGAGCCACCACTACACAGCATGCTTGCGTGCAGGAAGTTTTTTCATTACTTGAAGGACATCCCTACTCGGTTTGAGCGGTGGCTGGAATCCAGATGTGACCCTTGGATTCCTGCAAGAAGCACAGTGAGGTCTGTGGTACCCATATGCACACACCAACCCCATGTGAAATGTGATCCTGGCCACAAAATGCTGCCTAACACTACACTAAACCATTACTCACACTATTCAGAGAGGGAAAAATGTTGTCTGCAGAGCCACAAATGTTACCAGTATTTCCGGCAGCCCTTGATGCATACTCCATAGGTGCAAAGCCAAGCCCATCTTTCTCATGTACAGCAAAATCCTTCCAGTGACAGTACAAGGCACTTGAAAAAACAGACCTATAATCATAAATATACAGCAACAAGCCTTTTTTTCTTCCCTAATTTTGGGATCCTCGCTCAGTTATTTCATAGATTTTGTTAGAGAGAGATGAAGAGAGAATTTACAACATATTCTGCTCTCGCGTTTTACCAAGCAGCTCTGTAAGATCATTTCATAAACCTTTAAATGACCCTAGTTTCATGCCATCAAGTTATCTAGATTTTCTAAATCAATACACAAATAATAAAAATTCATTGTTCACCAGATGCCCCTGGTTGACATGTAAGAAATAGCCCTGTCACTGTAACAATATTATGTATGCAAATAACATTAAGATGCTACCAGAGCTACTGCACTCTTAAATGTTGCCCTATAAAAATTAAACAGCTTCTAGCCTTAAACCAATGACCCTTAAAAGCCGCAAGTGGAATACAGCCCAACATCACACTCATTTGCAGCTGAGGCGTAGCTGAAAAAAAGCAGTTACTGAAGTGGCTCACAAAGTGTAAGAAGTGACACATGACTTAAAACTATTTTTTAATGTCACAAAATGCCATATATGCCATCTCAGAACAAAAAGCCTGGAAAGAAGGTACCATGGAAATTTTCACTGTCCCAGAGTTTCAGGGCAAGGAGCAACTAGTCTTTACCACTAAGAAATAACGACTTATATCACTTTCTTCTGTAAAATAATTGCACTTACAGTTTGCTTTAAGTGTTGTTATAGCAATTTGATTTACACATAAAGCTCAGCAAGCAGAAAATGTAAAATACTTACAAATCTACAATTTTGACACTTCAGCTCTCAGACTGCAGTTTTCCCATTTAAACATTGTAATTCTCACTGCGATATGTCATTCCTGTTTTATTTCAAGTTACTCTGATGATGAATTACTGAGACAATACAATTACCCTAACGACCAGCCCCCCAAAATGCAATAGTTATGGAAGACATATGGTGTAGAGCCTACAGCAGCAGCATACTGCATCTTATTATCCACTCAGCAGCGTTACTGCAGTACACAAAAGTACATTTTTCTGAGAAAAATATGCAGTTAAGAACAATTTAAGTAGTCAGCCCTTAACACGGTACTTTCTGTCAAAACAGCACATAGTGTAGAAACATCTTGACCCATCTAGTGACTCACCAAGTTATGTCTCAGCCAGTTATGATGAGATGGTATGGATGGGCTGAAGAGACAACAAATGCTGTTATACCAAACAGAGGCTAATTTAAAGGCAAAGGAAGTCTTTTAAGCGCTGGCCAAGGTAACACACAGGCTATGACTTCCTTCTTGCACACTTATTTTCCATGTAGGCAGACACCTATGAGCTTGTACAACTCAAATACAGTAAGCCCAGACTGAGGAATGGCACACTCAATGGGAGGCTCCAGCTACTCAAAATGACAAACACTGTTCTTCCCCACACATACATCAACATGTGTTTCCAGATAACCAATGAGAGATTTGGAAATGAGGCTTGCTTTCCACTTTTTTTGTAGCGTTTTTATAAAGAGATGATTAAAATAGTGTTCCTGGGACTGAATATAGTCATACAAAGGTGTAAAGGTACTCCTAGAAAAAAAACCCAAACATATGACTAGGCACCTTGATATCAGCACAATCTAATCCATGCTGGAAATTGTACTAGTTTTAGATCCCTGTGCTAAGAAAGGCTCCATAGAATTCTTCTGATAATTTACGTGTCTGAAACAGATCCAAAGTCAGAGTCAGTAGGAGGTATAACTGGGACCAGAAGTGAAGAATCAGCAAATTCTCAAGCAGGCTTTCATGCTAAATGATTAACAGCCATATGATCACCACACATGCTCACGAAAACACAAGTAATAAATTTTTGAGAATCTGAATCAAAGGGCTTTTCGTATTAAAAACCTGTAAGGAATTATTAAAAGCCCAAAATGGTATTAGACACCCAGCTCCTATTGAACTTTAATGAAAACTGAACACCTACCTGCCATTCATGCTATGATTTGATAAGCTTCCCTTTAATATTAATGGAAATCTTGAGTATTTCCAGATGCCTACCAGAGACACTGGGACAAAAAAATACTTTTCAAACAATGTTTAAATGCAGACTTTGCATTCCTTTATTGTTCTGATTGCCTGTATACAAATGTATTTCCAGAATTGTTTCCTAACCCTTCTTCTCTTGCTTTGGGGTCTCCAATTGGAAACTACCTGCTCCTAATTTATCTTAGCTACATGTCACTATTGACAAAGACCTAACGTGGAAAAAACAAACTGAAAGAGAAAACAAAAAACCCAGACCACAAAGTGTTTTAAAAGCTGGGCATCTGAATAGTGGACCTAAATGAATATTTTTGCCTTTTATCTGTAAAATGAAGAAAACACGGTATTCTCACTTCAAAAAGTTACTGTATATCTAAAACAAATCATGTCTGCAAAGTAGTTAAGCAGAAGTAAAACAACAAAAAAACCCAAACAATAAAAAAATCCAACATTATTCCTGGTCTGCGAGACAAATGTACAAACTGAAGTGAAAAGACCTCGCAGAAGGAAACAGAGCTGTGCCGTCACCAGACAGCAGAGCTTCAACACACCACAGGCTGGGTTTGGGCTCCCTGCAGAAAGGCAAGTCCTAGTTGTTTTCCCATTTTCTGAGCAGTCCTATCTTCTGCTGCTGCCAGCTTTCTTTCTCTTATCATCAAGTGTAGAGTCATTGCACAGCAAGCTTTAATACCATGTATATTTTACTCAACGGTAGTAGTTGCCTTCATCTTACCTTCGTCCTGAAGATCTTTCAGAATCAAAACCAATTTGACAATTTCCCTGTGTGCTGTGCTGAGATACGCAGCACGAGTAGCCTATTATCAATGCTACAATAGAGGATCTCACTTCTTTTGATCACTTAATGCTGCAGAGCATGTGCTACATGCATTCAGTGTACGAATTTTTACATGAAGTGATCAAACAGCATTAGCTGACTGGACTGTGAAATCCAACGGGTAGCTGGAAGGGGAAAGCAAAATCTGATAGCTACCTCTATGTTCTCCTCTGCTGCGGCTGCTAACAGCCCTCAAGGTTTGAATGACATTGCTTTGGCATCTTAAAAAAAACAAAACAAAACACCATCCTGTGGAAGAGAAGCGTATGAAAGGGCTGTGTACAGGAAACCATTCATATTCCTGAACAGTTTCTACAAGGAGGAAATTTTTGAAGGAAATGTTGCAAAAGAGCACAAGCACCTTCAACAACATGCAAGAAACTTACAAGTAAATTTAATCGTATTTGGAAGAAACCTGCCAGAAAATGCTAGCCCCAAGCAAATTGGGCAAAATCAAAACAGAAGTTTACCACGGTGAGGGAGCTTTGCACATAAAAGCACAGCTTTGCACATCCAAGGCCAGGCTGGATGGAGCTTTGAGCAACCTGCTTTAGTGGGAGGTGTCCCTGCCCGTGGCAGGGGGGTTGGAACTCCATCATCTATAAGGTCCCTTCCAACTCAAACAACTATATGATTCTATAACAGAGTTCAGGACTGTCAGGCTCCAAATGCCTCTCCAAAGCAGGGAATAGTCATGAATCTTGCTGTCTTCACTGGAATGATCAGCATCAGGCTTGAATTACGTCCAAATATATTATTTCTGTTCATGAACATAATGTATTTAAAAAAATCCCCAACAGTATATAAACACTTGCTTTACAACAGCCATTAACAGCCAAAATTGCAAAATGCATAATTACCTTGGAAATACACAAGGGAATGGAACGATGTCATCCTTTTAGTCACAGATTCTTCACTTCTTACATATTTTACGATAGACTTTTCCTACTGTTGGAGATTGCCACTTTGCAAGTGGGGTATGTTAGGCCATCGACTTTTGAAGGTGTTATTCTAACCTCACTGACAGCATCCTCCTGATTTCTACCCTTGGTGCACCTGCTTTCTTCTCTTTGTATATTTTATATACAAAGAGATATTTACTTCTGCAAGTTAAAAGCCAGAAGTAACTCCACTGAAGTCAAGGTGACTTTAGAAATAGTTACATGGTAAAAGGAGGGCATCACTCATTAGAGTTACTTGTCACTTTTTCGGAGCTTCTGCCTCTTACTTCTCACCTATTTCAGTGCAGAAAAGATGTGATGGTAAAATATTTGACAGACAGCTGCTGCAAATTATGCGCTTTTACTATTTTTATTAAAATTCTGGCTTTACTAAGATCAAGGTTTTCCTAGAAAAAACTTAGCAGAAACCAGACATATAACTGTTTTCATGTTCATACTTTTACAGCTTTAATGTTAGTGAGGAACTATTTGAAAAGGAAAAAAGAAAAGGGGGGGTGTGAGGGGAGGAATTTCGCACACCAGAAAACTCCCACTTCTTAATTGCTACCCTACAAATGCAACCCCTCCCCGTTGCTCAGCCACTCCAACCTGCAACCCAGCTGGCTGGCATAGCTAGGACTTGGGACATACAAATCTTTGATTACTTGAAGGCTGTGAACACCTTTGCTCCTATTTGGTCAGATAAGCCTTTGCAAATGCATCAGGTTGGCAGGGAAGAGAATGGGCATCTCTAAAAGGGAAGACAACTGGGGGGGCGGGGGGAACACAGTCAAGGGAATTCATCGATCTGCTGGATCAAGTCCCACTCCTAAAAACTTCCTAAAAAAGTAGTAGGGGAGTAACTCTGAATCTTAAATAGTCTTCTAGGTAGCTTAGATGTGAAATGCCTTGTGCTCTGTGGCTGATAACCCAATGCCTCGCTGACTTTGCCAGCATCACAGAGGTGAGGTTTCCACATGGGTGAACTAACTGCTCTTGAGCAATTTATTCAGGAGCATTAGGCTCCAAATGGCTTTAGTATAGCATCAGCTGAGGAAGGTGTGTGTGCACCTGCGTGTGGCACCTTACACATACAGACTTCCAGACATTCTTCTGCACTAGATGTGCTAACTTTAAGGCTATAAAATGCAAACCCTATTTCTTTTTCTTCTCTTATTTTTCCAAATTGTTCTTTGCCCACAAATAGTCTCATTAAGCAGTAGTATCATTAGAGAACATCACACACAATTTTTTTCACCTGAAGCAGAGCTAGCTTTTTGCCACTTCTGCTTTGCGAGCGCTAACAGGTTTCTTGGCTCTTTCACCACAGCCAAGGGCATTTGTGACTGACAGGTCTCCCCTATAAGCATTCTCCCATTTCCTCTTTCAGCTCTGCACATCCTGGAGGCTGCTCAGGCAGAGCATCCTGCAAGTAATGTGACCACCCTGCTGTGAAGAAACTCCACAAATTCCAGCAGACAGAACAATCTTGCAAACAAGGATTCCATCGGAGCTGCTCTGCCATTAAGCTCTGCTTGTTATATTACAGGAGAACCAATTTTGCCTCCTAGATAATTATAATTATTTTCTATGCAGCATCCTACACTCAGAAACTAAACTTAAGGTGGAGAGACAAGTACTGACAATGAAAACCTTTTCCACTTTCTTTCACCAATATAAATACATCATGATCTACATATGTACACAGATGCCTCTGTGTATGTTTGTGTAGTGTATATGTTTTACGTATGCATACATACACACATGAATGACAAGGTGAGACACAACACGCTACTGCACACACTCCATGTAGACGGATAATAATACAAACCAATATAAGCATTTGCCATTACTGCTTAGCCAAAGGTTTGCAGGTACTGAGATGATGAGCTCAGCAGAACAACCATGGAAAACTGTATTCTTTGAGACTGATAATAATATTTATATTGGATAATAATATTTGTAATCACCTCGAGGCAGAGGCCTTATCCTCTCCTTTGTTGATAGGTGACATGATTTTTTTTTCTTTATAAGCAACAAATTACACACAGGCGAGCTTTGCGGTTTTGTAGTTTGAGTGATTTAACTAACGCTGTTCTAATTTAAAGTGTCTTCAGTGTATCAGTTTCAGTGCTGATGGATGTTTTCCTCCTGCAGAATACGATCAATTAAGAGCCTTATTCTAACCATAAAAGTAAAACAATGCTCTGTTTATTGTTAACAGAGAGACTAAACTATAATAAGGATTCCTGATTAATTACTTATCAAGGAGAATTGACCTTAATTAGGGTCAACTTCTATGGCAGACAACTTAATTTATTCTTTAATTTCTGTGTGTGAACACATTTCTCGCTACAGAGCAAATGGTTCACAAGTCAATTCAAACTCTTCAGTTGTATTCTTAAAGGAAAAAGAAACAAAAATGGTATCTTTTGAAGCCAGTATACTTGTTACGTATAACTGCCTTAAATAACTGAAATTAACGTTTACTGGTTTTTACTCCTGTTACCCTGCTGAAACAAGCCTTGCAGCGACAGCGGGACTAGTGGGATGCGGGCAGTTCTCCAGCCCCCCAGTATCCTCAAACTACCCGGTTTGGGCGCTGGAATCGGTGCAGGAGTGGGGCACACCTCCTGGCAGACAAATATCGAGGCAGCCTGTGCTGCAGTAGCCCTTCAGTGCCGTTCTCCCACTGTCGGAGGCAATCATTTTAAACCAGCTTCAATGTGTTGACACAGCTAATTGTCATGCCTTGGACCGGAGCACAAGACAGCTCTTTAACTTTGTTCTCTGCAGACGTAACAAGTAAGAAGCAGTAAACTAAAACACTCTGCAATGTGTCTACTTAATCAAATGACTAAGGGTGTGCAGTTTCCAAGGTCATTAATGAGACTGTTCAGCGTAGACAACCCCAGGTATGCATGCATGAGGAACAGCTGTGGCATGAGAGAAGAATGAGGCTGCCAAACTTTTCCAAGAAGCTGCATAAATACTCAGAATATCTTGTGCTGAGGCGCGTGCTCTCACAGCTAGACACATCACCCCATCCCCTAAGGGAGGGTAGCTGGATTTTGTTCTCTCTCATGTATCCTCATCACAATTATTTCAAAAGATTGATTTCCTAAAAAAAAAATAAAATAAAATAAAAAAAAATCTCCCCCTCTGACATACAACTAAAATTATTGCCTTTGGAAAGGCTTCCTGGACTCATTGTTTTAAACTACAAAACTCTCACTGCTTACTTTATTTAGCTTTATGCACTTCTTGATATCAAGTAGGAAAAGGTTCTAGCTTGACTCTTAGTAACTAGGATGGATAAAAATAGGAAAAAATAGATGTGTTTTCCTTGAGAACAATTGTTTTGTTCTAGAGATTAATGGAACTCCTGTAGAGATGGCCTATGATCCACTAGGGAGGGTTGCTTTGAAAACTTTATATAAAAATAAATAAATGGGAAAAAAATCCATAACTAACTACAAAGCACTTAATACCTTCCCAGTTCTCTAATAAGGGAATATACTCGAAACTGAATAAAATGAGGTAAACTTTCCATATTTAGTATCTAAAATCTTTGCCATTACCACCCTTATCAGATGATGGACTGAAGTTTGTTGGATACAAGTAGTGCCAGAAGCAGTGCAGTAGGAGTCGCCTTTAAGATTTACTTTAATTTTTAATACCAGAAATTGCTTTCTGACAATTTCTAATGTGTTGTGTATAAATCTACAATATGAGATAGGTTCCAATTACAACTGGAACCCCTTTACATCATACTTACAGCCTAAAAAAGTCATTAAAACAACAACATCAACAACAAAAACCAAACCAAAAAACCACTAGGCAGCCCTTAATTCAGAAGGATTCAGACCTGTTTAGGAAACACTATACTCTTACGGTGCATCGTGTCATTGCAGGCTGGACTACTTTCCACTACAGTGAGTCCAGACACTCCCGCTCAGCAATTCCCACCACCAGCCAGAATTCCACAACCATTCCAGAAGCAGAAGCAGACCTTAAATGCTGTTTTTCTACACAGTCTCCAGCTTTTCCTCCCCCCAAGATTTCCTAGCCAAGCTGAAGTTTCCAGGTTTCCTTAGTTCCACTTTCTGTGGCACAGTCTGACAAAATAGTGACTCCACTTCCACATGTCCCTCATAACTGGAGGGGAAAAAAGACATATAAAAGGGAAATGTAACATTAAGGGTCAGGTCAAGAGAACGTTGACTCTCAGGGATCTTTGAAAACACAATGATGATTAAAATATCAACACACTGCAGTGTTATATCACCTTCCACACAGCCTGGTCCTAAAGAGTTTTCTAATGAATCAGCGGCATTACATTGTGAAATTAAGTCTTGTTCTCTACTCGCCCCTATTCTTTCCTGTAGGTTTTATAATCCACATACCATCTCCCACCCCCAAGCATATTTTTCAAAGAGAGTATGGTAAAATTCGTGGATGTAAAAAGTACTATGCATAACAACTGTTTTTCTGCCCCACCTTGGGCAATCTTTTTAGGTGTATTATTGTTGGTAACAATTGCTTTGCTTTAAAAAGCAAATAAGTGCAAAATAACAAATGCAAACATGGAGAAAATAATGTACAAACGTGTATTGAATTATTTTACAGGCTTCCACAATCATTTTATATTACATAGACTTAAAAGAACAATTCAATGTGGATATTGCCTGAAAAAAAGTGTTTTATACCTTCCTGCTGCCACCAGAATAGCTTCAGCAAACAGTTCTAACCAACCCAGTGAGCCAAATCATAAAGCTTCAGGCAGTCATGAAAAACTATTGATTTTTTTAAAAAAAAACCTTCTTCAGCTGTAAATTTCTATTGATATGTGACAAAAATGTGCAAGTGGCAGTTGCTAGTATAGCCATTGTGGGAAAAGCTAAAATTGCAACTTCTCCAGCTAAGCCGCTCGGAAGTTTAAAGTGGTCAGCTTCAGACTGCTCCAGCTGATCGTGGATCAAATAAAACACAACACATATGTTTCCCAATAGCAATAATCAAAACTGAGGTTCTCAGATTTTGCTGGAAACAAAATTACAGCAGGAAGAAATGGGCTAGATGTTTCTTTTTATTGCTGGGAAACAGACTCCTAACAAGCAACTACCTGGATTTATTTTATTTTTTGAAGTTAGTTCATTTATCCCATGTCGGCAGATGATTAATACCTCTCTCCTTCCCCCTGGCCACTGCTCAGGGCTAAGGGGAAGTGATCTCTGCTCACTGTGATGGCTCCCATTCCCTATGAGTAATGCCATTTCAAAAGCCAGGGCTAGGACAGGAGAGAGTGCCCGAGTCTCTCTGTTCTGGCTTTATTACAGAAGTTGTGATGGGCCCAGTTGTGCAAGCTGTGATGCATCCAAGCCATCCCCAGGAGCTGGGGGTTAGCGAGCTGTTTGCACACCAGGAAGAGTTCCACCTGACCAACCTGTTCTGAATCTCTGAGGTTTACACAAAGTGAAGCACTGTATTCTGTACTAATTGTATAGCAGAGAAGAGGTTTGTTCCCTCCTCCTAAACAAGGTGCACTGAGAAACAGCGTGTAGCCATAGTGCTTCCTCCTTGAGTTCTGCTTCACCAGAAGGTAATGGAGGTTCAGAGTTGCCTCCTCTTCTCATGCCCCAGCCCAATCCTGACAAAGCACCCTGTTGTATTAATGGTTCAGAGCCCATTCCCTGAAAATTTAGGTTCTGCTATACAGCTGCAACCAACTGGTGCGGCCAGGCACAGAGCTTTGCCCCACATCTACACAGCCACAGAAATACGGGGTGACCATGGTGCAACCTGTTTTTTCATGACCTTCCCAGACAAGAGTTATGGCTGTGAGACACTGATCATATTTGGCTCTGACAGGGAAAGGATGATGCAAGCTTGACCTACTTGTTACCCCTCCCTTCTCTAAAGATAGTCTTTATGTATTTTCCCTCCTCCCAACAACAGAAGAATGAGCTCATTCCCCTCAGAGCTTGGGTCCTCTATTCACCATCAGGTGGGAAAACCCATCAGTTGGCCTCTGCCGACGCCTCTGGAATGCCAGCAACCTTTCTCAGGTTGAAGGTGCGTCTGCAACGTAGGTTGGGCCATTCTCTCCTGCAAACAAAAGCTGTAAGGATGGGCTAATAAACTTTCACTGGTGACTAGGGTGCACAAATACAAAGCTGCTGGCAGCTGGTGGCACGTACAACACTGCAACCCCACTTTACTACTGCTCTTACTCCTCGGAGCTACAATTGTTTGATTACATCTGCCTGTAATATATTGTCATTTCTGGCTGGCTATACTGTGGCCAGCACTCAGCCTCTCACCTTAAAGATGCTGTTGAGAAAACAAGGGCTGGGGAGGTCCCCGGAGAACAAACCGATCACAGCTTCTAAAATCATGAGGAGGGAAAGTTGGGTAAGTATTTCTTTTGCTGCCCATGTAACAAAAGCTACTGAAACGATATTATCACTTTCCAACTAAATGCAGCAAAATATGAAAGGACCGTGTATTTGAGCAGTGCCTGATAATTCAGACACTCAATACATGAGAGTAAATCAAGTCTGGATAGAGCCACACAGCAGCTAAAAGGATAAAACCCATTCATTGCAATTCAAGCATTAGACAATTTCCTTCCAGACCTTCACGTTAGAACCCAGCACCTGAAAGAGACTTGAGATGGGAAGCTCCAAAGATTCCCCGAGCTTTCTGCTGCTCTCCCCGATGCATGGAGAGGCTGCATATTGCTTGATTTTCAGCTGCTGCTTGTGCCACTTTAACGGTGGGATGGACCAAATCCCATACTTAATTTAATATTGCAATTCCTTGAACCAACTGTAGCACCCTTTCCACCTTCTGGAGTTATACCCTGGAGAGTTTCTCCAGGTTTACTATCAGCAGCAAAGAGGTGTAACGCTGTGGTGAAGGGGGCTAACAGAGAAAAGCACACTGACTTCCCCCTTAACGCTGGGTTCCCTGCTGTTACCTGTGCTTCATAATACAAAGAAAAACACATAATGACATTGTGTATTTAAAAAAAAAAACACCATAAAAAAAACCAAACAAAAAAACAACAAACCACAACTCTCTCGGGTTTCAGCTATGTTGTCGGCATCCCATTACAGCTTCTGTAGACCAGCAAACTGCTGGAATTTATTATTAAATGACACTGAACCTCAAACCCTCCTGGAAAATACAGGTAGGATGTACCTGAAGTACTTGCCCACACCTGCCAATGCTTGTCTCACTGACACAGAGGATACAGAAGAAAGCAAGAGAGTCTCAGGGTTAGGAGACTCCCAGCTTAATAATTTTTAGAGCCGTAGGTTACCAGAATCATTTCAGTAGCCCTTTGCGTTGGTTCACGTTTTGTACAATAGGGGTAACATCTACGATGCCAGGGAAAATGCAAGGATGTGGTGCTGCTCCTAAAAATATGATAACAAAACCCACAGAGATTGGAAAGAACATGAAGATCCTTCAAACACACATCTTGGTCTGCAAAGTGCAAATCAGGACACTTGGAAAAGAGATGATTTTTTGTGTGCCTCTGCACTTTTTCCTTTTGTGCAGCAAAATCCTAAAGTCTTTTCCAAAGGAAATTTAAGCCGAGGCGAAATATGTATATATATATAAATTGATTAATCATGTTCATATTCTATCTGAAAAACATTTCTGCCATCTCCTCTTCGAGATGTTATTTTTAGAGTTGGGGTAGGAGCATATTTAGATGGAAGGGAAAATACACAGAAGAAACTGCATCTGCAATCACATTTCCTGATTAGATCTTAGCAAAACACTGCCTGCCTCATTGCTCCTGGTAAATATGGGGCAGTAGATACCTTCAGTACTAACTCGGGCTCATACTCTCTATCCCCATCTTCTTTGCAAGTCAATAATGTGTATTTTTAAGTGCAGGAAGATAGGGTTCTTATGTATGAATTGGGTTTGGCTTTTGTATTCCTCAGCTGTGGGTATAGGTCACAACTCCAGGTACACCCCTCCGCCCTCCCCATCTGCACAAGGGAAAAAATGAAATCGAAAGCTGTTATATAAGAACGACCTTAATAATCTCTTGAAAAACCATGTGGTTTTAGGGAACGACATAAAACAGTGAACACAAAGATGCAGAAAGTTTCATTTGATCCCTTTCCTCTTGTTTATATTTTAAAAAAAATGTAAAATTGTCTATATCAAGAAGAGAGAGGGGTTATGAGAAAAGTATCATGAAAATCGGCAGTAATCCAAGCTTAAAAATAGCTTGTTAGTAGAAATGGGATCCAAAAGAAAACTTAGAGGATTTAGATGCCTCAATAAACAGTTACATTACTTCCATACCTTAACTTATTCACAGTATGTACTTGGATTGATAAAAATCAAGATGGCACTGATTTTTTATTTTTCTTTGCTCAGAATATGGGTGTGCACTGAAAAATAAAGAGAAAGGTTCGATTTTCCAAGCTTCGGAATATCAAGAGCTTTGTTAGCAAAAAAGAAAGGATGTGAAGAAGCAACAATCAGCTTTATGACAGGCACTTCATTAACCCACATATTTTATAATTTGCTCACCGAACTATCTGCTTTTCCTCTCCTCTCAGCAGGAACATAAATAGCAAAGACTATCATGAGCTGCTACACTACTAGAAAACTGTTAATCTTATCAAATATACCACAGAGCATTTACTGCTACATATTTATTTATTTAGATTTAGAGCGTGATTAAAGAGAAAACAAAACCGATATATCTTGAAGATGCATCTCAACTGATACCTAAATTGCAGCACTGCACTTCAATAAAACTCCACTGAGCTGGGTAATTTAAAGAAACCAAGTGCTCTAGCCCTGCCAGCAATTTCTGCACATATTATATCAAGGTACTATCAAAAATGCGCTGCCAAGGAAACATCAAGGATGAGATGAGCCCAAGATGCAAGGGGATGGAAAGAGGAGATAGAGTGGGACCAGCAGAGGTCTTCCCTGCCACACAGCGGACAGGGGCATCTGGATTTGAGCTTGCACGGGGAGGGGATGATAAAGGAAGAGCCAAGTCTGCGTGGCACAGCTCCCAAGAGAAGGGTCTGCAGGCACAAGGAGTTGGGCTTGAGGTAAGTTTTTTGATTGGGATCCGGCTGTGATTTTAAGAGCTGGTTCTACTTCCTGGACTGAACCACCTTCAGCAAGACCAGGTAGAACCTCCTCATTCAAGAGGACAATAAGACCACTTTTTATTGGGGAGAAGGGGCAGTCAGCCGCAGGGGAGTGCAGGTATGTGCATACAAGAGGTGGAGAGTCGGGAAACAAAATAATTAACGCTAAAAGAAGGCTATTATTGAACTGCAAGAATAAAGGGCATTCAGTGGTGCAATCGCTTTGCTTTTTTTCCTGTATTTATTTGTTATGGGCCTGTGCCAACATTCCTCACAGTGGGAGATTTTTGATGGCCTTCGGTAGGCTTTGATGAGGCCCATATTTGCTCATTTGCACAGTGTATTTATCTGCACCCCCAACTGTGTCGACCAGCATGCAGCAGCAAAGTCCGCTGAATGCTTTAAACAAACCCCCTGCTTATTAAGCCTTTTCAGTCTGAGCACAGACGTGCTTTATATAGCCAACATTACCTGAGTCATTCCTCTGGGAGAATTATGGACTGAATGTTGAGAAGACATTTCCAAAGTGCTTAAATGGCTATTAATGGAAGCTGCGCTCCTAAGTTATTTAAGTGCTTTAGAAAGTCCCAAGCAAAACACAGCTCAGCAATGGGAATCACCAGCTGAACATTTCTGGTATGCTTATTTGGAAAACAGTAAGGTAGAATCAAATTCAGCAAAAATGAAAGGTTTCTGCTTTTATACCAGCAAACAACTGATTAAAGCCTTATGCAGCAGAATTGTGTCTGCAGCATCATCTATTCACGTGAGCTCAAATAACCTCCGTTAAGACAACTGCACTTCCACAGCTGCAGAATGCCAGAGGGCTTTACGAATTCACAGTCTGCTCCTCAAGTCCTCCTAGCCTTATAAACACAGCCCAGTGTAAGGGTCACAACTCCGTGGGCACGGGAAGAGCAGAAACACGGAAGGATGTTTCCAGCTGCCTTTCCTAACAGCCCGCTCTGGAAGCAGGATGCCACCCCAGATTTCCTGCTCCACTGCCAAGAAGTTAGGCAGCATGAGGTCCTGGTCTGTGACTAGGGACTGGGTGAGGCACAGCACTGTTAAGACACTAGTGATTTTGTAACACAAGTTTAAATAGTAGTGCATCACTACACTGTTCAAAATAACCTTTAGTTTTTCAGTTGGCAAGCCTGGCCTTGGTTAAATACCTTTCCTGAAAAAAAAAATATTCTATCTTTCACAACTACTTCTTGAGAGGGACTTATTTCCAAGGTGTATTAGTGTATGTTTCAGCATTTTAACTCCCCAAAAACAGTCTGACAAAATTTATGACTGCCTTCCCCACCCCTTCTGATTAAGCACATTTGCAGTTGGAATCTATCAAGCTGGCGATGCTGATTTTATCCCATTGGAAAGTGCAAATCCTTTATGTATTATGGTTCACCAGGGTACAGTTTTTGAAACACAGGTTGAGGAGTCAGCGAGCCTCAGGCTGCAGAGAGAGAAGGCTTGTAGGGAGAAGAAATCTCTTCCCATTAGACCAACCAAAAAAAAAAAGGGGGGGGTGAGGAAGAGGGGAAGGGCAAACTTTCATAGTGACAAGCGCCTGCTTAGGTATGAACATCAAAAAGCAATGAAAAGAAGATAAATTGGGTCTCCCTATGAATTTTGCCCCTTTTTTAGCTTTACACATGCCAACCATACTGCCGCTGTTACTGAGTTCCTGTGAGGCCTTTCGTTTGTAAGCTTTTTTTTTAACTAATTCCATTAAAAAGAAAGTTTCATACATGAATATTTGATTGACACGTTATTAGGAAAAGTATGAAAAAAGCAGCAGTGTCGCATTAAGCTCCACTACCGCAGCCATCATCTTTCCCAGCGTATCTCTGTATCTTTCCAACACAGTGAAAAGGCAAAAGGAGAGAAAAGACTATGCTCATTAGGAAGAAAAATGGAAGCAGCTCTTCTGAGCACCCCATCTGCTGCCATCATGTCAGAGACATCACATTTTACTGCTGTCACCAGCAGGTGCATGCAATTAGGTGACAGCAAAATGAACTATGGCTTCCCGGTGACTGTTTTGAGCAGATTTCAGACTGTTGGCAAGAGCAGGAGAACAGACTACGGGCATTTGCCTCTGAATAATTCCTAGAACTCGCCTGAAAAATGTACAGGTGATCCACTTCGTTGTCGAAGACTACTGGAAGAAGCGATAGACACTGCAACGAAGCAGAGGGTGACGGAGAGCATGGGACAGGCTAATTCAGAGTATTGTGGTTATTATGAAGACAGCTAGGGCCAGCACGTGTTCAATTCTGACCTCATTTACACTAGTATCTCAGGACAATCAAGTCCAAACCAAATACTTAGAAATACATTGAAGGACTAGGGAGAGCACTTGGATCTTCTCCACTAATTTCAACTAAATATATTATTACCGCTCAAGATGGGCAGCTAATTAACAGTATGGTTAATGCTCAATAAGAGTTCACCAGTTTTCATGCGAGGGGAAAAGCATAACACAAATGGGTTGAATGGGTTTGCATCATTAATGCTGTACAAGCCAGTAGCAACGCAGCTAAAAGTCTGTTTTCCCTGTGCAGCCTGTAGTATGACAGTATTACAGTGTCTGTAATATTGCAGAGAAAAAAGAAAACACCAGTAAAGCCGACAGAGCAAGGAAGGTGTTTCTGGAGGACCTTTTCCGAGTCAAAATCTCCAGGGAAAAAAAGCCGTACTGTCCATGACTATTCATGCAGAGCTCCACTGTGCAATCCAAAGATGCCAAAAATGTCTGTAAAGGTGAAAATGTTCTTCCAACCAAAAGCTCCTTTCTGAGGGTTGTGTTTTTCCTTTGTACTTAATCCCCGGTGTTTACAGGACTCTATTCACACTTGCTGGGGAGGATTCCTTCCTTCCTTATCTGAATGTGACAATGAATCAAAAGTACCTTCTCCTCTGTTATCTAAGGTGATAATGGAGAATTGCAGTCTTGCCAGGGGCTGTGAGATGCCTTCGCAGTGCTCTCAAAAAAACCATCGCCCAAAACTGGAGCAAGGGCTAATTTTTCCAGGCCAAAAAAAAAATACCTCTCCATGGGAATTACATTAAGGAGGACCACAGCAATACTAAATATTCAACTGTATTCATTAGCTGCATCTGACTGTTAGGGATTTTACCTACTGGCAGCCAGTTCCTGAGAATGACAATTATTTTCTGGATGATAAGCTATTATTCACCCGGTATGACAAAAGCACTCCATTTCACTTCAGTAGCTAACAATAGCAAAACCATTTTTATGTCTGGCATAAACCACTTGAATGGGATTAGCGCAGGACTGCAACGTGCCTGGGCAGCTTGCTTTAATTTAAGCCCATTTATAAATCTTATAACAACAGGGAATTGTTTGTTTCATAAGGCACAGCTTATTTTAAGTGTGATTACTTTAACATAGCTACAGAGATTGCCTTCTTTCTCCAGTCAAAAGCGTTAATGTTACCACTTGAGCAAAATTGCTTTCCATGCAGATGTTCTCTCCTTCAGGAGAAAGGAATATATCTTTTGAAACCATATTGTATTCCATAATTGTATCTGGCAAGTTAAGGAAACGGGCGTTTTCAAATAGGGCAACACCGATGGAGCTGCCCTCTAAATCACATCTTAGTACAGATGTGGAAGTTATACCCTGAAATAACAAGAGCTGTTCCCAAAGCAAACAACAACTTGTTAGGTTATGTTTCTGACTCCTGTCATCTTACTGTAAATCTCATAATATCTTATCTCCTATTTTAAGAATTTAAGTATTAGAGTCATGCTAAGGTAAAATCTCAGCAGCATTTATCTAAAGTTATGCTTCCAGCTACGAAAAAATCAGCTTAGAGTTCAAGGCACCCAAGGAGTTGAAAAGGGTTAGCTTTGCTTTTTTGCAGAATCCCATGATGCAAGTGTCATCCCTCACATGCTGAAATGCAATAAAGCATGTGTGATGTTTGAGAAAAAAAAACAAACACACAATTAGCTAAGAAGAAAGAAAAGTTTGCACTAATAGGTAACTGAATTCACACCAGTAATTACTGCAGCATATTAACATACCATTTCCAATAACCAGAAATGCATACAATTCTTTTTTGTGAATTAAATGCCTTCCTGAATCAGCAGATGGATTTCAGTGCTGTTGCTTATGTTCACAACTTCATCAAGCAGCAATGCAACTACAGCCTTTTATGGGGAGCTCAGAAAACACTGCACCAGACATGTCAGAGAAGTGACACTATTTTGAGAGTGTGAAAGGGGAGGGGGTAAAAGCTGCTCCTCTCCACCCTGCCCCTGCATAAGGTTAGGTGAAGGGGCACGGGGGAAGAAGCATTTGTATTGCATCACCTCCACATATGCACCGGTTGTCTTCCCAGGTTCAAAACATGCTCTTTGAACACTTGACCCAGTGCTCTGAGACCCCATCCTATTAAAAATTTCCACATAGTAAATGCATGTCCTGCTGGTAGGAGAGAAGCCTGAAGCAGTGAGGAGTCTCGTTAATTTCCTCAGCCTGTATTTGGTCCCCAGTCCTTCAAATCAAGGAGAGGGTCTAAATCTAGGGCAGCTCTATGAACTGCCTGTGTAAATTAGCTGCTCTGCTTGTAAAGTAGGAACACAATTTTTACATCCTACTACACTGATGTTCACACCATGGGAATACTCTGGGTCAGGACAGGAATTCAGAGTGAAATAGCTCTTTGTTTCGCTATGACCTGTGCCCATGCGATAGCAGAGGGGTGCCTGTGTGCACACAGCAACCGTGCCAGGCTGAAAAAAATCCCCAACTTCACAGAAGACAGCACTTTGCACAATAAGCAGCTCTCCTAGACATAAAATGCTTTGATTAAACTGGGGCAGCTATGAGGAAAGCAGGCAAAGGCAGTATCGATGTTTTCTCATAGGTAAAGATACTAGTGAAGACTCTAACCAGTAATATTTTTCCAGCACAGCTGACCTTTAAATTTAACGAGATCCTCATTTATATTCTGGGAAAAAAAAAGGGAGATAATAGTAAACTGTATATGTACTGGAAATCAGCAACAAGTAACATTGAGGCAACCAAATAAAGCCATGTACCGGTAACTATTATCCTTCTATTGTGCTCATTTGCCTTATTAAAAACCTAGTTGGGGGTGCTATCACAAGCAGCTCTGCCCTGCAACCCTAACATGCCATATGGATAATCTCGTTTTTCTGGAACAGCTGCAGGGATCCACTTACCCAGTTATGGCTACAGGGAGAGATACCCTGAGGGGCCGCTGCGCCAGGGAAAGCCTCAGCACAACCACAGCCAGCGTCTGATACAAGACAGGGAAACAGCAGAGAATAAACTGGTTTTCCCTTCTCCATCCCCACTGCAGTTACAGGGGACTGCAGACCTTTTTCAAAGGATGGCAAGAACAAAGCAATAAGAACAACAGCAGAAAGGGTGGAGCAGGGGGGTGGCTAAAGGCAGTCCAAGCAATACACTCCAATTCCACGTTTGCCACCTAAAAAGTTTTTAAATATATACCTTTCCTTAGATTTTAATATTAGACTTGGTATGTAGGCAAGCCAAGCAATCAAACAGTAATCTTTCTGCCCCACTGCTGACCTCGAGGAAAGAGCAAGACAAGCTTTTTATTTTCTTTGGTTTTAATTTTGCTTTTGTAATTTTACATTCCTATGTATCTACCAGAGCTTCCTCCACTCCTAGTTCATTTTTTGATCATTACTTGATGCTGCAGATGTAGTTCCAACAATAGAAAGGAAAACAAATATTGGAATGAGTTAGGAGGAATTTTTTTAATTTAAAAAAATAAAAAAACCCAGACATATTGCAGTTCCTTGGCTTGGTGGAAAAAACACTTCCAGCCCCCTTGACAGAACATACTTAATATAATATTCACAAAACAAGCCAATTGGAGTCAATACGCACAGGTCTGGTTTTTTTGGAATATGTGCTTATGTATCTCACATCTGCTGGTAGCTCATTAACAGTAACAGGAATTATGTACCTGAAGAGAGAAGTGAAAGCATCAGTTAAGAAAGCTGCTGGTTCAGATACACTGGCTACTCTCCTGGCTGCCCTGAAGAAAGCATGAAAGGTAATTGCTAAACATATATTGCTTCATTTCTTTAAGTTATAGTTAGCTGTAAATTACATTTAATAAACCCATTATTCAAAGTCTTTCCAGAACGTTCAGGCAGCAATATTGTTTACTATCCCAATGTACTGTGAGCTCTTCTAAGCCATGTATCTTACTGAAAGTCACTGGGCCACTTCCACTGCCACGATTCTCATGAGCTTCCTTTTGTTCTGGCAATTAGGCCATCTGCCAGGAGCCAAAATGATTAGCAATAAAAAGAAATGCAATAGCTCTGCTTTGCAGTCACTTGAGTCAGTCCTGCTTCCCTTAGCCACTGTCAGCACCATGAGAATCAGATGAACAGAGAACAGTGACAGAGGACACTGTAAAAAAGGGGGAAATTTTAAAGGAGCCTTGAAAGGTCAATGTGAAAACAACAAAAAACCCCAAGCCTACAACTAAACTTGTTCTCAACGAGAATTCCTTCAGAGCAGCACCAGGGATTTCATCACATCCCTTTTATTGATGCTACACACGGTGATCCTCAGGAGCGCCTTCCTGACTTGCTCACTCAGACATTTGATCAAAACTATTTCCTATGATCTATACATGCATGCATAGGCACACATGGATCACATTCTTGATTAAGGCATTTAAGCACTGCTGTGATTCAAATAATATGACTAAAAATGGATTAACCAGAAGTGGACAACAGTGCAGCTGATGATCTTCAGCCTGCTGCCTTGAGCCTGCAGGAAATCAGAAGTCCTTGCCCATAATTGAAGCTGGGATGTACAGAGGATGGAAATTTTGTGTGGTAAAGGAGTTTGGATTTTTGAGCTCTGTTGTTTAAAGCAGCATGAAACTCACTAATTTTAAAGTCTTCAGAGGGAAAATAAACAAATTTAATACATTAAGACCATTTGATGGAACAGCATTTTCCAATGGGAAAATAATTTCATTAACCTTTCTTCCACTTAGCTGCAATCTCAAAGAACATAATAGTATTGATGCTGCCAAATAATAACAATAATAATCTTTTCAAATGCCCTGGCCAGTGTTGCTGGAAGTCAGTAGGCACTGAAGTGAACTGTTCGTAATGTACAGCACAAACCAATCCCCACATGGCTCAGCAATTTCCTCCCATGATGTTAAAGTGGAAAGCTACCTTATCTTCAATATGAATATTTTTAAAAGCCCAAAATGAATTTAAGCATATAGTGAGGTAGGACACATGCCCACATTTAGCATATATTGCCTTATGACAGAAGGCTGACAAAAGTTGAAGAGTGATAAAATTTCAGTGACTACAAATACAATCATTCATCAAAATTAGCTATAATTTAGCCACGGAAAAATGTTTATAGAACTGCCAGCTGATCCTTCAAGACAGTTATGCGCATGTGGTCTCTTACTGCATCTTTGAAAAAGAAAATTACGTTCCTGCCTAACCTCCAGACATTATATTCTCTTATGCAATAAACAAACAGATGTTCTCATTTTTCATCTTTATCTTTTATCACAAAGGTCCTCATGCCTCCTAAAATCGTGAGACTCCTCTCTAGACATGGGGGGAACAGATACATGAGATGATAAACTCAGGAATGATCTTTTTTTCCTCTAAGTCACATGATATGTCTACAACGTATTCAATCACCTCGTTATCTTTCTAGTCCATCAAACAGAATGTTTCCTACCTTCCTCCGGCAGTAATGTAAAAATATTGGATTAGAGTAATCCAGTCCACAGAGCGAAATCAAAGATGAATGTGGAATAAATAAAACAGCAGTAATAGTAAACATGACCTTTCCTGTATTAATCACAATAACTTCCCTCTCTTCATCAGTTAGCAGATGATTCAATAAACACATTAAAAGTGCAGAACCTAATTCCCAACAAACGCAGGCTCTGTCTGCACTTTTGCTTCTTGTGACTGAAAGCCACATGCACCGAGGCAGAGTGTCAGACACCAGGATTTCACTCAAGGCTGTTTGCTGTTAAACAGGCAATCAAAGCCAGCCATTAGAGAAAAGAAATTGCCAGACATCATGCCAGACTCATTATAGAATCACAGAATGGTTAGAGTTGGAAAGGATCTTAAAGTATCGAGCTCAAACTCCCCTGCCATGGGCAGGGACACCTCCCACTTGATCAGACTGCTCATTATGTCCAGCATCTTACACGTGAAAGGACACAGTAGCTTTTAACCAGCCAAAGGCATTGCAACTGAGTACAGAACTCATCATACTTGAAAACCACATTCTTGTTTTCTGGTATTTCTACTTCTCCCCCCCCCGCCAAGTGTCTGAATAAAATCAATTATAACACTCAGTTTAACTCTTCTTGTAAAAGACACGTACAAACCGCTTCAGAATCAAACATAAAACAGTGTTACGAGAAACAACCACTCTCTAGTTTGCAAACAAAATGCCACAAGATTTCCCAAGGACACAGGGTATGCCAAACTGAAAAACAAATAAACAAAAAATCCCTGTCAGAGATGAAGTGCTACCGGTTTAAAAGCACTAAAAAGAGAAAAAGAAATATTGCAGCACATCATCAGTTCAAAGTGCTTGACAAGCTTTGGTTGATGTTTTTTAAAGAAACTATAAAGAATTCGGAGACGGAAAAAGAAAAGTGGTGCTGCCAAATGGTATGTGTCAGAATCCCTGTCTTAGTGGTTTGATCCAGTGGTATCTGGATACCACACTGTCCCCTCTGCACACATATTCCTCCATAATCCTCAGAGACACACCACTACTGCAGAGTTGTGTCTTTTTGGGAGATGCTGAGAAAAAGACTGATCTGCAGTTATAATTCAAGAAGGGCAAAGATGTTTAGAAAGCATGAAAACTGACCTGAACCAGCCATCTGGACCCAAATGTATCTGAACACAGATGTCTTCTAGAAGTTAGAACCAGAAAAACTTGCCGAAAAAAAAAAGAGCAGCACAAAAAAACCCTGCAAGCCAACCAACACGACTATTGTTGCTGAAGCAGATGTCAAGAGACAGTTCAAGTTGAACTCCAATGCTTGGTGTGACCCTATAAATCTTCAAATGTGCCTGTGAACTTCATAGTTTTAATCTAACCTAAACCAAAGCTTTATTATCTCCACCTGCAACAAACCTACCCATGTCAATGGTAGTTCAGACTCCAACCTTTTGTTTTTACTGCTGTCTTTATCCTAATCTATTATTTTTCCTAGGTTAAGACTCTCTCAAGCGTTCTCCCACTCTCTTTTGCAAGCAGAAGTGGTGTGACACTTCAGAGGAACATCTCTCTTTACCTCAGCCTTTGAGGCCTCTTCATCCCTGAAACCATTCAGGACTCCTGTGGAGACTTTAGTACTTTGAGACCAAGACATTTTTTAACCCTGTTGCAGTGCTGATACTTGTTATCACCATTACAGTGTTCCCAACTAACCCGCCAACCACATGGCTGCTTAATTCTTCTTTACTCTCCATCTTCACTCATAAGGAGTTTTGCCTGTAAATTGCTTGAATTAAAGGTTATCTCACTCTCATCCCACGTTATGACTGCCACTGTGAATGCAGTAGTTCGAGTGCAGATAATACGGTTTTCATTGTCCAAAAATCCTCCTACTCTCCCATCTCATCTTTTCTCGCTATTTATCCCAGTGCAACTCCTTTCCTAGAGGCTACAGATTCTTTGCTAGCATTTCCTAAATTAGGAATATAAGATTAAAGAAGTATCTTCAGTTAAAAGCCACTGACAATACACAAATTTAACCAATCTCACTAAAACCATTAAATGAAACCACTGGTTTCAAGGGGCTTTTAGGAGTCTACCTCTGGGGTCCTGAACATGCAAAGAGAAACAGGTGGACAGGCTTGCTTTGCTTAATATACCTTCTGTAATTCTTACTAGCACCATGACAAATCTGATTAAAAATGGAGGTGAGCACCCCCACAGCAGTAGGAGTGCAATTAAAATGATGGTCAGAGGAAGTTCCAACAGGCCCAACACCCTCGGGTATGAAACCAGGGTCACAGATGTCCTTGTCCACGCAGAGATTTCTGTCACAGACTTTATGGTAGAGAATATATAGAATCAGCTTGAGGGTGGGGGGAGTGGGAAAGAAAGAAAAAAAAAAAAGAGGAAAAAAAAAGACATACATTCTTCTGAACACTCTCTGCAGCAATCCTTTCTGTTTCACTGGGTCTTAAGGCCATTTTCCCTGTGGGTAGAGTGGAAAAGCCACAACGACTAGAGAACAAAAACCAGAACGCAATTTCTTGTGGTCACGAGAGTAGGAGCCTTTCAATTGCTACTGACAGCATGAATATACATTAGTCATTTATACATTCATAGATTTCAGCCACAAAGTAGTTGAACGTCCCATACACATTCAAATCATATCCTTCAGGCACAGAAATAACCTTTTTTTTAATTTATTTTTTCATTTTTACATTGTGTATGTGCTTATGTCATAAACAAATGCAAATGGTTAGATGACATAATTATCCTATGGAAAGCCGGTAGCAAATTCAGTTTCTGACCTGAGCTATTTTACTGCGAGATCAACCCTCTTTCTATGATGCTGGTGTTAAAAATACAGAATGAATCATAAAAAAAGGCAAGCTAAACAAATCTTGCAGAAATCACTTCCTCTGCTCAGGTATGCATCCACAAACTACAGTGCAATGAAGAGAAACCTAAGCTAGCTTTCAGTGAGCATCTGACCCGTGATTTCTCAGCTCAGTAAATCAACTTAAAGGGAGCTCCACAGAGTCAGGATAGATTTCTCTTGACCTCCAAGCAGTACATTTACAGCCAGTTTGAATGCTCTTTGTATCCCACATTGCAGTCATGAAAGTTGATATAATCCTTGAAAGCTTACCAAAAGCATTAAGAGACAGACGGTTATATTAGGTAAGAAAAATAGATACAATAAATCCATTAAGAACATTCTCTCATTTGGAAGCCAATGACTGTAGCAATTGGCTGCGGAATACCCACTGAATACAAAACATCTTCTGTTTTTGGCTTCTGGTTTGCCCTAAGGGAAAAAGTAGGAAAGGAAAAATACTTATTGAGGTATTCACAGGGGAGGAATTGGGTGTTGGTGATCTCAGACCAGTTGTAGTTGAACCGTGACTGTATCACAACATCCGCTACTGGTTTTGACATTACTTGAGATACTGCTCAGGTGTCTGGACATCTGGGCTACTCAGACCACCGAAGAGCACAGCTGAAAGTTACTTCCATTGAAGGCAGTATTGACTCAGCTGGCACTTGATGCACTGAAACACCTAAGCTCAAGAAAAGATCTCAGAAAATGCTATCTAATCTTCTCCAAACACCAAAGGTTTAAAACAGGCATTTCCCAGTGCAAGTTGTGTCCCCTTTCATCTCTTTCTTGGCCAGGGTGACTATCAAGGGTAGTCACATTTTGGATTTAGATATGAAGCATTCCAGCACTCCAAGTGCTCTCTGGAGTCCTGACTTCTAAGCACGCTCAAAGTTGCACCACAGCACTTAAAAAAAAAGAAAAAAGTTAAAAATATATATATAAAATAGTATTTTTAGAAGAAATGCCAACAGTAGTTGGGCATTCCTCAACTTGGTGAGAATGAAGCCTGGATCTACTTACCCTCCATCCACATCACTGCACAGCAAGAAGTTGCAAAGAGTTTTTAAGCGATCACCCATTAAGGATCTCACACAAAGAAAGGCTCCCGACCTCTTAGTAGCTCTTTACTATTTCAGGTAGTTAGTACTGCCTCAAGTTTATTGCCAGTGCCCAGCTGCAGCCACTGATGTATATCCCACACCCTGTTTTTCTGCTCCTCCTCAGTAGCTCTCAGCACCTCAACTCAACATGACTACACTGAAGTCTTCTCTCACACCCCATTTTATTAACGTCTTGCTCCAAGTGCTGACTAGAGCTCAAACTGGGCTACATGCTGCGAAGACCTGTGCTACTGTGTAAGAGCTCTCATCACCCACTCCCAGTATCCTGTTCCTTCAGGGATGACTGTGAAAGTTCACAGCATCTGGAACAAGGCTCAGTGATGCTGCCTGAGTAGCAACACACAAAATATTACACCAACCATTATTCCAAATATTACACCAACCATTATTTCTGATCCTAGTACACTGCTGTTAAAACAACTCAGCTGAAGGGGCTAACGCAGTGCCTGTCCCCTGCAGAAACTCCTGTCTAAAGACAGTAAAACCAGAAAACTCTCTTTTAGATAATATCAAGAGACTCAGGGCAGGGAAGCCTATTCACAGAGCAATATTTGGTTATTTGGTGTTTGCAGTGTTTTGCCCGTCTGTGGAGGAGCATGGCACATATATGATTTTTCTAATTGGTTTTCAGTCAAATCATTCCACTGAGAACCAGCCCAGAGCACTTGCAGGAGGCTGGGGAGCCAGACTGGATAATAGAAATGCTACTCTGGCTCTCAAATTTTTGCACCTGCAATTTGAATATGTTCTTAGCTCCTGCTCGTTTCATAACTGCATAATGGTTGAATGGTGCTCTACTTACAGCAATTCTCATTTATTTACGTTGGCTCCAAATTACCCAAAAGTTGGATAAATAAAGTAGAGGACTATTTTCCTTATGAATGGAATGAAAGAAGCAAGTGGAAGTGAAGTAGCCCTCCATTTTATTTTCCTACTTCTCCTTATAGTCCATTTTGTGAAAGGCATAACTCAAGAGTTATGAAGTATCTATGGGTCATTTCTCATTCAGGCTGAACTTGAGCACAGATTTACATTTTTTATTTTTTTTTTAAACACTTTAAGTTTAAGGAACATGTTTTTAAGGCATCTTTACTGCCATATCCTTCACTCCTGAAAGAAATTACTAGAGACAGAGCAGAACAGAGCTTGAGATCCAAAAAGGTAAAGCAATTCATCGAGTGATCGAGCTTGGTAGTTCCAGTTCCTTAGCAAATCTGTCAAAGCCAGAGCATAAGAAAAAGTAAAATGCTAAAATGGTACAAAAACAACTTGTCTAAGGTCCCAGCCTTCTAACATAATCAAGAGAGGTTTAGGAAAAGAAAAGACAGCTAGAGAAAGACACAAACTTTGAAACTAGGAAAAGTTTTTATTCTTGCAGTTGAAAAGGAAGAGATTCCTGGAGGTCAGCTCCATGAAGCTCAATTCTCTGTTCAAGCCCATCACTTTCAAAGCTACAATCCAGCTCTTCAGCACCTGAAAGAGTCAGCTGCTTCTGCATAAATCGCAGTGCAGACAGTTCCTTTAAACACATTTATTTCTTTACCCATTTATTGGGTTGGTGGCAGACTGCTTAATGGCATAAGGCTTAAAGTAAACAAGTAAATAAATAAATATATACCGAACAACAAAATCAAGGTAGAGAGATTTTAAACATGATGCAAGGAGGAAAACGTAGATGATAAATGCTGGTGGCAAAAGGTGACTTTATTGAAATATTCAGTGAAATGAAAATAAGGCATTCAGTTCTGAGGAACAAAATGAAAAATGACTGGCAGGCAAACAGCTCACTTTTGCAACTGTAACTCATTTGTGAACATTTCAGCAGCTCCATTCCTTTGCTTCTCCCAGTTCTGCTTCTTCCCCAGTAGTTATGCAGCTAATAATAAACTTCCTAAGAAACAGACAAACCTGCCAAACAGACACCACGTCGCTGGAGAAGTGCAATACCCAGCACAGAAATGAAGAGGTGATACAGATTTCATTCTGCCCCCCACTTTTTGACAGACAGGAAGCTTTGTAACTCAGTTCCCTCAGATGCCAGTACCAAAAGCCTATACACCCTCTGCTCCTCACAGCTAAAGTTACAGCTACTACTCTCAGAAGAACAGTTTCATGCCATATACTAAAGCTAATTTTTGAAATGTGTAACAAAGAACTCGGGTTAAGCTGACTGATGGTGAACTATCTTGGTACAAACCCAGTGAGGACAAAGACTTTGTCTTTCCATGCATCTTATTTTCATCTAATAGTGAACCAACTGGTTTGAATAGTCAAGCCAGCCAAACATGCTTGTAAGGCAACACCATCGCTGCCTTCCATGGAGAAAGTGGAATTTAGAGCCCAAGATTGCACACGCTGGACTGAGAGGGTGTGAAAAGCAAGAGGCTGCACACGAAGGCAGAGAGAAGATAGAAACCAGTCTTTCAGGCTTGTGTATAATGCAGCAGATTGCTAGAGAAACTTGGAAACAGGGAACGGGTAATAAATTCATGGCATTTTATGGACCTGTTACCTTTGATTTTTGTGCTGCCATTGACAGCAGCTAATGCACATATCAATACTTGAATAATACTGTTGCAGGGGCACACAGCTGTGCTACTGCTCTGGGGGTGGGTGGGGGGGGAAGGATTCAAAATCCCCAAAGACTTGAGTGAAAACAGCAGCACTGCAAACAGTACATATGCTATGGACCAGATGGGTATTAGTAAGATGTTGCAACTATAAAACTGGCTGCCCAGGGGAGCTGTGTGAAGCGTCTAGCGTATACCTTCTACTGGGTCTAGTAGTGGGGTTAAAAACACCCCTACTCTTCTATAGGTTAGATTTTTTGTAGGGGTATATTTGTGGCAGGACCTATCAAAAGGCAACACCGTCCTTGATCAATATTTAACAGAAGCTGCAGGGATGATCCTTTCTAACCAGACTAAACCTCCTTATAATGTCCTCTGGGTTTGTTTGTTTTTTTTTCCTTAATTTCCTGTGGTCCTAGCAGAGAATTCCAGTTCTCACAGCCACTTTATATTGGGTCTTTCAAATGAACAAGTCATTTGATGTAATTCCACTGACTCGAACTGCAGTTGCCAAATGCTGGGCACATCTGTAAAGCCCAAACCATTCCAAATCTACAGACGTACAGATGCCTTATGTGACTTTACATGCCTCAGACTCCTGGTCCTTACAACTCTTGAGTTTTTAAGAGCTCAGTCTTTCTTCTTCCTTTCTCCCATTCTTGCTACAAGTTCATGAGTTGTCCTTCCTATCTGCATATTAGGTGACATTCAGTGGCAAACCCAAGGGTAGTTTTAAGCCTCGGGTGAGATAATGTCACTGAACTCAGCTGGAATTCTGCTTCTGGCAACTGTTTAGCCAGGAGCCTGAAGCTTTAACATCATCACTTGCCCCATAGCTAAGGAAAGAGTATTTTTAGCTTTATAGCAACTCAATTCAATTTAACAGAGTTCATCTCAAGGGTCAAGAATCACTTGCATAAATGCTGAAATTTCAAAATAAGATGCCTTGAAAAAACTTTCCAGATATTCTCTCTGAATGCCTGCACTGTGTAAATGCTGACATAAGCATGCAAATCACAAGATGGGGTTTCGCAAGCTTGGTCATAAAACAGATCTACCCTGATGATTGCTGAGAACAGAAAGATACTAGTTTTAGAGTTGAAAAAAGGTTCAAAGAGAAATTATAATGAAACAAAACGGCACACAGAATTAAAAAAAAATATACATATAAAAAGAGATACAGGATTAATCATAATTGCCTAGTCCCAGTTTGGGTTTGTTTGAAAAGAACATATACTTTCTGGGACCACCAGGTGCAGAACATAAAGCTGATACTATGGAGAGGACTTCTGATTTAGGAAAAAATCAAAGCCAGGTGACTAAAAGTAAAACCACTGTACTTGCCACCACTTGGAAAGAACACAGTCATTAGTTTTATGAGCAGACATTAATTAGCTATTTGTACCAGTTAGGCTCCAGGCAAATATGCCTTTCATGATAGATACAACACGTGTTCCAAGAAGAATAGTTAATTTAATGCTCTCTCTGGTTAAATACCATGCACATCATTATTAATGCTGAGTAATTTTGCAGTTTAAAACAAGACAAAGCAGTCTCAGTTTCTGGTTTGAGAAATAACTGTTGTGTGGCCCAGGTTGGTAACTGACACTTAAGGATGGTTCAGTGCATAAGGAACATATCGTCCCCTTCCCTCAGCTCTGTTTGCTCTCTGTCAGTAACAAAGCAGGGCAAATAAGGGCAAGGTATTTACAGCCTCTGTGAAGAGAAGACACTGACACCCAGAACCTGACATGAATCTTTCATCCCGATGCCCTGATCAGCTGTAACAGCCTCCTCAACCTGTGTCTGCAGCATCTCTGTGGGTTACATCAGTCTGGCTGGGTCCTGGGCTCAAGGTGTAACCGTGACTGCACAACCTGAGCATCACCACTGCAAGACACCTACCCACAGAAGATGCAATGGGAGGTTTAGCTCCTTTTCTGCAAAATAAAAAGTGTTCTGCTAGGATTCTTTCAGGAGTAGGGGAGGGAAAAAAAAAAAAATCAAAAAAAAAATCACTGAGCTTCAGAAGAGCTCTGTTGTATTTAACAGAACCTTTGTGACTCTGGTTGATGAATATTTTACATGAAGCCAGAAGTCATACAAGCCAGGACTTGAGACAAAAAAATCTAGGATGTTGGGAAAAAAAACAGAAGAAAAAATGCAAATTCTGCAACTTTGTCATTAGCTGCAGACTTGGAGCCTTCATTTCATTATCTTTAAGTGCCTAGCTGCTTGCGCTGCTGAGAAAATCCGCAATAAAAACAGAAGCACAGATGTTTTGCTACACCAGCCTAGTAGAAATAGCCCTTAAGCTATATTTCTGGGCATCGTATTTAAAGAAAAAAAAAAAAAAGACAAAGAACAGAGGAGATGGAAATTTAAGAAACTAGAGTTTACAAAGAGGTACAAAACCAGAGGTTTGCGTAAAAAGGGTAGGCGCTCTACGCACAATCAGTTAAGAGAAAAGATGTTTGAAAAGAAACACAATAGCAAGAATGGCGAGCATGAAAGAAAAGTATAAAGATATATTAAAGATGCTGGGGCCAACCTGGGAAAAGGCATCTTGGCAGTTCCCCTGACACTGATGACCTGAGTTTGATGGCATCCAAGAGAGGAATTTCAGATCCATGAAGTACGCAGGCAAATTTTGGAATAAATGTGTTTCCCTCCAACCCAGAGAATTAGCATAATATGGACGAGTAAATAGTTTACCAGTGTAATGAAAAAGAACAATTGATACACGTAGAGTAAGTAAAATCTTAAGGTGAATTTCACCCATACAATTGCAGGTTTAAAGCCAGTTGCAGCTACTCAGACCAGAATAAAATCTGGCATTTTCTCTGGTGCAGCCACATATTCCACAGAAACAATAATGAGAACTTGGATTTCTTTGTGTCTACAAGACCCTCAGAACATTGTTTTGAGAAAAAGTTTAACTCATTTACACACTGGATAAGCAACCATCATCTCTTTATATACAGAGATAAGCTAGACTTTCAAAATCAGGGTATTATAAGTATGAAATACCAAGGTCCAGAAAACTATAGAGAAAAGAAGAGCAATGGCTATAAAATTCTGGCAACGTACCAGAGAAACACTGATTTAAACATCAGCCATCTAGCTTTGGCATCCAATTCAGAATGTAGTTCCACAACTTCAAGTTGTTCTATAAATGCATCTTGTCATTCAGGCTGAAGAAATGCAAACACAACTTTACATTACTGGAACAAAGCAACAACCAAAGAAGAGACCCTTGAATGCAGCACAGACCAAGTTTCTAATTTGGTCTGTGTATGGTTCCAGAGATGAAGAGTAAGTTTGGATGAACCACTGCTTTCTCCTTTGTTGTTGGTAATATTTCTAGTGCCACTGCAATTAACACTTATTCACAACCTCAGTCAGTGGTTGATTACAGAAAGTTACACCAATAAGCAAAGATTTTTTTGGACTCTGACAGTCTTTTATAAAACCTAATTGTATACAGTAGAAATCCAGCAATAAACACTCTTCACTATTTAGGCTCTGTTTATAAGACAGAATAAGTATAGAAACTCAAACATTGAGAAATCATGAACCACGTCCCCCAATTACGAGACTGAATTAAAAATACATTTGCATATGTGTTTGCTGTTTTCTGGACAGCAGGGCTCATGTTTCCAAATTTACTTCCAACATAATAACAGTGATATACAAACACCCGCCTTTAAACAGCAGCTGAGATTCTGATAACGACACACATCTATAGGAACTAGGACTTTATAGAAGCATCAATTTCTGTAAGATCCATGGCAAGACTGAGTCAGTATCATAAATGAGCAAATGCTTCCAAAATTGGCCTCTTGCAGAAACAACAAAATATACATGGGCACACATTCAGACTACTGACAGCAAAGCAAAATTAAACTAGTTTGTCTTTTCTGACTCTTTGCGCAAGAGATTATGCTGAAATCTAAGCATCTCTGAACACAACAAAATAATTTAAATAGCATTATCAGGTTTCATTTGCTCTTTGCAGAAAGAAGAATTTGACTTTAAGCATGTATGATAAAACCTCTCAAATATGTTACAATAAATAGTTAACTGAGAAAAAAATTATATTAATTCCTCTTTACAAGTTTCAGTAAAATAAATAAAAAAGGATGTGGAAAAATAAAGGAGGCCTAAGCAATCGGATTTTAAAAGTTGGGTGCTTCCAACTGCAAAGCTAAAGGCAGCGTGAACCACCGGTATTCAGAGTCCCTGGAAATTCAGACACTGAAAGCATGGATCTGAAGTTGTTTCAGGGATAGAACTGAACAAAAGCACATTTAAACAACTCTTCTCACTCCCAACTCTGCACATCAAGATGAAAGGAAAAACAGAGTAAAAGGAAAATGGTCCAGAACTTTTCAGGAACAGTTGCTTCAATCTCTGTCTTTCGTTATTCTCTATTCTATTGTGCATGTTTCTCTTTAAAGGTTTTTAGGTAATTACTAAAAAGAATGACATCAGCCACTCTACAGCACAACCACATGGTTCAAGGAACTGAACTGGTTAAGTCCTCCTCATAACCACTTGGTTTGAAGAGCCATGTGCCTTCAACACTAAGAACACTTTTGTTTGGTAGCTATGTCTGAGAACTCACTCACAAGGTTATGTCTTGGATGACATACAGTTAGGAAATACTAAGTGCATATAGGAAACAGTCTGGTCTGGGAATCAAAAATTTGTTGAAATCTTCCAGGTATCTAAACTTGGGGAGGAACGGGAGCTATGATTCTCTAGAGAAACAAGACTGATTAAAATGCATAACACAGTAGGAGGAAAAAAACCACACAACAACAAAAACCAAAACCCCACAATCCAGCAATAACAAATGAATCATATGGAAGAAAATGATTCCTGAGGGCTAAAGGGGTAGTTGAGGTAAAGATTCCAAAACATCTTTCTTGGAGACCTCAATAATATTGGCATGCAAAATTTAGCAGGATACACCAAGAATTAATGATCTGTCCTTGAAAAGAAAGGCTTGCTCTGTTGAAGCAGGAAGAATTGAGACAATGTTCTGTTTTCTCAGAACAAGAAATATATTGTCAGAAAATAACAAGGAAAACAAAATAGGAAAAGCAAAACCCTGAACTAGCTCTATAAATTATAGGTCTGAATTTCTTAAGAGAGTGATGAAAGAGCATGTATCCTATGTTGACCCCCCAAGAACACTGTACCTTGCTGGGAAAAAGCCATTTTTCCCCAGTAGGATTCCACAGTCACTTGGATGTTTTTGAAACACCAATGGAAGCACGAAAGTATAGCCTTTCAAAGACAGTTAGTGAAATCAGGTATCTAGGATCAAGACAGAAGAGAATCTTTGAAATACTGGAAGTGACACACCAGATGACTTGTATTTATTTTTAGTTTGGATATATTGGTGTGACTGATGTATTGAAAATACGGTGTAGAAGCTGAATTTACAAGGACTGTAGAGGTACGCAAACACACAGCCCAGGTATGTAGATCTGGGTTACCATTACAAGCAAGTACTCCAAAATATTAGTTCCAAATACCTCAAGTTAGTCAGACATTTTCCATGCTAATAAATGTCTAGTGATAGTTTTATCTTCAGGAGATATTCATGCATATGTCTATTTACAGGGGCCAGATCACAATCAACATAATTACTCTGCTCTCATCAGACCCCACCTGGAGTACTGTGAAATTATTTCCAGTGAGGGTCTTGAGACACTGGAACAGGTTGCCCTGAGAAGCTGTGGCTGCCTCATCCCTGGAGGGGTTCAAGGCCAGGCTGGATGGGGCTTGGAGCAACCTGGTCTGGTGGGAGGTGTCCCTGCCCAGGGCAGGGGGTTGGAACTCCATGATCTTGAAGGTCCCTTCCAACTCTAACCAGTCTCTGATTCTATGATAGTCAACACCAGCAATAAAACAGCCTGCGTTTATTGCCATTTTCAGTGCTAGGTGAAGAACAACCCTTTCCAGCCTGCCATTACAACTGGGACAGGAATGCAGCCTGATCTGCAGCATGGAGAAAGTAAAAATCTGGATGCAGAAAAGTGCTGGAGTGATACTAAAGGAACTTGATAACTGTGTCTCAGATCTAAGTTGTGTTCTCTCTGCTCTGATTCTGGAATTCCTAAGGTCTGATGCACCTTTCTCCTAACCTGGGAAGGGTTATCTTAAATAACATGTTTATGACAACAAAATCAGCAAGGACTTGTAAAACTCCAGACCGATTAATGCATTAACAGCTACATAGCTGAGCTCACCTACAGTAAGTAAATGGTAAAGAGCCAACCCAGCAGAGTAAAAAAGGGACAAGGTCTTTTTTCTAAACATCTATTTCTTAATAAAAGACTTGTTTAGCAAGATCAGATACAGAAATAAATAGGACTTTAGAACCTGATGCCATACTTACTATCGTTTATAAATTTATCACAAGAGGAAACATCCTGTCCATTCATCTTGCTATGTACAAGGGCTGCAAAAATCCAAATGTGAATGTTATTACATTTTAAAGTCTTCTAGTCCTGCTTATCTTTTGCTTTCTACTGAATTGCTGCTACTCCTTTAGACATTTAAATCCTCCTGGTTATTCCCCACCTACTAATATATTTACCCTTAAGTCATTCATAGAGATTTCCACAAGGCAACAATAGGTTCAATGATCACAGTAAATATTTACATGGGTTTTACTGTAGATCTCCTGGTCAATTTAATTTTAGTCCAATACTACTTCACTGTAGCAAAAGCATGCACATAAATATAATAACTAACATCAGCGCATGCTTTGTATATTTATACTTTCATAGTTCATGATCTAGCACCATCTCGCATCACGAAAAGTATTGCAAAGAGCCTGGCTATCAGGAAGCTCCCCTAAGAATCACCTCCTCATTAACAAGGCACAATTCGGGTTTTAGTATCGATGTCACACTTTGAAAGAAAATTGTTTGATTTGGCTCCCTGACGTTCTTCAGTCAATCTAAATATTAAACATTACATAGTGACCTGTAGTATCATGTGCATGCAATAATGACATTAAAGCAAAATCATCATAGCAACTAACAATAAAAAAATAAAATATTGGAAAACTGTGGGGTTTCCTTGTCTGCAGACATCATTCAATGCCTCTTTCCTAACACCTGAGGGGACCTGAAGATCTCAGCCTGTAAAAATATACTGATGCCTCATGAACAGCAAGAGCATGGGAAATTCAGACAGCTTGTTAGGATTCTTTTCTGTCTGGTTGGACCTTTCAAATTCCATTTTGTACAGTCCCTTCTCTACAAAAAATTGTGGTAATAACAGAGAGACTCTGAAGCACCTAAGTAACCTCTTTCTTCCTTCTTTCATTTCTGAGAACTAGCAAAGGACAGAAACAAATTATCCTCTACCTCCCCATTTATCAACCAGATGAGCAACAAACTGATGACTTATAGAGTACCATTGTCAAACAGATTTTGTTATTACTTTGGCTTAATTAAGATGATGGAAAACAGTGAATTGTAAGGCAATTAAAAAGACATCATCAGCTTCAAAGACTTTCACCTCTGTTCTTGTCTGCAGTTGACCAACTCAAGAACAGAACCAATACGGAGATTTGATTAACTCGGTGCTGAACTTCTAAGGCAAGGGTACACCAGCGTAACACAGAGCAGCTACTAGACAACTTGCATATAACAAATCAAATCTTTGCAAGATATTATTTGTTTTACAGCCCCTGATCTATTATGCATGGCTGGGTACATACATTTTTCCTAGAAAATTTAGGTTTTCATTTAGTTGTTTCTGTCATTTTCATATACTATTTCTAGAATTTTTAACAAGAGGGAACTACTGTTTATTTAAACGTAAATGCTTCAGTTATTTAAAAAGTTACTGCAGGAACACATTCTGAGTATATGAGTGAATTTTGAGAAGTAATTAAAAAATATTTCATCTTGCAATCTACTAAGCTACAGAGGACAAGCATTAGTCAGTTTTAAGTTCACAAAGTTAAACATTCAGCCACTATCTTGTATATACAAATATTTCTTGATACAATTTTCATTCAAGGTCTGAAAAATGCATTTTGACATCTGCAAATATTTAGACACAGTTTAATTCAAATGGCTTCCCATTTTGAAAGCACACATTTTATTTATTATCACGAAAACATGAATATACCAGATGGAAAAGAAATACTCTGCTACTCTTATGAAAGCTTCTTGCACACAACCATGCCAATGTTCAGAATCGCAGCCTAAAATACCTCCCTCTGTTCGTCACACAGCCTACATTAAGCAAAGCCTGTCATTCAGTGACAGTCTGAAGAGACTTTATTCCATACCTTACTGGAAACGTACCACTGACTTAGCAAATGGCAACTTTTCCAGGAAACCTTGTGCATGTATTGTTGACAGGTTACCTTCATGGAGAAAAATAAAACTTATCAAACCTCTCTTATGTCATCTTTCCCTGAATCAGGTATTTAAAGAACATACCCATAGCAATTTAAAGAAAAATATTGACTCTGTATGAGAATTCTGCAGCATAAAAGAAAGAAAACTGTTCTCAATTACATCTTGTGCAATATGTAGAAACTAGCATTTTCTTTCTAAGATAATGTGGAAGAAGTATTGTATTGCAATTGCAGTGAGTATGCAATTGTGCATAAAAAACTAATAGACAACAATCATGAAGGACAAGCAGCTGTGATGAATTTCAAGTGGCTAAATTTTAAACCTTTAAAGGTGTCAGGAAGTTGGTTAAAAGGAGCTAAGCAGAAAAGGTACACCTATAGCATGCAGAAATACCTACAAAATATCAAGCAATGGAAGCTGTTGCTTATCAATCTCATAACCAAGACTACAAGCAAGATCAAAGAAACACAGCAGAAATCACTAAGGCTACTATAAATCCTATAAAAATCAAAATCATGCCCAACAGTTACAGAATGGTTTACAAATGCATGTTTCTTACACAAGTGGAAACAAAGGGCAGAGAAAAGCTGTGGTCTAGAAATAACGCTAGGCAAGTGGGGAAGGATGACATAACACCTAGCACGTAGGGAAACTCCTTTCAGTAAGCCAGTATTCATCCCAGAAACTCCTAAGAATTCATTCTGGCACGTATTCTACTTGCTGGGGATAAGACACTTCACAACCTGCCTGCTCTCCTGTTTTGAAGCACACCACTGCAAGGGTATTCCTGCTCTCCCTCCAGCCCAGAAATATCCAGAAAAGGAGGAAGAAGTAGAGAAAATGTTCTTTCTGGATCACTCTCTGGACAGGGTAGAGTATGCTCAGGTTTGGGTGACAGGGTCTCTTTCAGCATCTCTTCTTGTGCTCCTGTGATTGAGCTAGCCAGAGCGTGTCCCAAGAATAAAAGACCATTGAAGAACATGCTCAGAAACACCATGAGAGACATAAAATGCGTTTAACCTCATCTCCCCCAGTACAGAAGTACAGAAATGTGTGAAATGTGCATAGGCAAGTTCTGGTGTAGGCTTTGGCATGGTAAAAATTACTTATAATGCAAAAGAACAAACGGAAACTGTTTTCACAGTCTTTATGAAGTGCTTAGGCACTAACATTGTTGATGATGTGGACTTCAGTGGACTTGAGTATTTAGATGTATCATCTACCAAGAATCAGATGCCTATGAGAGCAGGGGAAATCAGCAGACTTACCAGCTATAAGCAGGCTCTTAATACACGGAGCTGGCTGCTTCGGCAGCTCCCTGGAGGGGCTTTACCAGCATCCCCCATCCCCTCACGGTCTCTCTC
>JAOQGH010000023.1:9471241-9515534 GCA_025769975.1 Gallinago jamesoni | reverse complement strand
GGGCTTGGAGCAACCTGGTCTGGTGGGAGGTGTCCCTGCCCAGGGCAGGGGGGTTGGAACTCCATGATCTTTAAGGTTCCTTCCGACCCAAACCACTCTATGATTTGTTATTTAATACAAGTCAGTTGCTTTTGTCAAAGTAATTTTTGCTACTTCACCTCTCCTAAGAATTTCACATCAAATAACATATTTTCAAGTAATTTCTCACCAAGTTTTCTTCACCATCTTTTTTTCCTTATTGAATGCTCCTAATACAGGCTGACCCTGATCCTGCAATTCACTTAATTTGCCAGCTTTTAATTGCTATGTGTAACTCAAACCCCTTCACTTATTGGTACATAGAATTTTTTCATATGAACAAAGTGCTATCAAACATTTTTGTAATGATGTAACCAAAAAGCAAAAATAAGAGTATCTTTGAAGTTCCATAGGCTGAAATACCTGTCTATGTTGGGAAATTCAAAAATTTCTAAATAATATTCTAAGAGAAGCAGCAGATAGAGGGAATTTCTACATTCAGAGGAAAGCACGCATGAAACAACTGAACATAAAATCAGTTGGGGGCATCGCTTCTCTGAGTATTTTCTGTGTGAAGAAGCTTGGTCCTCTGGACACAGCTTCAGATGAGATGCGAACAGGTAAGTTTGCTTCAGCGTTTTGCTGTGTAGCCTTTGTGCAATACCAAGCAAGAACTGATTATCCACGGGAAAATAAAAATGAGGGTATTAATTTTCTCCCACATCCACTGTCCCTTTAGCTATTTAGACTGCAACCTGCTGCAGGCCTCTCTCTTGGCGCTACAACCAAGGGAACAGCAACATAGTCAACACTATTAAAATTAGCAAGAATTTTTAAAATAAAATTTAAAAAAAATACACACGCACCCAAATATAGCCCTATGTGTCGTGTCTCCCCCCCCCCCCCAAAAAAAAACCCAAACAAACAGGCAACAAAACTTAATTCTTAAATTAGTGCCTAAGCATACTACCTGTCAGAGTTTCAGGTAGATTTTACAATGAAGTGCCTTGCTCAGACTGCATATATTTCCCTCTCCATACATAATTAAAGTTATTCCTATTTTACATCCCATAAATATTCACTGATGCAAGAAGGAAAATAGAACACTTTCCTCCCAAGCTGCTGATGGGACCAAGCAGAACCTCATCAGGGATCACTTCAAAGATCAATTTCTCATGTCCAGAGAAACAAATGATCTTATGTGAGCCTACTGTTAGCAATTGCACTCTTGAATTATGCATGATCCTTGACTGCTCATAATAGGAACAAACTACAGAGAGTTTCATTAGTACATTTCAATTATTGTAGCTCTTCTTACTCCTTGTTTGTTTGTTAATTTCCATTTTTAGAACATCCTTTCACATGTGCTATCAGCAATGATGTCACGTTCGGAAAAAGGCTTATTAGACTCCTTATGCATTCTCTCTGCATGTACAATAGGCACTGTAACTAACTGCACAGTGTGGCAGTCAGTAAATTCTGAAATTTACTGATTTACAGTAGAAAATGCCACAACTTTATCTCCAGTAGAAAGTGTAATATCTGCCACTGGTCTTTGGTGCTTATAGGAATAAGTTTTGCCTGAATAAGAGTTGTGATTTAATCCAGTATCTGAAACTTGTGAAGCATTAATGTCACTTGATCTTTGTAGGAGTTTAACAACACACACACACATTACCCCAGTACCTGCAAAATATAGCAAGACATATGTTAACTATAGCCTCATTTTGACCACCTGTCAAAAATCTTAACACAAAATATGTCAGGAAGGAAGCTGCCACTGGTCCTACAAATAATTACACAACAGCATTTGCCTTATGCCGATATAAGCATTTTGGAAGCTTACCATTGCTTTAGTAAAAGCCACATTAATCATGGAATAGAGCTGGATTCTCTACTGGAGTCGATAGAGTCACGCAAATAAAGAAAAATTTCTTCCTCCATCCATCCACCAGAACCAGGAAAGGCCTTAATCTTCTGTTCTTTGGCCAAAATTAGTTTTCTGCCCTAAAACCCCGTAGGATGTGGTCTCCCTGCCCTGCCTGTCCCGAGAGGGATGCCTGCCTCACTAGGGGTGGCTGTCGGGTAGCAGCCAGCAGGATGGGGTTGCTGCTCCCGTACATCACACCAGGGCTCCACCGCTGAAGCACATCTCCCTTTCATTCCCACTTCTCCTGAGGTGCGAACCGAAGCGTGATGCCTACACGGTCATGAGCTGGGTGCCTTTGGGACAAAGCTTAACTGGACTCCAGGGTGGGCAGCAATGGACATTCAGTGTACTGAACCAGAGTACTGCTGGCCTGACGAAACAGCCGCTGCAATGAGTGGCGTGTTGCTTTGGGTGCCCTGCACCAACCATTCCTCTCCACAAACCTGCCGATCCCGAGCTGCATCACTTGCTAATGCAGATGCAGCTGATCCATCAGACGGGGACCAGACACCAGACCGAACACAGCTCCACTCTGGGCAAGTCCCCACCGGGTTTTGCACTCAAGGAGGAGCGTAAATCTGCGATCTAAATCAAAACCGCCACTACAACTCACATCTGGACAAGGCCACGTGTCTGGGAATGAGGGAGTTCCTACTAAATCTGCCAGGGCTGGTGACCTTGCAGAGGCAGAGGTGAGTCAGACCCCGTTGGGTCTCAGCACCGCGTCTATCCCAAAGCACACTGTCTATCTCCTGCAATCTGACACTGACCTCAGCTGAGCTGATTTTCTATTCCACACCGTTCCCCCCTGAGGTTTCTCATCAATAAATAAAGAGACACGCTGCTGCCACAACTGCTCTGTGCCTACCTAACCCCGTATTAGCTTACAGACACACACGCACGGCCTCCCTCCCCCAAACCCCACACCACTGCAAGAGCAACGCTGATAGAACAAAGATATTTTCTCTGTGCAAGTGTTGGCTGTTTGCCTGTTAATGGTTAGAAGCCTGTTGGCGCTGCCGTCGTAAATCTCCATTTCAATTTCTGATCCGTGCAAATTCAGAACTGCCATAAAACATTTAATTTCCCAAGTGACAAAAATAGCTCAGTTTTTAAAGTTGTCAGATAAGTAGGAACAAAAGCAGGAATTAGTGGGTACAGAGAAAGCCGGAGAAGAAATATCCCCGATGGCAGAGAAACTTTCAGATTGCGCTAAAGTTAGAAGTTGATTAATTAGGAAAAACCGTAAAAACTCTGAAAGCAGCCTAAAATGTCATCGGTCTGACAACAGAAACGCGCACAAGGAATGCAGGAGAATCTGGAATAAGATGGAAGGCAAGCTCCAGCCTTTATCTCCTGCATGCTGGGCCACTGCCTCACTCTGCCTCCATCAGCTGCTCCTGCCCAAGCGCCAACCGACACGGCAGCTGTTGACCACATCTGGCGCTTCCCAAGATAAATTTTGATCCCAGCAAGCCAGCACAGAAACCCTACTGAGGAAATTCTGGAACAACTTGCATTTCAGCACCCTTCCTTCCACTTGGCTTATCAAAAACCGTGAGAAACGTAACACGTAAAAGAGTACCTGCATTTTAGCAAAGACAGGAGGGCTACAGCAAGTTGTTTGCCAAACCAAGCTATTTTAGAACACTTTGTTGGCCATTTATGCTTTGATTTCAACTTTAAGTAAGAAGGCACATAGCATGAAAATAAATCTATGTAAAATAATCTGATACACACAGGCTGCATACCTTCAGATACCAGCTTTAAGTTTAGCAGTGCCTGATTTGGGCGAGTTTGAAGTACACCAGTGTACTTAGCCTGCTTCAACCCAGCTCCAAAGCACCGGGAACACCGGAGTTTTACAAACCATCAATAAGATAGTTGATAGCTCAATCCCACTGAAAATAACACTCATCACAAACAGAGGTGAACAAAACCAGATGTATGAATTAATCGCTCAACCCCTAAGGCGTACAGCTACAGCGGTCCCACCGCTCTGGCTTCATCACCACCCGCTTGTGCCTCTCCTAGAATTTATTCCCTCCCCCCGTGGACCCTAGTCTTTCCCATCAGCCGTATCGCTGTACTGCACAGGGACACCGAGCACAGGCCTCCTCTTCTTCACTTTCCCTACACAACGTCTGCCCTTTCTCCTAGCTGTTCACTGCGTGTGTGTGAGCGCTTCCCAAAAGACGCGGTATGGCCCTCAAGTGTTTGTTCTCAACACGCTTCTGCTGTAATTCCCTCAACAATCAGCTGACCTGGGCTGATCGTACAGCACTCTACAACAACCGGTAGACTTTATAGACTTTAAGAGCTGGACACTTCCTTTATTTTACATATATTATGCTCTCTCTTTTTTTTTTTAACACTGTCTTTCCATTACTACTCATTACTTGCAGGTAGAGGCTATTGTTTCAATTCATATATTTCTATTAAATTCATATAACTTAATTATTTTGAAAATTATAGTTTGAATTATTTAGGAAGAGTGACCTGGGCTCTCATGATCATAAATCTTTTCAATATCAACAGCCCCTAGAATAACGAAGGCAAAATTTTCAAAGACCAATAAATAAAACTGACTCATGGAAAGTCAATGAATATTTGACAATTTACTAGACTTTGCAACCCTGAAAATCTCCACAAGCTGCTTTGGAAAAGAGAATATAACCTCCTTGGCCGCTCGGGCTTTCTGGAAAATATATGCCTTATGTCTACGTTTAGTCTCACTTTGTACCTTTAGACCCTTTTCATAAAGCACAATTACAGTCTTGGTCTTTCTACAACTGATATCAATCAGAATTACTAGTGAATGAATTATTCCTAGACATGACAGCACCTTTGCAGATGCTGTCTGCTGTGTTTTGTCTATTTATTTATTTATTTTGATTTTACTTTTTTTTTTTTCTTTAAATAATGCTATTGGGGAAATACTAATCGTTTAAGAGTTGACAATGATTTCTAAAGATCCTAACAGAAACAGATTTCAAACTTGATAACCGAGCCAGAAATAAAGTAACAGTGAGAATAATGTGTCATACACTTTAACTTGGCCAAGTGTGCCTGTTTCCTCAAGGGTTCACTCAAAATGCTTCCTGATGCAGATAGTCCATAGGTGATATGAGCTGGCTTCAGAAAAACGGGCTCATATGGAATGTTTGCTTCTGCCTACATACAATAGGAATTCGGTTCTACAAAATGAATGGTTACAAAGTCAGTTTATTTATGTGAGTATCCATTTCTCTTGAATATATTACCATAGCTGTTATGTGGTAGAGTCAAAATTCCCGAGTAAATTCTGCACATCTTGGTCAGAATTGTAATAATAATTATTAGGGCAGGACAAAAACAAAACAAAAACACACCCCCCCCCCCGCCCGAACCATTTTATTCCCTCTTATTAAAAAATTATTATTTTTTATCCAGACAAATTCTTCTAGTGAATGCAGTGAAATGTAACACGCTCATTCGCAGCTGCAGTAATAATGAGTAGAGAAAGAGAAAGCCATGAAGAGACAGCATCTCTCCTGCTGAATGCTGCTAATAATCCTGCTATTTCTCATTTTTATGACCACATATTTTATGAATGATAACCCGCTCATTACATATTGCTGTAAATATTTGGGTTTAGCAACAGAAATAGGCATCAATAAACAATACATTCTAGAAGCTTTTCTGCTAATACATAAGAGTCTACTAATGTACATCAGAGCAACATTTTCCCTGGACCCCCACACTGGGAAGCTATTTTTTTTAGCTGGATGGACTTCATACATAACTTATATTATTTCTGCAGTTATAAACCAGTTTTTGCCAGTTGCCTGAAATCATACTAAATCTGCCTCATTAATTTCCCCCCCTGCTGTACAATATAGCCTTCCAATATATTAATATTCCCACAGCTTACGCAGTCTTGACCCAGCAAAGCAATGAGAATACTGTAAATTTTGCATCTGCTCGTGCTACTGTATACTTTTACCTTCATTGAAGCTATTACAGTCACAGGTGGATATAATTCAAGGTACTTAAGAATTGAGGACAAGCTATAAAACCCACTGAATTTTAAAAGCTATTTTAACCTATTTGAAACTACTTTCTTTTCAGCTTCATATATCTCAAGTCTATCTGTTCTTCTGAAAAGCCAAAAAGTGACAGGAACTTTTAATCACCTCTGCAATAACCTGAAGCTGATGCCATTCCCTCCTCCTGGTAAAATAAACTCTTGTTAACCATTCGTTTACATAACAGTTCTTAGTACCAAGTTCAAGACCACAGACTTTAGATTTCACGAGGTTTCTTTTTTTTTTTTTTTTTCTGGTTAGCACATGTTACAGTGACAGTTATAAAGGGACAGTCTAGGTCTGTTTGTAAACCGATTTTCAAATTTACCTGTTAGCTTGGTACAGCCTGGGCTAGGTGTGGTCCCCCAAGGAAATTAGGAAAGATGCAGCGTAGCTGGTGGGTAAGAATTGTTTTGTGCAGCTGAATGTGGGTAAAAAACTAGTTTACAGTTGTTGGTGGGTTTCACAAAAATCACCATATAATAATACTTAAATGAGAAATGTGCTGGGTTTTTATTAGTGCTCTTATTTCTGCTCTTATTAGTGTCCTGCTTTATCAGAAGAATATTTGGTGTTCAAAACTAAAAATTGTGCCATACCAAAAAGACCACAAGGAGAGCTGCTCTTGGCTTACCATTTCTGTTTCCTGGGGATCTTCAATGGACTGTTCTGTAAACATAATTAACCAACCCATTTTCTTACTGATTCATCCCTGATGTTCCTCTCTCCGTCCCATGCCAACAGCTTGCGTCTCAAGACCCCAGTGACCTCTCAAAACATTTAGTTTTGCATTTTCTCCTATTCTCTTCTTATGTCCTGCCATGTCGATAAAAGACAGCAAATGCCTTCCCTAGGTTGACGTTACACACAAGCTGGCCAGCTGACCAAAACGTTCAAACGCTGATTGACCATTGAGCTACTGCCAAAGAGAACGGGTAATATCCGAGTTTTCCTTACCTTTCTCCCAGTGGGAGATTAACAGGTCTCCCTCCGTTACTGAGCTGCTGATTTTCACCAAAAGGGGAAAAAAAAAAGAAAAAAAAGAAAGAAAGAAAGGAGGCAAGAATTTAGTACTTTTGATACCTTAGGCTTCTATGAAATTTGTCTGAAACAAGGTTCAAATGCTGTTGGGGGAAAATAGGATGGATCAGAAATAGGATTGATGGATGTGACGATTACAGAAACCTGTTTTCTTTGGAAATCAAACTCTTATCCTTGAAATGAAAAGCCTCCAATGGTCATAATGCGCCTTTTGAACTACCACAATAACAAAAGGCCATTTCTGGACAAGGTATCACCCTCCTTAAACCAGAAAATAAGGGGGGAAAATATAAGCCCTACTGCTAGAGGCATAAGCAAACATTACTCTGTTTCATCTCTTTCATTTACTGTTGAGATAGAACTGTATTTTATCTTGGCCAAGAGAGAACTGTCATGATTATCAAGATGCATTGTGCTGGTCATCTTCTGCCCAGCCCTACATCTTGCCCAAGGCTCAGAACCGAGACAAACACACAAGCGTAGACTTAGTTCCAGAAATTAATTTAAAGTAATAAAAAGAGAGGTTACTGCCCTAGAGACATTTGAATGAATAATAAAACTGTGACATTAGTGACTTTATCTGGAGAGGTTAACATTTCTGCTTGGGGTCTGTCTTATAAATCATGCTATAAACAAAGCAAAACAATAACTCTTCTGTCATACTTCGCATTAGCATCTGGTGGACAAAAATATTCCTCCTGTACATTAGTTTCTTACATACAAGGGTAGCAGCCCAGAAAGATTTATGAGCCCATCCAACATGGCCAGGGACTACACACAGACGCACACGTACACAGCAGGTACCGTCGTTCAAGCTCTGATACTGAAAAAAATCCCGAAACAAAATGCCTAAAAAACAAACCGAAAGATATTCTTAGGTTTAAACATTGCTCAAGTCAAGTCAGTGTGACCTTTTGAAACTCAGAAGCAAGGTCAAGCATTCACTTTGCAAGGACAAATCTCAGCTTCGGACAGATCATTGGCCAAAATCATGTCTCAGCCCAGTAGTAACATCAGTTTCCCATTTATGACCCCACTTGAGCAGTTGCTCTAAAAAAATCACACAACAGCAGTAACAGGGAAAAATCCCTCATAGTAAGAACCATGCAGTATTTTTTCCTAGCAGTAGCAATGTTTTGGTTGAGTGTTCTGCAAGTTTTATTCTCATTAAAAGTGCCTTTTTAAAAGTACTTTAAAGATCACCAGCATTACCGGTAAATCCAAAATGCAGGCATGTAATACTCAACCAATAAAATGCTGCCAAAAATTTTCATGGAATTTTAAAAAATTTTAAAACAAACCTTGATGAGTGGACCTATTTCTTTAATAACTGAGAGCAAAAAGGTTTCCTGGGTCCTCCAGACAGACAGCTCCCACACAAGGGAATTTGACCTTGACTATTTATTTACTGAAGGATGTTGGATATCTACTACTTTCGGTAGCAGCTTGGCTGAATTAAAAACAAACAATATCACTTTAGGCTGTTGATGCTGGTTGGGTCAATAAACTGTATCTTGAGAAAGAACAGCACCCCAATGTTTTCCATTTTGGAACTCCCAGAAAGAAACATCCATTAAAAATTTAAGTTGCCAGTTCTTGATTTCTATTTGGGTTCATATCAAATGCTGAATGCTTTTTCTAAGAAAACAAGTGAAAAAATTCAAGATCAGAGTACTTAAGTCTCCATGCCAGGGCATGTACTCCACACTTTCCAAAAAGCTTCTCCTTTTACCCATCAGTGATGCCTCTGAAGAGCGGATTAGTCTGTACTGCATTTGCTAATATGAACAAGAGCTATGGAACATTAATTTTTTACCTCTTGAAAGCCCTACCCTGTGTCCACAGCTAAGTGAAATAACCTGTAGATATCACAACTGGAAAATCTTGTTCTGAGGAAGGGATCTGGAAGGGTTTTATTTCCAAGCTGTGTCTTTGAACGTACAGGCCAAATAAATAGCTTGGATTTTTGTTATTATTCTTTTAATTTCTGACTGATATTTTGCTCCATTATTCCAAATAGCCTTTAAAGAATAAAACTAATTCATTTCCTTCCTTGTAAAAACATTCTTACACCTCTTCATGACTGATTTTGCAGTAGGATCTCTTGGTGATCTCACCAACATCCCAGGTATTTAGTGTTCATTAAAGTCTTGGATGAAACCAAACCCAGCCCTTTATGAACAGGGCTTAGCAGAGCTTTGCTGGCAAACACAGCAGGAATATAATCACGAGTGATGTAGTACCTGAAGGATAAAATAACAGGGAGACTCAACCCTTACACAAATACGTAAATAACCGTGAATATTACTATAGGAATGTAACAGAAGGGAACTAGTATCAGCTCCCTCCGCATAAGTTATGTCTCCAGTATGCAAAATTTAAAGGGGATGGAAGGCAACAAAACAAATGACAATGGACATAACTTTCAATCACGGTGGAACACAGCAAGAAGGGTATTTTCTTTTCTCCCACTACGTTATGTGCTCTGGACGACAGCGTAACTCACACTCGGCTTCCTCCCTACAGACTTCAAGGAAACCACACACCTCACGGGGACATTTCAACGTTATTCCTTTGACTATTTTTTTCAGTCCCCGGCCCGTGCAGCTTCTGTAGCACCACTGGTTCGCTCCCAAAGACCAGGCTGTCTGGGCAGGGGGGGTCAGCCCCCCGTGGATGAGCAGCCCCTTCCTGAGCACAGCAGGCTGGAATGACACCTCTCACACTGGTGAATCCACAGCGGGAGCAGACCCCTGCTGCTCAGTTCACGAGTCCAGGGCTCTCACAGGAGCCTTTCCTCTGCCGGGGCAAAGAAGGAAAGGTGTCCACCTGCAGAGGCTCAGCGTCCACCACCTCACCCACGCACGTTGGAATCTCCCCAAGTCCCAAAAAACCCTGATGGAGCAGAGCTCTGGCCCTCACAGACACTCTGTGGGGCTCTCCAACCCCCTCTTCACACCTCCTAGTAGACCTTACCAATTCCTTCTGAGGCAACAACATCCGTGAGGGGACCAAGAAACTTCATCCTTTCTGCACAAGGGCAACAGGTAGAAAATATGACCCATCCTTTAAGCAGGCTGCTGCTTATGTTTGTGTTTGTTATGACCCAGACACATTTTCAATTTAGGGAAAGGACAGCTCCATAATTCATTTCCCACCCTCCCCTCCCACCCCGAGTAGTACAGGTCCCAATATTTTGATAAATGATTTATAGATACAACTGGTTGAACACGGTAAGGTTTTGTAACAAAATGTCTCCAGCAAAACAAATTCTGAATTGGGTGTTCTTCTTACAAACTTGCTGCATGGGGTAGAAATGCCAGAGCGTTAAACAACTTGTCTCTGGCACAGCAATAAGCTTCAGTAGGAAGCACACAGGGTTAATTAAACCTGCTCAGAATCAGAATAGAAGTTGGAATCTCTCCAGCACCACCAAAAGCTGTTCTAACAGGTTATCTACTGTCTTTGCTTTGCCCTTGCTTTGCTTAGATGAAGTTATCTTTTGGTTTTGGTTGTTTTTTGGTTGTTTTTTTTCCCCATTGAATGAAGAGAGGGGTTTTAGCTCTCTGAGGGAAAAAAAATGTAAGAAATACTTCTAAGCTGCAGATGATCTGGGAGAGCTAACCTCTGACATGGAGCTCATTCCATCTTGTTGCTCTGAACTTCCAAGGATTCGAAAAGGATTTTTCACCGTTGAAAGCAAGTTAATAGAGTCAGAGATAAGTTTCAGGGCCACAATAAAGTTAATTCTCCACCTGTCTGCTTCTTGTCATACATCTCCTGACTTCCCAACAGCCTTCCTTCCAGTCTAGGAATGGGCAGAAGCGGGGGGGAGCGGCGACAGGAGTTCACAGCCCCACCGTGCTGCAACCACTGCTCACCAGGTCAGCCAGTTGTCTCTTCTGACACGCGGGCATCCAACGCTGGGCTGGGTTTTTTTCTCTTTCTAACCAACAGGTCTCACAAAAAAAAAAAAAAAAAAAAAAGAAGAAAAGAAAGGGAGAGGCCAAGCCAACCAGGGTCAACTGCTTCTACCAGCTGCACGAAACTCACTGTTAAGGTGGGTTGTGAAAGTTCATGGAGTGTTTCATGCTCACATCTACCGACTTTCCCTCTAAAGTGAAAAGGAAGAAGGAAATAACGTTCACTAAACACAATCAAGCCCACGTTAATAAAAAACATCACCCATTGCTTCTGTTAGAACTTTCTGAGAAGCTGAGGACTGAATATTTTTGGAAAACTCATCTCTAGAAGGTCAGTTTCCTTTGTGTCACTACTTCTGATTTTCTAACCAATTTATCCACAGAGATGTAGGAGGAGTGCAAAATTTAGTGAAAAGACACCACTATGCATTAAATGCACTAAATGGAAATTCCTTCTCCATTGAGAACTTTATAACTAGGGTAATGAAATTTTTATCAGGTCGTAACTTAGAAGATTAGAAGACTGGTAGCACATTACTCTAAAAATCAAATCTGATTAATGTTTAATTGTAACGATGTGCAGAGGTATTAATTAGGTGTACTTTCTATGACTCAGAAATAGCTATTAAAGCAAAAGCAAGAATAATTTGAAGATTAACATGAAGAGAACGGTATACTTGAGTGGTAAATTATAATTAAACTGAACGGACCTTGTGAAAATAATAGAAATTGTCATCCAATATAATAATTTTGATACGTAATGCAGTTATAACAAATTTTCTAGCAATCAAGTCTGACACCTTTTCCTCGGGATATTTTTTTGCACAGAAGCCACAGGTGTGAATTAAAAATTCATTTATGCTTTTCAACGAGATTCACAGGACAGATTTTAAAAGCAGCACATCCACTTGGTTCTTACTGCACGGCTGAAGCATCCATGCATATACCCAGGCAGGATTTGTTTAAAAGGGGATGACAGCTAAGGCTCTGGATTTGTACATTTAAACAAGTATTGCAATTAAACTTGAAGCTCTGTACCCTTGCACTTTGGTGGGGTTTTTTTGATTGTTGGAGTTCTTTGGGTTTTTTTGTTTGTTTGTTTGTTTTAATAAACTATCCTCAAAGTCATACAGGGGTTAGCAATCTGCAGCTCTCCAGTGAGACACATTTCCTGCGACGTTTGTTACCGAGACGGTGGCTACGTGCATTTTCACTGTTGGTTCCCCTTCCCATAGCCGTGCAGAAACAGTTCTGTTTCCATCAGCAGAAGGTGCAACTTACACCGCATTTGTAAAAATCCTACTACTACAACAAATAAGTGCCTAGTGTTTCATGACCTTGCAGAAAAGGTTAAAAACATGACCAAGAGGCACCAATAATCAGAAGGTTATAAGTTGAATCCACCTTTTCTGCTAATTCTATGCCAACATAATGAACCTTAGCTATCTGCTTTCAGCACAAGCTATGTTTTCTAAATGTATTTTCGTTAACACAATTAAAATTCAAATTAGCTTCTACTGTACTGCTCTGGAGCAGCAACAGGAAGTAGAACAAAAGCATAATCTTGTGTCTTATGAAGAAAAAAAGAGAAAAATGTATTAAACAACTTATCCTGTCTAGGTCTATTATTTGTATATGACTTCCTACTACTGCATTTCTGTCGTTATTTAGAAATCCTAATTTTGTAATCAAAAGGTAAGAAATGGTTTTCAGATTTAAAATTTTCATTCAAAAAAAGTGAACAGGGCAGTGATATAACACTTAAGAAACCTCTTTGGCTTGTTATTTTCACTTAATCCTAAGAGTAATAACTAAACTTAAGGTACTGCACATCGGCCAAGTGATCCTCTGGATTGCCCACCTCTAATGCTATAACCATTTTTTTATTTGTTACGATGCATCAAAAAAGTATTACATGGTAAGTCTGCAATCAGCATTAGAAATGTTTACATTTCTTAAAAGCTTGAAATGCTCATGCACACAAGCTCCGAATAACAGGTTTCTATTAGAAATATCTTGGAAATTAAAAAAAAAAAAAGTAATGAGGCAAATTCATTGACACAGTCTTCATCAGAAAAATATTTTGAATTGTCAAAAGCCTATCATATTTAACACCAGCCATTAAAGGACTCTCCAGTTGCAACCCGTGCTTATTTATTTGCTATTACTCAGAGGATGCGAGATGAAGAAAAAGTGACCAAAACACTCTGCATGAACACTGATGCAAGTTTTGTCCATTTACACTTATGCCATCACAAATATCCTCTTCATTGAATGATAGCCAATGGAAAACAAATCCAACAACTTAGCTCTCTGTCTAATTTTAGAGCCGTAAAACACAGCAGGAATTCATGACAAGCAGGAAATAAAACAGGGCGTTGCAGCTGGCTTTTACAAGGTTATTTATTCTTAAACCATTAAAAAGCCTTGCGAAAAACATCTTTCATGTATGCACTAATGCTTTTAATTCATTAATTACTGGATAGAATTACTAAATCTTTTGGAAGTTTTATAACAAATGATTGGTACAGAGAATCACTGTTGCCTGTGTTTTCCGGGGGGTGTTAATAAATGAAGCAAATATCATACAGAATCCAGATTTAACATATATCAGGTGGCTAGAATTGGTAATAAATAAAAATGCATAAACCTCCTTTACAACTAGGAAAATACCCACTAACACATACAAGAGAAGAATTCACCTAATTGCTCTGTCTTTTCCATCACTACAGTGCCTTATCACCATGTCCCTTGTCCACATCTCCAGGCACATTCAATTTATTCATTGTAATAAATGCAGTGGTATTAAGGGATGTAGGAAAGGGTTTGGCCTTTGGAAATATACAGTGGGTTCTAGGAAGAGAGAATGTGCTACGTGTCATGTTAAGAGTTGGTGCACAGTGATATTTTCCTTTTAATATGTCCCTAATATTGTGCAACTGCTGCACTGCTCTCTAGGTTCCTTGCCTCTTGCACCTCTAAGCAATTCTAGGAATCACAGTTAGGAATGCATTTCACTTGTTTTAAAAAGACATCATGTAAATCTCCACTCCTGAGTTTTGATTGAAAATGTTTCAGCCAACTTCCAAAAGAAGTCATTGCTGTACGGATCCTGAATTCAGCAACAACCAGCAACAGCAATCATAAAATAAGTAGGACCATTTTGTCGTCAATATACAGAAGACAGTTTTCCAAACTTTATGTCAAAGAAGCTTTTTTCTAGACAGTCTTCATGAAAACATAGCTCCTTCCTGACATGCAGCAACACAAGAATTTTACAACACAGAATGAAACAACGATTCACTCACCAAGTTGAGGTGAGTCAAAAGCTGACATTTAAAGTCCTCAAGCTACAGTGTGGGAGTCTGGACCAGGTCCCAGTCTGAACTAGGTGGGGAAAGGATTTGAATCCAGGTTTCTCCCAGTCCCACTGAAATCAGCACCAACCAGTTAGTGGTGCTGAAGAATGAGCCCTTTTGCCTTTGCTTGTACGTTCTACCCCAATCCTAAATGTTTCCCATATTGCAGTTTGCATTAAGGAAATAAACTGGAAAACCATCTTTCTGTAACTTACACAGCACTACGTCAGACCACTGATCTTTCTCCTTCTGCATCCAGTGATGCACCAGTTCCTGGTGTTGAACAGAAACACATGGACAGTTATCAAACAGGTAGCCCCTGACTTGCATCTACAAGGGTAAGGTTTGATGTTTTTAACCTATCTTAAATCAAAGCAACTGAAGTTTGAAAGCCTGTAAAGTTTTTTCTAAGACGGGGCAAAGTGGAGCAAAAACCTAAATAATAGCATCCCGCCTTAAACATCTATAAAAGAGTCAGTCAAGCGGTAACAGAAAAGCCCACTAACTTCAAGAAAATCAGCCTTAAGAGGAAAAGAACTGCTATCAACTCCCCAGTAGGACCAAAGGGCTAAGCACCAGTTTTTCCCCTTGATACTGGTTCTGAGCGATGCTAAACTATGGCGAGGCCCTCAGGGAACCGTGGCAGCACAGGACAGAGGAAAGGCTCCATCCCTTCCCCACCTCCTCAAGAGGGAATCAGTGTTTCCATAAATATAACTTGCTTTCTCTGCACCCTCCCAGTCACCACAAATAATTTGCTTGTGATTAGGAACTATCTTGCAAGCTAACACTTAAAAAACAATTCAAAAATACACCAAGTCAGTAAGCTTTCTAAAGCATAAGCTTCCATGTGAAAAATTCATAAGCAGAAATCAATTCTGTCTATAATTTCCAAAAATACTAACAATACAAGGAACATTCCTGATGATCACCATGAGTAGCATGTGCATGGGAGAACATGATTCACACAAGACTGTTTCCCTGTCTCAATTTGTAATGTTACTGTACACTATAGGAAAAGCGCAGCACAAATCTCTTAAATATTTTCACTGAGCAAAAGAAGGACTATAGGGAACCAATTAGTTTTGCCAGCAAACCAAAAGCCCTTGTGACTCGTGCCTCTCAGGGTCAAAAGTAATAAATTTGTCATGCACTGGTATTCCCGATATTACACCTGTGTCAGGGGACAGTGAAGATTAATATCGTAATTAGAAATGCTCAACAACATCTCCATTACAAGACAGATAAAGTGACAATCCTGGCACAGTCACAGCAATGGTTTTATTCAGCACTTTTTTTCCAACTCGATGAAAGAGCAGACATTATCAACCTGGATGACTTCTATGTTTTGGGGCAACGAAGCAAATCCATGCCCTACCCTTGCGACCGCAGAAGTGCAAAACACCTGGTGAAGGTGCACGACACAACTTGGGGAGAAGAGGGATAGAAGGTATTGAAGGATGGGGCGACACGTTGGGAGGTTCACCTTCCTTTGCAATCGGCAAACCCATGCTCATTCTGTGCTGCAATGCTACCAATTCACATCTAACCAGACCACCACCTGCAAAGTGGTAACACCAATCCCAAGCTGGTTTAGTCCACACCAAGTTCTTGCAGATGCAGCACACCTGGTGCTCAGGGCAATACCTTGCCATTTCTCCAGAGGAAACCCTGGAATACAGTCTACTGTATTTTGAATTTTTCCCAGAAAGAGTGGTCAGACACTGGAATAGGCTGCCCAGGGAGGTGGTTGAGTCACCATCCCTGGAGGTGTTTAAGAGTCATTCAGATGTGGTGTTGGGGGATATGGTGTAGAGTTGAACTTTGTAGAGTAGGGTAGATGGTTGGACTCCGTGATCCCAAAGGTCTTCTCCAACAAAATGATTCTATGGTTCTACTGACAAAGACATGTACAGAATTTCAAGGTTTAGACCCAGAGAACACCACCAAAAAGATAAAACTTCACATATGCTTAAAGTGTACTGAGCTTTTATGATATGAATCCTAAGTTGTGACAACTCTTAATAGCTAAAGGAGACTTTTTAAATCAACATGCTGCTAAAAGCATTAGAGAACCTCACCACAAAGAGTCGCTAATATAAAGAAACCGGAGAGTCCCTTTTTGAAATGAAACTGGAAAGTTTATCCTCTGTGATTTGTGACTGATTGTTATTTTTTAGATAATCCGCACGCACTATTGTGACAAGAAAACTTAAAAAACATTTCACACTGATGTGCAGCTCTATCTGCAGCCAATGAACTGGGCAAACTGCTCAAAAACCTGGAGAATAAATTCCCCCCAATCACACATTATTCTTGTGCTATAATCAAACGAGTTTTGCTCAGTAATCTCTTCAGCCCGTTGGGGTTATTTTGGATTTACAGCAGGATGGTTCACATTACCTCACTGCTCCCACGCAGCAACCAAAGCAACCGCTCGCTAACATTTGAGAGGTGGGCGAGGAGGCAAAGTCAGTTACATCACCACCACCTTCCCCACAAGCTGAAGGGGAGGCACATGCCAACAGTTGGTGAAGAACACCCCGGCAGGCCTTCGCTGGGCCCGAGAACAACGCTCAGGCACACGCACTCCCATTTCTCTCTCGCACGTAGGAGCGAAGCAGCTGGCCGGCGTGCAACACGAGGGCACGGGGACACAGCAAAGGGAGAGCAGCTTCTGCCTCGTGCTGCTCTGTCCCTTACGGTCTGCTGGTGACACTGAGGCTGACGGACATCAAAAGAAAATTCTTAGCAGCGGCTTACTCGCTCCTTTTCCTATGTCTTTGGGAATGAAAGCAGAGAGCTTCGTTGTGCTTACATCTAAGCGTTCATCTTACATCGTTCCTGAAGCCGAGCCTCCCAGCTGAAAAGCTGCAGCGTGGATGGGAGCGTGCAGTTTAAGCCCTCACTACACCCATTGCTCGCTGGCAGCGGTGAGTACACACAGGCTGCCTTTAGCCAAACCACAGAGCAGAAGTCTCCAGAGCATTGCCACTCCAGCCAGGAGCACAGCCCGACCTCAAAAGCATCAACTGGGCAGGTGTGCTCCATAACCTGCTCCACTGCTAACCATCACACAGAGCTGGGAACCTCTTCCCAACACCCGAGAGCATTGCTGCAAATTCAACCAACTCTTTCTTACCTTTTCTCGACAGACAGGAGAAACAAATGAGCCCCAGTCCCGTTTATAACAACCTATACATATTGCAAGTCGGTTTTCATATCCACTCAGTCCCTGTCTTTTCTTTCATAAACCAAACGGAGCCCCGTTCTTTCATTTGCTTCTCAGGAGCTACATATTAATTAAACTAGAGCATATTGTTGGTTCTTTTACTAGCTGCCTAATTTGCTTACCTTCTTTTCAAAGCCAGCCCCTCAAAACTGGACATCCTTCTTCAGCTGAGGTCCCAGCGGCTCTGAGGGAACAATTAACTTCTTTGCCTCCTCTGCCACCCCACACGTCGTCAGTACAGCTGATGCCCGTCTGGCTGCAGCAAATTGCAATCAGCTGTAACTTCCCAATCTTTTTTGTAGAACTGCTTCTTGGCCACAATTATTCCCCATTTTATAGCTGCGCATTTGATTTTTCCATCTTAGGTACAGAACTCGACGCTTTCCTTTATAGAAATTCATCTTCCTGATTCCAGACTATTTCTCCACTTTATCAAAGCTCGGTTTGAATTTTAATCAGTTCTCCACAGCGCTTGCAACCCCTGTCTCCCCTCCTCCCACACTAGCACAGCTTGGTGTCATCATGTACCACACTACAGCTGTGACAAGGAGATGTGCCGGTGGTTTCTTTGAGTTTGAATATGCAGTGAAAAACAAGAAAGAAGACAAGAAAATCAATGCCTTAAGAATGCCTCAGTTTAAATAGCCAGCAAAATATTAAAAAAAAAATATATAAAATAGTTTAGGAATAGAAACCCAGAAACCTAAAGTATCTTCTAAAGGAGCATATCAGCTGAGCACAGAGCTGTGACAAGGTTTAGGCTCCGGGGAGGATGCTGCCCATGTATTCAGCCCTTGGAAGGACCTACCTTTAACTAGAGACCCACATTAATAAGGAATAGGAAATATAACCGAGGGAGTTTCTGTGCTTCCTTATGAACCAGGTAATATGAGGTAGATAACATAATTCTTGCAGCACTTTTAGTCTTGTTCTCATCTTTATTATATGTTTCCTAGAAACAAATGCTCAAATCATACAGCCAGGGTTTCGTTATTACTCTGTACGATCCCAAGATTTTTTAGAACATATTAAGTGCAGAGCCATCTTATTTTAGCCTCAGAGAATATGCTCAGGTGTTTTTCCAGGCGAGCAATTAGAAGACTGGAAAGTCTCACAAAGCGCTCCTGTGACTTGTTCCACGGAGAGTAAATCTGGAAGCCCCAAACAACGGCAGCGTCCCGTGGCACCGCTGCAGCCCGGAGCGACTGCTCACTGTGCAACGCGACTCGCAGACATCTACACAAAATCTCCCAATTAAAAAAATAAAAATAAAAAAATCCCCAAGCCCTGAAGCCGCCTCCAAAAACCAGCACAGTTGCTATCCTACAAGCAACCTGTGCATGGAGATATGTGCTACCTGCTAATAAACAACCCTTTTCAGATCAAGAGCTGACAATTTTACATCAAAACACACCTTATATTAGCTTTATTGGGAATTTCATAGCACTTCCACTAAGAAGTCAAAAACCCTCTCGCTTTGAAAACAAGCAGTACAGAATCTCCTTGCCTTTTTCTGTTTGCTGAAGAGCGTATCAAAACACTACAGAAACTGGAGATCTCAGGGAAGGCTCTCTGGGAAGGAAAGAAACCAAAACCAACTTGTCAAATGGGACTCCCTGCTGCTGCATACCATGTGGTGCTCTGCTGAGCTGCATCTGGTCGGCTATTAAACACAGTGGTGACTATGATACCGACAGCAGTGACATTATCAAATATGCTGAGTGGTTATTAAGGCTCTATAGCATCATCTTTTCACTTTTTATTTTAATTGGTAGAAGGTACTGTAAAGGAGCTTCACGTATGATCATACTCTTTATGCTTGTCCCTAAATGAGGAGGCACTGCTGCATAATCCACAGCGAGTCCTAAAAACTCCATCTGCTACGCAAGGGAAAAGCTGGGCACTTTTCTCCAGGAACTCTCTCTTGATCCCTGGAATTCACTGGGTCAGGGAAAAAAGAAAAAACACACGGGGAACAATAAGGCTTCAGGACATTAATGGGGTTTCACAGTGAAGAGGAAGAATGAGGTCTGTGGCATTCATTGTGAGGGCACTAAGACGCGAGTCCACCAAGGGTGAAGGCCGAACAGAAAATAACAAGAGATTCCAGCCCCGAAAAGGAGCCCGATGAGACCCACTGAGGATGTAATGCTTCAACACCATCCTTTAATCCAGAGGTCTGGGAGAATACCTGGAACAGCAGAATACCCAGAGAGAAGACTTCCCAGTCCTGTATGAGTGGTTTTCCTAGACCACAGAGAATACAGAAAGCTGCAGCAGTGAGCATGATTTACAGCTCCCTGAGGGAATATCTGGACTTACATTTGGTCCTCGACTGAACATAGATTATTGCCTACAAATTCTAGGAGAAGAAGGTAAAGCTGCATTAGTAGTTTCATGCAGACGCGCTGAAGGCTTCAGGAGAATTTCACACCCAACTGGCAGAGGCGAAGGACCTGTGTCTTTCCTTTGTTCCTCGGCACCCTCACTCAATGTAAGCCAGGTAATTAGCAAAAGGCAAGAAACACATGAGTCAGTTCCTTCAGCTAACCCACCCTCTGGAGCACCAGAATGCTTCAGTGTAAATGGGCTCTCACAAACACAGGGATATTTAAGCCTCTCCAAACACTTAACAAGAAAACTCACGTGTTGTTAGTGCGACTGTTACACTAAGCATAAACCACCAGAACACCGACAATATCACTTCGTTAAATCCTTATCCTGTCTCTTCTTGTTGCAGAAATTCTTGGGACTGGCATGATCTGAGCAAAAAAAAACCACCCCAAAAAGAGACCCAACAGCAGCAGCAGCCTGCTGTCAAATGGGAAGAATCAGTGTAAGATTGATAGGGAAGGGCAGTATTATACACCCGTGGTTGTTGGTGGGAGAGAAAGGACAAGGCTGCTCGGTGACCCCCAGCAGGGGAGATGCACTGATGGCGAGAGTGAGGAAAGGGTTAGACAGCACAGGCACCATACTGACGAGCAAATAAAGAAGATATAACTGGTAACCCTGGGGGCTGGGAAATTCAGATAAATTCCCTGTTCTGGCTATAGGTCCTGCATGGCCCTGGTGCAATGAGTTAGCGTCAGAGATTGGAAAGGTTAAGTCACTAAACTGGAAGACAGTAAGAACCCGGCCCCGTGCGTTCAGTTCTACCCTCTGGAGCACGAGATTAAATTCAGTGTTTTTGCTATAGTTACTCCTCACTGACACACCGGTGTAAGTGAAAAGTGAGAAAGGCTCAAGACAATAAAACAATCTGGAAGTAAAAAGCAAACTAGCATTAAAGTTCCAGTTTGGTGATGACACTAAGGCATCCCAGAGCAAAACCCGAGTTAAATAAGTGGCCTAATTAATTAATGATGAGTTTCAGGAAGTATCTCACAAAACCAGGATAGTATTAACACAAGCTTTCCTTAGTAGCACGAAGTGATTAATTATAATAGCAATGTTTACTTAAACAAATGCCTGAAGCAAAGCAGCAGGCCCTGTAAAATTGCCTCTGCACCTCGCACCTTCCAGCAGGAGTTTTCTGCCCTGATGCACATTTTGCTCATACTTATTGGTCTTGCTGCATTTTCTTCAAACAAATTAATAATGGAAGAAATTAAGAATTGTTTGGCATTAGGATCAGAATCTGTTCAGGCCACTACCACCACTTTTCCCCTAGCCTTGCTGTGCATCAACAGGCTAATCTTTCTGATGGGTATTAAAAATTATATCCTTTACAGTGCGTGTTCACTGAAAAACTGCTATACTGGTACTTTGTGCTGCAGCGCACACTATATCCTCATCCTCGCTTAGAGCTCATAAATTTAAAAGACAGGGAGTTAATGGCCCAGATCTTGGGTTTCTGGCTTATATGCATGAGAAACAAACCCTGACCTGTCCTGTGCAAACCTGGCCCTCTTTCAATGGCTCGCAGCAACCTGAGTCGCTCTCCCTTATTCCAGCTGCCACCAAAAGCTTTAAGATAGTCTAGGATGCTCTGAAAGTGATGCCAGTCCTCACGTCTGTCCTTTTGTGTTTCCAAACTGCACACAGTCAGCCCAAAGTGCCTACAACCTGCCTATACCCTGCGCTGCCATGGCTTCTAACGCTCTGGCTAAACACACCTTCCACTGGGGTTTGAGCCCAGGCACCCCCAGACATGCCTGGGAGGGAGGATGGGGAGCAAATCCTTCTGTGCTTCTCTAAAATTAGATGAGAAATAGGCAGCAACAAGGTAGGAAATATTATCAGGGCTGACCCTATTATATTACTAGATATAATAAAGAATATATGCTTAATAAAATATACAATAGATATAATAAGTGGCAAAGTACCCAATAGGCAGACGAAAGTAGCTGGCTCTTGGAAGCGGCCCTCAATCATCCACAGCTCTTATTGCCCAAATAATCACAATAATTTCCTACAATTTGATGCTTCTTCCTTTGGGTGATCAGCCAGGTTTAAGTGAACATCTCAAATATTCTACTATTGCAAACAGTCAAGTATTCCTTTAAATGTTAATAAGGTTGCTAAAATGTCTGCTAAATTTTTTATCAGCTCTTTTTATACATGGCAATGTTCTGGAAGAGTTGGTACCAAGAGATTAAAATTGCTGTAACCTTCATATGCAAGGATGTTGGCTAGTAGCCAGCGCAGGAAATTTTGGATTAAAAGGACCCGACTAGTCTGGGATGGGTCTAAACTATCAATGGGTGAATATAATGTTAACTTGGAAAGGTGCTCCTACGGAGGAAAGATGGGCTATTTATTTATCTCTACGTTATAAACTAATTCTTCTGTCCTCCATTCTGAAGCCAGAAATTTGGTATTTATATATTAAAAACCTAGCCCCAAAAGGATATGTCTCCTAATTTTTGGCCACACGCTCATTTTATTTGTTCTTGCTGCTTTTTGTCTTTAATCAAACAGAACTAATTGATGGTTCTCATCAAGAAGGTCTTCCATGTGAGTACACCATAGAATCACCATCTGAAGTGACTCCTCTGTTCCTTTAGCTATACGGTATGCCTCTTGAGTATAAGAAGTTCCACCTAAACGTGAAGAGGAATTTCTTTACTGTGAGAGTGGCAGAGCCCTGGAAGAGGCTGCCCAGAGAGGTGGTGGAGTCTCCATCTCTGGAGACATTCAAAACCCACCTGGACACGTTCCTGTGCAACCTGCTCTGGGTGGACCCGCTTTGGCAGGGGGGTTGGACTAGATGATCTCCAGAGGTCCCTTCCAACCCCATGTGATTCTATGATTCTGTGGGAAAGAAAAGGTATGTAATCACCAAGACCCCTGGAGATTGCCACTTGCTTCCATTGGGATTCACTTGGACTGCAGAATACGCAACAGAAATGAATTTGCGTGTGAGGACACGGCAGGAAAACAAGTTAGGGAACAAGGGAAAGGGAAGAGAAAGAAAGAATCCTTGAAAGTAAGGCTGGATGTAATCTGTACAGAACTTCTGAGCTCTAAAAGTAACAATGTAAAAAATAAGAGGTGCTTTATGAAGAGCTCATGAGCCTCTTCAAGTTTATGTTAATTAAATGTGCTTGCTCTTTCGCTTGCCTCTCCAAATTCACCTCAGTTCTTAAAAATGCACAGGTTTTGCTATTAGTATAACATGACTCTGCCCAACAGCCTTCTATTCTTAATCTTTTTAGCATTTTTTTTAAGTTCAACAAGGCTCCAGAAAAATTAAGTTCCATGTTTTTGTTCTCTCCTCATGCTGGATCAATACTCCAATTTGCGTAGAGTTTGCAGCAGTAAAGTCCAGGGAAGACTTGCCATCAAATTCAAAGACAAAGTTTCAGATCTTAAGCAGTTCAGCCAAGAGAGGGATTCAATTTACTGTGTAATCTTGAGATATGCAATATTAGAAGGGATCGTGGAGTCCATGATCTGGTCTGCAAGATCATTTCATACAACACCATGGCCACATGCAATTCTTTCCATATGGCTATCAGATGATTCTACTGCATGGGGGGCCACCAGAAGTATTCTCACCCTCAGCCAGGCTCTACATCTTTGCTGGATAAAAGGACCTCAGGAGACTCACTAGTGTTGACAACTGGAGCATTTTGTGACTTACATGTGGTACTCTAGCCAAGAAGTTAGGTCCTACTGGTTGTCCAATCTTCTCTTGCCAAGGGGCTGGAAGGTGGTGACCTCATACAGCATGCTTTTGGGGAAGGAAGCTTTTATCTTCCCAAAAGCACAAAAGGAGCAGGATGGATAAAGGAGTTATTAGCTGGGTAGACAGAAAAAAAGTGAGAACTTCTATTTATCTCAAGATAGAGGAAGAAGATGAAAGGAGTTGCTTCCCTCAAGCACATTTCTAGGCTAGGGAACAGGAAAGCACAGCTGGGAGATGAGACCTGCCACACTGGTGTAACAGACCATCCATGCTGGCATCAGGATTTCTTCTTGCAGTGCCCCATGACGACAGTCATAGCCAAACTGTTTAATTATACCAACTGTCCAAATCCCATTCATATTTTTCATACAGTAAGGTATCAGTCTGTTCTATGCCAGAATCAGCTCATTTCCATGACCTTGTCTCAGCAATTTGGCCAGTTTATGGCAAGAACAGACCACTGTCGCTCTGTGCAGAGCATTCAAGATGAGGCATTAACAGACACCTTATATCATAAAATTCCTTTTAAGAGATTTTTTTAAATCTATGTCTCTGCTAATACAAAAGAATAACTTAATTGCATGTTTTCAAGGCATGGCTTGACCATTTCAGTGATTTATTTATTTTCTTTCCTACAAACTTAGATCTCTAACCTGACCAGTGTGGTAAATGATTGCTGCATTTAGCACAAATTCCCTAGATTAATTAATTGCTCCCAATCTAATTAATTTAATGCTTGTGTACATTGAATTGTATTCTCACCTGCCTGCGTAGTCCCATAAATAACTCTTTTTTGACTCCACTGCTTTTCATTATCCAAACCTATAAGTAAGTCTGGAAATCCTTTTTTTATACTAATTTTCCTTCAGTTTAAAGATTAACATATAGTCTGGTTGCTAAGTTTTTTGTTCCCTAAAGAGAAGAACTGCCCACAACAATTAAACTTTCTATAGCATTTTCCATACACATATATTGATGAGAAAAAAAAATCACAAATAAGTATTATATATATAAGTATAGTAAGGAAATATCAAATATTTGCAAAATTCTAGGTTAGATAACATCAGCCTTAAGTCATTTTCTTGTGCCTCAAGGAAGCAGAATATTATATATCCCAACCCTGATAAACATAATGATCTGAAGCCTTTCCAGGGCTCCAGAGTGATCCCTGATGCCCACTTAGCTGACGTGAGGACGGCCTGATTTTCAGAGGTGCTGACTATATACAGCTTCCCTTGACTTTAGCCACTGATGTGCATGCTCAGCACTTCTAAAATATCAGATTTCTGAATCTTAGATCTGTGGGGGTTTTTTGTTGTTTTCTTTTTACCTTTTCCTGGATGTGAATATTTCCATTTTAAAGTCATCACTGTTTCATGCATATACAAGCCACCGCTGGCCTTACCAAATCTTAGCATTGCACAGATATGTATGTAATAAGAAGGAATTCCATATTTGAAAGATGATTATTAGAAGAAACATTATCCTTAGAGTATTTTTTTTTAAAGATTATTAAACTCTTCCTGGGAAAATTAATTAGCTCTAATACAAACCACTAAAATCAAAGGTATTTTTACCATCAATCTCACTGAAAGTACATTCAACTCTCTAGGCATTGATCCAAATACAGCTAAGTCAATAAGAATCTTTCAATTGACTTTCCATTAGGCATTAAGCCCAAGACATGTAAAGTATTCAAAAGAGAATAACAAATTCATTTACCTTAAGAATCTGCAATTTTTTTCTCTGGTATGCTCAAACGCAGAAGTCTGATCCTCACCCGACTTTTACTATTTCTGTTCACTTGAGTGAAGGTCATTATACTTGCATAAATTAAAACTTTTCCACATATTACGTATACGTACAATAGAATCTAACATCTATTAAAAGCCTGGTGTAGAAGAATACTGCATATGTATAACTAAGAGACCAAGAGACAGAGGAAGGGGAGCAGGAAATAATAGTCCTTTTAAGTTTGTCAGAAGCTCTGAAAATGAGCAGGAAAAAAGTTGAGAAAAGACTTCTGCAGAATTTTCCATTAACTGAAGGCTGAAAATCAAAACTGCTTGGTATCAAATTTTTTTTTCTACAGAAAAGTCAACATTTCATTTGGAAATATTAAATATTTGTCTAGTTTATAAAAAATGAAATAGATCATATGCAAAAAACGAATAAATAGCTATAAAGCGGAGAAACTTTTAAAACAAGACAATTTTTGAAACAAAGCTGACAAAAACTCACCAAAGTTTTCACTTGATTTTTATCTATGTCTTCCTCATGGAAACAGTTTCAAATGCAAAATGCCTTTCCTATACTGTATATTTTAATAGATGTTGTATATAAATAGTTGGGGCAAAGAGCACAAACTGAATTTATTCATGATCCCAAACCCAATTTTCTGTAAGACATACCATATATCCTCTCCTATGACTGTTCACCTCAGCTATTAATTTTAACTGTGAAGGCTCCACTAACAGATTTGAAAATGTAAGTAATTGATTAATTAAAAAACTGATTGATCTATCATGCTAATAATGCTGCGTCTTCAGGGTATTTCAGATTGGGTTATACCTTGCATATATTGATACAGAATCATAGAATTCTAGAATCACAGAATCTCCTAGGCTGGAAGGGACCTTTCAGATCATCTAGTCCAACCACCAACCTAATGCTGACAAAACCCACCACCGTACCATATCTGTAAGCACTAGGTCTACCCATCTTTTAAATACCTCCAGGGATGGTGCCTCAACCACCTCCCTGGGCAGCCTCTTCCAATGCTTAATAACCCTTTCAGTGTAAAAAAATCTTCCTAATATCCAGTCTAAACCTGCCCTGGAGCAACTTGAAGCTGTTTCCTCTTGTCCTATTGCCTGGCACTTGGCCTTGGTGAACCCCATCCCATCAATGATCCAGCCTGTCCAGATCCCTCTGCAAAGCCCTTTCTATCCTCAAGCAGGTCAACACTCCCACCCAACTTCGTGAGGGTGCACTCAATCCCCTCATCCAGATCATTGATAAAGATGTTAAAGAGACCCGGCCCCAGTACTGAGCCCTGTGGGACACCACTCGTGACTGACCTCCAACTGGATTTAACTCCATTCCCCACCACTCTCTGGGCCCGGCCCTCCAGCCAGACAGAGCACTCCTGTCCAAGCCACAGGCAGCCAGTTTCTCCAGGAGCATACTGTGGGGAAGCATGCCAAAGGCCTTGCTAAAGTCCAGGTAAACAACATCCACAGCCTTTCCCTCAACCACCAAGCAGGTCACTTGTCATAGAAGGAGATCAGGTTTGTCAAGCAGGACCTGCCTTTCATGACCCCATGCTGGCTGGGCCTGATTGCCTGGGTGTCCTTCATGCGCTGCATAATGGCACTCAGGATGATCTGATTCATGACTTTTCTAGGTACTACCAAGGTCAGACTGACAGGTCTGTAGTTCCCCGGGTCATCCTGCCAACCTTTTTTGTGGATGGGCACCACATGTGCTAGACTCCAGTCAGCTGGGACCTTCCTAGTTTGCCAGGACTGCTGGTAAATGATGGAGAGTGGCTCAATGAGCACTTCCATCAGCTCCTTCAGTAGCCTTGGGTGGATTCCATCTGGCCCCATAGACTTGCTTATATCCAGGTGTTGGAGCAGGTCCTTCACCAGCTGTAACATTTAAAATGGTTTGCTGGCCTTATCCCCCCGTACAAACTTCTTGTTCTCAATTTCAAAATGAGCTGTAACCATAAAAACAGCACATTGGTTTTGTGCTCCCCAAATATTTCTGTTTTAAAACAAATGACACAAACAAGGAAGCCACAGAAACTGCTGGCTAATTTCATCCAGCACATAAAATCTTACACTTTGGTATAGTTAAGTGTCTTTCATTTTAACAACGACAGATAGAAATATGGCATAATTTATACTTAAATCATTTTTTCAAAGTGTTGAAGTCTATTGATGGATTTCTATCCTTCTTGTCTTCATTCATACAGCAAATATTATTTGTGCCCCATGGGAGAACGTCACTTTCCTATGCCACCAGCATTACCAGAAAGGGCAATTTTAACAGGATTTCTTAGCCCTTTGAGGCAATATCTAACTTCACTTTGTTCCCTACCATAGAAAAGCTAGAAACTCAAGGCAGTAACAGCACAGTGCTCGTGAAACATGATGGCATATATCTACTTGTCTGTCTAATCACTTGGGAAGAGAGGCTGGGAAGAGAAGAAGAGCAGCCAGAGGAGCAGGAATCACTGCCAGAATTACCCAAGGGCTTCAGAAGTCAATGCAGAAACCAAGCACAGAAGTGCACGTGGTGATTAACCGAACACTGCGTGAACAAGCTGCTGCCTCTTCCCATTGGGCACGGAGATGGATAAGGACCATGCCAAGAAGAAGGGAAAAAAAAGGAGGATTGTGTAGTAATTGTCAGAGCTATCTGTCCTTTTATCTGTCAACATGAGAAGGAAATAGCAGTAGATTTTTAGGCATGATATCCATTTCCTCTTGAACCCTATCTCCCAGCAGAGACTGCACAGGAGACCACTTCAGCAGCAGAAGTCAAGTGATAGCTATGAAAATTGCTGCTTCTCTGGGTGACTAAGGCATTTTAACATCCTTTTCTTGAAGCACAGGGATGCATAGGTATCACATATGCAACCAGTCCTTTATAGCTAGGCTGCTACAGTACAGGTGGGGTTTTATAATAACCTACCTGGAATTTAACATATTTGCACTGGAACTGTAAAGCATCTGGTATTACACATTTTTTGAAATGTTTCTCATATTAACAATGGTTATTTGGGGAGGTTAAATGATTACTTTAAATAAATGTGCTCCTAACCTAACACTAAAGCTGTGATTCAGATGATCATGTAGCAATTTTCCAAATCAGAATTTGTTATGAGCTTGATTTCATTATTAGGTTTACATCATCTTTAAGTAAACAGAATAATAAAGAGGGCAAGCACACATTGAAGTACCTTAATCAATTTTGTAATTTTCTCTTCCATTCCTAGAATGAAGAAGGTTAAGAGCAAGCTACCTCGTAGTTCTGTTCTGAAACACGCCAAACAAGCACCCTCACATGAGGACTGTGATTTTAAAACATTTCCCTCAAAGCAATAGTTCCCCGTGGAACTTTCTTTGCCACCATTCTGCTGAAAACACGCTTAAAACCTATGCTTACACATCTGTCCCAAATTTTGTCAGTGAGGAGGATCCGAGTGATTAATGACCTCCTGGGTAAATTGGAAGCTCAGTAACAAAAGAGCCTGTTTCTATCTTACTGTAAAACTGAATCCCAGCATAATTAAATCACAAGTATATCCCTGTTATAATGTTATAGCTGATATAACGCAGGCGAGTTCTCCATGCACAGTGCATCTCAATGGAGACAGGCGTTCATTGCTCATGCATATTCAATATACAAACAGGTGGGTGGGTGCATGCAAAAGAACATGCAGAATTAGACTCTTCCCTCCTTCCAGTTTTTCCTCCTACCACTATTCATAGCTTTTGCACGTTTCTAGTTCCTTGGGAGGTAAGACGTTCTTAGTGGCATCTCAACGTCGGTGCAAGAAGGAAGCTTTGAGTGACACAACCCCTCCTACTACTTTTATTACAGCTAGTTTAACTCAAGAGCTGCCAATATTGAAAAACTTCAATCCAATAAACTATTTTTCAAACAAAAAACATATACATAGGCCTCTCCATTTCTATATTCTTCATTTTTATAACCATGATGTTTCACTGTATCTAGCTGAGCTAAAATAGATCTCGGGTAAAATTCTCAGAAGTGCCTACAGTTCCACTGACTTTAATAAGATATATGTTCTTTGATACCATGAGTGCTTTTGAAAATACTGCCTTTCAACTTGCTTTTGAATACTAGCCTTATTTGAAATAGATTCTGGGAAATTATATCCCAGCAGTTTTTCCAAGTTTTCTCTAACATTGATGGCCCTTAAGAAAATCCTTGCCAGACATCTTGGGATTTCAGGTCAATCCCTTGGTGTCTCCACACCAGAGACTAAAGAGAAGCAGCTCTCAGAAGGTCAGGCTTTGTTCCAGTGGAATTGCACAGTTATCACAGGTTTTACTCCCAAGCAGAGTGGGCTTCAGGGACGTTCTCAAAGTCTCTTGCAAAGACAAGAGGAGAAGGCCACGATCACCTCACAGAGCACCATGATAAAAGGCCTTTTGCTGCTTCACAGAAATTTCAGGGCCATTAAAGTATAATTTCTGATTTTCCCCATCCCTATTAAGCAGGTAGTGTAGACCATAGAAAACTCTCAATTATTCCTTTATTTTTACCATCTGTTGCTACAGCATAGGTAAAAGAAAGTTATCTGGAAAAAGGAAACCCCAAAACTTTTATGAGCAGGCAATAATTTTTGATCTCCAACTCATAATTAATGAACCCAATGTTTGTATTAAAATGGATAAATCAAGGCTAAACAGAAGATTACACGAACGCTGTGGTTTTGACAGACTCCAGATATAGTAAATCTACAAGAAAAACATTCCTTAATATGCTAATGAAAAAGAAAAGACTGTAAGAAGAAAGTAACACTGCTGACCACAGAGGGTGGATCTGGTCCCAGCTCGCAAAGAAGCAGTCAAATGATGACTAGGCACCTGATGTTAGATGTGGCTTCGGAAAGCAAATTTTGAAATTCTCTTCAGCAGCACAATACTTGCATTGAAAAATGTAGGCTCTCAGCTTTTCTGGCACTTCTGGAAGAAGTTGCTTTGTTCACATTTTTAAATTAAGATTGTACAATACCAGCCAGCCATTTTGTCCGTGCGTTTCAATGTAATAGAAAGGTATAGACAAGCTCTGAATTTTATTTAAGGCCTTCTTTCTTTGTTTATTTACTCAAGCCAGTAAATTTTAAAAAAAAGCACCTTGGTGCAATGCAAGAGTGCCTTTATAGAAATAAGGTGCCTGGCAAGATTGAATACTGTAATTCCCTCTAATTTTGAAAATGATCGCTGCTGAGTGTTTTCTGAGGGTAAAAGTGTAATTGGTTATAGATCAATAAGTAATTTCATTCAAAAGGAACTCTTCTGTTCCTGAAAGTAGAGAGATTCTTAAATCAAAATCAAGCTAATACATTAACAAAGTTGAGACTAAACTAAACAACAAATTTTTATACTGCCCTACTTATATTTATCTCAACTGATCATTTATTTATGTCGCCATAAAAATCCAGATTCTTTCAATTTTGATTGCTAGTTATTTGCTTTAAGGCAGCTGAAATTACTTTTTAAGACTTCCTAGCTTGACAATCTTGCTTTCTACTTAAGATTTATCATCACAAAGGAATGGTGAAATCAGAGGATAAATTCTAGTATTAACAATAATCACAGTCAATTGTGATACACTGCGATTCCCCCAGCAGATTCCAGATTAAATCCTCCAAGAAAAATGTACCTTCCTCTGACATTGCCAAATCCCGTTTTATGAAGTTAGATTGCAGTAAATTTCTGTATCTGTATGGGTATCACTGTGTTATTTTTTTTAATTGAAAAGCCATATAAAGTAGCACTGTATAAAGTAAAAGACATTTTGAGAATGTCTGAGACTCTGTACAGTATTGTATCCTGTAAGTCATTATCATTGAGTTCACTATTGACCCTAAAAGTATTCATTAATAAACTGCTTTGTTTACATTAAAATAAAATAAATTTTTAAACCACAAATATAAGAAGAATCAGGAGAAGAAGAAGAAATATCATGCATTTGTCAGTAATACTTACGATGTGCAGCTCTAAATAATCTCCGAGCCCAGTAGAACTGTCCACTCGTACCAACACGGCTTCTTTTTGAACAGTACTGAACCCTATCGCCAGTCTGTCTGCTCGAGTGCTTGGCCGGTCATTAGGGGGCCACGTGTAAGTGATCTGTCCACCACCTTTGCTAAAGATATATGTTGTTCCCGCTGTAAAACAAGAAATAAAGATCATCAGCTCGCTTGCACCACTGCACACCCATATAGAAATCATACGCTCTGCAAAAATCAAGATCTTCCCCTATAGCAAATCAATTCATAGAACCAAACAAGAATATATTTCAACTGGAAGGGGTCTTTATCTCTGAAAATTTTGCAGCAAGTGCAATATTAGTGCTTTTTCTATAGTGCAATCAACACAGAATATAACGTAATTGCATATGCAGCGACTTAAAATATCAGAGCTCTGATTCAGAAACGTGTATCTATTCAAGAGAGTTCTTAAGCATGTGCTTGAAGAATGTGTTTCTGTGATGTGCAGAACGGGGATGAGTTGAACCAAATTCTTTTCCAAACTGAGCCTATGTGGAGAGGAAATCCAGTAATTCCAGTTATCTCATTAATGACCAAAAAAAAAAAAAACCAAAAAAAAACCCAGCTCCTTATTTACACGATGAAAATGATATGCACTATATGATACAGCATCGTGCCCAGTGAAGCAAGACATTACCAAATACATTCAGAGAAGACTTTTACGGATCTTTTACTTACTGAGGTTTTTCAGTTTGTGACAGATGGGGACAACAAATGGAAACATACTTTACTTGTCACGTCAGGACATAAAGATATCAGTCTACCATCTAAGTAAGCAATGGCTTATTTGCATAATGCTCAATGTATAACTTAATAAGAGTGGAAATCTTCTCACGTTATCTCCGGTGGGCACTTACAAAATCTATAACCTGTTTTAAACAAGCGGTTTAAGCTGAAAGCACTTAGCGCCCATGTGCTTCAGCACCAGCTTGTTTCCTCTGAACTGCACTAGCCACGTATGTGCACAGCTCCCCTTTACACGTGTACCCCACCAGAGCACGGGGCGGGCAAACCGTGCGTGTGCTTCATCCCCCTGCCGTAAAGGCACTACCAGCTCTCTGCTGCTCTTCTGTGACGGCGGGTCAGAGCTCAGGGAGAGATGTCAGGGCATGCTAAACACACACGGCCCACTTCACTACCTCTTCTAAGAGGGCTCACTGGGGGGCTGCCTCTCAGTTTTATTAAATGTAATTCAGTTTATTCTGCCCAATATTCTCACGGTACATACTTCCCATGTCCACGTAAGGAGACAGCGCATAATGACAAAATTTTCATTTTCTTTCTTTCTTTCTTTCTAGATTGACCAAAAATACTGTGAGCACATAAAAGGATCTAAATTCCCTTAAACGTGTAGACTTTTAAAGCTGAAAACAAGAAGGGCTGTAAAGTTACGCCACTCCTTTAACTTCCACGTCTCAAAATCTTACTCTACTGCTGAGTGAGATGCTTTGGGACAGCCTCAAAGCAAAACCGTCACCTAGTGTTTTTAAATAGATATCCCGTATTTATTTCTAACATCACTTTTCCTTTATGGAATTACTTTTTTCCAGTCCCATCAATTTGTAATATTTTATGCACTGCGCATAGCACTTAAAAAACTGTAAAGCTCATTTTATACCAACACACTTGCAGGATTGCACTGTGCTTCAAATAGATCTCTTGGCTTTTTTCTTGATGGCAAAATACCAACCTGCATGTGTTGTAGGAAAACTTGTCAACTCTCTTTAGCAAAGGCAAACACACTAACAGATCCCATATCTAAGGTTTCACTTACACTCCCAGTGAAATCAGGTTTTATCGCCATTTTAAAGAGTTGTGCAAGAATAGTGAAGATAGGGGCTGTGCCTTAAAAAAGCCTGGCGATGGACATGAGCAAATGGTGTCTGGTTGAGGACTGCGTGTGACGAAAACCCAATTTCCTTCTCTCCCACCCACCCTTGCTTTCCTCACGCGTGTTGCTCTGAGCTGCTCAATAAGCTGTTGTGTGCTAGTCAGTACTGATGGTTGAATCTCCAGTTCCAGTACATCCCCAAACAAAGACATGAGAGACAGGTGATATCGCCTTTGATGGTCCTCAAGTCCTCTTTGCTGCTAGTGCTGACTTCAAATCTTGAACCAACTGAGAAGTGACAGAGTTTGGACCTTTATCCAGTGTATGGCATGTTGTTGTCTGTAGTGAAAGGATTTGTTCTGTGTTGTTGAAAAACTGAGGGCTTGATCCGAAGCTCATTAAAAACAGTGACAGCCTTTCTGTTGACTTCATAAAATATTGTGTCAGGTCACGAATAAGGTTCTTATAAATTACAAAAATGAGAAGGCTAAGAAAAAACAACTCCTCACACCTCAATGCCACAGATGAAACTGTTAGAATAATATACAAGATTTAAGTGGGTGTGCATAATTCTCCTTCTCTTGGTTGTAACAGATGTGTTTACCCAATCTAGAAGACAAAGAAAAAGCCTGCCAAGTGATGGTGGAGTCATACTGAATACAATGACCCAGAATTAAGTATCCAGATCTGAACAATGAGAAACTGTAGTTCTTATTCAGAGGGATCCTTTGGCTTTTACTAAATCCTGCCCTTCAAATAAACCAATGAAGAGCAATTCATTCCATAATGCTGCTGCATTGAAGCCAAGGTCAATGTCAATAGGGCTGCATAAATCTAGCTGTAAATATTAAGCTATGTAGAATCAACATCGAAGTTAAAAAACCTTATCTTTTATCCACAATAACATGTGGCTTATGTTTTTTTTATGGCAAAGCTTTCCTTTCTTTATAACTGTCCATTTTGTAGCTCTTCAAACGTACTGCGTGTCTGCTAACAGACTAATTAATCAATGCTGATGAATACAGATCTGCCTCTGTCTAAGCTGTACAGGGAGTCACGTTCCTTGAATTTCCTGTATTAATTATGAAAAAAAAATGGGTCGGAAGCCATTTGAGAATAGGTCCTCTAGTGTTTATATTTCAAGAAAGACAAATATAATAATGTAAAATTTATTACTCTGGGATTGATCTCAGCTTATAGCCTGACCTCCCATTAACTATTAAAAGCTAGAAAACGAGCAGTTGTTCAAAACCACCCTGCTTACTTTCAAATTTGGATCCGTTAAGAAACAACAGAGGAAGCCTAATTCACTTGCTCCACAAAGGCTTTTCCGCTCTCTGACAAACCTTATAACGTCTCCACTGTTCTTGCAGAACATTGTCACTAAAACCCAGGCATCTTCCTTCTCTCTTTTAGCTTATGGCACTGTGTTGTTTGGGGTTTATCATCTCAAGAGAATTGAAAGCAGCAGAATTAGAATGTCAAGAGCAGCAATGCCATCAGCACAGTACTTGTAAGTAGGCAAGTCTGTAACATGCCAGTTATATCTCTCAGCTGCAGAATTTACTGCGTGGTTCTTTATGCGTCCCTGCATCTATACAACGTTTAGGAAACACGTCCGTACAGCTCTTCGAAAATCTTACCCGTGAAAGCACGGCTCCCTATTGTAACAAACTGCCAGCGGTCAGGATACAGAAATGGTTTTTAATGGCCTGGGTCTCTCAAGTCCTACTTGTTTGCAAAATTCATCTTTATGAAATAGTGCATTCATTTCAGCACTGCCTGGCAGCAACTCAAGGACGTCTGCTTACCTATACAGTATTAAGCAGATAAATATTTTGTCTAGTACCCATTTACTGTGTCTATTACTGTGTATGACTGCAAAGCTTTTCAATATTTATTGCTCTGAAGTCACATCTGATGTAGTTTAATAGTTTGCTCAAATCAACAACAAATCAACAGCTTTCTACCTTCCTCAAGTTCATCCTAATTTTATGTTTAAGGTATATTGCACTGAAAGGTAACGTATATAATTCCACTTTTCCCAAATGAACAATGTTCATTTTCAACATTGGCATCAGGTGTCAGGTTCCGATAAAGTGAAAGCAATGCTTTGATTGAGCTCTGGACCCCAATGAACTGTGATTCTGTTGCACTCTAGAGCTGGAAAACTAAAGACTGAAGCCTGTAAACTTCAATAATGAAAACTGTTAGCTGCCCTTTCATTAACAGTAAAGCAATTTTTAACTCTTATAAAAATTGAGAAGGTTAAGCATTGCTAGTTATAATGAAAAATTACCCAATAATGTAATTTTCTTCCTTCTGTATGTTATCAGTACTTTACTTCATTGTGAGCTAGAATGTGAACCCTCTTATTCCCACTGGTGAGTAATTACTTGCATTGATAAACCTGCTGAATCCAGTGACGCTATTCGTGCAGGCTGCTATTAATTACCAAGAATGAGGAATTTACAATATGAATAACTATATATATATATATATATACATTTGCACAAAGATCTATGTGGTGGCATTAATCACACTAGTTACGTTCAGGGAAGCACATCAATCTCCATTACTACTTCTTTTAACATTTTTATCTGTGTATTTTCATCCTGCCCAAGCTGAAGTTCCCAGGGAAGACATTTGCTGGAAGAACAATACAGCAGCTCACACACACGTCATCCCTCAAGACCCTGGAATGTGCAGAGGACTGTTCCCTCACACAAATGTTGGATGTGCCAACCAGGAACGAGGCACTGCTGGATCTGCTGCTCCCAAACCAAGAAAACCCGCTTTGTAGTGTGTCAGTGACAGCCTTGGCTGCAGCCATCACAGTGGTGTGGAGCCTGGGGTCCTGCCGAAGGTTAGCACTACGACACGGGGCTTACATTTCAGAAGAGCAAACTTCAGCTCACCCAGAGCTCAGCTGGAGGGGATGCCATGGGAAGCTTCCATGGAGAGTAAAGGAGATAGAGAGTGCTGGGAGTTTTGTCCTGGACGCACAAAACCAGTTCATCCTCTTTAAAGGTAAGAGAAGTAGGCAGAGCAGGCACCCTTGGCAATGGTATTTGGATGTTACCAGGATCTGGTAAATACTTTGTAGGTGGCACAATAGCATTCTTACCTGTCTAAAATGATCCTAGGCTCTTCCCATAATTTGACTTTCTGCCAACAGACTCTTGACTAAAAGGAGTGCTCAACCTGACACCGGTCAGCGGTTCAACTGACGACTGTACAACACCACCTTCAGCCACTTGGACTGCAGTCTGGTGCCAATTAATCCTCTGCATTTGCTGAGAACCACGAACCGGGTCACATCGTATCTCTCCCCGTAATGCAAGACAGAAATGCTTTTTCCATGTGCAGAGATTGCCAAACCTATTTAAGACCCTTTAAATGTTAAAGACACTACACAAAAACAAAGGGTCCTTGTTTCTGGCTTTGTGCTTTGTATTTCACACTGCATGCCACAATAAAGTTGGGGAAAAATAGTCCATTGCGGTTCCATTTGCTCTTGTAATTGTAATTCTCCAGTTTCAAATATGAAGCCTTATTTTTATAAAGTATCTCTGTGGAGGATAAGCTTATGGAGCCGCACACCCTATCCACTGTCCTTGCTCATCCTCCAGTAACTTCTCAATCTAATAGTCACGTTCAGCCAAATTTGAGAGAGGAACAGGCGGAAATTTTAAACAAAATTTACTCTTAGCAGTTTAATGGAAATAAATGACTATGCAAAAGAGGAATACCTAGGGCCCAACCACTATACTTTTTGCGTGGTAATAGCCTGTAGGGCACTCAGTAGTTGTATTTTGGTGGGCCAGTCAAGACACTCAGTGTGCTACACTAACCAGACAACAGTGCCACACACCACAGGTGTGACCAGGAGCTCCAGGAGGGAAAAGGAACACAAGCCATCGGAGAGAAACATTTGGGAAACGAGACATGATTCCATAAAAAATCAGAACTCATTATTAATATTTGCTGGTTTTGGAAAAAAATGCTTTGGAACAAAGCCAAAATACAGAATATTTATCTATCTAGCTCTATTGATTTCAATAGGGTCACTAAGGGACAGACTTAAGCTTGTAATGATGGCTCAATGAATGTGTGTGCCTTTGAAGGACAACTCTTATGCAGCTTAGCATCAGTATTACAAGTTAGCATCAATCTTACCGTCACAAATGACACAGATGGTTAAAATAAAAGTTTCAAAGAATTTAAAAGATTTTCCAACCAGAGTGATTCTAATATCTTTACTCAAATCAAGTAGCATCTTACATCTCGAATGACCCCATTGATTTAGATTAGATCACTTAACTGGAGTAAAGTACTACTCAGTTTGAGAAGGCATATCAAACTAAGAGCCTTCAATTGTGTTTAAAATGAATATAATTTTGAGAAGGACCTTAGCTAAGCAAGAACTAGCTGAAAGGACTTGTAAGAGAATGTAGAAATTAGAGCGTCTGTTCATCTGCCTTGTTAACCAAACATGGTGATTTACTGAATGCCAATAGACTTGATAGTATCTAGGCACTGATTCTGTAAAATTATTTTGATTTGAAATATCCACAATGAAAAAGTTCTGGGGTTTGTTGATCTCATTAACATGTTCATTTATACAAAACCAATGATTTATTTTATGAAAGAGTAGGCTCCTTCTTTGCAAATCTGACACAGACTGGTAAAAGAAAATTATTGTTCTTCTTCAGAATCTCTCGGTTTAAAAATTTTACTGGCTGCCTATTACCTATCACTTTCCAGTATGGATGGCTGTTCAAAATGAATTTAGAACATTTCTGTATGAAATATAAGCCAAGTAATTCCCCATTATTGCCTTGCACGTTTATGTAATGTAGATGGTTAGAAAATGATATATATCTGAAATGAAAGCCTACTTTAAATGTCAGACTGCAGTCAACATGGAACATTCTAATCCATTATAACTCTATTAAAGGTAACAAGGATACAACGTGTCTACTGCTGAAAGCTTGCCAAAAAGTCAGATGGAAATTAAAAGTCAAATATCTATAAATAAAGGAAGTTTCTATTCCTCCTACAACCTTCCCAACATATAGTTAAAGATAAATTTCTTGAACAGTGTCTAGAGAAATGGAAATTGCGTTGTCGGGAAACACATATGAGAAAGCAATGAGATGAAAAATATTTCCAGACAGATAGGAAGTAAAGGCATTATCAGGCTGAAATTAGTAAACTCAAGCACTCTTGAAGACAATAGAACTGTTCTGGTGCCCACATGCCTTGCATTAGGAAACGTCAAGGCCCTATACTTCAATTTAACTACTGTTACATTAAATTCCATTAAAATAAATGGACTACACGTGCACTGATTTGCTTCTTATGGCTTATTAGTTGTGCCAACACACAAAATGAATGTAGTTAAGGGACTGGTTAGTTGAAAGGATTTGTAACAGGATGCAGAAACTAGGACGGTAGCCCAAATACTACGCAGGTCCATAGAGACCAAATGTTTTTACCATCTGTTGGTGGCCTATGTGAAATCATTCAGGAGTTCCAGTCCAGGGGCCTTACAAACTCAATGGATCCCTGGCAAAAGTCAGAAATTGTGTAAGCCAAGTAACTTCAGCTGTTAGTTTCTAAGCTTGCTGACTCAACCGAGAGGCCTCTAAGTTGGAGACAAAATGCTTGTGCACCAGGATCTGAACATCTCCCACAAAAGCAGCTCTGCACAGATGTGCATGTAGGCCAAAAAACAGTAGAAGAAAATCCAAAATTAAATTTCCTCTGTATAGCTCCATCAAAAGGCAATGTACTTTTCAAATAAATAATATAACAATTTTTTTAACGTCATTATATTGAGCAAAACAGAGTACCTGAAGTTATGTTTTCATTCAAGTACAGGGGTGTCCTGTGTCTCAGCAGTGTTGCAGCGGTTCTGGCAACCTCCTTGAAATAGCTGGCCTTAAGTTATTTAATTATGTTAAAATGGACAGGAGGTTGGCTGCAAACATCTAGTATGCTTCTAGGCTAACGTCTTAATTTCTTACTGCCTTCCTTACTAATGCAATGTTCCAGCCATCCTATCTTACATTACCTTAGAAATTTCTAAGTAAGATTTATACTATCTACCTTGCTAAACTGTGCATCTCATCATTTACTCTTGAGAAATCCTGAAATACCTGAGAGCTCTCAAAAATAGTAAAAACTTGCCTTAGAAAAAATGTATAGCGTGCTGAAAATTAGTGTGCTATTAACTGCAAAGCTGAAATTCACTGAAAAATGATACAAGCACAAGGATGTCAGATGCTGGTCTCAGATAAGATGCTACTATTACTTGCTGCCAAAAGAAGGTACTGGCAACACTGCAACTTACAGAGACTGCTGAGCCCGTAGTATGGACAATGTGCAAGGAAGTTTGATATTGGTTTTTTTGTAAAGGTTGTGAAGAGTAAGAAGTTCTGTGGCATACAAGCTCTTCTACTAATTACTCGATTCCTAAGAGCAGATAAAATAGCGTTGTGGTAGCATTTCTGAATGTTTTCAAGCAGACATACACAGGCTATAGCAGAACAAAAATAGAAAGAGGATAGTTTCTTGGTGATGTTACATCCTGAAATGCAAAAATAGCAACCATTCTTCTCCTAACAAAAATGAAATGAAAGATATTAAATCTTTGGAAAAACATAGAGCTTAGGCCTCCCTGAAGCACATGGATGCACAGCTGTTCAGTTGCCAGAGGCGACTCCGAGGCAGCTCAGGAGAAGGGAAGGACTGAGGAGCTGCCTACATACTAACTGCAGCCTCGGAGCATTGCATTGTCTTATGAACTCTGAGCATTAGCCAGCCCAAAAAATCATGACATTTCATTTGATACACAAGAGTAATAACTGATTTTAAAAATCCTCAAATTTCAAAACTAAAGCTAGTCTTCACTGCTATTACATGTACTCAAACCGCAGAATAGTATCAGGTAAAAGAAGACTACGATGTAAAAACATCTGGTTGGTTGGCTCAGGGGAAGCCCAAAATTAAGAACCAGCAAGCGGCTATAAATGATACTCTATCTGGAAAGGTTCCCTAGTCATTATCCCAAGGATTGACTTTGGGACATCAGTGTTTACTTATGTTATCAAATCCGCACAAGAACCAAATAGCGTTTAATAGCGGTACACAGACCCAGCTGTATTTGACTCTTTCAGGTTCTTAGACCGTTCCAGTAACAGCTAACAGGGGCCAGCCAGGTTGGGCCAATTCACTTCCTTCCTATTTCTTTCACTTCTGCTACATAATAGATTTCCAATCGTGGTCTGGCACAAAACCGCTACATGCCTTGTCATTATGATAATTGCTATCATTCTTCTTTGGAAAGTCCTTATGCTGTTGTTTGTAAGCAACGATTCACTGCCAGCTTCAGAGGACAAAGAGCTGCAATGAAAAATACGCATCTTATGTTTTTCACTGTTTTACAGAGTTGACTAATTAGGGAGCACAGTTTAACCACTGGATTCCACACCGGTGCCTGGAGAGAACCTGGCAGAACAGTTTTGGGGTGTAAGATATTCATTCATCTCCAGAGACTCATCTCTGAGAATTCATGTGCCAGTACCATGAGCTCGGACTGAGTTCACCCGCGTATACAAGAAAGGTGAGTTAATCACCCTCTGAAGACTAACCCAGCCTAATTGCAGCAGTGATTTTGTGTAGGCCTTCCACTTCCAAAGGTCTGGTTGGATGAAATCATGACTGAAGTTACGATATCACTTTTTCTGAAGTGCAGATCAGTCTTCAATAGTTTGGGAAGCCTTACTTTAACACCACACTTTATAGTAACACACATAATGGCGTTAAGAACCTTTCAGAGCTCTAAGTAATACCAATGCATGTGGAAAATTATTCCATGCAGAAATGTGCTCAGAGACAACCCATTTCTCAATAAGCAGTCATCTAAGTTTGCTAAAAAAACCAACACCAAACCAATCCAACCCCAAGAAAAGAAGGAAACAAACAATGACTCAAATACACTAAAAACCAGTCTTGCAAAATCATCTAAGCCATACTAACTTGGAAGTTTTGAGGACTTCTGCACTACAGTTTTTCTTCCACAGATTTACACAAAGCATTTCTAGAAATGTTTCTACATCTCACACACTGGAGCAAACCCATTTAAGACACCCCAAAATTAAAAAACTGAGTGTAGGCTATTTGACTTGAAACTTGTTAAATTAAATTTTACAAGTCATAAGGGAAAGAAGGCTGTCTAATAAATGTTCATCTAATGAACATCAATCAGAAATGAAGATGCATTATTTAAATCTAGAAGGTGTGCATGTCCCGCTTAGTTCTCAAAGGACACTACCTATTCTTTACGTACACGTGCTGGAGTCTCAATAAGGTGGCTACTTGATGGCTTTGTGATGATTTTGCTAACATTTGTAATAACAATGCAACCTAAACCCTGCAGTTAAACAAGAGAGTAGTATTTTTGGAATACCCCGCTGTTCGAAAGTGCATTGTGAATATTAACATATTCCAGTAAATTAGTTTGCACTCATTATCATAAGCAATTACTTACTGTTTAGATGCTGCTGATATTAAATTGGCAAGCAATTTGCAAGAACTAATACATAGCATAAAAAGCTTTTCAACATTCTAACAGTATAAAAAGACAAATGTTTCTAGTAACACAGTCCCTTATATACAGATGTCTCTCTGTATATAAAAATTGTGCGTATCTCTTCCTACCTGATATCTTTTCTTCAGCAGCAAGTGGATAACTACCTGAGGCCCTGTGACAAACTCTTTATAAACTTTGTTTTGATGCTGTGGTGTAAATCATAAATACCTCAGGCCAAATATGACAGTAACATCTCACTCGCGCTGAAACTGTTTTCATGCTCATTTTTGAAAATAATAGTTTAGAAAATACATCAATGTGAAGTTCAGTTCCTTGCTCTCAAAGCTATTACTGATTGCCAGCGTAACACCGTCAGAAGGCGAGGGGAAATCAACATCCTTGTCCTCAAGGAACAGGTTGGAACGGAACAAGGTATGGAGGACCTGTCCTGCTTTTGGCAATAACAACCTGAGCCTATTTCTCTTCAGTCCAAGCAAGCAGTAATCCCAAATGAAATAACCAAAGTCACCTCAAAATAAAAACCCAAGTGAGAAAAGAACTGGGCCTCCTTTTCTGACAGACTTTGTGGGGGACGGGAACAATTTGCTTTGTTACTTAGTTCACATCTTGGCCCCAAGGCTTCTGGTGAACTAGGTCCCAGCTGAGAAACATGGACTGTGTGTTTGGCTTAGGATGATGCCCTTCCTCACATTGCTCCACAGAAGAGTGGAGTCAGTGGCAGAGGCATCCCAGAGGCACGTCCAAGGAAGGAGGTCAAATGCTGGGATTTGGAATAGGCTCTTGCTTCCCCTGAGCCTGAGCTGAGGGACAAAGAACAAGCACCCAACAGTATTACTTGCCAGCAAGTGCCTCCAAATTGGCCCCCTGGATACAGGATGGACACACTAATTCTCAGGCTTCCACAGAGACCTCGGTATGCCTAAGTGGAGTTCCAGACACAAGCTTCAGCTGGTAACACACTCACAGACCTCCAGCCGGTGGGGTTAAGCATCTATTTGAATTGCAACCTGCTGGCTGAGGGTACAAGACTGTGATCTACTTGTCTGGGTTTTGTGCCTACCCACCTGTTGATACAAAACTGCCTTTAACGTGACCGTGAACCTTAATGGGGACCTTGGGAATCCAGTGTACCATAAACAAACCACAGGAGTTTAAGTAATTCCCAGAATACATTTCTAAAAATATGACTTGGGATCTCAGGTCTCGGTCTTTCAAGCTACGCTTCAGTCTGGAACCAATCGCTATAACATCTTATCTCACCAAGTACACAAGACTGTAATAAAAACACTAATATACCCTTAACTCCAAGAGCACAATGGTCCCTGTCTGCCATGCTCGGTTATGCACTCTTCTATTATATATTATTGGGCTGAAAATGTCCATGGTAAAAATAAGCATCATTTTTTAAAAATCATTTAATTACTTCTTAAGCGTATTTTACCCTATTCAAAGCTGAAGCACTTCTGCACTTTTCTTGTTTCTACTTTTAAGAACACAAATTTCTAAATTATTTTTTTTGAATTAGCCCGGGGAAGTTAAACTGCATGACTTTTAGAGCTAAAAATGATGTCTGCCTTGGTCTCTGAAACATAGTAATGAAGTTCTCATCCGACTGGCAAACCCAATTTTTTATCCTTATTGACCTTCAACAGAAAAAGCATTGAGCAAGTGTTTGCAATGAGAGTGCTTCAGATAAAGTGAGAAGCTCAGAGCAGGGCTTCAGTCACCCTGGGTTTCCCCCTTCCCTCAATCGTTCATCCTCTCCTTCTGCTAATCCCAATCTGCAAGAGTTCTGACAAATTGTTTGGTTTCTAACGACGCGGCAGGAAGCGTGAGCAGCTCTCAGAGCCGCGGGCCACGACTCCAAACAATTCTCCCTCTGCTGCCCGGGGAAAAAAATACATGATGTTCAGTGTCCGTGTCCTTAAGATACTAACTCCCTGTACACTAAAAGAGAAGGAGTGGAAACTTCAAAATACCTTTTGATAAATAGAAAATTATGTGTAACAGCATGCAAGTTCAAAAAAAATAATAATTCACAAAACCCAAAAGAGCAATTTCTACATTTTCTGGAGAAATCCAGACTCATCTACATCCAGAATCTTGGCTGTATGTGAAATTCAGCCACATGATTCTTAAACTAGAACTATAATGAAGAAGAAAAACACAAGAGTATTTCCTTAAGCAGCAAGTGCTATTAATTCCTATTAAACCTCTTCGATGCTTGTAGACCCAGACTTGACATGATGGTCATGACTGGAATGCTGCAATGAGTGGCTACAAGCTCTTCAGAAGGAATAGGCAAGGAAGGGGGGGGGGG
>JAOQGH010000023.1:9449816-9471141 GCA_025769975.1 Gallinago jamesoni | reverse complement strand
TTGTTTTTTTAATGTGGTTGGACTCGATGATCTCAAAGGTCCCTTCCAACCACTAAGATTCTGTGATTCTGTGACTTATTCCTGTGTGCATGATACAGAATCGTAGCAGTGACGAAAAGTGTCACGTGTTTCATGACCAGGAATCCTCCCTAAAGTCGCATAATCTTACAATATCAAAAAATAAGGTAATGTGAACTTTCACAAAGAAAAAGTAGATTTTTAGAATTAACAGCTGAAATGAAAATTTGGATATGTGATCCCACAATCCCAAAAGGCACCTTAAAAAATAAGTAGGAGCTCCAATTTTGCAAATGCAAATAGTGAGACATTTTTATGTTCCATAGAAGTTTGCTTTTCAACATCTCACAGACACAAACAATTGTCCTCACCATTTCTAATCCAGAAATAACAGCACAATTAATAGGAAGGGCAGACCTGACCCTCTGCCCATCACAAGCTGATGCTGGGAACCGATGCTTTTTAACCGTCTTCGCTTTTGTGTGAGCTGATCCCCTCGAAGCCTACGTAAGAGCAGTTCCATGCACAGATCAGGTGTGGGTTTAAGGGAAAGCAGAGGGTACACACACCCCAGGAATCAGGGAACGGATACAGAAAAAGCTTTGGATTAGAATCACACTGCACCTCTTCAACAGTAACATCACCAGGACTGCATCCAACATTTGCAAAAGAGCCTCAAGAGGGCATAAGATCTACTTTCCCTCCCAAGACAGGACAACCAAGGGAGAAAGCGTGATGAAGAAATTCACAGAGTGAGCCCCCTTAGGCTTATGCAAACACCAAGTGCATCTTTAAAAAAGATGTTGGACCTAAAGAATGAATCTTGCTCTAATTGTTCTGCTGGGTGGAAAAGTCTGCTTTTGTAACATGTTAGCTCAACCTGATAAAATAAATGTAAAGCACAACCAAATAACAAGCAAATCGTCTGAAAGCGTGTCAAACAAGTCTAGATCCCTCAAAGCCCAGAGTACATTATTCCAGGTATATTATCACCTCTTTCCTAGGGCAGCATTAGTATCCAAGAGACCTTGTGGTACACTGCTTCAGGAAGCTTGTGCAACTGAACTGATGCCTCTTCTCCTCTGGAATAACCCGGACGGCCCTCTCTGAAACCTGTGGATTTACACTGCCGTGGGGCTGAAGCCACAGCCCTGAAGAGCACTCTCCTCCTAACACCCATGGCTGGCACACTGAACGTACGTTGTGGGTACTTCACCTGCTCAAGGGATTGAATGCATTGTGTAAGACAAAAATGATAAAGAAAGGGTGAAAGTCTCAAAACTGCAGATAAACAGAATCCACGAGGTAGTGCAGTAATGCAAACACAACCGATTGTCAGCTTCTACAGAATACCACCTAATTAGAGCTGTTATCAAAATGAAGGTCATGTTAAATGGTACTAATCACACCCTGTACTTACACCGATATTCATATTAATGCTCATCAAAGTAATTCCTGTTTTAAAAGGGATGATTACTTACTACCGTTATCAGTCTCAGCCTCCATATATTATACTGTCACTAATACACAGAAACCTCAACTTCAGAAAAAGATTCATTATCTCAAGTGCTGAGTCAGTATGAGTTGTGTATCTTGGAGGAAATACAGTTTGTGCACAGATAAAAAAAACCAACACACTGTTTGAGCAAGACACTGTGCCCCTGAGTCCTCCCTCCAGTTTAGCCAGTGACCCGGATCCTACATCAATAACTCAATTTATTAATTCTGCCCAGCATATAGTAAATTGCTTTTTGCAGCAGTTCGTATTGATGGAGGAGAGCTATTGAGGAACTTTCTTCTCCTCTAAAGAAGACACTTTAGCTGTCACATCATGTGTAACAATCAATGGTTCTCCTTGCTTCTTTCCATTGCTTTCCAAGTTGGCAGTTTTAAGAGGGCAGTTTCAAAAGAAGCCAAATTGGTTTGTTTTCATCATGTTCTTCGATGCAACGTTTTGTATTGGCAATAAAGTGCCATTTCATCTGAAAAGATACTCCGAACTATTATAGTTTGGGATTTTTTGCCTCAATGTGTTTCATTTATTTATTTACACTCGAGACAGATCACAAAAGAACAAGCAGCCTGACCTTTGGACAACTGTCAGAAAACCCAGCTCCGCAACTCCAACAACCAGCGCGACCTTCTTCTCTACATTCAGCAGCCAACAATCTCACACAATGAGAGAGCAAAAAGCAACCTGGCCTGTGTAAAAAACTGGACTCGGTCAGGTAACACAGCCTGTTCTCCGAGCACCTGAAGATTTACGCTTTGTGAACCCTTTCAGACCATCTGGGACCCACCAGCTGAACTGCAGACCTGCTCACGCCGCTGCCCTGCCAGCAGCACCCCCCAGTTAAGAGTTTTAAAAACATCTCCATAGCTCTACCTCTGTCACCTCAGAGTCGGTGTCACCCATCATCTGTCTTTCCGTGGGCACCATAACCACCAGAGAATTTGCTCCACAGCTTGCACCGCTGGGTTGCAGGCGGAGCCGGCGGGAAGGGTTTGGAGGGTAGAGCTCCCCACGCAGAGACCTGGGCTCTGCCGCCTGGTCCCAACACGCCACTGGGAGGAAACCAGGGTAACTGGTTCCCAGCAGAACGCTCTCTGCAGGCCACAGTTTGGCTTCCAGGAGATTTCAAACATAAAGCAACCAGTTCAAGGTCAAGCCCCCCCAAAAGCATACACTTCAGCCGTAGTGTACATGCTGGAAAGTAAAAGACATCACTGGATATAAATGAAGAGAAAACCTATCGTGACTACTGTTAATTCTCTATCGATAATCCAACACTCCAAGCAAAATCCAAGCAGCGTACGTCAGTCCTGCTCAGAGGAACAGAAATAACCACCAATGGATTTTCTAGCCCCTTTCTATACTGCGTCGATAGCGGCTTGGTTTTATCGGGAAAAATAGACAGTACAATATTCTATGGCATGCAATATGCTATACCACTCAGAGGGCACGTTGTTGATTTTATTGATTCAGTTTTCACACGACTGTAACCCCATTATTGTCAGCAGAGCAATTGGAAACTGCAAATAGATTCCAGACTGATAGACTCCGATATTTCTAATTTTCTGCTGTATCCAGCTAGGTTTATCTCTGGTTTTTTCATTTGACTTTTCCTTTCTAATAAACCCACTGCTCTTGGACACCTACTCAATGGTCTTCTATTAAAAAAAGGACAGCATTGAGTCCATTAGAGGCATTTATTAGTATTATCAGGATTTTACAACATGATAGCATAATCTGTCCTTTGCCTGAAGTAAACACTTTTAAAGGAGAGTCCATTGGGAGAGCAAAGCCGAAGCATTTTTGAAAGTGGTGAATACTAATCAGATATATAGCTGGAGGAAAAGACAATGTTATAACAAGAGGATACAGCAAGTAGACCACGCGACAAGCGTGATAGCAAGGAATCAAAATATGACAGTAGCACATATTTCGGAGAGGAAGGTAGGGAAGAAGAAATCAAGGACAAACTGGCAAAACAGGGGGCAAATATAACCATCACCAATAGGAGACGGAGAGGCAAAATCCGGACAGGAAGGTGAATATTTGGATACTGGCACTGAAATCAGCACACTGGGAAAGGAGAGGCAGGGGTTTTGGAGCCGGAGTCTCCAGGCTCTATTAGAGCCCAGGAAGAGACCGTCAGGGCTTCATGCTGCCACTCACGTTGTAATGATTCATGCATTGGAGGATACCTAGAGTCTTAATCACCATACCTCTGCCATTCAAACAGGTCCAACTTTCCTGGGATCTTCCACATCTTTATTCTATGGTTTTTCTGTGTTTGTACTGGTTTTGGTACAATGAGATTCTTGCCTGCAGAAATATTAACTAAACTTGGGGCTTCTATATAAATACTTGTTAACTCTGCAGCTAGCCATTTCTTGAGCACACACAAAAAAAGGACTGTAGCATAAAGTGCAGAGTAACACTACCTATTTGGATTATGTGAGATAATAGTCTCGTAAATTGTGACTGTGGTAGAAGTGATCAACACTGACTCTTTCTTAATAGGCCTTTTACAAGGTCAGTAATAAAGAATTAGGAAAAAAATGGCTTCCATAGTCTACTTGTTTAGAAGTCAGGTTTCACATTTAGTACATTACAAGGCAGATTTTGCTACGACAAGGAATTTTGCTCACGTCTAAAAAAAACCTCCAAAAGCCATACTGTACACGCGCACCAGTTTCTGAAATATCACCAAAACCAACCTAAGGAATCTTTTCATTTCTGCCTGTTTGCATTTTATTAAGTTGTTATGATGAAGGTAAAGGCGTTCAAAGCAGAAGTATCGAGCCCGGGGATTGTTTCTTTTCTCACTAACACCTCAGTAAATTAGGAATCACTCATCTGAGGGCTACTGAAGCGAAGCAGCAGAACGCTGGAATAAAGAGCGATCGTCTCTGGAGGCACAAAACCGTAAGTCCCAGCTGGAAGTGTCTGTCCGTCCTGTGCTATCCCCACGGAACACGGACACACACCGGAGTGCAGCTGGTACAAAGGGAGGGCGAGGAAATGCCTCTCTCTATACACCCATCCCATCTCTCCAGAACAGCTAACCGGGGGGAGAAAGAATCCCTTCCCGCAGGAAGGGGCGAGCTGAGACACAAGGCCTGGAGTCCGGGGGTGACAATTCCCGCTCCCTCACCCGCTGGCAGTGCCATCCGCCCCGGTTAGAGAGCCTGCAACACCACTGCCAACAGGCACAGCCGCCTGCCGAGGGACTGGCATCTTCTGCACTACCCCGGGGCAGGAACACTTCAGAGGAGGACAGGCAGCGAAAAAGCAGTTCTCCAGTTGCTGATTTAAACTTTAAAACCATTAAAACGTGTGACAAATTATTATTTAGGCTGCGTTAACTGATCATCAGAGCCAGACAGGCAGTAAGCACAGAGAAGCTGTGAAAAGGAGACACATCAAAGATTTGCTTTGCACCGCTCCAGAGCTTGTCCAGGGTGAAGCTGACCATTAGTTTTGTAACTTTCGCTACTTCTTTAACTAAGCATCACTTCTTTCAAAGCAGTTTGTAAAATTCAGTAAGTTCTGTTCATTTGTCAGCATTTCTTCCCTTCTTTTCAGTCCGTACATGGGCAATAGACAGCACAGCAAGCACACTGCTAATCGCTCTCATCCTCCAACCATACCAATCTGGAATTTGTATCAAACCAGTTTTACCTAACCTAAATCATTGCTTCAACAAAAAAAGCCAGAAGATAAACATTTAAGATGGTATATGAGACTTCCTCCAAGACCTGGGGGAACTCCAGAATAAATGACGGGGAGGACAGAATAGCAGATGGAAAAAACACTTGCTCGTAAACAAACAAACAAATAAAACCCAACTCGGAGAGAATTATCATATTGCCCCAATGTAAAGAAGGCAGAATGGGGACACTTTGCCATTGAGCACAACCCTATTATAATTGTTAACAACTATTACTTAAGAATAATTGAGCTATATGTTTCCTAAACAGGAGAATACCACACGATCCAATGTGCACATCAAGAAATAGGGAACAGCGGTTAACTCAAGGCATCAAAGTGGAGTCACAGGCTTCATCAACAGCCCAAAGAAGAAACTTCACTCTCCACGGAAGGCTATTCAGAGCATCTAAAGTTGTAATCTAAAGCCCTTCAGCAGATATGCAAGGGACTCCAAAGCCCTAAGTTAGATGTAAAATTGAGAGCTCCCAAGTCAAGCCAGCGTGAGTGAGTATTGCCAAGGTATCCACAGACCCAGAGCCACTGTCCTGCAGGGAAAGGTCTAACTGCCCTGGAAAACATGGGTGCTCTGCCTTCCTCATCCTGCTTACTCCCATCAGATCGGAATTGCACATAGCATATTAGGAATCAAAAGTCCGCCTGCATGTTAAAGAGGACTACTGAAGTCATTAGTATTTTTTAAAAAATAACAGAGATGGAATCTTTTCCCCAGCAGCAGTTAGCATCCAGTCTAAGTACATCGCTGAACCACCTTGCTCTGTGCAGTTGTGTAAGCAATCCAACGGCAGTGATGAATGGCTGCAGATGAGTACGTGCCTTCTGAGTCGCTGCTCTTGTATGTATTTGTATTTACTGTAAACAGAAAAGAAAAATCAAGAGAAGAGCCTCTGGGAGAAACAAAAAATGGGGAAAGTGCAGCGTGAGAGAATGGGTATTATGCTGCATCAGTGCCACAAACAGAATCAAAGAGAAATCCAGTACAACCTGAGAACAGAAGGGGAAGGGGGACATTTAGACCTGAAGGCATTCCTTGGAACGGCACGCACAGCAAAGTTAATTACTGTGAGTTTCAAGAGTAGAAAGAAAGAGTGTTTCAAAGACACAAGATACATTGAACATGATCTGTGGGGTATTACAGGATACAAATATAGAACAAAGCATCGAGAGTGAGGACTGTGAATTACAAAAAATGAGAGAATAGTAACACAGGCTTAAATTAAGCAAGTGGAATAGGTGCAGGGGAAGAACTGGGAAGTATGGAAAGTAAAGGAGGAAAGAAGAAAAAAAAGAAGAAACACAGATAGACAGACAGATAGAAGTAAAAAAATAAAAGCATCATAGAAACTGTATCTATGGCAACACTGAAATAGAAATTAGTAGACATTTTTTCTGCATTTGAAGTCTGACGGTTGGAAGAAAATCAAGCCAAGTTGCCAGCTATTTTCTGTGGTCTGAATTACAGAAAACATGTCAGGAGACAGAAAAGAGAATATCAATCAGGTCAGAAGAAGGGGAATAGAACTTCCTTTCTGCTTTCCTAATGAGCTTCACTTTTCCATCCCTGTTTTCTAGACAAAAGATGAGTAAATTTTTTCAGTAAATTTTTTTTTCCTAAGAAATACACATCTCGTTAGATTTGGGGGAAGCAATTTGATTTAACAGAATAACTGTAAGTTTTGTATGAAATTGTATCAATCTTATTTCAAAAAACCACATTTAACTAATCTAGAGTAAAGAATATAATCAGCTGTTTTCCTTGATTGCCTTTTCTCACAAAATAAACATCAGAATCAAACATTTTTATTTGCACGCTGTCAAATTTGGTCTTGATACATCAATCTCAAAACTTGTTAGCTACATACACATAATTACTAACATAATTTGTAATCACTTATAAAACGCCACAAATATTTTCCCCTAGAGTTTTGTTTCTCTAGTGTGTCACACAGCTCAGGCTCCTGCTTTTCTCTAACCAGTTATCGTTTCTATTTAAAAAGCAAAGCTTGATTTTTTCATTGCTTTGTCCTTTGTTCAGTCATTTATACAGGAGCGAGTGGGTGTGAAGCGCTGGCAGAGGTGTCACCCCGTGTCACACTCCTTCTAACAACTACACAAGGAGACAAGCACCGGCTACTTAACCTCACCGCTTTGGTTTATCAATTAGACAGGAATGTTCAAGGCTTATTTATCGGACTGTTTAACCAAAGGAACAGACCTGGAAGCTCACTGTCAAGCATATATGGCAATAGAAGAACTCTGTCATGGGATTTTCAATCTACCCTTTGGAAAAAAAAATAAAATAAAAAATTAGGCAGAACTGAAACAGAAAATATGCAAAATATTAGCAAACTGAGAATGCGAAAACATAATTAGAGACAAAAAAAATTCGCATCCCAAGCTTCAAAAACTCTCATTTATATCTTAAGCATCAGTACTATATTAATATGTTTCTGAGAGAAGTTTCACAAAATGACTGTTTAGGTTCTAAAATTAAGTACTGCTTCACTCGAAGAACATTATTCAAAGGAACAATCTGACAGAAGCGAACCAAAACTTCCTTGCATGATGAAATGCATCTCATGCATATACCCCGTGCATAAATTACACTTTCCTGGGCACATCAGGAGATCCCGTTTGGATAATTCTGCACTCCATTGTTCAAACTGCTCCTCTCTATTTCAACTAACAATGTGACAGTGCCTCAGATTGTGCTGACAGAGCTGCTGATTCAAGAGTTCCAGACTCACAGCATTTACAGTAAAGAATTTTTCAATCTACATATAGTGCCCCTAAAATTTTTCTCAAATGCTGGATGTATATAGTTAAAGGTCTACTTGGAAAAACCGTGGTATCAACACACCAGTGCAGTGTGTTGATATAACGCTCATGTTTCTAATCAGTCTGTTATTTGAACTGAGGAAACACTCTAAAAATCTTCTCTAAATAGTAAATTTCATAATAGAGAAGTCTCTAGCACTTTGTGAGCATAAACTAAAAACCAGCACAGACACAGATAATGGGATTTTAAATCTCAAAAAGAGAAAAAGCGAAATGCAATTGGGAATACAAGAACAGTCAAGATAAAATTTAAAACTATTTGGAAGAAGGTAATTAAATAAGAAGTATTTAAAAGAAAAAAAAAAACAGTTAATAACCTATATGAAATTCTGGCCATATGGAGCATATTCCCATAGAAGATATTGGAAATGGTTTCTTCTTACACTAGAAATTAATGCGGCTCATATAGAGTTATCCTTGACTCCCAAAAAAAGATAATAAAGGAAGGAATTAAGAAATTACTATGCTTAATGGTGCTGAGCAACTAGATAGTAGTAGAAACGATAATCCTATGGTAATAGTCCTGCCTGTACATAATATTAGCATAATATTATCATTAATATTAACATAATTAACAAATATTAACATTAACATTAATATTAACATATTATAGCCGTATAATACATTATACGCATCTTCAAACTAGAGACCAAAGAGTGTTTCAGGCAAACGCTATGGTTTTGAGAGATGCTGTTAAAGTGAGGTACCACACTTCCCTCCTTGGGAGAACTTGCCCCATGTCTTGTCCTGGTCCACACCAGTACAAGCTCTTAGCTCTTAGCTGCAGTCAGTGCGTGCCAGCCGAGGCACAGCGAAGGAGCCGACGCAGAGTGTTAGCGACCAGCCAGAGAGCCTTCATCATTCATCACCCCACAGAGCTGGCTTCAGCAGCACCATGTTCAGGTCTGGATTAAAAGCCACCTCCAAACCCCTGGAAGGTATTGTTGGATGGAGCCCGCACTGCACTTGCCACGTAACACAGTGAGATTTGAGTCATCATCGTGTTTATGATTAGAATATGACTAATGTATTCAACTGCTCCCGTTAAACACAAATCTTGAAAAAAAAAAAATCATTCAAACCGAGTATTGCACATCGTTTTCCCATAACTATGTACAGCAGCTGTTTCAGACTAGACCCATAAAAAGGATTTGAGCAATTCTTATTTGTATCACACAATGGAGGACGCACACATCACCAAAGAGAGAGAAACTGTTAAATTGTACCCCTACAACTGTGTGTTGCGCTATATGAGGTTTGCACAACAATTCCTGCAAAGACACACAGTACAGCCTGTTGCTTAAAGATTCTACTTCTATTGTGGATAATGTATCCAATGCTAAGCTGTATTTTAAGCTATCTCCTTTCATAAGCTCACATTACAGCACTAAGGGCCATACTGTGACTTCCCCATGCTCACACTGATGAACCACTATTCATACGACTAACCCCACTGTGATAAATCTGAAATGCAGCTATAAATACAGGGCAGCAAATTGAAATCAGAATTTCCAACATTTTCCAAGGCGTCTATCGTTCTGCAACAAATAGGAATGAACAATTTATTTGGTTATTATCGCACAAGGAATCTCTTCCTCACTCACATCATTTAGGTAGTTTTGTAAAGCTGCATTTTACCAGACTTTGAATCACACATATTGAAGAATCTCCCTTTTAAAATCAATATTCTCCAAGCGGGTTAGCTCGAAAGGCGACTTCTAGTTTTTGACTAAATGCCTTTGCTATGCAAAAGAGGCAAACATGAGTACGGAGTCTCGGAGAGAAACTACTACAGGTATGAGGAAGAGAGCTCTCCTTCAGCCTACCTTACGCTGAAGCGGTGTTAAGTTTGGAGGTGGGCAGGGGTGTTTGGGGTTTTTTTTTCCTTAAACAGAATTACTTCATTTAGCATGCAGAAAGCAGCCACGTTCTGACGACAGGCATATGTAACCTTAAAAAATAAGGATCTCCTTATTCAAAACCGCAAGCACTCTTTATTTCCCTGCTGCTTTTGTACGGAGCAAGATTAAACCCAGAATATTAAAAGAAATATTCAACCCAACTGCAGAGCACCAACGTTGCTAGCTGGATCCGGGATTCTGATGGTTCCTAAGGAACTGTTACAGCATAATCAGTCAATGATCCCTAAACTAAGAAGGATTTACATGACTAGTCTAACAAGTCTGAAAATGTTGTTAAAATCTACCAAATCCCAGCTGCAGAGCATCCCAAGCTGAGACGGAAGGGCTGTCGTGCAGTACCTGCCATTCCTGGGGTGTCTAATCGCTGATAGCAAACGAGAGTACAGAACAACGGACTGATCACTGAACTCTGAAGGTAAATATTACATCTATCCGAATCTTCTCCATGTCCTAGATATGTATAATTAAATTCATTAGTACAACACATTGCTGTATTGCCTTTTCAGTAGAAAATGACAGATCTATGTGATTTTTAAATTAATGAAAGATGGAAACTGCTTTTCTGAGCCCTACACAGGCAGAAATGCAAATTTTAACACATTTTTTTTTAATTTAATCACTGCAAAGAGGAACTTCAGATCACTTTGGTAGAAGGATGAATGCAACTACACCAAGCTACAGACTGTACTGCTTCAGTTGCAAGAGACTTCTGACCTTAAAAAATAGTGCTAAGCTCTTGCTAGAGCAGCACAATACCATAATTTCTAACAACATTTATACTAACTTCAGTGACAACAGTATTTGTTTCTCATCAAAGTGAATTAATCATTGTGCACGGGACAGGCACAAGCTTTTCTCTGATTACTCAAATCTTTTTCAGGAAATACTCATTTGAGTTGGGATTATTTTTTTTTAAATTTTTATTTTTTTCTATTAACTTTGCCCCGATTGAATTCATAAATGGATATGCTAGATAAAATTCTGTCTTTCTGGCTCACCCCCAGGACAGTAAAGAGGGGAGTGCAGCAGGCAGGCGCTTCCCTGCCCCCTCCCAGCCTTTTCCCATGGGGGTTGGAGAGAGCAGACTGTTGGGAAGTGGTAAAGTCAGACCAGCATCCTATTATTCACTGAGGCAACACATTGTCATTCACGTCACAACAGGAACAGGGAACAGAAAGCCTTTGCTACATTTAACACTGCCAAGTACAATCACCCAAATGACTGACGACGACTCCGGATAACTGACAATCAGTGTAATTTTTCTATTTCGACCATCTTAAAAATAGACCTTCAGTTGTGGAAGCGATCATCTTGATGGTTTTTTGAACGAGTTGTTGCAAAGACCATTTATCCTGGACATGCCCACCCGGTGCTTTTCTCTCTTCCCAGTGTTGACAATGATCAGTGCAATATAATAATCTCCTCTTTTGAACTTCTCCGGCAATTTCAGATTCTTAGTGCAAAATGTAATCCCTAAATCAAACTAACGGAATCAACGTGTCCAAGCCAACCCGCTTTCTTGGTCTCACAGATAATCCACCATATTTACTGCCACAAGAGTCTATTTTATGTACGTTATTTTAAATAGTTTCAATGTTTTATCAAGGTAATTTGAAGTAAACCCACCTTTATTTAATCTTGATAGATAGGGTGAAAAGAACCAAAATACACTAAACTTTCTTTTTTCCTTTGAGTTACCATATTTTTTTTCTGATATTTCAGTAATCCAGTACAGAAATAGTTTTCCATATTGTGCTCTGCTAATTTTCCTACCTGTAACTGAACAATAATGAAATTGTACATCATAGAGAAAGATGCCTGCATAAAGGAAAAGAGACTAAAAGATGGAATCAGGCTCATGAAGAGCAATTTTCACTTAAATGACCCTCCAAGGTTTATGACAATGAGGGGTTTGTGACAGGCAGAGGAGGAAAAACAGCAATACAGAAGGAGGCCCATCAGCTGTCTTCAACACATGTGTAATGATCTATAAAATGTGGGGTTTTTTTCTGAACTTAACCCTCCTTCCTCCATGTTTCATAGCTATCTCTAGTTCTGTAAAGAAGAAAATACAGAAAACTGTGTTTGTCATAACAACAGTCCCTGAAAACTTTCTTGTCTAATTAGTTTGCTCGCAGATACCATATATGCATTTTTTTGGCTCCTAAACGCTCAATGATTCCCAAAGAGATTTGGGGCAGTTTTCATTTTAAGAGTCAAGCTTAGTTAGTTTTATATTGGTTGAGACTAATGGGAAAATATGAGGAAGAGCAAAAAGGTCAAAGCAAATTGCAGAAGTATTTCTCCCAGCAGCATTATTGGAAGCATGACCATTTAAGGATGCATTAGGAGAGGGGACCGAGAGAAAAGGACTCATTTTCCTACAGGCTAATGGCAAATGCAATGCTTGAGACAGAACATTCTCTTTCTCCTCTCTGGCTGGGTTTACTAGGGGAAGAAAATATATTAATAAGCGGCATTATAACTACAATGAAGGCTTTAACTAGCCAGAAAGATGTATGGAACAAAATTTATGAAGGATGTTCTTGCTGACAGCTGTCTTGTGGGACCCTTAGTTTGAAATCTTTAAAGGCCACCCACAGTGAGTGCAAAAATAACTGGCAAAGGTGCCACCAGGTCAATATGCGCTAAATTGGCAGATGACCACTGAATTCGATTGCCTTCAGTTGTTCACTCCTTTTTAACATCTTAGTCAAGGCCAAACCTTCTCAACACCAACTGGACTGGAAGAGCTCTAGGAAGTGTGACCAAGTGCTCCTAAATGTCTTTGGGCTACGCTTCGCTTTGTAAGTCAGTGCATTCTACAAGTGATTCAACAAACGTGGGACCTCAGCTCCTGGTCTTTACTTTGTCTACGGCAAAATCAGGAAATGAAGTTAACAAGAGTTATAGAAAGAACCCTGAGATTCTACCTCCAGTGCTTGCATTTCCTCACTTGCTATCAATAGTAATATGTCCACAGCAGAGACCTCCATCAACAGCCACCACATCATTATGCCAGGGGAAAAACAAAGCAGGCATCACCTGAAAGACTGACAAACCAAATCGATGGAAAGTGTGATAGTCGTGAAAAAGCCTGATCTTCTCTATGGTGATTCTCACTTGCTCTAAGAATTTCAAATGTCATTTCAGAATTTTTAAAATACCTCCTAAATCTCCTTACAAGAGTCTATTTCGCCATTTCTAATAAAACATTTTTTTCCCCAATGTTTTCTTATTTTCTTGTCCGATGCATATGTAACATGTCAAATACAGCTATGTTAATGATTTAAATAAAATGGGAAAGAATTCAAAGTTCTAAACAAACATAAACAACATCAGAAAAATAACAATATTTGGGCTTTTGTTCAATTTACTCCCACAAATCCCTGTGGAAGGTATATATAAAAATGCTGCATATTTGACGAATTAAAAGGTACGTTTTGGGAACAAGGGTTGGACTGGATAATCTTCCAACCTCAGCTACTCTACACACCTTCAGACACAGGAAAAAGCCAGATGCTCATCCAGCTTATTTTCTAATAAAGTATGCACAAAGAGAAACTACTGCAAAGCATTAGCTAAAGGAACAGTACTCACCACCAACACTTGATGCCATCTTAGACTTGTCTTCTACAAGTGACATGGGTTGCAATATTATTTTTTTTCTAAAAGACCAGAAAGGCTGTGCTAGTCTCGGGGTCATACCAAGTTTGCAGACACACAAACCATCTAAGGCTCTCCAGGACATGGGGATATAAATGACAAAGAACAGTACAATAACAATAACGTTCCAGAACTATATGATAAAAGGAATGAAAAAATAAATTCTGGGAAAGTAACAGAAGCTAACATGATCCTACTTGGAAGGACCCATTAAATTTTCATGTAATATTTCTTTCAGTTCTCCAGAAATGCATATTGCCCTGAAACAACAAGATCATCACTATGAGCTGCAGTATTTTGCTCTTCTGTAGATACGCAGCATCGGCAATGGAAACAGTACAAAAAAGTCTTCGATTTTGCATAATCCTGTGGTTTGTAGCTCCATAGCAATTGCAAAATCAGCACTGAACCATACGTAACTGAACCAGACAAGTTTAAGAAGGTAGTTGGAAAAATTGGGAAAAGGACTGATTTCCGTTCGCATTTTTATTTTTAAATTTTATTATTAAGAATCCTATTCTTACAGCACCTTAATGCAATTTTCTTTTGCTGGATGCTGTACAAAAATAAAAATAAATGACAGCTCTTACCTCTGTTTCTATACCTGAGGGAAATGCACATTTGCCTTTTGCACATACCCATCTGAGACCTGTATTAGCTAGAAGCTGCAGCTATATGAATGAAGACAAAATTTAACTTGGGATTTGAAGCCCAACATTTTCAACTATGCAGAAAGTACTTTAATTCAAATTCAGCCTTTTTCAATAATATGCTGAGATCCCTGAAGTGTCTACCACTGCAGCTTCCTTCTACTACACCATTTGAAGTTCTATTCCATTTCTTTACCTGCCTGTCTTTACCCTAAATTAAGGGGCCAGAATATCTACTTACATCTTTAGAAGATGTCTATGCTGCCTTCCTCCTGGCTTTTAAGTCTTAAAGTAGGAACAGAGAAAGATCAATAGGATATGATGACAACTCATCAAAAGCACAATGTAAGCAATCAAAGACAACTCCTCGGTAGTTGTGACCTCGGCACTCATATGCTTATTTAAACTCGTTACAGGTGTTTGTTGTTAAGGCCAACGGCACACTCACTGCTTACAAACACTTTTAACAGCATGTCAGGGAATCTCCCAGCTGGTAGAATGGCAAAACACCACCAAAACCAGCCATCTTGTACCTTTTCATCCAACATTTGGTCTAAAACTCACAGAAGAGTGTTGAAATGACAACTATATTATATTCTTCCTCCACGCTGCTGTCAGAAAAGGTACTCTAAAGCATGAAAAACATTATCTCCTATAGAGGTGCCCAGATAGTTACATTGGTACTAGTAAAGACAGAAACCAGATTAGAAATCACAATTCTCTTCAGGTTTTTACATATCTCCTCTGAAAGTATTATTTACATTTTTGACATCAGCATAAAGATTCCCTGAGATGATGTTGCTGCGATACCTTTAAATTAGACCTAAAACAGTAATGACTTTTTTATTTTCATCATGACACTGTTGAATGTGGAATTGCACACACTGCCAGCATATGATCGAGCCTCATCTCTTCCTGCAGGATTAAATTCCGCGTGGAGGGCAAGGATGGAAGTTGGGAGTCCTTTCACTTGATGTATGTGTCTTAATACGAGATTTTAGAATATTGTATTTATTAGATAGCTCGTACTGCTTTGTGCTTTCATTGTTTCTGCCACTTGGTTTTCATAAAAACAGATGATTCCAAAGTAAGGGAATAGGCGTATTTGAACAACTCCAATTTGGACAAGAAACCAAGTTTCTTCATATAGAACATGGATGCAGCATGCACCCACTACGACATTCACTGACTGAATCGTGGTCATCGCCTCCCAAAGGATTTAGGGTGAACTCTAAGCATATTTTATGTAAATCCAGAAGACTTAAAGTACTGTCCTCTCCAATAATTTAGACCATTTATTCCTGTCCTGACAGATCACAAGAAATCAAAATTTTGAGACTACGATACAAACAGAGATAGGAGAACTATTTGAAAAGGTCCAGCTATAATTTCAGGCTCTCTTTCAGATGGTCTTGTTGACATCACATATTGTCAGCCAGATCAGCCTTAACAGGTAGAAGGAATATTTTATTTTAAAGAAGACATTGAACATAAAATTTGTACCCAAAAATTTATAAGGCATGTAATGTTTGTGAAAATAAGTATGCATATCATTATGTCTCTATTACCTTTTTTTTTTTCCTCTGCTATGCCTAAACATAGAATAGCCACATCTCAAACCCTACCAATTACTTATTCAGCTTCAAAAAAATAACATCTATTGCTTCTTTTTCACATGTTGGGTATAACAGCACGAAGCCAACTATGCTACTTAGGTTCTCACAAAACCTCTTATGAACTAAGTACAGTGTTGTGCAGGGAAATGAAGAATTTTTTAATGACTAAGGGTGCTTGGCAAGGACTCTGTTTCATTTTGCTACAGTTTTAATGTTAGCTTTTGTTTCAGCCTAGAATTTAGGGAAATAATCAAGTTTCTTTGTATTCCATTTCTCTGTCTCTCCAAGAAATGCAGTATTAAGTCCAAGTTCCAGAAAAAGTATTATGCTATCAGAAGCCAACAGTGAGGTGTGCTGGCAATGTTTTTTAACTAACAGTGAATTCACATCACATGCAAGAAAATTTGCAGGCTTGGGGCTGCACAGTTTAGAAATTTGAGTCAAATCAATGAATAGTGTCAATCAGAAAAAAAAAAAAAGATTATTTTGTTGGGTTGCAAGAGTTGGGAAGGTTTAGGCAAAAAGTCAAACTGAATATGAAACACTTTATCTTGATGTGAGCAAAATATTACACTGACAGAAAATATATTTGGTGGGGTTTTTTTGACTAATTAGTCATTCCAACAATTTCTGTTCCATTTAATGTAAATTATGCCCCTCCTTTTCTTTTGTCCCTCCCACTTGTTCAGTTCTCTCATGTTAATGAGCACATAAGTACTTCTGAATACAAAAAGATCATAAAGAATTTTCAGATCGGCATTAGGAACGCATAGTATTACCTGGGGAAAATACTCGGAATAAAACTAAACTATTCAGGTGCTAAAAGTAAGAATGAAGAGAAGCTAAAAAAAAATATTCAAAAAAAGATTTCAAAACAATTAATTCTGCAGGATGCAGATAAACACAACAAAGATACTTCTGCCACATAAAAAGCTGAGTGACACTGCAGACAAACTTACGTCAGGAAGGTAAAGCATTTCTGTCCATATGTCTACATACATGTAAGAGACAGAAATTATGGGTAGAGCCACGCAGGTACACCACTAATATTGATTTCCAATAGAATCGACTCACTTGGAATGTGCAGACAGGAAGGAAACAAATCAGTACATTTCGCAATCAGTTAATCCTTGGTAAATTCATTAATTTTTAAAAAGGAAAACAAATCCATCCAGAATTATGAATCTCAAAGGGCAATGGTGTTTCCTGAGCAAACCAGTTATTGTTAGTACTTACCACACTGAGAGGCCATTAGAAATTAATTTTTAAATGAAAAAGTAGAAGGCAGCTTTGCAAGACGATTGAACAGTATTATTTCTAACAGGGACAGAATGTTTCCCATATTCACTCCAATAAAGGAAGGACCAGCCTTTCTCTTGGCTGTTTCAAATTTACAAAGAGCAGGATGAAATTTTCTGCGTGCATATAAAGTACTGGCATTTTGATGAGGTAATGGGAAATTTAAATTTACCCAATAGACTGCTTGAAAATTAATATCCCGTCCTCCACTTTTTTTTCTTAATTAAAAATTCATGTTGCCCTTAATTGCTAAGTTTGCCCAAAGTGTAATAAACAACTGAGGAAGCCATTGAGTACCAGGTGAGAAATACATTACTTCGCATGATGTGACAAGAAATTGCTGGCCCAATTAGTGGCACAGATTCTTTAGCGCAAAGTTAAAAAAAAAAAAAGGATGGCTAACGAAAATAAGAGCTGAAATACCATCTATGTATTGTACGCTTTGAAGTCTAAGAATGTCTCCTGGGAAAACTGAAAATAATGCACGAAGCAAGCTACAGAGTAAAGCCATTTACTTTGTGTGACATTTTTTGGCTGCGTATTGCAAGGATGTATTAGGAAGAAACAGAATTATCAGCTGAGCTGGCCAGGGAGAGAGTTGTTTGTAAAACTTAGGAAAGATTACAGAGATTATAATGTAAACTACAGGTTTGCCCACAAGATGTTGTTCCTAGCGTGAGTAATCTCTTGGTTTATAAAACTGTGCTTTTACAGATAGGTGCCTATTTAGCCTGGCGTAACACACTCACCATCATTGCTGTCCCTTCTTCACTCTGCAGAATCAAAGGGAACTTTAAGGGACACTCTCCTGTGATGTGCTGAATGTATCCAACATCCAGGAAAGTCTCTAGGAGTTAAAAGCATCTAACTCTTCCCAAAAAGAAACCCATCACCTCACAGCATCAGACTCAAAGGGAAAGCATGAAAGACCCAATAAAAAAAGAAAAAAAGGAAAAAAGAAAGTTTACTTGAAAGGAAAGTGTGACTGGAAGGTCCATGAGCCACAAATCAGAGCAATTAAACTCAGTGGCGATGCTTCTCCCACTTAAAAGGAAATTGCAAGAACTACAGCCTCTTGAACGTCAGTTTTGCTGCTGTGGTGTAAAGTTTTAAACATGTTTCACAGTCTGCTTTGTAAAGACATTGCTACGTGCATTAAAATCCACAAAACATGTAACTCCAGTTTTCCCCCAGATCTGAATATATATGAGGTCTCTCTTTACGGTAACTCCTCTCTGGCCTGAGAACAGAGAACAATAGATCAGCTGCCTCAGATTATCTCCAATCTTTTATGAAGCCACTTGAGGGATATTTCTACGGTTTGGAATTCAGCCACTAATAAGGACAAAGCAAATGAGGACAGAATTTGCCTCTTCAAATCACACAGGGAATCAGCACCAAATATTAGTACACCCTCAGACTGTCACCTTCACACTGTAGAAAAGCCCTTTAATGCAGGAAGCTGCCAGTGTGGAATTTCTTGGTAACTGGATTTAAGCAGAATTATTCTTCTGAGGGGCAAAACCCAATCCCGTGTGCTACTGTGGGTGGATCTCCATTTATGACAGATCTGCAAGATGCAAGTGTCAAAGAACCAGCAGCAACGGCAGCCTGAACCCAAGGATATTTCTGCAACAAGCCCAACACACAAACACAGTTTGCAGTTTGCTTCACAAGCTTTTTTTTCCTACTTCCACCTTTAGTTTCTTTCTGCAGAAGGAGGTAGAGGGAGAAGAAAAGCAAAGCTCTGTGAAGCCCCTTTTGTCACAATGAACTCCCACTGTGCTTTGCTACTCACTTTACTTTGCCCAGAGTATGAGTGTATTCAATTTCAAACATATTCCTAAAAAGCACAGCGTTTAGCAGACAAATTGGGATAATCCAAGTCTACTTAAGAGCTCACCTGCATTTACTTTACACCTGTATAATTTCCCTGACAAGATAAGTATGACAAAAGATTCATTTCAGAAGAAAATCTCTTTCTAGACCTTGTCTTGTCTTCGAAAGGCCTAATTCTGTATAATTGTTTATATCACCTCATTTTAAGGAATCCATCATAACAGACTCTGAGTGCAGGCAATTAAATCCATATATCAATTTACTCTGCCTACATTAGGAAAGGAAAACAACCCGTCCCGCTGCCTAACTCGGCAGCAGTGGAAAAGCACACCACCATCTCCACTTGGAAGGCAAAGCTAAAAACACACCTGTAAATGGTCCCGTTAACACAGAGCATCCTTCCTGCGACTGCCGCGATGAGCCTACACACAGCGTAAACCCATCACACCTACAGAACAGCAACAAGACCTCGCTGGCACTGAAAGCATTTAAAACGTGCCAAGAAAACTGAAGATGTTTCCCCAGCCAGGCTTTGTGAAAGAAACGAGAACCTAAAAACCTAACAAGAACCTACACAACCCTTTTCCTTGGGAATAACTGACCAGCTATGGTTAATGGCACTGACTTCCCCACAGACCATCGCTGTTCTCCTCCAATGAACCACTAGGAGCAGAAAGGGGAGGGGGAGGGGGGGAGCTTTCAAGTTATCACGTAAGTGAATAGAAAACTGTAGAAAACTCTTTTAATTTTACATGATCAAACGGATCCATCGACAGATTGGGAAAACTGTGCGTTCTCCACTGAATTTTTAGGGAACGTTTTCTTTTTTTATTTTAAAGAAGGATAACTAGAATACAATCAAAGAGTAGGTTTAGGTCTCTTATTCTCCATTCACTTTCTATATATACCTACATGCTTGTTTCAACCTGATGCGTATAAACCAGACAGAGTGGGCAGATTTTTCACTTGTTTTGGCTGATATGTCTGCCTGGTACTTTGTCGCAAACTGGGGACTATTTTGGGTTTGTTAGAAATTTACTTTTCTTTTCCTATGAATATATGCTTTGAGCAAATAACACTCCAAATACCTTGAGTTATAAAATTCCTTGAGTGATAACACTCTGAACAGTTGTCTTTCATTCCTATTTTGTATGCAGTTTAAGTTAGTCAAGACAGACAATGGTTTGATTATATTTAATTACAAGTCCACTATACAAATAAAGTTGTTTATTCTAAATATTAACATTGTTAAGCAGCATGAGAAAAATAATAAATAAACCCACAAAAAAAAAAAAAGTGATAGACATAATAAAAACATGCCATTAAAAAAAAAAACAACAAACTATCGTACCTTCAGGAAAACAAATTCATGTGGAAATGCCTATACATTCCTGAGTAGCACCTGTTCAAAATGCAAAATGAGTACCCTCCTCTTAGCAAACAATGACTTCATAAAATATTACTGTATCATATTTCTCATTAGCAAACTCTGCAACAGATTTAATGATATACAGCAGCTCCACACTCACCTCCAGTTTTACTCCTGATTTAATGGCACCAAAAGTCCGCTTGTTGTTTTGGGGTTTTTTCCCTAAAGTATACAGAACTAAACTGTTCTGCCTTCTAGAAAAAAGCCAATACACCAGAACTACAAAAACAGGGGCTTTAGGTGCTACTGAGTAAAAAAAACAACAAAGTAATATGAAAGTTACAACAACATGCTCCCTTCCTATTTATGGCAGACTTCCATTTGGCCCCCTTTGCTCTTGAGGGGGGCAGTGAGAGAACTGCAGAGGATACGACAGATTGTGAGCAATACTAGACAAAGAGTTTGCTGAAATATTTAAACATACTTTATATGCAGAAAATCCTGGAATGAGACTCCTCAATAGCAGCTAATCTTACACTGCGGTGGAATAATAGGGCCAGCAGGCTTCTGTTAATTGAAATCTCTAATCCTTGCACTTGGAAAGAATATGGGTGCTCACAGGCCCTTCAGCCTGCTGGAGTAGGAGCTCCAGCTTCTCAGGATTGCGCGTCTTGCCCCTGCTCCTGCAGAAATCTTTCATCTCCTTCAACTGATTTCAGTCAAAAATGAATGGTCTCCATTACAGCACAGTCACAGAATCACAGAATCATGGAATGGTTCGGGTTGGAAGGGACCTAAAGATCATGGAGTTCCACCCCCCTGCCCTGGGCAGGGACACCTCCCACCAGACCAGGTTGCTCCAAGCCCCATCC
>JAOQGH010000023.1:9404448-9440696 GCA_025769975.1 Gallinago jamesoni | reverse complement strand
CAAGGCCAGGCTGGATGGGGCTTGGAGCAACCTGGTCTGGTGGGAGGTGTCCCTGCTCAGGGCAGGGGGGTTGGAACACAATGATCTTTAATAGCCCTTCTAACCCGAACCATTCTATAATTCCATCATTCTAAACACATGTAAATATAGTCTGATTGTGTAGGATGTCTGAAATCAGAACCTGCCTCATTAAACATTTCATTGGAATAGCTACATCAGTCATCTTTTTTTTTACCTTTTAACATTCAAGAGGCAGAAGGCACAGTAACAGCATTGTCTTAATAATTGCAATGCATTTCCTTACATGAAAATGTATACGTGTGTATAAGTGTGCATGTGCATGACTGAAAACCATCTCACTTCAAAGGGCCATAATTTGGAATCCAGTACAGGTTGGAAAAAGGATAGTTGAAGACAACTGAAGGTTCATCACACAACCACATAGCTCTCTTAGCAAAGGGCTGATACCATTGGTGAAGAAACAGGTTTCTGGTATGTCCAGACAATACTGTGGATAAAGAATTACAGCCTCTCCTGCAGACTCTGAAGCATTACTCTCTTCTCTAAATAAAGAACTTCTGGTAAAAGAAAAAAAATAATCAATTTATAACTATTTTCCATTTAAAGTAATTTTCCCTGATAGGATCTAGGTAAATGACCAAAAATTGTAAGTATAATCATTTTGTTTCACATGCATGAACTAGTATATGGGACAGCTAAATGCCAGCTGGTATCATCATCATGCCTACCAAGTTAAAACACAGTGTTTTGTTATTATTACTAACCATTTGTGGGGGAAATTTTAATTCTGAAAGCAAAAGTGGCCTGTCAAAAATATTCTGTTATAAGAAATCTTAAAAGAAAAAAGACAGGAAATGTTTTTGTGTATTGTTCATCTAAAGAAGAAAAAAAAAAAAAAGACAATGCTGCAGAAGATAAGAAAAATTATGCATAAGTAGACGATCATGCAAACTTTCAGCAAGGCTTCAAGCCTGTTGTTTTCATTTATATTTAAGATGTAAAGACATTTTAATTAAATTAGCATTTATATAGGAGTTCTCAATTTAATGGAATGTTTAAGAAATGCCCAGCATATAAAATGCCATCTTTTAAATTGCTAAAATACCTGAATAAAATTTCAGGATGTGTACCTTTCACTTCATGGATAATTCATTTGGCTATCTTGGCAACAGTGTTTACCACATACAATTTTTAGTCACTAAAGACTGTGATTCACAAGAACATAAATTAAGCAGCAGCTTAGTTGCAGTTGACTTTCTTAAGTCAAACAGGACTGTCCATGCCTTCTGTGACATTAGCATAGGACCTAGATTTTCAGAAGCTGGTGATCCAAGTTAGTTGGACAGTGCCTGCGTTTATACAACGTATTCACCTGCATTGTTTTACTCTTGTGATAAATACAGCATGGCAGAGAAATCATTTTAACTCCATGAATAAACTATTAGTGAATCTGCAATAGTTTGTGTATATTCAAATTGGAACTAAAACGAGGTCACTGACTGAGATACAAGACACTGAATCAGCAACACTGAGCACCAGGGATGACACTACCCAAAGACCCAAGTCTGAAATGTAAAGGAAAAGCAGGGAACCAGAGAGTCCTCTCCTTTCAGATCTGCTACAAACTTGGTTTCCATTCCCTAGAAAACTACTAAGACATGAACTTATAGAGTAATTGTAATCAGTTCTACCTTTACCAGAACTTAATACACTCTATCAGATAATTAAAATGGCAAGACTGCGAGGTAAATGTTCTATAGGGTCTTTGGCTGACTGACTGCAAGAGAAAACACACAGACTGTGTTTAGAATTAAGATCGAATGGCTGGACATGCCAGTATGTGCAGACTTCTTTGAAAGGGTTATCTATAAACACTGGATGTACACCAGTACAGTTTAACTACTGTAACTTCATCGCGCGTATTTAACTCCTTGACAATTAAGCAACGTAGCCCAGAACATTTGGATTGATGTCTCTGCTGAAATCAAAGACAAGAAACATTTTATATATTGCTAAGTGACTGTCCAAGAATATCTAATGGGTCCTGATGGAGACATAACAAAGGTATAGCTAAGATAATGGAAGAAGCCGTCCTCCAGCTGTGTTTATTAGGGAATACATCACTATTAAATCTTAATCCATTCTACAAGAAAATAAGGAAAAGAGGTATAACTGTAGCAAGAAGAATAGCTTTATTATAAGAAGATCTAAGAATACCTTTATTTCAAAATTGGATTAGAGGCACGACAGACTGTGCCACATGGTGAAGAAGGTCTGTGCCATTAATCAACTAATCTAAAATTTGATAAAATGTGTGTGTGTGCAGAAGGATCGTTTCATAAACACATTTAAGTGAAAATGATGTAATAAATTTAGCCTATGGACATGTGCTAAATAAATATTTATGATAGCTGTAAAATGTGCCAGTGGTATTTATTATTTCAGAGTATTCCGTGACAGGTAATGATTTTTTCCCTTCTAATTACAATTCAGTGCTACATCTTTATTTTTAGTTTTTCTACTGCATATACGCACTGGACATACACTGTATGAAAAAAATAACATTTTTTAAAATGCCACAACAAAATCAAAACCTTTAAGTCACACTGCAAATCTGGAGTCCAAGCGAACATGCTTCCCTATCAGACTGATGTTGAAACCCCTATGATTGTAACTCTGAATCACTTGGGTAAACAGTTCTGGACAAAACAATGGGATAGAAAGACCAAATGGACCTAAGACCAGGTAAGGAGAAACTTTAGTGGGCTGATTGCCCCAGAAACTTGGCTATATCATGAAATGTGCCCTGTAGGTGAACTTACTATGAAACCCCCTCCTCTAGGAAACTCACCTCTGCTAGGAGACCCTCACCCACTGAGCCTGTGCAGTAAGATTAAGAAACACTGTACTTTTAAATGAAGACAAGGACATTTCACACCAATCAGCCTCAAGATAATGAATTATAAGCACCAGTAAAAAGTTGATAAATGATTAATAGGTTAATTATGTTAATTTACAACGTATAAATGAATGACTATTCCCATGTCGAGTGTGCTATCTTTGCAGAAATATCCCCTAGCACCCATTCCTGCGCAGAACTGCTAATAAATAGCTAATACCTCAATTTTGTGTGTTATTGGCTTGCACGGCAGGTAAACAATCCCATGAGGATTGGGACAAGAAGGGAATACAAATTGACCTAGTAACTCAAAAAGCTACTAAAATATCTCAATAAGTTTCTATTGGGTAAGAGTAATGCTCCCTGATTTCCCATGTCTTTCTGCTACCAGTGAAGAAAATTATAAAGATGCTAAAGAAACAAAAGGACACTGATTCAAATGTTATGCCCAATAAACCTTGCTCTGAGGGACTGAGCAGACGTCAGTGACCCAGAGACGATGCAGTGAACTAATTCCACACAGACCCCTTTCATGCATACTGTTGGAGAGCACTCATCCCTTGGACTCAAAGTAAAACATGGACATTGAGGCAGAATCTTCAACCCCATCCTCTGGCAAATCTTATTTGCAGCCCCTCCTCTCTACAGAGATCCCTCATGCCAATGCAATATGAAAGAGGATTTCAGTACATGAGGAACAGCTTATTAATTTTACACAGCTCGAGCTATTTTGAAACGTACCCTGGAGAGTACTGTCAGCAGCAGAGAGTGATTATTTCCTCAACTTTCTTGTCTTTTTCTATTCAATCCATCTGCTTAGCGCAATGGGCTCACAACCTCTGACTGAAATTTCTAGACACTACCATAATACAAACATATCATATTAAGAATTGTAACATCCGCTACAAGAAGGAAAAAAAGACACACGACATAACTTATTACTCAAACAACAAAAAAAAACCCATGAAATTGTGAAAGAAAGTTAATGCTGACTTTCCCTCTGTGACTGTTGACTCTTCACATCTATTGGCATTACAGGTGGTAAATCACACAGGCTAACTAAAAAGCCTTGTCCCAGTTTTTCTCACAAATAATGGCCTGTGAAACCATTCTGACGAACTGCTAATTACCCTAACGGTCCTAAGTAAGATATGAAAGCAAATAATCCTTTCAAACAAAGCTAGATGTGTCTTCACCGAACATCCTCACCCCATTCACATTCACTTCCAGAACGGAGAGAAAATAACTCGCCTGCTGATGCCAACATTCAAACATCCAGAGCAATTACATGGAGAGGGAACATTTAAATGGCAAACAGTATCTGTAAAATAAAGTGACACGATGTGAAACCACCAGTTCAAATCTAGATTCAATGCATTATGACTGCCCTTCTCACTTAATAGACATCAGATACCATGAGCAACTGGAATCACAAGACAAGCCAGAGAACAATATTTAAGGGAGCTGCCCCCCATATGGCCCCAAAAATGACAGGGAGTTTGGAAAGATTTGATTTATACCAAAAGACGGGCAAGTCTCATCTGTGAAGGCAGAGAATTCTAAGCTTGGTGTACTGGCATACATAAAGATCAGTATTTTATGCCCTTTCTACATCTAAAACAATTACAAGAGCTCTATAAAAATCAAACCAATTAACTGGGAAAATATTCCCTGTTAAAAAAAAAAATCAAAAATTTTCACAAGGAGAAGATATTTCTGTTTTTCGTTTTTCTTAAACAGAGGTATGCTCTGCCTACTCGACCCATTTTCCTTTTCTTCTTCCCCTCCACCATTTCTATGCTTCACCCTTTTCTTCCCCTCCCCCCCAAATCAGTTCTATTAACCCCACAGTATGACCTACACACAGAAGGAAGGAAGGAAGGAAGAATGGTATTCATTCTGTAACTAGTACATTATTTTAGTGGTCCTGGGTCTTAGCATTAGCACAACAGGACAGAATAAAACAACAATACTCAGCGAGTCTTTGTTAAATTCCTTTTTTCCCATTTCACAGGTTGGTGTGTGTCGTACAGTTAGCTGCTTGTCGCATTTAGATAGGTAAAGCTCTGTACTCCTGAAATAAACTGGAGGGCTCTTCATTAAAAAGCACAAGCAAAGGCTGGACCGAATAATCCTTAACCTCTGCGGTGCTTAGTTTTTTTCTTTTTTTCTATTTTTCTTTTTTTTTTGCCTGAGACGCAGCTGTGGGAAAAGCACTACCCAATGAAGTGCTTCTGGAGGGATGACTGAGGCACGGCATACGCTAAAGCAGCATGGAGCCTGCTTCAAGCCACGCCAATCCACAACAGTGTTACACACTCTGGCCGTGCCCCAGATCCCTCTCTTCTGTCCCAGGCAAGCGCACAAGAGGCACAGAGGGGACGTTCGGGTGGCCCATCTGATCACTGCGTGGTTCCTTTGAATCATTCAAGAGGGGACACAAGCGGGAAGCTGATTTACCACACCGCGGCTCCTCCCCGTGAAACGGGAATAACCCTTCCCGACAAGGCCGTTGCCGAGACAGGCTGGGGCACCACCGAGGGACCACGGCTCATACAGGCCAGGTTAACATATGTATGCCCCTTTTCGGCATGGCACTTAGAAACAGGGGAGTTTTTAGCAATCTTGAACCTATTTATTCTAAGTATCATCTAGCAATAATAGCTGCTCCTTTTCTCCCCCCAGTTTTCCCTTTTTCCAAACTATACTTTGGCCATTAGCTGACCCTACCGAAGACAAAACTACCACTGCACACTATTTGCAGAAGCAAATTTACTCCTAGATTGCATATAATTATTTTTTTTTAATTTTTCTTCCCATTCAAATAATTACATTTGGAAAAAGGAAAAAAAAAAAAAAAAGGAGCGTGTTTATCGAATAGCCAGCAGAGATCACGTAAATGACTTGAAACAAAGAGAAAAGTTTTGCAAAATCCAGACATATTTATTTCCTCGCACCACACTTGCTATGACCAGCTTAGGATGAGCCTTTCCACGTCTCCAGCAGTGACCTTGAACTCAAACAGTGGCATTTTTCCCTAGTCCAAGTGTTGGCCAAAGCTGCGTGAGACACACACATCGCACTGAAACTCACCTTCCCAAAGCCCAAGGCATAAGGCCCCTGACAGGCAAATGTTATCCTCCAAGTACAACAAATAGATAGCATCCAAGGAGTCTTCAGTTGAGTCACTTGCAATTTCTATCAGCGTTAATAACTGCCGTACCTAAAGCAACGGCCTCCATAGATACCTAGCAGACGTATCGCATTTTTCCCCATTTAATTATTCACCTTTGCTGACCTCAGGCTCTTTGAAACTAATCTCCTGCACACTTACGTACAAATTGCATTTTCATTTAGATAATCATACAACCCACGAAATCACTGCAAGCTACAAACTGGAATCCAAGGCCCTTACTCAGGGATTTGCAGGCCACTGTCCTTCCCAGCAGACCACCAACTCCTCTTCTCTGCAAACCACGGGTTTGCAACGTCTTGCACAGTGAAATCTCGCTTTGAGATGTTTGGTTTTGTTGTTGCTGCTGCAAAATAATGTTGTTACTATTCTTTCTTCACCAACTTCTCCCTCTAAATGCCATACAGCGGATTTTACTACATTCATGTCAGACAACAGCTAAAGCTGTCAAATTGCGCTGAGTGATGAAAAGCAAACTTTAGGAGCTAATGTAAGAAGATTTCTACAAAAGTTTAAAATTACCATTACAAAAAAATGTTCTGGCCTCAATCTTGGAGAATGACTGGTTTTCTATTAGAAGACAGCACAGCTGAAGCGAGCATTTGGCCTACACGCCCTCAAACGTAACACACTCTAGATGACAATTTCTAACAAAAGCACGTTGCACGTTTCTTAACCACTTGAAAAAGAAAGTCTACTAATTGGTAGAACGTAAAGTAAGCAGTCATAATCCTGTAACCGAAGTAGAGCTTCCAAGCAATAAAATAATGGTAGACTTCTCCCCAACCTTCCCTTGCCCATATAATGTTCTATTTGACTTCGCTTGATGTAAAAATTATTTAGAAAGATGGACATTCACAGCGTTTCTGGGGTTTTTTTTAGATTTTGAGAGCTGCTCTGAATGCCAGGGCTGGGGGTGCATGCCCCAGGCAAATTTAAAACCCACAGCAAGGCAAACTGCAAACACAAACCAGTGCGAGAAGAGCAGGGGTGGAAGGATGGGGCTTGGATGGAAGCCACGGCATGTTCTGACCAACTGGGACACCAACACTTTAAGACGCATCCATTTAGACACAGCCAAAGGGGCTAATCTCACATCTGTTGTTTTGTCACAACTCCTAAACCCCTCTCTGTGGGCACAGAATATCCAAACCCAAAATAACAGCATGATTCAATTCATGCTCATATGTTTTCCATAAATATGGCAATTCATTATTTTTGCTGAAAGCTCCCTCATAATACTTGTCATGTGAAATACAGTGAACACATCCACTAACTGCATCAAACCTATTTTAAAAATACATGTATTTCCATTGTTATTTGCAATAACTCATTCACAGCTTAAAAAGCATTGTTTTGGTGGAGGGAGGTCACACCAGAAGCACCATGTGCATGAGGGACACCAGATCTGACAGAGGCATAACAGATCAGGTCACGCAGTGGAAATTTTGTGCTTGACCTCAATAACAGCAAATCAGGCCCAGGCCAACAAGCAGAAACAGTGTCTTCTTTAGTCCTCGGTTCCTTCACGTCTCCTGATCTCCACTGAAGAGGAGTCAAGCCAATGGCCATTTTTCTCCCATCTCCTTTCCACCTACTTCACAGGACTCTAGAGATGCTGTCACTGAAAAAGGCAATCAACTCCAGCAATTCAGCAATGCAGGCATGGATTAAAGTTACAGCCGACTCCTTTTCAAGGTAGAGAAAGTTTCTCACCATTTTTTGAAGTTTATCCAAGTCTAGTCATTCTCTGCTCTTCTTTATTTTACAATTGCAGATGAGCTGAATTAGTGAAGTAAATTAGAGAAGCCCTAACTCAGTTGCAGATATGCAGGGATAAAAGAACATATTTGGAAAGCAGTCAACTTGCTTTAGAAGCATGTTGGCGTTTCTTTGCAGATACAGCTGCAGTTAAAAAAAAAAAAAAAAAGGAGCTAAAGAAAGAGTTAACACTTCTGTCATTTCTGAGTAGGTGTCTGAGCGCATCCCCCGCTAAGGGCCGAGAACAGCAGAATGATCTGAGCTAATCTTTTCTTGCTGAGCCCTCCGTCTCTCTCCGTGCTTCAGCAGCAAACTCTCCAGGAAAGACCTATCTTTGTATTTCAATGGAACGCTCATCATTGTGCTGTTCAAATATGCAGACTATGCAAATTCCCCAGCCCTTCAGGTAAACCCAGCTTCAACCCCATCTTGCCTTCTGAGATTTGGGGTCACGGACACCATACGTCTGTTGTATGTGTACATTTTCCTTATCAACCAAGCCCCAGAAACGGTGAAGCTCTTTGACTCTTGAGCCAGTCACAGCCTTAGTCAGAGTTATTTTGATGGATTTGGCCAGTTTAGCGCTCACAGAAATTCGGGATCAACTACTACAGTTGTCTGTGGTGATTCACTAACCATGAGCCAGAGATGGTGACTGCATCTAAGCATGGAGTCCTCCCCACCACCTTATCCCAGCTCTATGGAGCAGTAGCACTACTCCTTTCCCACGTTATTTCACTGGCTCATTTTTTCTGTCAACTAAGGGGGAAGACAATAATTGATTATATTGTTCTGACCAATTACATCTCTGGTTAATGAATATTGCCACTGAATGCTTTTTAATATTTTCTGCTCTTAGAGAAATGTTCTTTTTCAACTTAACATCACAGCTGATTTTCTCATGATGAGGAAACATCTGTGATACGTATGTTTGTGCATGCACATGCTTGGGCACTAGTGTATATAAAGGTATGAGCAAGACGGCCTGAAAATTACTTCCAGGAATCCATGTTGTTATTGGGAAAGGAAAAAGTCTAAGTGATGGTAAGTACACAGCTTCTCTTCTATATGTTTGTTACTTTTAACTTTATAGAATAACATATTTATAATACACTTACTCTCATCAAATCAGACTGTTCCATTCTACTTATAATCACAGCTACATTCACAAGTCAACTTATTATCACAGCAAGATCTATCGGCTCTGCCTACACCGTATTTACAAACTAGAAAGGAAGTTGTTAGCTTAGAAGAATTTGCTACAGATACTGTGGGCAGAGCTGAGGACATCAAACTCAATGAGAAAGAGATAAATTAACTGATACTGGGGAAAGACAAGAAAGAGGTCACTAATGTCATCTTGATTACTCAGAAAGGTTAAGAACTATTGCAAGCTTTGGCCAAGGAGAAGACAGAAGATTAAGTTCAGTGAAGTACACTCCATGATACCTGGAAAATGTAATAATAAAGCATATCATCCTACGGTTAACCATGGGAATGACCGTCTGTGTGAGAAAGCTGAGAAAATATTCGGACTGTAGAGTTGGTTGCGCTTACTCACACTGGGTATTGCAGTTGTACCCCTCAGTTTCGTCTGCAGAGTTCTTCCCTGGACTAAAATGAAGAGACAGAAAGAAATTTCCCTTAAAGCCAAGTCAACTTCTTGCTATCAGAAAAAAGCCATCTTTGAAAATTAGAAACAGCAGGAAATACACGGTATTGAATGCTAAATTAATTTCTTCTGATAACTTATTTCAAACAGTATTTGATTAAAAGACAATAAAACATGCTTCAAATCCAGAAAATCACGGTCACCACGGGCTGAGGCAAAAGCGGTATTGCTGATAAGTGACAACAGAGTGTTGTTATTTATTTAGCTCTTGTAAAGGCGCCCCAGTCAATCAATAGCTGTGCATGTACTAAGGCAGTAGGGCTTGTATAAAGATGCTTATCAGAAATCCATGAGCCACGTTCCACTTTTGATTACAGTGCTCCAGACTGTCCACAATGCTGCTTGAAGACTGTATGCCTCTTTGACAAGCCATATTGACAGAAATAATAATATAGAAACCACACTTCCTAATATGCATATCTAACTGCACAGCCAATTAACCACCATGCTGACTGGAATTGCTTTGTTATTCATTTTATTCCAACCGATGTTAATACTTTGGCAGCTGATGGGGATAATAACTGATGGAGCATATTGGAAATTTTGAAAGGGGATGTAAAATTTATATAATTTAAAGACGTGGAGAAAGCTGCTACGCTTTACAGTCTTAAAATGTGAAAATGTCTCAGTTATATGTAAGAAGTGCTCAGAGCAGGAGAACTAGTAAGCATTTGAAAATCCATGAATGAAAAGAGGATATAAAAAAAGAAGACTGTTATACAAACAGGTTTGAAAAAAAAACATTAAAAAGATCTCTCTCTAAAAAAATGCAATTATAACATGAAGATGAGACTTTTTCACTTCTAATATCACATGGAGTAACAATGCTTGAACATCTGGAAACGTTTACATATGATGTTTTAATCAAAATATAACCTTTTTCTGCAACATAATAAGCACATTTTAACCAAAAAATGCTATTTCATTTACCCTAACCCCCAGAAATATTTGTTTTATTATCATTATATGCAGAGGTAGCAATTGCAGTTATGAAAAAAAAAAGGAAAAGGCCATAAAATTATTTTTACCTACACTAGTAAGTCTTTCCTTTCAGTTTTCTTGCAAAGATAAAATGCTACCTTTACATCACATGCACATCTTTCAAAGTTGTTTTGGCCATGTTTTTCACAAAGGTGGTATAAATGATTTCAATGCACTGTTGAAAATTCTGGTCCAGCTATTCTGACTTGGAGAGAGCTCCTGTGGAGTTCAACAGGCATCTTCACTGAATAAGGGCTGCCTGGTCCAGCCTGCAGCCTGGTGCTCCAGTAACACCGAGCTGGTGATTCTGCTACAGCAGTCTCTCCAAACGGACATAACATGGATGAATCCAGTGCAACAATGGCCAAACAGGGAATGGAAGAAGTTGGCCTATCTGGGAAGTGGGAGACCAGTATGTACGCTCCTCCCGCCACGTCACATTCTGGACAGAAAAGACTGGAGGAGGGAACATATTGTGGTAACACACCACCTTGGTGATCAACCTCAGCTCTCGCCTCCGAAACACGTCAACTTTTCTTCCTCAAAGGCCTTATTTTCCACAAACTCTTCTTCCTGCTCAGGAACTTTGCTGTTGAAACACTTTTTCACCCACTCTGCTCAAACTCTTAAATCCCTCTGCTGTTCCACCACAAAGGTCCCTAGCATTTCCCCACCCCAAACTACCACTTTCTTCATAACTGCCCCCAATATTCTAATTCCCTCTACTTCAGACCGCCTCTGCTCCACCTAAACCATCAACCTGTATCTTGGTCATAAGTCTCATCAAGACAGATCCCTTCTGGCACCATGCTAACACAGGTCCTCAAATGCACAGCCCCTACACATACTGCTCAGCTCCTTCTTCTGTTCTGCCTGTGAGCACGTCAATCCTATTCCCTCCCCATTTTTACCTTTTCTTTCCAAGCGCATGCACGTACCAACATTCAGATTTTATTAGTCACCTCCTGAATCCTACTCTGGCAGATAAAAAAACCAACACCTAGCATCAACTTATATTTATCAGAAAACAGCCTGAACAAGATCCTGAAACCACAGAAAGAAGAAATAGCAAGAAAAAATGGTCATACTGTACATGCCATTTGATAACAGAATAAGAAACTGGGACAGCAATAACAGACCCAGCCCAGTAGGGACCAAAGAGGTGTGTGCAGGAAGGAAGGGATGAATGAGAATGATGACAGCCATGCACATGGATACACTTTTAACTTTTCACTTATTCAACGTGCAATTTTCACTTCACGCACGATCCATCATGTTCCCGGATTCCTAAAGAAACTGTCTTCATTTACAGTTGCTTAGAAAGTTGCGATCGCTTTCCTTTGCTGCGGGCTTTGCCATGGACAGTCCCTGCTTTTGTAATCGAGAGGCACTGCAGTATGAGCTACTCTATCTACTCCAAAAAAAAAAGAAAAAAAAAAAGATTGCATGGGAGACACAGCTATAACAAAAGCAATAGCTGTCTTCTTAAACGGAGAAAGGAGATAAGAACATAAATCAAAATCATCAAATAACCCACATGCTGCAGAGACCACCAGCAAGTGCTGAGCAGCCCAGGACAAGCACTGGTGAACGTTACTCTCTCTCTTACTCCTCTGTACTTCTCCTTATCTTGCTGACATCATGATCCAGGGAATTATTTTCTTATTCCTTCCTGTGGTTAAACTTTTGATTTTTTCAGCCATCTTTCTTTCACCTTCTGAAGTTACAGGAGAGTCGGAAAGGACAGTCAAAAAATCACTCAGTCAAGCCTGAAAGATGTTTAATTTTTACTTTTAGCATATTAAAACACTATGTGCTGAACCACTTTTTGTTTAATAGGGTGAGCTAATCACTTGGTTGGAATTCTGTCTCTGGGAGGCACAATACTGTCCGCTAAAACGACATGAGATCATACTACTAAACAAAATCCCAGCAAAATTACCTGACGAGAGCGTCAGCAGCAAGACCACGGTTTGGTTTTTCAAGAGAAGTGGAAAAAATCCAACCATACTGGGCTTTTGGCTTTGTTTGTACTATTAGCTGGGATTGCGTTGGCTCGAGGAAAACTGAAAGAATGAAAAAACCCAAGCATTGCTGAGAAGGTGGGGGTGGCAGGGCGAGCCAGTGCCAGGGGTAGGGGAGGGGGGCGTGGATGTCTGAGGACTGTGGTGACATGTATTGAATGCCTGGGCAAAGGGATCGTTTCTCCTTCCTTTGACACTTCTGATTCACAACATTAGAGAGCACCGCTGTCATCGGGGATCGACTAATTGACCTGCCCTAAAAGCTCTTTTTGACTTTTAACAGGTAGGATGCTATGACAAGCTGGCAAAGTAAAAACAACAACAACAAAAAAAAGCAGGTATGAAGTCATCATAAAGACTGCAACGGTTACGTACAACCCTGGTAGGCTAGAACAGAATAACTGCAAAAATGACTGGAGCTAATGGTGAAGGATACCAGCCTCAGAATGGAATTCCTCCTCTCATCCAGCTAAGGCTGCCGGAGCTGGGACCCCGGGAAGGGTGCTCTGAGGAAGGGGTAAGCACCTCCCACCCCATCGCTCCCACGGATGCTCAGAAGGGCAGGGGTGGGCTCCCCAGGAGCTGTGTCCAACCCTGCTCAGCCGCCAACCTGAACGTTTCTGTCAGGCTTACAGAAGCAAACGGGCACACCTCTCTGAAGAACTAAAAACAAGAGGAATTAGATGCTGTAAAACACTGCCGGATAGTAGAATTTCTGATAAACACAGGAAAGCAAAGACGTTTAGCGTTATCAAGTAAACACTCTGAAATGCCTTCTTATGACATGTAACATCCTTCATTTTGTAAAATCAGCTACTTAACTTCTGGAGAGGCTCCTGGGCTTCCCCATGAAGTCCTTAAGTGGCAGCTCCACCACTTAATCTTGCATTTTCTTTAACAAGACTTGTTTTTCCTGAGAAAGCTGCCTTTTTACACCACCACCCTTTGACTGGGTCCAAGGTAATGTATTTTTCAAAATTGGCAAAAGATGTATGATTTCAAAATGCATTCTAAGGAATTGTAGCTGGTATGTCTACAATCACATTTCTTTTCCCCTCATTTTTTCAGCCTTCCCTCAAACTAACAGCAAGCCTCTAAACGATATTCCCATTTGGACAAAAATTGAAAGAATAATGAACATACACATATGTGTGCACACACACACGTCTCTAATTCTCCCCTCTAAATGGTACATACGGTACAGAACATGCAGCATTCTCAATCTTGCACTGTCTCAGTGCACTAGAGAGGACAGTGGTGGTGGCCTGAATTTCTCAGTCTTTTTTTTTTTTTTTGGAATCAGACCAGGTATCTAACTTTCTTCCTTTTTTTTTTTTTTTAAATTAACAAAATTCTTAAGCCATTTCTGTACACTTTGCCAGTTTTCTGGCAATTGTGTATTAAAAGGTATTTAGCAGACAGGGGGAATTTTCAGCTAAACAATGCTATTGTATCCACTAATGCTAGCATTAGTAATCACTGAAGAAAAAAAAAAAAAAGCCAATAAACCCTACCTACCCCGTGCCTGCAACTAGGTCATGTCGAGCAGAGATGCAAAGGCTAAGTACAAGATCTGTTTTTTTACTTTGCAAGGCTTGTAAATGACATCGCATGATCGTGCAAATGAAGCAAGGCAAGATGAGAAAATGAAGAAGAATGAAGCTGTATAATCTAATCAGGAGCCAACAAGGGGTTTTCTTTATCTTTTTTTTTTTTTTTCCCTCCCCCGGAGACAAAGGAGGCTTTAAATCCCTAAAACGCAGTCCGGCGTTTCGCTTTCTTTTACAGCTTTTGGTAACGCTGAACATATGCATGTCTATTATGCATGTATTTATGTACAGAGCCGCGTAAGTACGCATGCAAAAAGAAAAACTGTAACAGGGCTGTTTAAAGGGCACTGAGGCAGCTTCCCGTCACTTCAGAAACTAAGGACCGGAGAACTGCAATTCTTAGGCAAAACGTTATTCGCTCCCTAAGAGAATTTTATCGCCGTTCTTCTCCTGACGGCTACAGCGGGTATTATTTCCCCTTCTCGGTGCCTAAACGCTTCCTCCTCCCCCGCCCCCCTGTGTAATTAGCTGACCTTCGGCCCGAGGTAATGAACTGGAAGGAGCGTGCTGCTCCCCGGCAACTGAAGCAACACCCGGGCTCCCTCCCCCGCCCCTGGCCGGGGTCCCTCGGCTCCCTGCCCTGCCCTGCCCTGCCTCTCGCCGCGGCTCAGGACCACCGACACCCGCCGCGGGGACGGCTGTGCTCCGCTGGGTGCGTGTCCCCGGGCCGGGGGCAAGGCGGGGGGGGGGGAGAGGGGGGTGCCGGGGAGGGGGCGAGGGCCACCGCTGCCGGGGCGCTCCCACCGCCCGGGAGCCGAGCCGAGCCGAGCCGAGCCTCCAGGCTGGGTTTTCCAGCCGGCTCCGTCTGCGGGGGAGCGGGGCGGGGAGGGGGAGCGGAGGGGTGCGGGAGACAGCCTCCTCCCCTCCGCCGCCCACCGGACCCCACCGGGGCTCGGGAGCGCCGCCGGCCCCGAGGGGATGCCCTTCGGCCCCGGGAGGGGGGGGCTGCCCCAGCAGCGTCCCCCGCCCGGCTGGAGGGGCGGAGGGTGTCCCAGGAGCGGCGGGACGGGCCCGCACCCCGCCCGACGGGGGCCGCCGGCGGGACCGGCCCCGCAGCCTTTCTCCCGCCTTCCCCCCTCCTCTTCCTCCCACCGAGCGCGGTGTCCGGGGCAGCCCGCGCCTGACCTCTGCGGGGCACGGCACGGCACGGCACACGCACCCCACCGCCGCTGCAGGGGGATACCGAGCGGCCTCCCAAAACCCACCGTGTCCGCCTCGCAAGGAAGCCGGTGACCTGTAGATCGCGATAGGCACTGAATGATGTTTGCTGCTGCCATGGAAATGGTGGATGTGGTGAGCGCCCAAACTGGAGGCGCCCCACGCCACCCCGAGGAGGCCGCTGAGAGTAAGCGGGACTATCCAGAGCAGGGCCAAGCGGCCCCCGGTGCTGCTGCTGCCGCTGCTGGCGGGTCCCGGCTCCGGGCTGCCCCTGAGGAGCCCCCCCATCCTCCGGTGCACGGCGTCCTCGGGAGGAGCGGCGGCCGCGGCGAAGGAGGCAAACTTTGGGGAGAGGAGCGCTCGCACACACGCACACGGCGCCGGCCGCAGCTCACCGCACCAGGCGAGCCGTCTCTTCCCTTCGGGAAAGCTCAGCGGCATCCTTTTCTCCGGGTCTTCTTCTACCCGAAACAATCCGAGACATAGTCGAGAGGCGGAGAATCCAGGCAGTTCGGAGCCTCGGCGAAAGAGGTGGAAGGAGGGGGGGAAAGCCCCGCGCTCACAAAGAATGGCTAGTTTCGGCTTTCCCGGGGCCGGTGCTCATTAACAATACTCCGCACTTGGAAGGGCTACGAGAGCGCCAAGCGTTCCCCCAGCCTCAGTAATCCACGGGGCAGCCAAGCACGCCACATTTCTGCTAGGGAAGAAGAAAGGGGATGCCACTCCATCAGCCGGCGCTGGGGAAGCAGAGGAAAATCAAACTGCTGCTCTTCCCTCCATTCATCTCCAAACTGGTGAGCCCTCACCCAGCGGATCCTCTCCCTCTCTCTCTCTCTCTCCCGGCGCACACGCACACACACGCACACACACACGCCGCCAGACAATAATCGGGCTGCTCCGGCAATCTCAATGCTCTGAGAATTGACAGTAATGCCCGAGGATGGTTTGCAGGGAGAATAGTGCACCCTTATGAAAGAAGCCGGGAAGAAGAAGAAAGGGAAAAAAAAAAAGAAAAAAAAATAAAGAAAATATTAAAATAAGCAGGCTTGCGAAGAGCAGGGCTATGCAAATCTGCAGTGTGCACAGAGCAGATCGCTGAAGCTGGGATGCAATGCAGAGGACGAGCCTATGGTAAAGAGGGAGGCTGAGTTCAGCTCCCACACGGTCGCGCTGCCGCCCCTCCGCCTTGCGGGAGCCGCGCACCGCCGGAACATGAACATGGCTCGGGCGGTGCGGGGCGGTGCGGTGCGGAGGACACACGCACACACACACACACACACGCCGTTCTTCCCCACCCCGCCACCCACCCGCGGAGTCAGCAGCACGGCGGGAGCCCTTCCCCTCCTCTGACACTTCAGATGCGGGCAGTGCCTCGAAAAACCGCTTTCAGGCTGAAAAGAACGATTTGGGGTCTTTTAATTGGCCTAAACTTCGCCCATCAGATGTTTCCCTCCGTCTATTCGAGCATCCGCTTTGATTATCCGGCAATTACACTCACGGCGCCAAACAAAGAGTTATCTTTTTCTTTTCTTTTTTTTCCAGCACTACTCAACTACCGCACCTCGGCTGCGGCCGCAAACTGGACCGAAAACAAAAACGTTCCTGGGCTGAAAACCCCCTGTTTCTGGGTTGAGCCTTCCCCCCCGCCCTAATCCCAGCTGCAGAGCGGCGCCGGCAGCGCCCCCATGGACCACCCCATGGACCACCCCATGGACCACCCCACGGAGCCCCCGTCGCCTGCCCCGAAACCAGCAGGAAGGGATGCTCTACCTTCCCCCCCCACCCCCGCACACCCCAATTGGGAGGTGTCACGTTTAAAAGCGAAGGTCTGCGTTCAAAGGGAAACCAATTCAAAAGGGAAACCATTTCCCCGCTCGGTGGGTCCCGAGCCCCCCCTTAAGCCTCTCCCCCTCCGCCCCCCGGAGCCGGCGGCGGGAGGCGCGGCCCCTGCAGTACCGCACCTGGGCACAGCAGGGTGCGTGAGCCGCCCGCTCCCGCCTCTCCCCTCCCTCCCTCCCCCCCCCGCTTCCAGCCCGCCGTGGGTCTTTATGCCGTGCCTTTCAGCAGCGTGAGATCATGGGTGCGGATGCGTGAAAGGGAGAGGGCGAGCCCGGTGGGCGTGAGAAGGCTTTTTTACCCGTTTCGCCTTAATTTAAACGCGACCCGCTGCAGTTTGGCTGAGCCGCTCTCCTCGTTGACGCGGATGCTGAAGGGAAGCCGCAACCCTTCCTCAGCCGCGTAGGCTCAGGGAACAGAAAGGCGTTTCGCTCCCCCCCCCGGCGAGGGGCGAGGAGAAAAGCCCTTCGTCGCGGGGTTACGCGGCGGCGAAAAGCCCTCCTTCCCCCCCGGACCTCCCAAAAGGTGGGGGCGAGGAAGCGGCACCCCCCTACCCCTTCCCGCGGGGCGGTGCGGTCCGTACCCCTCCCCGCCCGCCCGGAGCCGCGCCGCACACGCCAAGTTTTGCAAAGAACGCCGAGGTAAACCGTAAAAAGCAGAGATTAAACAAAACCAAACCAAAACCAACACTCAAGGAAAAACAAAAACCCGCAACATGGGTCGCGGAAGCGCACACAGGCACCGGAGGAAGCGCCGCAAGAGCGAGAGAGGCGGCGGCGGTGCGGGGGGTCCCCCGCCAACCCGGCAGCGCTCTCCGCCGGGACGGGGGTTGTCCTCTACCACTGCCGGCTTCCCACAGGGAAAGGCAGTGCTTCTAAGGGAGTTACTGACTTTTCCAACCTGTCCCAAGGAGCCTTCGTGTAAAAGAAGTAAGAAACCCCAATTTTTCAAGCTATCGGCTTGCAACTGCCAGGCACTATCACCTCTCCAAAAAAAAAAAAAAAGATAATACAAGTTTCAGCATTACGGAAATAAGGAAAAATGAAAGAAATCTTAAAGAATCTTAAAGAAACGTCAGCTTAGATTCACCAACTCTCCTAAAATTACAGCCCCCGATGTATATTTCCTGTTTACGTAAGTCGTATGTGTTAGAAATTTTATCCATAAATACCACTAGGTTTTCTACCAATCTGACTCAGGAAACAAAGTATTTCAGTCAGTCACTGGAACCATCTTTTTTTTTCCCCCAGTAAACTGTTCGCTTGTAGCTGCCGTTGTAGAAACATGCAGCAGCTAACTGCCTGTTCTTAATGACTCCAGACATCCCACAGACGAGTAACTTAAAATTGTATCACTTCTCTGAAATGGGAAGCCGGTATTGCCAACCCTGTAACGCTACAGTTGGCAAACGCCGTTGTTCAGAGACAATTTCAGTTGGCAAGTCCTGTCTAGACTTAACTTCTGCTCGGCTGTGTTAAGGGCTCCACCAAAAGAGCTGTTTCTTGTTACCTTTTAGGGGGGGAGCTCCCCTGTCGGCCTCCAGGAAAGCGTGGCTGGCTCCTGGCAGGGGGTTTCTCTTTGGGGTAACCTGGCAGCCGAGGCTTTCAGCAGATCCCATCCAGCTTGAGCATAAATTTATTCGACTTTGGTTGAAGATAACACTTTGGTGTGGATCCGGTAGGACTTCTCTCTCCTGTTGCATATGTTTGTAGCTTGAACACCTAAATTCTTACTCTGTCTGCCATCTACTGAGTCAAGGAGGCCTAAAGTGCTTAAATACCAAGGACAAATGAATAAAATGCTTAGGTGCTTCAAAGGTACTTCATCTAATATTTTACTAAAGATAAAAAGGGTGTTTAAGTGCTTGGCGTTATTAAATGTGTACTATTTATGCAGTGCACACACGTAACTGCCACTAAAGTTTCTAGTTTAAATCTGTGTTTGGAGACTACTTCAAGAAGTTTTTTCGTTGGATAAATTATAATGGGTCGTTTTTAGGTGTTACATTCTGATGTTAAACACCACTTAGGGACTGGTAAATTCACAGATTATTTTGCTGCTGCATAGCCAAACCAAGAGCTGAGGACACAAAGGCCAATGGCCACAAAGCTACTTAGGTGTCTAATTCTTGTTTCAAGTAGCTGGTTAAAATGCAAACGGGGAGACAGACGCCTAAGCAGACATCCCTTTCTGGATCTGGCGATGTGCTCAGCACCTCGGATGTACCAGCTCTAATTTTAATAACATTTGGCATTTTCCTGGCTCTTGGACTCTGAGCCACGGAGAGAAACAAGGGGGGGCTATCCAAGTTTCAGGGAGGAGACAGGTGATCTCACGCAATGCACGGGTGAGAAACGGGGTAAAGAAATTTGTGGAAAACGTCCTAAAAAGATTGAAAATTGAAAGGATAACAGGAAGGGTAAACGGAAGTTAAAGAAGGAAGTGTGTATGAAAGCAAATGAAAAGTAGATGGGGACAGGAAGGCAAAAGAAGGAAATTTCAGCAAGTAAAATCCTCTCTTGCTCATTTTTGGTGGTAACAACAAGCACTTCTTTCCAATTTGAAGCAAATCCTGGTAGTCTGATACTTCTAGTCTTTTCATGTTTTATTTAAAAAGCTTAATTGGGTGTCTTAGCACTCAGAGTTAGGCTTTTTAATGAAAAGTAAAAGTTAAAAGCATCTGCAAGTAAACATTATGAAAAACAATGGTAAGCAGCATTTCTTATTTAAAATACTTTCTTTTTTACTCCCTGCTGATACAAGAGTGAGTCTGAAACTTTGTTAGGTGAGGACTAGCCAAAATTGAAATAATCTGGTTTTAATTCCCAAGAGCACAGAATCATCTACTCCCAACACAATCAACGCTGTGGTACCAGTCTGTGAAGTTGCACTCAAAGAAGGAAGAATTGGTACAAAAGAAGGCGATAAACACGTTCCTGCAAACAGGTAAATGCCCTATTTCAGGCACAGCAAATAAAGAGTGGAAATAAACTACACCGTTCACAAGGTAGTTTGTAGTATTTTGGAAACTTAGATCAGTGAAGCTAATTTAATAGGTTTTTAAACCCCATTTTTAACCCCATTTAACACTTACCCTGTGCAGGTTAGGTTGGTATAAAATGTGAGTTTTAATCAAGTTATTTCCACCAAGTGGACTTTATTAATACCAGTAGGTTCCTAAGTTTGTGAGTAAAAAATATCCTTCTAATTGTAAAACCACTTCTTTTCCTGACTTCTTCTAATGCCGTTATCCTATAAACACCAAACAATCCAAAAGAAAATTTATACAAACAAAAAACCCACTTGCACAAGTATCATCTGCTTCGTGCTGGTCCGACTGTATCTGTCGTCAACACAGCTCTATCAGTTAAGAGGAACAACTGTGGCGAGACCAGCAAAGCGGAAGCGCCTTAGGCTAGCAGAAGTCACCAGCTAAATTCAGGGCTCCTTGAGGTTAAGTGCTGCCTTATGCAACCAGACTTCTCTGGCCACCTCTTTTCTCCAGCGAGTAAATCCTGCACTTCATGTTGGAACTCCTGAAGCTCAAGCGATGCTCCGCAAACTCAGGCAGAAAGAAACCCTCCACAAACATCTATCCGTATCTCAGGGGATACCGTCCAACAAACACTTCAACACACTTCCTATGTTTTTATATTATAGCTTTTCTAGTGGAAAAAATGGAATCTCACTTCATTTGAAAACCTGTGGACGTTTTGTCATTACAATTAAGCAGGCTAGAATTTATGATTATCTATCCTAAAGTTAACAGCTTAGAGAAGAAAACATCCAAGCTAGTGTTTCCACTTACTGTTATAAACTGATAAAATTTAAGGACTTAACACAGGACCTCCCAATACTAAAAATGGCTGATTTTCAGACATTTCAATATCTGATGACATTGGAGATGTTCATTTCCCTCTTTTAAACAGCAGAGAATGTTTTTTTCAAAGGCCAATAAATGGTGTGATACTGAACCAAGGTGTGTAGTCCATGTATAACCGTGGCCAGTTTATGTCCTAACCTGATGTAACTTGGGTCAGAAACCCTTTACTTTGGAAAGGAAGCCAAAAAACTTTATCATATGAACCACTCAAAGAGTTGGAAGGTAAAAAATATAATTCTAGGAGAGCTGGATGGAGTATTTGTGCAGTCATGGAATACAGAGAACTCAATTTTTTTGGTGATCATGTAGAAAGAAAGGAGTTTACAATGAAAATACTTAAGCGGCTTTCTCTATAGTGCAGCTATTCTCTCCTTATGTATAGTTCAAAATAAATCCCAGTACAGTTAATAAGTTTTTTCTGCCCATAAATCTGTCCATCCAAATAGGCTTAAATCTTCATAATAAATGTTTCTTCAACTCTGTGCGTATAAAGACAGAAATAATATCTTTTTCTCTATTCCTTGCTGTCAAAAGCAAGCTGATTTTTATTTTGTTTCATTTTATTGAAACCATGCACATAAGGCAGGTCCCTTCAATTTAGAATAGAAGGGGCTGGTAGAAGACCGTTTTCCAATGGGGAATTTTGACTCTGGAAGGAAGCTCCCTCTTGGTCTGAAATAGCCCTGGTTGGTCCGTCAGTCTTCAGGGCACTTTGCCAAGTCCATCTACCATGACTTGCGTTAGCCCTGGTTTGACCTGCCTCCAGGAGGATGGCTCATACTCCACTGGGGGTTGTCTTTTGCTGGCTGCCAGGGCTGCAATGCTATTTAATTTAATCTTATCATTTCTTTTTCTTCCCCCCCCTCCCCGTCTAGCTTTGCACAAAGGGTGCTAACACTTTGGCTACGTTCCCCATTTCATTCCGATATAAAGCCACAGGAATTAAGGCCGAATCCACGTGTATATACAGGGAGGTATTTAAGAGATTTGTAGTCCTGTATCAAGCAGGGCAGGCTGCACTCATGTTCTCTCTGGACTCCTGCATGAGCAGTTAATTCTATGGGCAATGAGACTGCTGCAGAACCTGCAAAAGTCTCTCTGATTTCTACCGGTGCTGCCGCAGGAACCGGCACCGCATTGCCGCAGGAAAGAGAGATCCCCGACTACAGCTTAAATGCTACTAATTTGAACTCCTCAGCAAACACCCCGGCTAGGGACACAAACAAAAAATTAAAAAAAAAATTAAAAGAAATACAAAAATAGGCTGCAAATTAATCATCAAGAAGTTTGATGAGATCAGTGACAGATGCCAATACCAGAACCCAGCTTTGTGCTCTTGTGTATCCAGTACAAGCACACAAAGTGTATGCAAAGCCTATTTGTTTACAAAAGGCCTCCAGAAATAGGAAAAGTGTGTGTATTGGGTTGTTTGCAGCTCTTGTTATTGCTTACCATACATAATACCTGAGATATTAAATGCCATGTCAAGGCCAAGCTCACACTAGACTCAAAGTGCAACAGCCTTAAAATAGGGAAATTAAGTTTAAAGTCATTGTAAGCCAAAGTTGGCTGCCTTTTTTTTTTTTTTCGGTGGGAAGCCCACTGGTAAGCAGGAGAGCCCTAAATGATGTTCGTGGAGTGCCTAAAGTCAGTAAGAGTCAGCAGTGTGTTCTTAAGTGGGTTTTCCTGACAGGATTCCTAAGACACCACCCTTCATGATTCATGATCATCACCCTACTCCCTTCTGCCTGGCCTTGGAGGAGAGGAGGATGTACAGTGAAGTTCCACCTCCAGCCTTCTCTGAACGCTTTAGTCCTGTAACAATATAGGCAAAGGGAGGGGTGAGGTGCACCCTGCTGCCAGTCTGAACACTCTTTTACTTCTAGACCTGGCTTTAGACTACACACACAGTAGCAGTGCTACAAATACACTGTCAAAGTAATGAATTTAAAATGCAGAGTTATAAGATGACAGCATTAACTTTTGGCACTCGTAACTTTAGAATGTCCCAATACTTATTTAGCTTTAAGATTCCTAGTTATTTTATTTTTTCCCCCAGAAAAAGTGTCACCATTGTGGAGAAACCGTATTTGTTTGTCGTGCCAAGCAAACTTTCTATAGCTGAGTTATGAACCTCTGAACATACAGGTTTAAAATGGAAATGCTGACATAATCTTAAATGTAGTGGCACAAATACTGCCACTACAATAATCCTTATAATCTAATATATCAGCCCTAGGGGAATGGAGACTCAATTGCTGGTCTCAGACAGCCTTTCTGAGGCTCAATTCAAATTGCATAATTATTCTTCAAGTCCTTTAAAATATATTTCAAATGCAGTATTGTACATTCCAAAATATTTGTTCTTCAGAGATAGATTTGACTTTTTTTCCCCCCACTTTAAAGAGATATATGACCTCAGAGGCACGTGAAAAATCATTAATCAAGTTTATACTGTGTAACACTCTTGTGTGTGTGAAAGACTTAGTTTTTTCCAGATTTCCTCAGTTACGTTGCCAAGATGATTCCCCTGGAGAGCCATGTGTTTATCTTGACAGGTGTTAGTGAGATCTGCAGAATCTCAGTGGAATTGTTACTGGTTGCTTTGAGGTACAGTAGAAAACATTAAGTCTGCAAACTAATGAACCTACCTTATTACATTCTAAATAAAATAAACCACAGAGTAAGTTGGATTAATCTACTAATACCTTTCTAATGAAGCTTTTATTGGGCATATGGTGTGGTCTTGCTATTTTCTGCATATAGCTACCACAGGCAAAATAAAATAAAATAAAACCTTCATGTATCTCTTTTCTGTTGCACACTAGTATTAAAAACTCACTATCACAGTTATTTTCAGACTGCTATTTTGCTAGCATAACCTTTGATTATGATTTTCAAGACTAAATGGATGAAAAAAAATAAAAAGCAATCAGTATAAGAAAAGAAAACAGAGTCACCACTGATAGGAGAAGAGAAAAATACAACTTCTACTGGTGTTGCTAGGGGAAAAATATAAACCACTGCTGCTAACTTATAATTACTTTAAAATGCATTCCGTGACCTGTCCTGACAATGTCAGGGAATAATTAACTAAATATTGTAACTTCCTTTACTTACAGTCCATTAGTGTTTTCTAGGCCTGAGCTGCAACATGCTGTATTTTTGTAATACATATTAAAAGTGATAAACAATATGTGCTTTTAACAAAAAAGAATTGAGTTTTAAGCGAAGTGAAACGAGATACCATCATTTTCAGCCAGCTTTTAATTGTCATTTTCTTCCTCTCTATATATGTATAAGATCAGAACACAAGAAAAACCACTACTTCGTAACATTCATCTTCTGGGAACCCTCTGCTGAATTTAGGTATAAACCCATAGTGGCATCTCAAAGAACAGCAATATCTCATATACTTCAGCTTTGATATACTATTTCAAATCCTTAATTTCTGTTTTGTCTTTTCAGTTTCCCACAGAAAGTTTTGCTTTGCATCCATATTTGCAAATGCCCATTTGAGACACTAAGATTTTTTTATAGGCAAGCTCTGCCCTCCCTTTATTTACTTCAACAACAAATTAGCAGCCAAGTTTTCGTAGAGGATAAGAAGACAGATACAGTGAAAACAGAGCGAGAACATAGTTTTTCTTTCCTTCAGCACCAGCAGCCAGAAACAGTATGAAAGCAATGGATCATGAAGAAAAGCAATTTCCTACTTCAGGGATTAAGCAATGCCCTCTTTTGTAATGTTAAATGAAATTTCTGGTTATTTTTTTTTTCAAGTAATGCTGATTTTTTTTCTCCCCCAATTTAAATAAATAGTCACTAGAGAAGCTCCAACAAAGTCCCAAACACATCACTTTCTTGCCAATCAATAACACAGATAAAACCCTTTATGTTGTACTTCTTTGAGCAGGCCTATTGATAGGCAAGAGAAATTAAGCTACTGCAGAAGCCAAAGATAATTAACAAGGGAGAATATCTGGTGATATATGTTCTCTTCTTTTCCTAAGGACAGACATAGAGGATTCCGATATAGAAAATATGCAGACTTTTGATGAAGCATTCAAATAAAGAAAGCTACCTACATTTTACTGTCAAAGTACACTCATCCAGTAACACTGTAAAATTAACTACTTCTGAGACGGTACGTGGCCGGGCTATTAGGTGATGTACCATACCCTCCTCTAAAACGTTATCCTACACTTCCTTACAGAAAAAATGTACATCTGCCTCTGCCACAGCTTTTTCAAGTGCAGCCTTGGGCAAATCACCAGCAACCGTCAGTCTCTTAATAGCTAATTGACAAGCTAGGTCAATGTTATCAGTCACAAGGATAAAGATTATTTGCACGAGTAAATAATTCAAACCAGTGCTGGGAGGTTTCAAAGGTTTTCATCTTCATGCACTATTAAACAGTGAGGTGCAGGATTAGGTCTTCTACACCTCCAAGTCGGTATCCATAAAGCTCTAACAAGAATATGAAGTGCGGCCTTCAAGCCAATGCTGTGTTTAAAGCCCTTTGAGATTGCTTCATGATAAATGCCAATGTTTATAATAATTACGAGTGCGTGGGCCTTCCTCAGTTTTTATACTTTTATAAATGGGAATCCTGTCAATATCTGATCAACTTTGTTTAATGGGACAACTTGTACTGGACGGGATTATTAATGTTAAGAGATGTTGTAGGACCAAGCTCGTTCTCCGTAGCTTATACGGAAATAATAGCTGCAACTATCAAGAGATTGGAAACAGAAAATCATTTAATTCGTACCTGCGTTTTGGTTTTTAATGACTTACATCAACATCCTAGCTAAGACAAGGTACCTGCTCTATAATTAAAATGAAGAGTCACAACTAACTTATCTTTTAAAAACATGTTGTAACAGGAAAGAAAATGCAAGACTTCTCAGCTGCAACTTCATGGCCCTATCAAAACTTGCCTAATTTTACCTATTTGTTTCACTGCATAAGAAAAGATGTACTCAGAGAAAAAATATACGATGCATACATATTTTTAAAAACGTCAGACGCTAGTGGTTTTAACACCCTTGGGTCTAATTTTATTTCTAACAAGTGAAATGGGAAGAATGTGTTTTATCTAAAAACGATAACGGTCTGAAACCTGCTCTTTGAATCCTTGCATGTGCTAGAACTGTCATAAATTTCACTAGAAAATAGGGGTGCGCTGCTGGCCGTCTTTGGTTACGCAGTGCAGCATTATTGCCCAGAAAAGCTTGGGGTTTGCGTTAGGAAGTTTTCAAAACCCACCATATTGAACCGCCAGCCTATAATAGCTCTTCCACGTTTAACAGGATGTCAGTTCCTGGAGCTGTTTTTCCTTTGATGCACACAAAGCACTGCCAGTAATTTTAATCAGAATTATGCCACACACTGCAAGAAGACAATCACATAATATGAATTATCATGGATTCTCCATATCCCTGCCTCTTGCAGAACTGTTGTTTTGTTAGTGGTGTTGGTACTGTATATGCTACTGATTTGTGGCTGCTTTGTTTAAAAAAAGCTTAGTACTAGTGTAGTCCTTCTCATCCAGATATATCAAAGGGCTTTATAAAGCAGTGAAAGCAGCGGAGCTGAGAAAAAACTTGCAGCGAAACTTATTTTTTTCATTTGGTAACATTAAAAGGTCTCAAATTATTTGTAGTGAAAAATAAAGGAAACACATTATGAAAATTAAAGAATCCCATTTTTAAAAATGGTTTCATTTTAAAAATTATGTTCCCTTTCATAATTTATTGTCGTCTTTGTTTAAAAAATTTAAATGCCTTTTCTTTGTCACTATTTTTTAGTTGGGACTGAACAAATCTTCTCTCAAATACTTTCTTTTCACAAGTGCCTCTAAACCTAAAATTAGTTAATTCCTATAGCTCAAATCAGGGCACTTCACTCAATAAAACTCCTATTCTAAGTAATGCCCTTCAAGCCTTCACCTTGTTTTCACTCAATTCCTACTCACGGAATGCAAAAGTACTTTGAAAGATTAAATATCATGATATAAACTTGCAATACTTGGTAATACGAACCCCAGTTGCTATTTACTTTGCTCCTGTAAGCCAGCTTTAATGAAAATAAAATTGTTCTACCCTAAATTATTCATCACAGTTGCCACTTTCCGTATTAGCAATAAAGCTCAGTATGAGATAGTGGACACACCACCTGCCTCAGGTCCTGTGGTAGGAGATAAACCTTCCGTGTCAAGCACGGAACAGGGGTACAGTCCCATATCACAGGGAACATGCTCTACATTTTGTTGCATGAAAGGGGGATGTGCCTTCCTTCAATCACCTAACGCAAAACTTGGGACCGGGATCCCCGATTCTTACCTTCTCGTTGTAGCATTTGAACAGGACAACGAGCAACCCTCCTTTGGCTAAGGGTGAACTTCCACACCAAGATTACAAGCACAGGAAAGGTTTATGAATTACAATGGATGGAAGAGCGATGCTCAAATCGCCACATGCTTTCCAGCTCCAATACTCACGCTGTGGTTGAAAGCCACAAAGGGAGAGACGAAGGACAGGTTGTTGGACAGTTTCAGCCAACACCCCATTGACCCAAATGGAATTTACACAAGCCAAAGACCTGGACGCTGCCTTAGTCTTAAAACATTCCAGAAAAATCAGTATGAGCTATAAATTATTAGAGGCTGTTTTTAATTCTCACCTATGTCACACTAACGATCAATTTATCATTAATGCAAAAAGAGATTTAGAGCAATGTTTATACCGTTAATATAAATATCCATAAGATATACAGTGTATCCCACAAGTGCATTTGCTTCCTGTGGAATTCCTCCAGAACACTGGATCTATATGCAGTATAATATAATTCTGTTTAACTGGTAACGAGCTATTGAATTGCACAGGGGAAAATAGCTTACAACCTTAAAAGCTTCTGAAGTAACTTCTCTAGTCAAGTTGGGCTTCAATTATACAACTTATACAAAAAAGTTTTCTGGTTTATAAAATATATCATTGTTAGTCTGCACTTCTTTCATATTTTTTTTCATCAAAGGAGATTTATAATGTGTAAGCAATACAGTAAAGGCTTTCTTCCACTAAAGAAGCTCAGAAATAAGCAGATTCACAAGATTAGTTTTCCAGAAGGAAAATTCTAATTATGCATTTGAAGAAGTTTGCTTTTTCCTTCCCAGTACTGCTACAGTTTGGGGAAACGTTGGTTGTAAATATGACTAGCAGCAGGGAATTCCTGCGTCACCACTCAATACAGACCCAGGTGGTAAACAAGAGTTAGGTTTTTGTTAATTTATTTAGAATCTCTAATTTAATCTCTTCTTATGTGTTGTGGTTTTGACTCTCACACCAGGACAATATGAAAAGGACAAACTGCTGTAGCACTGAGGTTTCTAGTCACAGTGATGAGATCAGCAGATATTTCATCAATGTTTAGCCATACATAAACCTCAGTGGGAAATTTTCTGACCTAGGTGACTATAATAAACACAAGGCGCGAGAAAACCCTGGCCATTAATCTACAATGCATGATTTATCTCTTGATAAGAAAGAGTACCAGATTTCCAGTGGCTGGTGAATGGGCTGAGTCAAGCACTCAAATTATCCATTTTAATGTTGATCATTCAATGATCAATCAAAAAAAATATTGATCACTGATATCTTGTCATTGTAAACAGCAAATGTATTTTTTTTCAAGATGAGGGCTTTTTTCCATATCTTTTCAGATGATCAATCTTCAGTAAAACTTGATCATTTTTTATCTAATAGATATGTAAAAGGGTAAAACAATTGGTACTTTTCTTTTTGGTTGCCTGGTTTTAGTGTGAGCCTCCACACTTGAACGTGGTTGAGGGTGACACCGTGAGTCAGCATCTGCTCACAGCATATTGGAACGTACAAACCCGAGTATAGCCTGCAAAAATGTGATGTAATTCTTCCCCTCAGCTCAGCATTAATAAAGCCTCAGCAGGAATACCAGGTACAAATTTGGACATTACACTCCAGGAAGGCCTGAGCCAATTGAGAGAAATGTGAGGAGAGCAGCATGACCGGAGTCTAGAGAACACGTGCTGTGATAAAGCTTGAAAGAATTATGCTAGAGAGGAGACAACCAAGATGGAACATGATAATAGCCTTCAAATACATGAAAGGCTGTTTCAAAAGAATAAGGAAATAATCTGTTCTTAATAACAATGATGGATAGGACAAAAAGAAATGTGCTAAATTGCAGCAATTAAGATTCAGGGTAGATATTAGGAAAACCTTCTCAACGTTAAGGATAGGGAAGAGCTACAAAAGATCACCTAGAAGATCGTGGAGTCTCCACCGTTAGAATTATTTCAGAACAGTGTAGAACAAGTCTTTCTAGAACTACTCAAATATAATTGATTATCTTTTCAGGACTGGGGCGATGTCCTGCAGTCTCTTTCATCTTTGTATTTCTATGAATAGGACTTCTGCATGTAATCATTTGTGCTGGAAATTGTTAAACTGCAGAAATGAGAATATTCTCCTCTAGGCCTCATCTTGCCCAGAGCTGGTGCAGAAATAAGTAGGAGTAAACTTCTTATCAACACCTTCTTTTGCCCCATATGTGACGTTACTAGAAATGACAGTTCCATTTGCCTATTTGAAGCATTTCCTAGAAAACAAAAATGAGAACTACCAACCTTATCTAGATCAATAATAAATGAATAGGAAAGCAAATATCACTTCACCTTAAACTCCTCTTCCAGATCACAAAAGAAAAGAACTTCAAATGAATTCAAGAAACAACATATAATATTTAAACTTTTAGCTGACATAACATGCATACGTATATGTGTGTGTGTGTGTATTTGCCAGCTTGACAAAAATTGTCAGGACTAGACCTTATTTCTTCAGGCTGCACCATATTATTTACTATGATCTGCAACACGCATGAGATTCAAACATTGGCATGTTCCTGGACTCATTAAATAAATCGTTCTCATGGGATTTAACCTTCAATAATCCTATCTAGGAAAACTTCCACTTTTAAATTCTCTACTGATTGGCAATATTTTATTGAACAATAATCTCAACATCATTCTCTAATGATTTTTTTCTCTGTAGCTTACCCCGGGTGGTTCAGAGAGCTGGCTACCCTGGTGTCCTACTGAACTTACATCAGTCACTTACATGTACTAAGAGAAGCGGCACCCAGTGAACAGGTCTGGACAGCTCTGCGTGAAACCTTCAGTAGTCAACCAAAACATAACCCAAAGAACTTACTTTAAGATTTCAAATTAAAGCTGCAGTAAAATTTTCTCACAATAGCTATGAGAGAGAAAACTAGTCTCAACACAGGAGAGGGTTAGGATTTTCAGTTATTGTTGCTGGGGACAGAAAGGAGTGGAAACTCCCTGTCCTCTCCTAATGTTATGTCTCTCTAAATCTGCAGCTATTACACCCTTGACAAGCGTCCTAATATTCATCATTTCATCTTTCTCTCCCTGCTAAGCTGCACTGATGGGAAGAGTGGGAGAATATCTTCAGAGCAAGCGCCTGCTGCTTACATCCCTATTTTGGAGAAGACTTTGCTAGAATGTAAAGTATCTCAAGATTTGTCCTTTATTTATTAAATTCATTAGAGATCATCATGACTATTGAGTTTCTTTTCAGCAGGACACTCTTGTCAGTAATTCCCCATCCACTGTTCTTCAAAGAAACAGTTTCCTTTGATCCATATTGTAACTGAATCCCTGCAACTTAAACCTGTTGGAGCTCACTCCTTTACTGCCAATAGCCGGATTTCAATTCAAAGGAATTGTCTCAAAATATACTTTTTGAGTATAGTGAGTCTTTCCTGACACCTGCATTACCTTCCTAATTCACAGTACTTTTCTGCAATTTTCTAAATACAGATTTAAAAACAAATAATTTTGGTTTATGGTTCTATTCTTCATCAGGATAATATATCTAGAAAATATAAAGCATCTAAGTAACACAAGAATTGTGATGAAAAAAATGAGAACAGTTGGATAAAAATAAATCTCATTATTATCTAATCAAATTCACAGCTGCAATGTCATACCCATCAAATTCAAGAATCGGCCTCTCTAGAGGAATGTGAAAAACCTCCCCAATAGGATGCCATCACAAGATCTAGGCAATACTTAACTATTATTAAAGGGATGTGAGAAAGTAGAACCAGAGAATGGAAAGAAGCAGAGGACCCAGAAACAGAAATCCATAATATAATATCAGAAAAAATAAGAGCTAGGAACACTTGACTTACCAGACTGTAATTTTATCAATGGATTCAAGTGACTGCAGAATACATGACAGCAAAATCTGGTAATTCCCAATTATTTATTCTTTTAATATACTCATGAAACAGATGTTTAAATTTAGTGCTGCTCTTCCTGAAAAGTTTTTTCTATCGTATTTCAGAAAACCTTCAGGACTGAAACGGAAGACATTTCAAATGGAAAGATTAAAATTATCTTGTTCCATCCCAGAACACGCAAAGTTAAAGAAATTAATTATTATTTTATTCTAGAAGTATTCTGATCCTGATTTCTCATACATAGGAACCTTGACTTTTTGCCAAGATGCATGAAAAAGTATACAGTTTCACTGATTCCTAGATGTCCAATTACATGTAATCTTTGCTTATTGCTCCTGAACAAGGACAATTTTTATGTCATTATTTCCCTTCTGGTTTTCAGCCAGGCAAGCATCGCTTGTTTCAACAGAACATCATTACGGGTTGCTTTTCTCTCCAAATATATTTTCCAGTGGATCGTATTAAAAAAAAAAGAAAGAAAAAAAGACAACAACAAAACAATCCCTACAGCAGTACAAGCAGGTTGCGTTGCTCGCCCTCCTACCAAAACAAGGCTTCTCTGCCTTCCTGAGAACTCATCTCACCTGCATGGTGAACATCAACTGCTGGGCAGGTCTCCATAGTTATAAAAGGAGCATGGGGAAGTGAAATAAGAAAGTCAAAGAGTGTGAGTGAGTGTGCATGTGTGTGTACACATTCACTCACACGCGTGTGGGAAAGACCAAAAAGGAAAAGTCCTGGGGGGGGGTTATGTATCCTTTGCAACATCACAGAGGTTCTCAGCAGTGCCCAAGAAAGCTTCTGCTCATATGCTTTCCTGATTAAGGCAATAAATATTGAAGTAATCCCATATTCATAAGCAATTTACTAAATGAAAAAAAGCAGCCATTTTTAGAAAGACTCTAGCTAAATAATCATGGAATACTTACAATGCGTCAAGTCTCCTGTATTAAATAAATGCTTTAGTGCAGCTTTCTGAAACATCTATAATATAGTTTATATATCTGGACATACTACGCCTGATTAACACTATGAAATGGTATTTCCAGAAAAGCCCACTAGGAATGACTTCTTTTTCCTTTTTTTTTTTTTATTTTTTAATCTTAGAATGGTTTACAGCTAACATCAAATTGTTATAGGACCTGTAATTGCATTGATCTGTTTCTCCACTCCCCCCTCCTTTTTTAAGATTTCCTAAGATGCAATTCAGAACATCTTACTTATGCTCGTACAGCAATGTGAAGCATTATAAATCACACAATTATTCCATATACTGATATAATTCCATAATCATCCACAGAGAATGACATGTATACTTTTGTACGATACGGTCCCCAAATTACATCTTTATGTTCTTCAGTGACGTAATATTTCCTTGAATTTTAAGTGGTCTTAATTATTTCCTATTGCTATACTGCTTTCTGACATACAAACCCAACTGATAAACTTTACTTATCCTAAAAGTGAAAATTTTATTATCCCCTTTTTCAGCTAGATGGAAACGTAGTCTGCATTAAATGATGGTAATAGGAAGTTACTATTTCTAGATTACAAGATTAAGGAAGTGAGCTCAAGTCATGGTAGACTAAGAATTTCAGGAATTAAAACATAAACAAATGCTCAATTGATGCAAGTCAACATAAATACACTGATTTCAACGCAGCAGTAACAGTTTATACATGAGGAGTCACTAGTTGGTAAATTAACAAAGTATAAACATAAAGCCCATTTTGGTAAGTATTAAATATGTTCGTTAATGCAGAAAACAAAATCTTTGCATTATACTGAAAATAGGGAAACTGTCTTTCTACAGAAAGGCAAATGAAGAAAAAAAATTAAGCAAAGTGCTTGCTATAATCTAGTTTTATCTAATCCTAGTACCAAGCAGATAATGTCCCAAAGAGAATGGTTCTTCTGGCTTTGCAGACCAATACAATGCAAATTGAAAGGCAGACAGTCATGCCATGACAAAATACCTACCTATTTGTAAAACAATGTAAAATGAACTGTATTTTTACAGGCTGGAAGCAGCATGACCAGGCTATCTTTCAGCCATGATCTTTCCAAAGTTCTCTTTCTTTCTTCCTTCCTTCCTTTATTTTTTTTTCTTTAAAGACTTTCTGCTTATTTGCTATACGGTCTGCAAACATAGCTGCTGCAACTTAATTAATGAAAGTTGATGATTGTTTTATTTTAAACTTGAGTTTCTTTGTGGTTTGGTTGATTATTTTATTTTATTTTATTTAGTTTTCTGAGAAATTTAAAGGGCTAAATTCTTCAAGTACAGAAACATACACAAGGACACTCAGGTCAGGAAGTGTTTCAAAGGGCTTGGTGGTTCCATTCAGGCTTATGGGGTCAGCTTCTCTGGCCACAGAAACCAAGGTGCAGGCAGGACCAGGGCACACCAAGGGATCAGGATGAGAGATCTCCTCCTGAGAAACAGGACATGATCCAGAGATGGGAACACTCCCAAATTCACTACTTGGATGCAATCTGAATTACAGAGACTCCTGCTGTTACTCACATAGTGGTGGTGTTTTTCATGTTCTTACTTTTATGTTCAATGCCCTAAGTTAAAAGTTTCTCTTTGAGCGTACATTCAAATTAACTCTGAAAATGTAGTGGGGCGAAATGCAGCCAGAATAGACAAGAATCCCCTGGGCTTAGCCAAAACAACAGGAGCATTCTACCTTTCACCTGGGAATGAAAAATCAACCCAAGTTACTTGACAGGTTTAGAAATCATAGAAAACTATTTGGGGATTATAGCCTTAAATTTACATTTGAATACGAAGCCCCTTTACAAGGCAAGTGACTGTGGCTTACAAATTGTGTTAAGAAAATTTCTAATAAGCACATTTGATATTTTATTACCATGGAACAATCTGACTATAAAACATTGCAGACTATTGAGGCACTGGAGTTCAATGATAATGTAGTCTCAATCACAGATTGTTGGGTTTTGTTCTCTAAAGCTTGTTAGTGAATTGGGGAGTGTCACCCCATTAACAAAGCAGTGTTCTCATCTCCTGCCACACGAATTACAAAATATTACATACAAAATAAGTTTCGAAGGATTGGATAGGGAATGACAGTAACCATCAACCTCTGCTTTCCATCACCTCCACGTGATAGCAGTGTATGCAAGAGACCCGATGGAAGCGTGGCAGCTGGTACAGAGGGAGGGAGAAGAAACTCCACCGAACTTCTCAGCTGGGTTTTGGTGGAAGAGATATTGATGGGCATTCCCATTTGATGTCCTGCAGGGGTTTGCACAGCTTTTGAGTAGAGATGGGTCAGGCCAGGGTCATCATTTGAAGCCTAGTAGGTCTCATTTATCTGTTAAGAACATCCGTACTCAAAAACTGTGTTCCTGATTCATTCCATTAGGCTATTTTCACAAATGCTTTCTTGTGATGTTTTTGAAAAATTAGCAGCTTTTGTTTGGCATGTAAAATCTGCTCATTTGCTGTACAATCCAACTGCATTTCTTGTACACGCTCTCTCTTATACTAATTCTCATACACAACCAGTGACACCAGCACTGATGATAAGGACACCAGCAAACATGCACACGGAATTAAACTAGAATGCCCTCCATACTAGCTAGCATGGTTATTCCTCTCCAAAGGAAGTAGAGAAAAAGATCTTCTCTCCCCTCTTAATAACTTTTCTGTTTTCTACTTCAAGAAGATGCAGCATGTATATAAAATAATAGCAAAAGTGAAAGGGAGTTTCACCTGCAATTCAGTTAGTGATGCTGAAGCCTAAAATTCTATAAACAGTATGAAAAAATAATAAACAACAGCTCTCTTTAAAGGGCATATATTATTTTTTCTAATGGCATTTTTCAAAGCAGTCCTGTTAATTTTCATGGTATTTTAAAATCTTCAAATAATTGCAAACCAGTCACAGACTTTATGAATTCCAAAGAGGCTTTGAATTAAGGAATCGGTAAGTTTGTATTATAAATTATTTTACCAAATACCAACTGCGAACAACAAATATCAAACAAACCACGTTACTGAGGGATTTGTAAATTACATAGACAAACAAAAATATTAAACAGTTAATAATTTCTTATATTTGTATTTGTTATAAAAGGTAACATGAGTCCCTCCCTCTAACTCAGACACACACAATCAAATTTTAACCGGTCAATTCAGGGAAATGATACTGAATAGACCACTCTGCAAAACTTGACAGACAATAGATACAAAGGCAAGTGCTTAAAAAGCCAAAACAAAAGGTCAAGTCTAATCTTTACCTATGTGAATTAGGGTTTCACGATTGAGCCTGATTTGTTTTAGAGCAACAATAAAAGCCCTATCAGTGATGTTGAAAGGAAAATATACTGAAGAATACTTTTATCTGTCTACACTGCAAGATACCAAAACACAAGGTGCACAAATTGATTCAGTCTGAGTCAGAAAGGTGAAATGCAATGGCATCCTTTTATCAGCTAACCAACCTGGAATAACCTTGAGAGGAATTACTTGAAAAAAGATAAGGGCTGCTACAGCCACCTTCTTTTCTACTTTCTCCACAGGCAGCACAGGAAGGACATGGACCTGTGGAATGGCTCCAGAGGAGGGCCACGAAGATGATCAGAGGGCTGGAGCACATCTCCTATGAGGAGAGGCTGAGAGAATCAGGGTTGTTCAGCCTGGAGAAGAGAAGGCTCCAAGGTCACCTTAGAGCCCCTTTCACTACCTAACGGGGGCTACAGGAGAGATGGGGAGGGACTCCTGATCAGGGAGTGGAGAGATAGGATGAGGGGTAATGCTTTTAAGCTGAAAGAAGGGAGATTCTGATGAGATCTCAGGAAGAAATTCTTTCCTGTGAGAGTGGTGAGACACTGGAACAGGTTGCCCAGAGAAGCTGTGGCTGCCCCATCCCT